>CM044892.1:23016118-23660103 GCA_024500025.1 Syzygium aromaticum | reverse complement strand
GTTTAAGTGAGTATAACCCCCTAAACCCTAATTAGGACAATTATGCCCTTTAGATCGGGATTAGGAGTTTTAGTGGTTATTTAGTATATGTGATGTTGGTGATAAATTATGGTTTGATCGGAAATTATTGGGAGAATGTGATTGGTTGTTTGAGGACTATTGGAAGTGAATTTGAGGATGAAATAAGGTTTAGTGGTGGCTGTCCATGTGGCCAATCAAGAGATTAAGGATTGATTCGTTTTCGGATTAACTTGATTGAGGCGTTAGAATTGCCCGGGTGATTGATCAATTGGTTAACATGCTTGAATTGGTTGATTTATATGCTATGGAAGTCAATTAGACCTTGCCACATCGGTTGATCGTGTGATCGAAATGTGTGGAGTGTGACTTGGGCAAATGAGTATGTTTAAATGTGATGAGCTTGAACGTATTGAGTTGTGTTGATTGGTGCTCATATATTTATACCACATATTGCCCGAGCATGAGCATTCGTGGCTGCGCATTACGTGTGTGCCGAGTGTGAGGCATGAGATGAAATTTGTGCGAGAATGCGGGTCTGCCATGAGCATGTGATCACGTGTAATTGCCCGTTGCTTTTGTCGCCGGGTTCAGATAAAAATTTGGGGCATGTGTGCCGTGTGATCACTTAAGGCCTTCGGTCGGTTCGTGCTTCATGCGGCTTTGGAGCGAGACGATGCGGTGTGTCGGATGACGACCGGTCACTTTGGGTCGTGGCCGCCGGGTCGTTCGTCTTCGCTGCACTGGAAGCCAGACGATGCCGGTGTGTCCAGGATGACGACGATCTCGTAGGCTTGGATCGTAGGAGATCGGTGTTGCGCGATGCGTTTGCGCGGAGCTAGAGACACGGCGGGGCGTTTCTGTTAGCCACGGAGTGTTGTGATTGGGCCAGAGGCCAGGAGCTAGTGGCCGTGGAAAAATAAGATAATGAGTAAATTGTTAAGTATTAGATTATGTGGTTGGTGTTGGGCATGGTATGGGAGCGATGTACGAGCGGTTCCATCTTATAATCCAAATACGCGCGCATGTCCTACATCGATGCATTCGCGTAAGGCGCATGGATAGTTGTGTTCGTTTGTGATACTCGGTGATGAGTGTGTGATCTAGCATTTGAGAGCCTGGGCATGCGTATGACGCAAGTGTGGATGTGCATGCCGAGGATGTGATTGATCATTATATTAAATTACCTAACCTGCGGGGTCGACGTTAAGTACGATGTGGGCCCGAGGGCCTAGGTCGTTGATTGTTTAACGATTTGTTTGTTCTCGTCGGGAGGTGCGTATTGGCCCAGTTTAGGTTTAGTGGGTTTTTACTTGCTGAGATTCGTCTCACGGTTGAAAAACCCAACCTTTCGGACCCCAGACCTTGACGATACCGCGGGGGCCGGAGGCGCCGGTGCGACATAGGATCCCTCAGCTTTTGGAGCATACCATGTCAGTCCACCCCATAGGAACTGGGGGAGATGTTTTTGAGACACTATACCCTAGTTGTAGTAGATGTAGGGACCACCCACTACGAGATGCACGAGTATGTAGCTTGGTGCTTTCGAGACCGGTTCGGGGAGGAGTATGGACCCCTTCGTTCCATGGACGTTCCGTTTACCGGAGAGGGTCAGTTAGACCCTCAGTGTCCCGATGGGGACATGGTCGATCCCGATTCTGACATGGAGGTGAGTTGGGAGATTGACGAAGGACCGGAGTTAGGAGAGGAGGATGAGGAGCTTGGAGGAGTCGACTATGAGCCTGAGATCGTCGATCCGGCCCCGGAGCCGATGGACGTGGAGTTCGAGGAGCCGATGGAGGTTGATGAGGACCCGGAGATGGAGACCGAGTCCGAGGCAGACAGTTTGGGAACGGTGGCCGAGTTTAGAGAGTTTGTCGGAGCGTCGGTTCGGACCCGGGCGGGAGCCCTAGGATAGATTCCCCCTCCCTGGTAGGCCAGGGGCCCGACAACTTTTTGAGACTGGTCACTCCTTGGCAGCCTCTCGCTTTTTGGCCAGGTGTGGTGGCGATGGCGCTTTTGTTGTTTGTATCTTGGGTCTGTGTATTTGGTTTGTAAATGGATATTGTAAAAGTTTTTGCGTATATATGAAAGTGCATATTTTGTATTCGGTAATTTACGCAATGTTATCCTTGTTCTCAGCGTTGTTTTATACCGGTATTGTGTCTTTGTTTTGCTTAAAAACTTGTATATGATCTCTGTGTTGGGTGTTGGGTCGGCGACGACTCCTGGGACGTCGCACTCATAACGACTAAGAGGAGGGATGTGGCGCGTCGCGGAGGGTGCGGGGCGTGACATCCCCCGTCGTTTTGGTATCAGAGCAAGGTTAGCTCGATCCAATATGGTCGAAGTTTGGAGTGATAAGGAGCGATGAGACTAAGGATAGACAATAGGGTGACCTCGTGTGCTAAGTGTGCCTCCTGACTGTTTGTGCTTGGTTGAGTGATTCTTTGATTAACTGACCCGTAAGCGCAGGTGCAGCAGGACCAGAGGTGAGTATATAATCCTCTTGGGTGATGTGTTGAGCTTGCTAGTATCAAGTTGCATGCTGGTTGTTGGTTGTTGTTTCATACACCTTAGGGCCTTAGCTTGTTAGAGCTTGAATTAGGTCTCTAATTCCCGAGTGGAATTATAGCGAGGTAGGTGTTTGGCAGGTGAAGGATGAGTAGAAGGAGACGAAAGGAACCAGGGCAACTGATACGGGGTATCGTGTGGTAGAGATCCAAGGTTTGAGGAAGTAATGGAAACTTTGAGAGAGATAGAGACGCATCAGCCAGGTATACAAGCGCGAAGAAGCCGCGACTATGCTCAGGCTAGGAGCCGCGAGCGATTCACGACGGAGGGAATCGAGCGCAGCGAGAGACAACTCGCCATTGAGAGCAGGCAGAATACCTCGATTAGTAGAGCAGTTCCTAAAGTTAAAGCCGCCTAGGTTTAATGGTAAGTGTGACCCCGAAGCCGCTCCGCGTTGGATAGAGGAGTTAGAGAAAGCATTTGATGTTCTAGGGTGCACCGACGCGGAGAGAGTTACGTTAGCCGTGTATCAGCTTCAAGAGGGTGCGAACGATTGGTGAAACTCTGCAAGAGAGTGTTCCGGAAGAAACCGAGTTGGTTTGGGCAGTGTTCGTAGAGAGTTTCTATGAGAAGTACTTTTTCGATCGCTCGAAGAAGTTAATGGAGTTTATGAGACTACGCCAAGGACAGATGACGATTGATCAGTATGAGGCGGAGTTCGCAAGGTTGGCAAAGTTTGCGCCGACCATGGTAGAGAACTCACGGGACAAAGCTAGGAGATTCCGAGATGGGATGAAGCCGGATCTCCGGAGTCAGATTCTGTCGCATGATATAAGGGACTATAGAGAGATGTATAGGCGAGCCCAGATTATAGAGCGAGATCAACAGGAAAGAGCAGCCGCCTCAGGATCGCGGTTTGCCCAGGGTAGAGATAATCGTCGTTTTGCAAAAAGGCCGCCAGTGAACAATAGATGCTTTACCGCTTTGTGAGAAGAGCATTGGAAGAAACGAAATCCCGCCATATAGATTTGGAGCGTGTTTTAGATGCGGTAGCAGGGAGCGTCATATTCGCAGTTGTCCTCAGATGCGTTCCTCAGGACCCTAAGGACCTCCACAGTAGCCGGAGTTTGCAAGGTTGGCAAAGTTTGCGCCGACCATGGTAGAGAACCCACGGGACAAAGCTAGGAGATTCCGAGATGGGATGAAGCCGGATCTCCGGAGTCAGATTCTGTCGCATGATATAAGGGACTATGGAGAGATGTATAGGCGAGCCCCGATTATAGGCGAGATCGACGAGGGAAAGAAGCGGCGCCTCGGGATCGCGGTTTTGCCCCGGGGTAGAGATAATCGTACGTTTTTGCAAAAAGGCGCGGTGAACAATAGGCGAGCTTTTACCCCTTTGTAGAGAAGGGCTATTGGAAACGAAATCCCGACCATATAGATTTGGAGCGTGTTTAGATACGGTGCGAGGAGCATCATATTCGCGGTTGTGTTGGATACGATCCTCGGGACCCCAAGGACCCATGACGGCGCGTATTGAGAATCGGATGAAATCCCCATGAGTAACGAGTCGGCCAGCCGCTCAAGGAAGGGTTTTTGCTATGGCACGCCAAGAAGCGGAGAATGCGCCGGGCGTGATCACAGGTACGATCTCTCTTTGTGGACATGCCGCGTATGCATTGTTTGATCCGGGGGCAACCCACTCGTTCGTTTCGGAGCGATTTGTTAAGTTGGTTGGTATAGAACCCGTGTTGCTTGAGACTAGGCTTTGTGTGTCGCCTTAGATGAATGATAACTTTGTTAGTGCTTGTTTAGGTGTCACTAGGTGTAAGATAGTTATTGGGGGTAAAGAAGAGAGTATTGATCTGGTTGTGTTACCTATGTTCGACTTTGATGTGATCGTTGGAATGGACTGGTTAGTTCGGCAGAAGGCCGTAATGGATTGCAGCAATCGTGTGATTCGGTTTATTCAGGAGGGGGTGTGCGGATTTTGAGTTTGGAAATCGAGGAGGAATCTCGATCCCTTGGATTTCTTCGCTCGAAGTGAATAGGTTGTTGGACGAAGGGTGTGAAGGATATTTGGTGAACGTTGTGGACCCAATAGTGGTGGAACTTAAATTGGAAGATATACCTGTAGTGTGCAATTTCCCCGAAGTTTTTCCTAAGGAACTACCAGGTTTGCCACTCGAGCGAGAAGTGGAGTTTGTGATTGAGTTGGCGCCGGGAACAGAGCCGATTTCGAAAGCGCCGTATCGGATGTCCCTAACGGAGTTGAAGGAGTTGAAAGCGAATGCAAGAGTTGTTAGACGAAGGTTTCATTCGCACTTAGTGTATCACGTGAGGCCTTGATTTGTTTGTAAGGAAGAAAGATGGAGCATTGAGGCGTACGTAGATTATCGTCGGTTGAATCGGTGACGATGAAAAATAAATGCCAGCTACGGATCGATGACTTGTTCGATCGAGTTCTGAGGAAGCTATGGTGTTCTCGAATAGATTTGAGGGCCAAAGGGTACACGTAGTTGAGGATTAAAAAGGAGGATATACAAAAATTTACGCGGACAGTGTGTTATCGGTCGCGGTGATGCCACTGGATTGAGATACGTGACTTTTATGGATTTGATGAATAGAGTATTCAAGAGTTTCTAGACCAATTTGTCATAGTCTTCATAGATGACATATTGGTGTACTCGAAGAGCCCAGAGGAACATGAGTTTCATTTGAGAAAGGTTTTACAGACCTTGAGAGAACACGCATTGTACGTTAAGTTTATTAAGTGCGAATTCTGGCTCAATAAAGTGGCATTTCTTGGACATATCGTGTCGGGAGATGGAATTTTTGTGGATCCGACAAAGGTCGAAGCGGTGACTAAGTGGCCAAGGCCGACATCGGTAACGGAGGTTCGGGCTTTTTAGGGCAGCTGGCTATTATAGACGATTTGTGGAAAGGTTCTCATCCATAGCCATGCCTTTGACACGATTACTGAAGAAGGAGACCAAGTTTGAATGGGACGATAAGTGTGAAAGGAGTTTCCAGGAGTTGAAGTATAAGTTGACGACCGCTCTAGTGTTGACTATTCCGTCAGGACTAGGTGGATTTGACATTTATAGTGATGCTTCGCTAAGAGGACTTGGTTGTGTGTTAATGCAGTATGGTAAAGTGGTAGCTTATGCGTCGCGTCAGTTGAGGCCCCATGAAAGGAATTACCCGACGCATGATTTCGAGTTAGCAGCAATAGTGTTCGCACTTAAGATTTGGAGGGCGTGTTGTGTGGAGAGAAGTTTCGGATACATACGGATCACGAGCTTGAAGTACTTGTTTTTCGCGAAGGAGTTGAATATGGTGGCGTAAAGGTGGATGGAACTTACGAAGGACTACGTTGCCGATATTTTATCATCCCGGGAAGAAACGGAAATAAGGTGACGTGCCTTGAGTCGCAAGTCTAGTATGTACGTTGTTGAATTCGAGAATGGACAATGTTGGAAAGGCTTAGAGGCTCGGAGTTTAAGTTCGAAGTGAGCCAAGCATCAAATTTGCTAGCTGCTCTAAGGATTGAGCCGGAGATTAAGGACAAGATTAAGGCATTGCAATCTACGGACCCAGGATCCGAGAAAATAGTTGAAATGGACACGATAAAAAAGGAAATTGATTGCAAGTGTTGGAGGATGGGATTCCGAAGTTTAGAGGACGATTGTGTGTGCCAGATGTGAAGGAGCGAAAGGGGGAAATTTTAATTGACTCGTAGTCGATATAGCATCGCCACGAGATCTTAAGATGTGTGAGAATGCGAGCGACATTATTGGTGGAATGGATGAAGGACGTGGCTAAGCATTTGGCCAAGTGTTTGACGTGCCAACAAGTGAAGGCACAGCACTGCAAGCCAGGTGGATTGTTACGACCGTTGGAGATCCCAGAATGGAAATGGGAGCATATCACGATGGACTTTGTAACGGGATTGCCGCGTAGTCAAAGAGGACATGATTCTATTTGGGTGATAGTGGATCGCTTGACTAAGAAGTTAGCGCATTTCCTAGCAGTGCGAAAGGACTTGGAATTGGAGAAGTATGCAGAGTTGTATGTTCGGCAGATTGTTCGACTTCATGGAGTACCAGTGACGATTAGTTCGGACCGTGATCCCAGATTTACTGCCAAGTTTTGGAAAAGTCTACAAGAGGCATTAGGAACGAGATTGCAATTCAGCACGAGCTTTATCATCATGAACGGATGGTCGATCGGAAAGGGCAGAACTTTGGAGGATGCACAAGAGCTTGTGTATTGGATTTCGAAGCGAGTGGGAAGAACGATTCTACATTTGGTAGAGTTTGCTTACAATATGATTATCGTGAGTATTCGAATGGCACGGATTTGAGGCCTTGTATGGCAGAGCGTGTAGAACGCCGTTGTGTTGGGACGAAGTTGGTGAGAAAAGTATTACTGGCCCAGAGTTGGTACAACGGACTATGGAAGCTGTAGAGATTATTCGGGATAGACTTAGAACAGCCCAGAGTCGCCAAAAGAGTTACGCCGATCGGAGGAGAAGACCCTTGGAGTTTCAAGTGGGAGATCATGTGTTTCTCGAGGTGTCACTTAGATGAAAGGATTGTCCGTTGGTAAGAAAGGTAAGCTCGGTCAATTATGTCGGGCCGTTCGAGATATTGGAAGATTGATGATATGGCTTCTCGAATTGCCTCTAATCTGTCGCAAGTGCATAATGTGTTTCATGTGTCGATGTTAAGGAAGTACGAACCGGACCCGACTCATGTTTTGAGATACGAAGAGATAGATGTTGACGACAGAGTGTCGTATGTGGAAAGACCAGTCAGAATCGAGGATAGGAAGGATCGAGTGCTGAGGAACAAGACGATTCCAATGGTTAAGGTCGTTTGGGAGCATCATGGTACGGAAGGAGCCACTTGGGAAAGTGAAGAGGCCATGCGACGTCTACACCCCCAGTTGTTTGAGTAGAGTAGTGTAGAGTGCAAATTTCGAGGACGAAATTTTTGTAAGGGGGGAAGAATTGTAACATCCCGAATTTCGACTCAATTTCCGAAAATCAATAAAACGAGTACGATACATTATTTCATTTCGTAAGTCTACTTAGGATCGATCACTCTGGGATGCGACGAATGGGAATGGCTAGCCCAGGATAACGGTATGTGGACCAAGGACCCGATCGTGAATGGGACATCAATTTCGAGAAACGACGAGGAAATATTTTGGGCCAAGTAGATTGATCTTCGGGAGGTAACGGACTCGGTCCGACTGAGGCCAGCGATGTACGATCGGATAGCAGGTGATTCTGCATGACCGAAAGTGCACGTGGTCGACCAGTCCCGAACTTAACCCGACCGATCGTTATCTTCGGAACTAGCGATAATTCCTCTCGTTCTCCCGGTAATCGAGGCTGTCACGACTCGGATAACCTTAGGTCGATACGCGTAACCCCTAAACAGTCGCCCGTTAGTATGAGATCCAGAAATTGAAAGCCTAGCATAGTGTTCCGAATTTGGGGATTTTAGTGGAGATTTATTAATTAGTTTTTAGTGGATAATGGACTTGAGTTAGTGGAGTTAGTAAGGTCATTCTTGCCCTTCAATTATTGGTCTTGAGAGAATGACAACCATTAGATCTAGGGGTGTTTAGTTCAAGCCTTTAGATTGTTGACACTTGTCACCTAATCCCCACCAACTACCAACCACTCCACTATAAACTCATTATCACTTCTGTCTCTCCTCACTTTTCTTTCTCTTCAAGCCAATTCTCTCTTCTCTCTCTTCTCTCTCTCTCTCTTCTTCCTCTCTCCCTCTCCATTTCGCCGGCCACTTCCCCTCCTTGCCGTCCACGTCGCCGCCGCCAAGGCCGCCCGTCGCCGCCCGCCGTGGCCGTCCAGCCACCGCCTCACCATCCCGTCACCGCCACTTCCTCTCTCTCCCTCCCACCGTTTCGCCGTCTCTCTCTCCCTTCCCATGCTCCCTCTTTCCTCTCAGCCGTGGGGTTGCCGGACCACCCACCGCCTCCGTTCGCCGTTCCACCGCACGGGGAGCCACCGTCGACCACCTTGCCGACCTTTCCTCTCTCTCTCCTTGGCCGTTTGGAGGCCGATCAACCGTGAACCGCCACTTGGAGGCCGCCACCGTCCAAGCCGTAGCCGCCATCCACCGCCGTTCCTCGGGAATCCGCCGCCGGCTTACCGTTCACCGGTAGTTGGCCGCCGTTCCCCGTCGTCGTAAAACTCGAGTTTAAGTGAGTATTACCCCCTAAACCCTAATTAGGACAATTATGCCCTCTAGATCGGGATTAGGAGTTTTAGTGGTTAATTAGTATATTTGATGTTGGTGATAAATTATGGTTTGATCGGAAATTATTGGGAGAATGTTATTGATTGTTTGAGGACTAATGGATGTGAATTTGAGGGTGAAATAAGGTTTAGTGGCGGCTGTCCATGTGGCCAATTAAGGGATTAAGGATTGATTCGTTGTCGGATTAACTTGATTGAGGCGTTAGAATTGCCCGGGTGATTGATCAATTGGTTAGCATGCTTGGATTGGTTGATTTATATGCTTTGGAAGTCAATTAGACCTTGCCACGTCGCTTGATCGTGTGATCGAAATGTGCGGAGTGTGACTTGGGCAATGAGCATGTTTAAATGTGTTGAGCTTGAACGTATTGAGTTGTGTTGATTGGTGCTCATATTTATGCCACATATTGCCCGAGCATGAGCATTCATGGCTGCGCATTACGTGTGTGCCGAGTGTGAGGCATGTGACGAAAGTTGTGCGACAATGCGGGTCTACCATGAGCATGTGATCACTTGTAATTGCCCGTTGCGTTTGTCGCCGGGTCCAGATAAAATTTGGGGCATGTGTGCCGTGTGATCACTTAAGGCCTTCGGGTCGGTTCCGTCTTCATGCACTTTGGAGCAAGACGATGCCCGGTGTGTCCGGATGACGACCAGTCCTTTGGGTCGTGGCCTTCGGGTCGATTCCGTCTTCATGCACTTTGGAGCAAGACGATGCCCGGTGTGTCCGGATGACGACCAGTCTCATGTAAGCTTGGATCGTAGGAGATCGGTGTTGCGTCTGATGCGTTTAACGCGGGCTAGAGACATTGGGCCGGGGGCGTTTTTACGCTGGCCACGGAGTGTTGTGATTGGGCCAGAGGCCGGGCTAGTGAGCCGTGGAAAGATAAGATAATAAGTAAATTGTTAAGTATTAGATTATGTGGTGGAATTGCTGGGCATGGTATGGGACGTGTCTGAGCGGTTCGATCTTATAATCCAAATACGCGCGCATGTACTACATCAATGCATTGGCACGCATAAGAGCGCATGGATAGTTGTGATCGTTTGTGATACTCGGTGATGAGTGTGTGATCTAGCATTTGAGAGCCTGAGCATGCGTATGACGCAAGTGTGGATGTGCATGCCGAGGATGTGTTTGATCAGTATATTAAATTGCCTAACCTGCAGGGTCGACGGTAAGTACGATCTGGGCCCGATGGCCTAGGTCAATGATTGTTGCTTGATCTAGTTTTGTTCTCGTCAGGAGGTGCATGTTAGCCTAGTTTAGGTTTAGTGGGTTTTTACTTGTTGAGATTCGTCTCACGGTTGAAAAACCCAACCTTTCAGACCCCAGACCTTGACGATGCCACAAGAGCTGGAGGCGCCGGTGCGACATGGGATCCCTCAGCATTTGGAGCATACCATGTCAGTCCACCCCATAGGGAATGGGGAGATGTTTTTGAGACTCTATACCCTAGTCGTAGTAGATGTAGGGACCACCCATTACGAGATGCACGAGTATGTAGCTTGGTGCTTTCGAGACCGGTTCGGGGAGGAGTATGGACCCCTTCGTTCCATGGACATTCCGTTTACCGGTGAGGGTCAATTAGATCCGCAGTGTCCCGATGGGGACATAGTCGATCCCGATTCAGACATGGAGGTGAGTTGGGAGATTGACAAGGGACCGGAGTTAGGAGAGGAGGATGTGGAGCTAGGAGGAGTCGACTTTGAGCCTGAGATCGTTGATCCGGCCCCGGAGCCGATGGATGTGGAGTCCGAGGAGCCGATGGAGGTTGATGAGGACCCGGAGATGGAGACCGAGTCCGAAGCAGCCAGTTCAGACGGTGACCAGGAGTTTTCCGAGAGTTCGTCGGAGGCGTTGGGTTCCGATCCCGACTGGGAGCCCTAGGATAGATTCCCTCTCCTAGTAGACCGAGGACTGACACTTTTTGAGACCTAGTCCTCCTTAGCCACCTCTCCCTTTTGACCAGTGTGGTGGCCGTGGCCCGCTTTTGTTGTATGTATCTTGGGTCTGTATATTTGGTTTGTAAATGGATATTGTATAAGCTTTTGCATATATAAAAGTGTATATTTTGTAATCAGTAGTTTCTGTCGTGCTACTCTTGTTCTCATATTGTTTTATGTCTGGGTATCATTATTATTCGTTCTGCTTCCGCTTGTGTATGATCTCTGTGTTGGGTGTTGGGTCGGCGACGCTTCCTGGGACGTCGCACTCGTAACGACCAAGAGGAGGGATGTGGCGCGTCGCGGAGGGCGCGGGGCGTGACACTTGCTATCCGATCGTACATCGTTGGCCTCGGTCGAACCAAGTCCGTTACCTTCCGAAGATCGATCTACTTGGCCCAAAATATTTCCTCGTCGTTTCTAGGAATCGGTGTCCAATTCACGATCAGGTCCTTGGTCCACGTACCGTTATTCTAGTTAGCCATTCCCATCTAGTCAGTATCCCATGAGTGATCAGCTCCGGGAGAGACTTACGAAAATGAAACAATAGAATAGACTCGTTTTATTGATTTTCGAAAATTAAGTCGAAATTCGGGATGTTACAGACGGCGGCCTCCAAGCGGCGGCTCACGGCTGAATGGCCTCCAAGGGGAGAGAGGAAAAGTCGGTAAGGATGGCGGCTGAGGTGTGGATGGGCGGACGGCGACGGCGAAACCGGCACAGGCGGACAACGGTCGCAGGTGGTCTCGGCGGTTTCACGGGTGAGAGGGGAGAGAACACGGCCAAGAGAGAGAGAAGAGACGGCGGGGTGGTGAGGTGGCGGTGGCGGAACGGCGGGATAGGTCGGCTCCGGCGAGGACGTCCATGGCGGGCGGCGGCGAAGTGAGGGACGGTAAAGGGAAGTGGACAGCAGGAGAGGGGAGAGTGGCCGGCGAAATGGAGAGGGAGAGAGAGAAGAGAGAGAGACTTGGCTTGAAGGGGAAGTTAGAATAAGGAGAGAGAGAAGAGATGATGGGCTTATAGTGGGGTTGGTGGGAGTTGGTGACGCTTGTCACTAATCCAAGGCCCAAGACAAACTACCCCTAGATCTAATGATCCACAACTCTCTAAGTCCAATAATTGAAGGGCAAAATGACTTTACTAACTCCACTAACTCATGTCCCATTATTCACTAAAAACCAATTAATAATCAACCACTTAAACCTCAAAATTCGGAACACTATGCTAGGCTTGGGGGCAAAGTCGTCTTTTGTCCGATTCCGGGTCGAAATTCCATTTTTCGACCAGACTAACCCCATATATAGATGGCCAACTCAAATTGACGTCGTCCTTGCGAAACTAGAGCAGTAAACCCTCGAAAATCAACTTCGAAGTTCGGATCAAATGATCTAACTAGTTAAATTTCAATTCTCGAATCTCATACTAACGGACGGCTGTTTAGGGGTTACGCGTATCGACCTAAGGTTATCTAAGTCGTGATGGTCTCAATTACGGGTGAACGAGAGGAATTATCGCTAGTTTCGGAGATATCGATCGTTCTTTTTAAGTTTGGGACTGGTCGGCCACGTGCACTTTTGGTCTTACAGAATCACCTGCTATCTGATCGTATAATCGGCCGAACCAAGTCCGTTACCTTTCCGGATCGACCTACTTGTCTCAAGTCTCGTTGGTCTCGGCCAGACCAAGTCCGTTACCTTCCGAAGATCGACCTACTTGGCCCAAAATATTTCCTCGTCGTTTCTCGAAATCGGTGTCCAATTCACGATCGGGTCCTTGGTCCACGTACCGTTATCCTAGTTAGCCATTCCCATTCGGTTAGTATCCCAGGAGTGATCATTTCCGGGCAAGACTTACGAAAATGAAATAACAGAATAGACTCGTTTTATTGATTTCCAGAAATTGAGTCAAAGTTCGGGATGTTACAGCACCGGTGCATCGGGCACCTCTGGTATTGTCAGGGTCTAGGGTCTGAAAAGTTGGGTTATACAACCGTGAGACGAATCTCAGTAATTAAAACCCACTAAACCTAAACTAGGCTAACATGCACCTCCTGACGGGAACGAAAACACTCAATCAAGCAACAATTGTTGACCTAGGCCCTCAGGCCCAGATCGTACTTACTGAGGTTGACCCTGCAGGTTAGGCAATTCAATATAATAATCAAGCACATCCTCGGGCATACACAGTCACACTTGCGTCATACGCATGCTCAGGCCATTTAAATGTCTGGTTCACATTCCCATCACCGAGTCTCACAAACGTTCACAACTATCCATGCACTCTTATGCATGCCAATGCATTAATGTGGTACAAACGTGCATATTTTGATTATAAGATGGAACCGCTTGAACCCGTCCCATACCATGCCCAACAATTCCACCACATAATCTAATACTCAACAGATTTACTCATTATCTGATCTTTCCACGGCCCACGGACTCGGTCCGACCGAGGCCAATGATGCACGATCGGCTAGCAGGTGATTCTAGCATACTACAAAGTGCATGAGGCGCAACACCGATCTCCTTACGAACCAACGATCGTTATCTTCGAAACTAGCGATAATTCCTCTCTTCCGGACACACCGGTCATCGTCTTGCTACAAAGTGCATGAAGACGGAATCGACCCAAAGGCCATGACTCGAAGGCCTTAAGTGATCACACGGCACATGGCCCAAATTTAACTATCTGAATCGTGAAACTTGATCCGACTTCGAGGTTGATTTTAGGTTCACATGCTCAGGCAAGGACGACGCATTTCTCGCACAATTTATCATCACATGCCTTGTAACATCCCAAATTTCGACTCAATTTCCGGAAATCAATAAAACAAGTCTTATTTGTTATTTCATTTTCATAAGTCTCACCCAGAGCTGATCACTCATGGGATACTGACCAGATGGGAATGGCTAACTAGGATAACGGTACGTGGACCAAGGACCCGATCGTGAATGGGACATCAATTTCGAGAAACGACGAGGAAATATTTTGGGCCAAGTAGATCGATCTTCGGAAGGTAACGGACTCGGTTTGGCCGAGGCCAATGATGTACGCTCGGATAGCAGGTGATTCTGCATGACCGAAAGTGCACGTGGTCGACCGGTCCCGAACTTAACCCGAACGATCGTTATCTTCGGAACTAGCGATAATTCCTCTCGTTCTCCCGGTAATCGAGGCCGTCACGACTCGGATAACCTTAGGTCGATACGCGTAACCCCTAAATAGTCGCCCGTTAGTATGAGATTCGAGAATTGAAATTTAACTAGTTTGATCGTGGAATTTGATCCGGACTTCGAGGTTGATTTTTGAGGTTTTACTGGTCTAGTTTCGCAAGGACGACGTCAATTTGGGTTGGCCATTTATATAGGGGGTTAGTCTGGTCAAAAAATGGAATTTCGACAATTTCCGGAAATCGGATAAAATGAGTCTTATTTGTTATTTCATTTCTAAGCCTAGCATGGTGTTCCGAATTTTGAGGTTTTAGTGGAGGATTATTAATTGGTTTTAGTGGATAATTGGACAAGAGTTAGTGGAGTGAGTAATGACCTTGTTGCCCATCAATTATTGGTCTTGAGTGATTGCTAGCCATTAGATCTTGGGGTGAATTGTCTTGAGCCTTTGATTACGTGAAAAGTGTCACCTAACCCCACCAAACCCCACTTAAACCCATCTCTCTTCTCTCTCTCCTCATTCTATCTTCTTGATCAAGCCAAGTCTCTCTCTCTTCTCTCCCGCCGTCCACTTCCCTTTGCCGTACCTCACTTTGCCGCCGCCCGCCGTGGACGTCCCCACCGAAGCCTACCTGTCCCGTCGTTCCGCCACCGCCACCTCACCATCTCACCGTTGACTTTCTCTTAGGTTTTACTAGTTTAGTTTCGCAAGGACGACGTCAATTTGGGTTGGCCATTTATATAGGGGTTTGCCGTGTGTCGTCCCGAATTTCGACCGCCGTCCGGAAATCCACACCTCAAAACGAGTCTTATTTGTTATTTCCTCTCTCCCCTTGGCCGTTTAGAGGCCATTCAGCTGTGAGCCGCCGCTTGGAGGCCGCCGTCCGTTAGCCGCCGTTCCCCGTCGTCTAAACCCGAGTGGGACATCAAGTGAGTAATACCCTCTAAACTCTAATTATGACAATAATGCCCTTTAGATCGGAATTAGTTGTTGTTAGTGATTAAGTAGTGTAATTATGACGGATTATGAAATGTTGTTTAATCGGAAAGTGTCGGGATGATGTTATTGGCTGATTGAGGAGAAATTGAAGTGAATTGGAGGCCAAAATGGAATCAATTGATTGCTGTCCATATGAGGAATCAAGGGATTGAATGTTGATTTGTTGCCGGATTAACTCGATTGAGATGTTAGGATGGCCCGGGTAATTGATTGGTTGGTTGAAATGTTTAAATTGATTGATTTGTATTCTAGGAGGTTTAATTAGACCTTCCCATGTCGCATTGTAACATCTCGAATTTCGACTCAAATTCCGAAAATCATTAAAACGAGTCTATTCTATTATTTCATTTTCGTAAGTCTCGCCCGGAGCTGATCACTCCCGGGATACTGACTGGATGGGAATGGCTAACTAGGATAACGGTACATGGACCAAGGACCCGATCGTGAATTGGACACCGATTTTGAGAAACGACGAGGAAATATTTTGGCCCAAGTAGATCGATTTTCGGAAGATAACGGACTTGGTAGACCGAGGCCAACGATGTATGATCGGATAGCAGGTGATTTTGTAAGATAGAAGGTGCACGTGGCCGACCAGTCCCGAACTTAAACCAAACGATCGATATCTCCGGAACTAGCGATAATTCCTCTCGTTCTCCCGGTAATCGAGGCCGTCACGACTCGGATAACCTTAGGTCGATACGCGTAACCCCTAAACAGTCGCCCGTTAGTATGAGATTCAGAAATTGAAATTTAACTAGTTGAATCGTGAAATTTGATCCGGACTTCGAGGTTGATTTTCGAGGGTTTACTGGTCTAGTTTCGCAAGAACGATGTCAATTTGAGTTTGCCATTTTTATAGGGGGTTAGTCTAGTCGAAAAATGGAATTTCGGACTCAATTTCCGGAAATAAATAAAATGAGTCTTATTTGTTTATTAATTGGTTTTTAGTGGATAATGGGACATGAGTTAGTAGAGTTAGTAAAGTCATGTTTACCCTTCAATTAATGGACTTAGAAAGTTGTGGACCATTAGATCTAGGGGTAGATTGTCTTGGGCTTTGGATTAGTGACAAGTGTCACCAACTCCCACCAACACGACGAGGAACCCATATCCCTTTTGGGCCTCCTCATTCTAACTTCCCCTTCAAGCCAAGTCTCTCTCTCTCTTCTCTCTCTCCGAGGCCAATGATGCCACGATCCCCTCTTCCGCCGTCCACTTCGCCGCCCGCCACCGCTCGCTATGGCCATCTCCGCCGGAGCCGACCCGTCCCGATCGTTATCTTCGGAACCGCGATAATTCCCGTCGTCTCTTCCCTCTCTCTTGGCCGTGTTCTCTCCCTTTCCGATAACGTGGAATCACCGGGGCTAAGCCATAGACCGCCCAAGCCGTTGCCGCCGTGAGTGCCATGCCGATTCAGAAATCCGAAATTTAACTAGTTGAATCGTGAAATCCTTGGCCTTGATCCGGACTTCGAGGTTGATTTTCGAGAGTTCGCCGTTTAGTTTCGCAAGGACGCCCCCGCCAATTTGGGTTGGCCATATATATAGGGGTTTAGTGTAACATCCCGAATTTCGACTCAATTTCCGGAAATCAATAAAACGAGTCTTATTTGTTATTTCATTTCGTAAGTCTTGCCCGGAGCTGATCACTCCTGGGATACTAACCGGATGGGAATGGCTAACTACGATAACGGTACGTGGACCAAGGACCCGATCGTGAATGGGACATCAATTTCGAGAAACGATGAGGAAATATTTTGGGCCAAGTAGATCGATCTTCGGAAGGCAACGGACTCGGTCCGACCGAGGCCAATGATGTACGATCGGATAACAGGTGATTCTGCATGACCAAAAGTGCACGTGGTCGACCGGTCCCGAAATTAGCCCGAACGATCGTTATCTTCGGAACTAGCGATAATTCCTCTCGTTCTCCGAGTAATCGAGGCCGTCACGACTCGGATAACCTTAGGTCGATACGCGTAACCCCTAAAAAGTCGCCCGTTAGTATGAGATTCAGAAATTGAAATTTAACTAGTTGAATCGTGAAACTTGATCCGGACTTCGAGGTTGATTTTCGAGGGTTTACTGGTTTAGTTTCGCAAGGACGACGTCAATTTGGGTTGGCCATTTATATAGGGGTTTAGCGTAACATCCCGAATTTCGACTCAATTTCCGGAAATAAATAAAATGAGTCTTATTTGTTATTTCATTTCGTAAGTCTCGCCCGGAGCTGATCACTCCTGGGACACTGACCGGATGGGAATGGCTAACTAGGATAACGGTACGTGGACCAAGGACCCGATCGTGAATGGGACATCAATTTCGAGACACGACGAGGAAATATTTTGGGCCAAGTAGATCGATCTTCGGAAGGCAACGGACTCGGTCCGACCGAGGCCAATGATGTACGATCGGATAACAGGTGATTCTGCATGACCCAAAGTGCACGTGGTCGACCGGTCCCGAACTTAACCCGAACGATCGTTATCTTCGGAACTAGCGATAATTCCTCTCGTTCTCCCGGTAATCGAGGCCGTCACGACTCGGATAACCTTAGGTCGATACGCGTAACCCCTAAACAGTCGCCCGTTAGTATGAGATTCAGAAATTGAAATTTAACTAGTTGAATCGTGAAACTTGATCCGGACTTCGAGGTTGATTTTCGAGGGTTTACTGGTTTAGTTTCGCAAGGACGACGTCAATTTGGGTTGGCCATTTATATAGGGGTTTAGTGTAGCATCCCGAATTTTGACTCAATTTCCGGAAATCAATAAAATGAGTCTTATTTATTATTTCATTTCGTAAGTCTCGGCCGGAGCTGATCACTCCTGGGACACTGACCGGATGGGAATGGCTAACTAGGATAACTGTACGTGGACCAAGGACCCGATCGTGAATGGGACATCAATTTCGAGAAACGACGAGGAGATATTTTGGGCCAAGTAGATCGATCTTCGGAAGGCAACGGACTCGGTCCGACCGAGGCCAATGATGCACGATCGGCTAGCAGGTGATTCTACATGACCGAAAGTGCACGTGGTCGACCGGTCCCGAACTTAACCCGAACGATCGTTATCTTCGGAACTAGCGATAATTCCTCTCGTTCTCCCGGCAATCGAGGCCGTCACGACTCGGATAACCTTAGGTCGATACGCGTAACCCCTAAACAGTCGCCCGTTAGTATGAGATTCAGAAATTGAAATTTAACTAGTTGAATCGTGAAACTTGATCCGAACTTCGAGGTTGATTTTCGAGGGTTTACTGGTTTAGTTTCGCAAGGACGACGTCAATTTGGGTTGGCCATTTATATAGGGATTTAGTGTAACATCCCGAATTTCGACTCAATTTCCGGAAATCAATAAAATGAGTCTTTTTTATTATTTCATTTCGTAAGTCTCGCCCGGACCTGATCACTCCTGGGATACTGACCGGATGGGAATGGCTAACTAGGATAACGGTACGTGGACCAAGGACCCGATCGTGAATGGGACATCAATTTCGAGAAACGACGAGGAGATATTTTGGGCCAAGTAGATCGATCTTCGGAAGGCAACGGACTCGGTCCGACCGAGGCCAATGATGCACGATCGGCTAGCAGGTGATTCTACATGACCGAAAGTGCACGTGGTCGACCGGTCCCGAACTTAACCCGAACGATCGTTATCTTCGGAACTAGCGATAATTCCTCTCGTTCTCCCGGTAATCGAGGCCGTCACGACTCGGATAACGTTAGGTCGATACGCGTAACCCCTAAATATTCGCCCGTTAGTATGAGATTCAGAAATGGAAATTTAACTAGTTGAATCGTGAAACTTGATCCGGACTTCGAGGTTGATTTTCGAGGGTTTACTGGTTTAGTTTCGCAAGGACGACGTCAATTTGGGTTGGCCATATATATAGGGGTTTAGTGTAACATCCCGAATTTCGACTCAATTTCCGGAAATAAATAAAATGAGTCTTATTTGTCATTTCATTTCGTAAGTCTCGCCCGGAGCTGATCACTCCTGGGATACTGACCGGATGGGAATGGCTAACTAGGATAACGGTACGTGGACCAAGGACCCGATCGTGAATGGGACATCAATTTCGAGAAACGACGAGGAAATATTTTGGGCCAAGTAGATCGATCTTCGGAAGGCAACGGACTCGGTCCGACCGAGGCCAATGATGCACGATCGGATAGCAGGTGATTCTACATGACCGAAAGTGCACGTGGTCGACCGGTCCGGAACTTAACCCGAACGATCGTTGTCTACGGAACTAGCGATAATTCCTCTCGTTCTCCCGGTAATCGAGGCCGCCACGACTCGGATAACGTTAGGTCGATACGCGTAACCCCTAAATAGTTGCCCGTTAGTATGAGATTAAGAAATGGAAATTTAACTAGTGGAATCGTGAAACTTTATCCGGACTTCAAGGTTGATTTTCGAGGGTTTACTGGTTTAGTTTCGCAAGGACGACGTCAATTTGGGTTGGCCATTTATATAGGGGTTTAGTGTAACATCCCGAATTTCGACTCACTTTCCGGAAATCAATAAAACGAGTCTTATTTGTTATTTCATTTCGTAAGTCTCGCCCGGAGTTGATCACTCCTGGGATACTAACCGGATGGGAATGGCTAACTACGATAACGGTACGTGGACCAAGGACCCGATCGTGAATGGGACATCAATTTCGAGAAACGACGAGGAAATATTTTGGGCCAAGTAGATCGATCTTCGGAAGGCAACGGACTCGGTCCGACCGAGGCCAATGATGTACGATCGGATAGCAGGTGATTCTGCATGACCGAAAGTGCACGTGGTCGACCGGTCCCGAACTTAACCCGAACGATCGTTATCTTCGGAACTAGCGATAATTCCTCTCGTTCTCCCGGTAATCGAGGCCGTCACGACTCGGATAACCTTAGGTCGATACGCGTAACCCCTAAACAGTCGCCCGTTAGTATGAGATTCAGAAATTGAAATTTAACTAGTTGAATCGTGAAACTTGATCCGGACTTCGAGGTTGATTTTCGAGGGTTTACTGGTTTAGTTTCGCAAGGACGACGTCAATTTGGGTTGGCCATTTATATAGGGGTTTAGTGTAACATCCCGAATTTCGACTCAATTTCCGGAAATCAATAAAATGAGTCTTATTTATTATTTCATTTCGTAAGTCTCGGCCGGAGCTGATCACTCCTGGGACACTGACCGGATGGGAATGGCTAACTAGGATAACGGTACGTGGACCAAGGACCCGATCGTGAATGGGACATCAATTTCGAGAAACGACGAGGAGATATTTTGGGCCAAGTAGATCGATCTTCGGAAGGCAACGGACTCGGTCCGACCGAGGCCAATGATGCACGATCGGCTAGCAGGTGATTCTACATGACCGAAAGTGCACGTGGTCGACCGGTCCCGAACTTAACCCGAACGATCGTTATCTTCGGAACTAGCGATAATTCCTCTCGTTCTCCCGGTAATCGAGGCCGTCACGACTCGGATAACGTTAGGTCGATACGCGTAACCCCTAAATAGTCGCCCGTTAGTATGAGATTCAGAAATGGAAATTTAACTAGTTGAATCGTGAAACTTGATCCGGACTTCGAGGTTGATTTTCGAGGGTTTACTGGTTTAGTTTCACAAGGACGACGTTAATTTGGGTTGGCCATTTATATAGGGGTTTAGTGTAACATCCCGAATTTCGACTCAATTTCCGGAAATAAATAAAATGAGTCTTATTTGTTATTTCATTTCGTAAGTCTCGCCCGGAGCTGATCACTCCTGGGACACTGACCGGATGGGAATGGCTAACTAGGATAACGGTACGTGGACCAAGGACCCGATCGTGAATGGGACATCAATTTCGAGAAACGACGAGGAAATATTTTGGGCCAAGTAGATCGATCTTCGGAAGGCAACGGACTCGGTCCGACCGAGGCCAATGATGTACGATCGGATAGCAGGTGATTCTGCATGACCGAAAGTGCACGTGGTCGACCGGTCCCGAACTTAACCCGAACGATCGTTATCTTCGGAACTAGCGATAATTCCTCTCGTTCTCCCGGTAATCGAGGCCGTCACGACTCGGATAACGTTAGGTCGATACGCGTAACCCCTAAATAGTTGCCCGTTAGTATGATATTAAGAAATGGAAATTTAACTAGTGGAATCGTGAAACTTTATCCGGACTTCGAGGTTGATTTTCGAGGGTTTACTGGTTTAGTTTCGCAAGGACGACATCTATTTGGGTTGGCCATTTATATAGCGGTTTAGTGTAACATCCCGAATTTCGACTCACTTTCCGGAAATCAATAAAACGAGTCTTATTTGTTATTTCATTTCGTAAGTCTCGCTCGGAGTTGATCACTCCTGGGATACTAACCGGATGGGAATGGCTAACTACGATAACGGTACGTGGACCAAGGACCCGATCGTGAATGGGACATCAATTTCGAGAAACGACGAGGAAATATTTTGGGCCAAGTAGATCGATCTTCGGAAGGCAACGGACTCGGTCCGACCGAGGCCAATGATGTACGATCGGATAACAGGTGATTCTGCATGACCCAAAGTGCACGTGGTCGACTGGTCCCGAACTTAACCCGAACGATCGTTATCTTCGGAACTAGCGATAATTCCTCTCGTTCTCCCGGTAATCGAGGCCGTCACGACTCGGATAACCTTAGGTCGATACGCGTAACCCCTAAACAGTCGCCCGTTAGTATGAGATTCAGAAATTGAAATTTAAATAGTTGAATCGTGAAACTTGATCCGGACTTCGAGGTTGATTTTCGAGGGTTTATTGGTTTAGTTTCGCAAGGACGACGTCAATTTGGGTTGGCCATTTATATAGGGGTTTAGTGTAACATCCCGAATTTCGACTCAATTTCCGGAAATCAATAAAACGAGTCTTATTTGTTATTTCATTTCGTAAGTCTCGCCCGGAGTTGATCACTCCTGGGATACTAACCGGATGGGAATGGCTAACTACGATAACGGTACGTGGACCAAGGACCCGATCGTGAATGGGACATCAATTTCGAGAAACGATGAGGAAATATTTTGGGCCAAGTAGATCGATCTTCGGAAGGCAACGGACTCAGGCCGACCGAGGCCAATGATGTACGATCGGATAACAGGTGATTCTGCATGACCAAAAGTGCACGTGGTCGACCGGTCCCGAAATTAGCCCGAACGATCGTTATCTTCGGAACTAGCGATAATTCCTCTCGTTCTCCCGGTAATCGAGGCCGTCACGACTCGGATAACCTTAGGTCGATACGCGTAACCCCTAAAAAGTCGCCCGTTAGTATGAGATTCAGAAATTGAAATTTAACTAGTTGAATCGTGAAACTTGATCCGGACTTCGAGGTTGATTTTCGAGGGTTTACTGGTTTAGTTTCGCAAGGACGACGTCAATTTGGGTTGGCCATTTATATAGGGGTTTAGCGTAACATCCCGAATTTCGACTCAATTTCCGGAAATAAATAAAATGAGTCTTATTTGTTATTTCATTTCGTAAGTCTCGCCCGGAGCTGATCACTCCTGGGACACTGACCGGATGGGAATGGCTAACTAGGATAACTGTACGTGGACCAAGGACCCGATCGTGAATGGGACATCAATTTCGAGACACGACGAGGAAATATTTTGGGCCAAGTAGATCGATCTTCGGAAGGCAACGGACTCCGTCCGATCGAGGCCAATGATGTACGATCGGATAACAGGTGATTCTGCATGACCCAAAGTGCACGTGGTCGACCGGTCCCGAACTTAACCCGAACGATCGTTATCTTCGGAACTAGCGATAATTCCTCTCGTTCTCCCGGTAATCGAGGCCGTCACGACTCGGATAACCTTAGGTCGATACGCGTAACCCCTAAATAGTCGCCCGTTAGTATGAGATTCAGAAATTGAAATTTAACTAGTTGAATCGTGAAACTTGATCCGGACTTCGAGGTTGATTTTCGAGGGTTTACTGGTTTAGTTTCGCAAGGACGACGTCAATTTGGGTTGGCCATTTATATAGGGGTTTAGTGTAACATCCCGAATTTCGACTCAATTTCCGGAAATCAATAAAACGAGTCTTTTTTGTTATTTCATTTCGTAAGTCTCGCCCGGAGGTGATCACTCCTGGGATACTAACCGGATGGGAATGGCTAACTACGATAACGGTACGTGGACCAAGGACCCGATCGTGAATGGGACATCAATTTCGAGAAACGATGAGGAAATATTTTGGGCCAAGTAGATCGATCTTCGGAAGGCAACGGACTCGGTCCGACCGAGGCCAATGATGTACGATCGGATAACAGGTGATTCTGCATGACCAAAAGTGCACGTGGTCGACCGGTCCCGAAATTAGCCCGAACGATCGTTATCTTCGGAACTAGCGATAATTCCTCTCGTTCTCCCGGTAATCGAGGCCGTCACGACTCGGATAACCTTAGGTCGATACGCGTAACCCCTAAAAAGTCGCCCGTTAGTATGAGATTCAGAAATTGAAATTTAACTAGTTGAATCGTGAAACTTGATCCGGACTTCGAGGTTGATTTTCGAGGGTTTACTGGTTTAGTTTCGCAAGGACGACGTCAATTTGGGTTGGCCATTTATATAGGGGTTTAGCGTAACATCCCGAATTTCGACTCAATTTCCGGAAATAAATAAAATGAGTCTTATTTGTTATTTCATTTCGTAAGTCTCGCCCGGAGCTGATCACTCCTGGGACACTGACCGGATGGGAATGGCTAACTAGGATAACGGTACGTGGACCAAGGACCCGATCGTGAATGGGACATCAATTTCGAGACACGACGAGGAAATATTTTGGGCCAAGTAGATCGATCTTCGGAAGGCAACGGACTCAGTCCGATCGAGGCCAATGATGTACGATCGGATAACAGGTGATTCTGCATGACCCAAAGTGCACGTGGTCGACCGGTCCCGAACTTAACCCGAACGATCGTTATCTTCGGAACTAGCGATAATTCCTCTCGTTCTCCCGGTAATCGAGGCCGTCACGACTCGGATAACCTTAGGTCGATACGCGTAACCCCTAAACAGTCGCCCGTTAGTATGAGATTCAGAAATTGAAATTTAACTAGTTGAATCGTGAAACTTGATCCGGACTTCGAGGTTGATTTTCGAGGGTTTATTGGTTTAGTTTCGCAAGGACGACGTCAATTTGGGTTGGCCATTTATATAGGGGTTTAGTGTAGCATCCCGAATTTTGACTCAATTTCCGGAAATCAATAAAATGAGTCTTATTTATTATTTCATTTCGTAAGTCTCGGCCGGAGCTGATCACTCCTGGGACACTGACCGGATGGGAATGGCTAACTAGGATAACGGTACGTGGACCAAGGACCCGATCGTGAATGGGACATCAATTTCGAGAAACGACGAGGAGATATTTTGGGCCAAGTAGATCGATCTTCGGAAGGCAACGGACTCGGTCCGACCGAGGCCAATGATGCACGATCGGCTAGCAGGTGATTCTACATGACCGAAAGTGCACGTGGTCGACCGGTCCCGAACTTAACCCGAACGATCGTTATCTTCGGAACTAGCGATAATTCCTCTCGTTCTCCCGGTAATCGAGGCCGTCACGACTCGGATAACCTTAGGTCGATACGCGTAACCCCTAAACAGTCGCCCGTTAGTATGAGATTCAGAAATTGAAATTTAACTAGTTGAATCGTGAAACTTGATCCGAACTTCGAGGTTGATTTTCGAGGGTTTACTGGTTTAGTTTCGCAAGGACGACGTCAATTTGGGTTGGCCATTTATATAGGGATTTAGTGTAACATCCCGAATTTCGACTCAATTTCCGGAAATCAATAAAATGAGTCTTTTTTATTATTTCATTTCGTAAGTCTCGCCGGAGCTGATCACTCCTGGGACACTGACCGGATGGGAATGGCTAACTAGGATAACGGTACGTGGACCAAGGACCCGATCGTGAATGGGACATCAATTTCGAGAAACGACGAGGAGATATTTTGGGCCAAGTAGATCGATCTTCGGAAGGCAACGGACTCGGTCCGACCGAGGCCAATGATGCACGATCGGCTAGCAGGTGATTCTACATGACCGAAAGTGCACGTGGTCGACCGGTCCCGAACTTAACCCGAACGATCGTTATCTTCGGAACTAGCGATAATTCCTCTCGTTCTCCCGGTAATCGAGGCCGTCACGACTCGGATAACGTTAGGTCGATACGCGTAACCCCTAAATATTCGCCCGTTAGTATGAGATTCAGAAATGGAAATTTAACTAGTTGAATCGTGAAACTTGATCCGGACTTCGAGGTTGATTTTCGAGGGTTTACTGGTTTAGTTTCGCAAGGACGACGTCAATTTGGGTTGGCCATATATATAGGGGTTTAGTGTAACATCCCGAATTTCGACTCAATTTCCGGAAATAAATAAAATGAGTCTTATTTGTCATTTCATTTCGTAAGTCTCGCCCGGAGCTGATCACTCCTGGGACACTGACCGGATGGGAATGGCTAACTAGGATAACTGTACGTGGACCAAGGACCCGATCGTGAATGGGACATCAATTTCGAGAAACGACGAGGAAATATTTTGGGCCAAGTAGATCGATCTTCGGAAGGCAACGGACTCGGTCCGACCGAGGCCAATGATGCACGATCGGATAGCAGGTGATTCTACATGACCGAAAGTGCACGTGGTCGACCGGTCCGGAACTTAACCCGAACGATCGTTGTCTACGGAACTAGCGATAATTCCTCTCGTTCTCCCGGTAATCGAGGCCGCCACGACTCGGATAACGTTAGGTCGATACGCGTAACCCCTAAATAGTTGCCCGTTAGTATGAGATTAAGAAATGGAAATTTAACTAGTGGAATCGTGAAACTTTATCCGGACTTCAAGGTTGATTTTCGAGGGTTTACTGGTTTAGTTTCGCAAGGACGACGTCAATTTGGGTTGGCCATTTATATAGGGGTTTAGTGTAACATCCCGAATTTCGACTCACTTTCCGGAAATCAATAAAACGAGTCTTATTTGTTATTTCATTTCGTAAGTCTCGCCCGGAGTTGATCACTCCTGGGATACTAACCGGATGGGAATGGCTAACTACGATAACGGTACGTGGACCAAGGACCCGATCGTGAATGGGACATCAATTTCGAGAAACGACGAGGAAATATTTTGGGCCAAGTAGATCGATCTTCGGAAGGCAACGGACTCGGTCCGACCGAGGCCAATGATGTACGATCGGATAGCAGGTGATTCTGCATGACCGAAAGTGCACGTGGTCGACCGGTCCCGAACTTAACCCGAACGATCGTTATCTTCGGAACTAGCGATAATTCCTCTCGTTCTCCCGGTAATCGAGGCCGTCACGACTCGGATAACCTTAGGTCGATACGCGTAACCCCTAAACAGTCGCCCGTTAGTATGAGATTCAGAAATTGAAATTTAACTAGTTGAATCGTGAAACTTGATCCGGACTTCGAGGTTGATTTTCGAGGGTTTACTGGTTTAGTTTCGCAAGGACGACGTCAATTTGGGTTGGCCATTTATATAGGGGTTTAGTGTAACATCCCGAATTTCGACTCAATTTCCGGAAATCAATAAAATGAGTCTTATTTATTATTTCATTTCGTAAGTCTCGGCCGGAGCTGATCACTCCTGGGACACTGACCGGATGGGAATGGCTAACTAGGATAACGGTACGTGGACCAAGGACCCGATCGTGAATGGGACATCAATTTCGAGAAACGACGAGGAGATATTTTGGGCCAAGTAGATCGATCTTCGGAAGGCAACGGACTCGGTCCGACCGAGGCCAATGATGCACGATCGGCTAGCAGGTGATTCTACATGACCGAAAGTGCACGTGGTCGACCGGTCCCGAACTTAACCCGAACGATCGTTATCTTCGGAACTAGCGATAATTCCTCTCGTTCTCCCGGCAATCGAGGCCGTCACGACTCGGATAACCTTAGGTCGATACGCGTAACCCCTAAACAGTCGCCCGTTAGTATGAGATTCAGAAATTGAAATTTAACTAGTTGAATCGTGAAACTTGATCCGAACTTCGAGGTTGATTTTCGAGGGTTTACTGGTTTAGTTTCGCAAGGACGACGTCAATTTGGGTTGGCCATTTATATAGGGATTTAGTGTAACATCCCGAATTTCGACTCAATTTCCGGAAATCAATAAAATGAGTCTTTTTTATTATTTCATTTCGTAAGTCTCGCCGGAGCTGATCACTCCTGGGACACTGACCGGATGGGAATGGCTAACTAGGATAACGGTACGTGGACCAAGGACCCGATCGTGAATGGGACATCAATTTCGAGAAACGACGAGGAGATATTTTGGGCCAAGTAGATCGATCTTCGGAAGGCAACGGACTCGGTCCGACCGAGGCCAATGATGCACGATCGGATAGCAGGTGATTCTACATGACCGAAAGTGCACGTGGTCGACCGGTCCCGAACTTAACCCGAACGATCGTTATCTTCGGAACTAGCGATAATTCCTCTCGTTCTCCCGGTAATCGAGGCCGTCACGACTCGGATAACGTTAGGTCGATACGCGTAACCCCTAAATATTCGCCCGTTAGTATGAGATTCAGAAATGGAAATTTAACTAGTTGAATCGTGAAACTTGATCCGGACTTCGAGGTTGATTTTCGAGGGTTTACTGGTTTAGTTTCGCAAGGACGACGTCAATTTGGGTTGGCCATATATATAGGGGTTTAGTGTAACATCCCGAATTTCGACTCAATTTCCGGAAATAAATAAAATGAGTCTTATTTGTCATTTCATTTCGTAAGTCTCGCCCGGAGCTGATCACTCCTGGGACACTGACCGGATGGGAATGGCTAACTAGGATAACTGTACGTGGACCAAGGACCCGATCGTGAATGGGACATCAATTTCGAGAAACGACGAGGAAATATTTTGGGCCAAGTAGATCGATCTTCGGAAGGCAACGGACTCGGTCCGACCGAGGCCAATGATGCACGATCGGATAGCAGGTGATTCTACATGACCGAAAGTGCACGTGGTCGACCGGTCCGGAACTTAACCCGAACGATCGTTGTCTACGGAACTAGCGATAATTCCTCTCGTTCTCCCGGTAATCGAGGCCGCCACGACTCGGATAACGTTAGGTCGATACGCGTAACCCCTAAATAGTTGCCCGTTAGTATGAGATTAAGAAATGGAAATTTAACTAGTGGAATCGTGAAACTTTATCCGGACTTCAAGGTTGATTTTCGAGGGTTTACTGGTTTAGTTTCGCAAGGACGACGTCAATTTGGGTTGGCCATTTATATAGGGGTTTAGTGTAACATCCCGAATTTCGACTCACTTTCCGGAAATCAATAAAACGAGTCTTATTTGTTATTTCATTTCGTAAGTCTCGCCCGGAGTTGATCACTCCTGGGATACTAACCGGATGGGAATGGCTAACTACGATAACGGTACGTGGACCAAGGACCCGATCGTGAATGGGACATCAATTTCGAGAAACGACGAGGAAATATTTTGGGCCAAGTAGATCGATCTTCGGAAGGCAACGGACTCAGTCCGACCGAGGCCAATGATGTACGATCGGATAACAGGTGATTCTGCATGACCCAAAGTGCACGTGGTCGACCGGTCCCGAACTTAACCCGAACGATCGTTATCTTCGGAACTAGCGATAATTCCTCTCGTTCTCCCGGTAATCGAGGCCGTCACGACTCGGATAACCTTAGGTCGATACGCGTAACCCCTAAACAGTCGCCCGTTAGTATGAGATTCAGAAATTGAAATTTAACTAGTTGAATCGTGAAACTTGATCCGGACTTCGAGGTTGATTTTCGAGGGTTTATTGGTTTAGTTTCGCAAGGACGACGTCAATTTGGGTTGGCCATTTATATAGGGGTTTAGTGTAACATCCCGAATTTCGACTCAATTTCCGGAAATCAATAAAATGAGTCTTATTTATTATTTCATTTCGTAAGTCTCGGCCGGAGCTGATCACTCCTGGGACACTGACCGGATGGGAATGGCTAACTAGGATAACGGTACGTGGACCAAGGACCCGATCGTGAATGGGACATCAATTTCGAGAAACGACGAGGAGATATTTTGGGCCAAGTAGATCGATCTTCGGAAGGCAACGGACTCGGTCCGACCGAGGCCAATGATGCACGATCGGCTAGCAGGTGATTCTACATGACCGAAAGTGCACGTGGTCGACCGGTCCCGAACTTAACCCGAACGATCGTTATCTTCGGAACTAGCGATAATTCCTCTCGTTCTCCCGGTAATCGAGGCCGTCACGACTCGGATAACGTTAGGTCGATACGCGTAACCCCTAAATAGTCGCCCGTTAGTATGAGATTCAGAAATGGAAATTTAACTAGTTGAATCGTGAAACTTGATCCGGACTTCGAGGTTGATTTTCGAGGGTTTACTGGTTTAGTTTCACAAGGACGACGTTAATTTGGGTTGGCCATTTATATAGGGGTTTAGTGTAACATCCCGAATTTCGACTCAATTTCCGGAAATAAATAAAATGAGTCTTATTTGTTATTTCATTTCGTAAGTCTCGCCCGGAGCTGATCACTCCTGGGACACTGACCGGATGGGAATGGCTAACTAGGATAACGGTACGTGGACCAAGGACCCGATCGTGAATGGGACATCAATTTCGAGAAACGACGAGGAAATATTTTGGGCCAAGTAGATCGATCTTCGGAAGGCAACGGACTCGGTCCGACCGAGGCCAATGAAGCACGATCGGATAGCAGGTGATTCTACATGACCGAAAGTGCACGTGGTCGACCGGTCCCGAACTTAACCCGAACGATCGTTATCTTCGGAACTAGCGATAATTCCTCTCGTTCTCCCGGTAATCGAGGCCGTCACGACTCGGATAACGTTAGGTCGATACGCGTAACCCCTAAATAGTTGCCCGTTAGTATGATATTAAGAAATGGAAATTTAACTAGTGGAATCGTGAAACTTTATCCGGACTTCGAGGTTGATTTTCGAGGGTTTACTGGTTTAGTTTCGCAAGGACGACATCTATTTGGGTTGGCCATTTATATAGCGGTTTAGTGTAACATCCCGAATTTCGACTCACTTTCCGGAAATCAATAAAACGAGTCTTATTTGTTATTTCATTTCGTAAGTCTCGCTCGGAGTTGATCACTCCTGGGATACTAACCGGATGGGAATGGCTAACTACGATAATGGTACGTGGACCAAGGACCCGATCGTGAATGGGACATCAATTTCGAGAAACGACGAGGAAATATTTTGGGCCAAGTAGATCGATCTTCGGAAGGCAACGGACTCAGTCCGATCGAGGCCAATGATGTACGATCGGATAACAGGTGATTCTGCATGACCCAAAGTGCACGTGGTCGACTGGTCCCGAACTAAACCCGAACGATCGTTATCTTCGGAACTAGCGATAATTCCTCTCGTTCTCCAGGTAATCGAGGCCGTCACGACTCGGATAACCTTAGGTCGATACGCTTAACCCCTAAACAGTCGCCCGTTAGTATGAGATTCAGAAATTGAAATTTAAATAGTTGAATTGTGAAACTTGCTCCGGACTTCGAGGTTGATTTTCGAGGGTTTACTGGTTTAGTTTCGCAAGGACGACGTCAATTTGGGTTGGCCATTTATATAGGGGTTTAGTGTAACATCCCGAATTTCGACTCAATTTCCGGAAATCAATAAAACGAGTGTTATTTGTTATTTCATTTCGTAAGTCTCGCCCGGAGTTGATCACTCCTGGGATACTAACCGGATGGGAATGGCTAACTACGATAACGGTACGTGGACCAAGGACCCGATCGTGAATGGGACATCAATTTCGAGAAACGACGAGGAAATATTTTGGGCCAAGTAGATCGATCTTCGGAAGGCAACGGACTCGGTCCGACCGAGGCCAATGATGTACGATCGGATAACAGGTGATTCTGCATGACCCAAAGTGCACGTGGTCGACTGGTCCCGAACTTAACCCGAACGATCGTTATCTTCGGAACTAGCGATAATTCCTCTCGTTCTCCCGGTAATCGAGGCCGTCACGACTCGGATAACCTTAGGTCGATACGCGTAACCCCTAAACAGTCGCCCGTTAGTATGAGATTCAGAAATTGAAATTTAAATAGTTGAATTGTGAAACTTGATCCGGACTTCGAGGTTGATTTTCGAGGGTTTACTGGTTTAGTTTCGCAAGGACGACGTCAATTTGGGTTGGCCATTTTTATAGGGGTTTAGTGTAACATCCCGAATTTCGACTCAATTTCCGGAAATCAATAAAACGAGTGTTATTTGTTATTTCATTTCGTAAGTCTCGCCCGGAGTTGATCACTCCTGGGATACTAACCGGATGGGAATGGCTAACTACGATAACGGTACGTGGACCAAGGACCCGATCGTGAATGGGACATCAATTTCGAGAAACGACGAGGAAATATTTTGGGCCAAGTAGATCGATCTTCGGAAGGCAACGGACTCAGTCCGACCGAGGCCAATGATGTACGATCGGATAACAGGTGATTCTGCATGACCAAAAGTGCACGTGGTCGACCGGTCCCGAAATTAGCCCGAACGATCGTTATCTTCGGAACTAGCGATAATTCCTCTCCTTCTCCCGGTAATCGAGGCCGTCACGACTCGGATAACCTTAGGACGATACGTGTAACCCCTAAAAAGTCGCCCGTTAGTATGAGATTCAGAAATTGAAATTTAACTAGTTGAATCGTGAAACTTGATCCGGACTTCGAGGTTGATTTTCGAGGGTTTACTGGTTTAGTTTCGCAAGGACGACGTCAATTTGGGTTGGCCATTTATATAGGGGTTTAGTGTAACATCCCGAATTTCGACTCAATTTCCGGAAATAAATAAAATGAGTCTTATTTGTTATTTCATTTCGTAAGTCTCGCCCGGAGCTGATCACTCCTGGGACACTGACCGGATGGGAATGGCTAACTAGGATAACTGTACGTGGACCAAGGACCCGATCGTGAATGGGACATCAATTTCGAGACACGACGAGGAAATATTTTGGGCCAAGTAGATCGATCTTCGGAAGGCAACGGACTCAGTCCGATCGAGGCCAACGATGTACGATCGGATAACAGGTGATTCTGCATGACCAAAAGTGCACGTGGTCGACCGGTCCCGAACTTAACCCGAACGATCGTTATCTTCGGAACTAGCGATAATTCCTCTCGTTTTCCCGTAATCGAGGCCGCCACGACTCGGATAACGTTAGGTCGATACGCGTAACCCCTAAACAGTCGCCCGTTAGTATGAGATTCAGAAATTGAAATTTAAATAGTTGAATCGTGAAACTTGATCCGGACTTCGAGGTTGATTTTCGAGGGTTTACTGGTTTAGTTTCGCAAGGACGACGTCAATTTGGGTTGGCCATTTATATAGGGGTTTAGTGTAACATCCCGAATTTCGACTCAATTTCCGGAAATCAATAAAACGAGTCTTATTTGTTATTTCATTTCGTAAGTCTCGCCCGGAGTTGATCACTCCTGGGATACTAACCGGATGGGAATGGCTAACTACGATAACGGTACGTGGACCAAGGACCCGATCGTGAATGGGACATCAATTTCGAGAAACGACGAGGAAATATTTTGGGCCAAGTAGATCGATCTTCGGAAGGCAACGGACTCGGTCCGACCGAGGCCAATGATGTACGATCGGATAACAGGTGATTCTGCATGACCAAAAGTGCACGTGGTCGACCGTTCCCGAAATTAGCCCGAACGATCGTTATCTTCGGAACTAGCGATAATTCCTCTCGTTCTCCCGGTAATCGAGGCCGTCACGACTCGGATAACCTTAGGTCGATACGCGTAACCCCTAAATAGTCGCCCGTTAGTATGAGATTCAGAAATTGAAATTTAACTAGTTGAATCGTGAAACTTGATCCGGACTTCGAGGTTGATTTTCGAGGGTTTACTGGTTTAGTTTCGCAAGGACGACGTCAATTTGGGGTGGCCATTTATATAGGGGTTTAGTGTAACATCCCGAATTTCGACTCAATTTCCGGAAATAAATAAAATGAGTCTTATTTGTTATTTCATTTCATAAGTCTCGCCCGGAGCTGATCACTCCTGGGACACTGACCGGATGGGAATGGCTAACTAGGATAACGGTACGTGGACCAAGGACCCGATCGTGAATGGGACATCAATTTCGAGAAACGACGAGGAAATATTTTGGGCCAAGTAGATCGATCTTCGGAAGGCAACGGATTCGGTCCGACCGAGGCCAATGATGCACGATCGGCTAGCAGGTGATTCTACATGACCGAAAGTGCACGTGGTCGACCGGTCCCGAACTTAACCCGAACGATCGTTATCTTCGGAACTAGCGATAATTCCTCTCGTTCTCCCGGTAATCGAGGCCGTCACGACTCGGATAACGTTATGTCGATACGCGTAACCCCTAAATAGTCGCCCGTTAGTATGAGATTCAGAAATGGAAATTTAACTAGTTGAATCGTGAAACTTGATCCGGACTTCGAACTTGATTTTCGAGGGTTTACTGGTTTAGTTTCGCAAGGACAACGTCAATTTGGGTTGGCCATTTATATAGGGGTTTAGTGTAACATCCCGAATTTCGACTCAATTTCCGGAAATAAATAAAATGAGTCTTATTTGTTATTTCATTTCGTAAGTCTCGCCCGGAGCTGATCACTCCTGGGACACTGACCGGATGGGAATGGCTAACTAGGATAACGGTACGTGGACCAAGGACCCGATCGTGAATGGGACATCAATTTCGAGAAACGACGAGGAAATATTTTGGGCCAAGTAGATCGATCTTCGTAAGGCAACGGACTCGGTCCGACCGAGGCCAATGATGCACGATCGGATAGCAGGTGATTCTACATGACCGAAAGTGCACGTGGTCGACCGGTCCCGAACTTAACCCGAACGATCGTTATCTTCGGAACTAGCGATAATTCCTCTCGTTCTAACGGTAATCGAGGCCGTCACGACTCGGATAACGTTAGGTCGATACGCGTAACCCCTAAATAGTTGCCCGTTAGTACGAGATTAAGAAATGGAAATTTAACTAGTGGAATCGTGAAACTTGATCCGGACTTCGAGGTTGATTTTCGAGGGTTTACTGGTTTAGTTTCGCAAGGACGACGTCAATTTGGGTTGGCCATTTATATAGAGGTTTAGTGTAACATCCCGAATTTCGACTAAATTTCCGGAAATCAATAAAACGAGTCTTATTTGTTATTTCATTTCGTAAGTCTCGCACGGAGTTGATCACTCCTGGGATACTAACCGGATGGGAATGGCTAACTACGATAACGGTACGTGGACCAAGGACCCGATCGTGAATGGGACATCAATTTCGAGAAACGACGAGGAAATATTTTGGGCCAAGTAGATCGATCTTCGGAAGGCAACGGACTCGGTCCGACCGAGGCCAATGATGTACGATCGGATAACAGGTGATTCTGCATGACCAAAAGTGCACGTGGTCGACCGTTCCCGAAATTAGCCCGAACGATCGTTATCTTCGGAAGTAGCGATAATTCCTCTCGTTCTCCCGGTAATCGAGGCCGTCACGACTCGGATAACCTTAGGTCGATACGCGTAACCCCTAAACAGTCGCCCGTTAGTATGAGATTCAGAAATTGAAATTTAACTAGTTGAATCGTGAAACTTGATCCGGACTTCGAGGTTGATTTTCGAGGGTTTACTGGTTTAGTTTCGCAAGGACGACGTCAATTTGGGTTGGCCATTTATATAGGGGTTTAGTGTAACATCCCGAATTTCGACTCACTTTCCGGAAATCAATAAAACGAGTCTTATTTGTTATTTCATTTCGTAAGTCTCGCCCGGAGTTGATCACTCCTGGGATACTAACCGGATGGGAATGGCTAACTACGATAACGGTACGTGGACCAAGGACCCGATCGTGAATGGGACATCAATTTCGAGAAACGACGAGGAAATATTTTGGGCCAAGTAGATCTATCTTCGGAAGGCAACGGACTCAGTCCGACCGAGGCCAATGATGTACGATCGGATAACAGGTGATTCTGCATGACCAAAAGTGCACGTGGTCGACCGGTCCCGAACTTAACCCGAACGATCGTTATCTTCGGAACTAGCGATAATTCCTCTCGTTCTCCCGGTAATCGAGGCCGTCACGACTCGGATAACCTTAGGTCGATAAGCGTAACCCCTAAATAGTCGCCCGTTAGTATGAGATTCAGAAATGGAAATTTAACTAGTTGAATTGTGAAACTTGATCCGGACTTCGATGTTGATTTTTTAGGTTTTACTGGTTTAGTTTCGCAATGACGACGTCAATTTGGGTTGGCCATTTATATAGGGGTTTAGTGTAACATCCCGAATTTCGACTCAATTTCCGGAAATCAATAAAACGAGTCTTATTTGTTATTTCATTTCGTAAGTCTCGCCCGGAGTTGATCACTCCTGGGATACTAACCGGATGGGAATGGCTAACTACGATAACGGTACGTGGACCAAGGACCCGATCGTGAATGGGACATCAATTTCGAGAAACGACGAGGAAATATTTTGGGCCAAGTAGATCGATCTTCGGAAGGCAACGGACTCGGTCCGACCGAGGCCAATGATGTACGATCGGATAACAGGTGATTCTGCATGACCCAAAGTGCACGTGGTCGACCGGTCCCGAACTTAACCCGAACGATCGTTATCTTCGGAACTAGCGATAATTCCTCTCGTTCTCCAGGTAATCGAGGCCGTCACGACTCGGATAACCTTAGGTCGATACGCGTAACCCCTAAACAGTCGCCCGTTAGTATGAGATTCAGAAATTGAAATTTAAATAGTTGAATTGTGAAACTTGATCCGGACTTCGAGGTTGATTTTCGAGGGTTTACTGGTTTAGTTTCGCAAGGACGACGTCAATTTGGGTTGGCCATTTTTATAGGGGTTTAGTGTAACATCCCGAATTTCGACTCAATTTCCGGAAATCAATAAAACGAGTGTTATTTGTTATTTCATTTCGTAAGTCTCGCCCGGAGTTGATCACTCCTGGGATACTAACCGGATTGGAATGGCTAACTACGATAACGGTACGTGGACCAAGGACCCGATCGTGAATGGGACATCAATTTCGAGAAACGACGAGGAAATATTTTGGGCCAAGTAGATCGATCTTCGGAAGGCAACGGACTCAGGCCGACCGAGGCCAATGATGTACGATCGGATAACAGGTGATTCTGCATGACCAAAAGTGCACGTGGTCGACCGGTCCCGAAATTAGCCCGAACGATCGTTATCTTCGGAACTAGCGATAATTCCTCTCCTTCTCCCGGTAATCGAGGCCGTCACGACTCGGATAACCTTAGGACGATACGTGTAACCCCTAAAAAGTCGCCCGTTAGTATGAGATTCAGAAATTGAAATTTAACTAGTTGAATCGTGAAACTTGATCCGGACTTCGAGGTTGATTTTCGAGGGTTTACTGGTTTAGTTTCGCAAGGACGACGTCAATTTGGGTTGGCCATTTATATAGGGGTTTAGTGTAACATCCCGAATTTCGACTCAATTTCCGGAAATAAATAAAATGAGTCTTATTTGTTATTTCATTTCGTAAGTCTCGCCCGGAGCTGATCACTCCTGGGACACTGACCGGATGGGAATGGCTAACTAGGATAACTGTACGTGGACCAAGGACCCGATCGTGAATGGGACATCAATTTCGAGACACGACGAGGAAATATTTTGGGCCAAGTAGATCGATCTTCGGAAGGCAACGGACTCGGTCCGACCGAGGCCAACGATGTACGATCGGATAACAGGTGATTCTGCATGACCGAAAGTGCACGTGGTCGACCGGTCCCGAACTTAACCCGAACGATCGTTATCTTCGGAACTAGCGATAATTCCTCTCGTTCTCCCGGTAATCGAGGCCGTCACGACTCGGATAACCTTAGGTCGATACGCGTAACCCCTAAACAGTCGCCCGTTAGTATGAGATTCAGAAATTGAAATTTAAATAGTTGAATCGTGAAACTTGATCCGGACTTCGAGGTTGATTTTCGAGGGTTTACTGGTTTAGTTTCGCAAGGACGACGTCAATTTGGGTTGGCCATTTATATAGGGGTTTAGTGTAACATCCCGAATTTCGACTCAATTTCCGGAAATCATTAAAACGAGTCTTATTTGTTATTTCATTTCGTAAGTCTCGCCCGGAGTTGATCACTCCTGGGATACTAACCGGATGGGAATGGCTAACTACGATAACGGTACGTGGACCAAGGACCCGATCGTGAATGGGACATCAATTTCGAGAAACGACGAGGAAATATTTTGGGCCAAGTAGATCGATCTTCGGAAGGCAACGGACTCAGGCCGACCGAGGCCAATGATGTACGATCGGATAACAGGTGATTCTGCATGACCAAAAGTGCACGTGGTCGACCGTTCCCGAAATTAGCCCGAACGATCGTTATCTTCGGAACTAGCGATAATTCCTCTCGTTCTCCCGGTAATCGAGGCCGTCACGACTCGGATAACCTTAGGTCGATACGCGTAACCCCTAAACAGTCGCCCGTTAGTATGAGATTCAGAAATTGAAATTTAACTAGTTGAATCGTGAAACTTGATCCGGACTTCGAGGTTGATTTTCGAGGGTTTACTGGTTTAGTTTCGCAAGGACGACGTCAATTTGGGGTGGCCATTTATATAGGGGTTTAGTGTAACATCCCGAATTTCGACTCAATTTCCGGAAATAAATAAAATGAGTCTTATTTGTTATTTCATTTCGTAAGTCTCGCCCGGAGCTGATCACTCCTGGGACACTGACCGGATGGGAATGGCTAACTAGGATAACGGTACGTGGACCAAGGACCCGATCGTGAATGGGACATCAATTTCGAGAAACGACGAGGAAATATTTTGGGCCAAGTAGATCGATCTTCGGAAGGCAACGGATTCGGTCCGACCGAGGCCAATGATGCACGATCGGCTAGCAGGTGATTCTACATGACCGAAAGTGCACGTGGTCGACCGGTCCCGAATTTAACCCGAACGATCGTTATCTTCGGAACTAGCGATAATTCCTCTCGTTCTCCCGGTAATCGAGGCCGTCACGACTCGGATAACGTTATGTCGATACGCGTAACCCCTAAATAGTCGCCCGTTAGTATGAGATTCAGAAATGGAAATTTAACTAGTTGAATCGTGAAACTTGATCCGGACTTCGAGGTTGATTTTCGAGGGTTTACTGGTTTAGTTTCGCAAGGACGACGTCAATTTGGGTTGGCCATTTATATAGGGGTTTAGTGTAACATCCCGAATTTCGACTCAATTTCCGGAAATAAATAAAATGAGTCTTATTTGTTATTTCATTTCGTAAGTCTCGCCCGGAGCTGATCACTCCTGGGACACTGACCGGATGGGAATGGCTAACTAGGATAACGGTACGTGGACCAAGGACCCGATCGTGAATGGGACATCAATTTCGAGAAACGACGAGGAAATATTTTGGGCCAAGTAGATCGATCTTCGGAAGGCAACGGACTCGGTCCGACCGAGGCCAATGATGTACGATCGGATAACAGGTGATTCTGCATGACCAAAAGTGCACGTGGTCGACCGGTCCCGAACTTAACCCGAACGATCGTTATCTTCGGAACTAGCGATAATTCCTCTCCATCTCCCGGTAATCGAGGCCGTCACGACTCGGATAACCTTAGGTCGATACGCGTAACCCCTAAACAGTCGCCCGTTAGTATGAGATTCAGAAATTGAAATTTAACTAGTTGAATCGTGAAACTTGATCCGGACTTCGAGGTTGATTTTCGAGGGTTTACTGGTTTAGTTTCGCAAGGACGACGTCAATTTGGGTTGGCCATTTATATAGGGGTTTAGTGTAACATCCCGAATTTCGACTCAATATCCGGAAATCAATAAAATGAGTCTTATTTGTTATTTTATTTCGTAAGTCTCGCCCGGAGCTGATTACTCCTCGGACACTGAACGGATGGGAATGGCTAACTAGGATAACTGTATGTGGACCAAGGACCCGATCGTGAATGGGACATCAATTTCGAGAAACGACGAGGAAATATTTTGGGCCAAGTAGATCGATCTTCGGAAGGCAACGGACTCGGTCCGACCGAGGCCAATGATGGACGATCGTATAACAGGTGATTCTGCATGACCAAAAGTGCACGTGGTCGACCGGTCCCGAACTTAACCCGAACGATCGTTATCTTCGGAACTAGCGATAATTCCTCTCGTTCTCCCGGTAATCGAGGCCGTCACGACTCGGATAACCTTAGGTCGATACGCGTAACCCCTAAACAGTCGCCCGTTAGTATGAGATTCAGAAATTGAAATTTAACTAGTTGAATCGTGAAACTTGATCCGGACTTCGAGGTTGATTTTCGAGGGTTTACTGGTTTAGTTTCGCAAGGACGACGTCAATTTTGGTTGGCCATTTATATAGGGGTTTAGTGTAACATCCCGAATTTCGACTCAATTTCCGGAAATCAATAAAATGAGTCTTATTTGTTATTTCATTTCGTAAGTCTCGCCCGGAGCTGATCACTCCTGGGATACTGACCGGATGGGAATGGCTAACTAGGATAACGGTACGTGGACCAAGGACCCGATCGTGAATGGGACATCAATTTCGAGAAACGACGAGGAAATATTTTGGGCCAAGTAGATCGATCTTCGGAAGGCAACGGACTCGGTCCGACCGAGGCCAATGATGCACGATCGGATAGCAGGTGATTCTACATGACCGAAAGTGCACGTGGTCGACCGGTCCCGAACTTAACCCGAACGATCGTTATCTTCGGAACTAGCGATAATTCCTCTCGTTCTCCCGGTAATCGAGGCCGTCACGACTCGGATAACGTTAGGTCGATACGCGTAACCCCTAAATGGTCGCCCGTTAGTATGAGATTCAGAAATGGAAATTTAACTAGTTGAATCGTGAAACTTGATCCGGACTTCGAGGTTGATTTTCGAGGGTTTACTGGTTTAGTTTCGCAAGGACGACGTCAATTTGGGTTGGCCATTTATATAGGGGTTTAGTGTAACATCCCGAATTTCGACTCAATTTCCGAAAATCAATAAAACGAGTCTTATTTGTTATTTCATTTCGTAAGTCTCGCCCGGAGTTGATCACTCCTGGGATACTAACCGGATGGGAATGGCTAACTACGATAACGGTAAGTGGACCAAGGACCCGATCGTGAATGGGACATCAATTTCGAGAAACGATGAGGAAATATTTTGGGCCAAGTAGATCGATCTTCGGAAGGCAACGGACTCGGTCCGACCGAGGCCAATGATGGACGATCGTATAACAGGTGATTCTGCATGACCAAAAGTGCACGTGGTCGACCGGTCCCGAACTTAAAGATAACGATCGTTATCTTCGGAACTAGCGATAATTCCTCTCGTTCTCCCGGTAATCGAGGACGTCACGACTCGGATAACCTTAGGTCGATACGCGTAACCCCTAAACAGTCGCCCGTTAGTATGAGATTCAGAAATTGAAATTTAACTAGTTGAATCGTGAAACTTGATTCGGACTTCGAGGTTGATTTTCGAGGGTTTACTGGCTTAGTTTCGCAAGGACGACGTCAATTTGGGTTGGCCATTTATATAGGGGTTTAGTGTAACATCCCGAATTTCGACTCAATTTCCGGAAATCAATAAAATGAGTCTTATTTGTTATTTCATTTCGTAAGTCTCGCCCGGAGCTGATCACTCCTGGGACACTGACCGGATGGGAATGGCTAACTAGGATAACTGTACGTGGACCAAGGACCCGATCGTGAATGGGACGTCAATTTCGAGAAACGACGAGGAAATATTTTGGGCCAAGTAGATCGATCTTCGGAAGGCAACGGACTCGGTCCGACCGAGGCCAATGATGCACGATCGGATAGCAGGTGATTCTACATGACCGAAAGTGCACGTGGTCGACCGGTCCCGAACTTAACCCGAACGATCGTTATCTTCGGAACTAGCGATAATTCCTCTCGTTCTCCCGGTAATCGAGGCCGTCACGACTCGGATAACGTTAGGTCGATACGCGTAACCCCTAAATGGTCGCCCGTTAGTATGAGATTCAGAAATGGAAATTTAACTAGTTGAATCGTGAAACTTGATCCGGACTTCGAGGTTGATTTTCGAGGGTTTACTGGTTTAGTTTCGCAAGGACGACGTCAATTTGGGTTGGCCATTTATATAGGGGTTTAGTGTAACATCCCGAATTTCGACTCAATTTCCGGAAATCAATAAAATGAGTCTTATTTGTTATTTCATTTCGTAAGTCTCGCCCGGAGCTGATCACTCCTGGGACACTGACCGGATGGGAATGGCTAACTAGGATAACTGTATGTGGACCAAGGACCCGATCGTGAATGGGACATCAATTTCGAGAAACGACGAGGAAATAATTTGGGCCAAGTAGATCGATCTTCGGAAGGCAACGGACTCGGTCCGACCGAGGCCAATGATGCACGATCGGATAGCAGGTGATTCTACATGACCGAAAGTGCACGTGGTCGACCGGTCCCGAACTTAACCCGAACGATCGTTATCTTCGGAACTAGCGATAATTCCTCTCGTTCTCCCGGTAATCGAGGCCGTCACGACTCGGATAACGTTAGGTCGATACGCGTAACCCCTAAATGGTCGCCCGTTAGTATGAGATTCAGAAATGGAAATTTAACTAGTTGAATCGTGAAACTTGATCCGGACTTCGAGGTTGATTTTCGAGGGTTTACTGGTTTAGTTTCGCAAGGACGACGTCAATTTGGGTTGGCCATTTATATAGGGGTTTAGTGTAACATCCCGAATTTCGACTCAATTTCCGGAAATCAATAAAACGAGTCTTATTTGTTATTTCATTTCGTAAGTCTCGCCCGGAGTTGATCACTCCTGGGATACTAACCGGATGGGAATGGATAACTACGATAACGGTACGTGGACCAAGGACCCGATCGTGAATGGGACATCAATTTCGAGAAACGACGAGGAAATATTTTGGGCCAAGTAGATCGATCTTCGGAAGGCAACGGACTCGGTCCGACCGAGGCCAATGATGTACGATCGGATAACAGGTGATTCTGCATGACCAAAAGTGCACGTGGTCGACCGGTCCCGAACTTAACCCGAACGATCGTTATCTTCGGAACTAGCGATAATTCCTCTCGTTCTCCCGGTAATCGAGGCCGTCACGACTCGGATAACGTTAGGTCGATACGCGTAACCCCTAAACAGTCGCCCGTTAGTATGAGATTCAGAAATTGAAATTTAAATAGTTGAATCGTGAAACTTGATCCGGACTTCGAGGTTGATTTTCGACGGTTTACTGGTTTAGTTTCGCAAGGACGACGTCAATTTGGGTTGGCCATTTATATAGGGGTTTAGTGTAACATCCCGAATTTCGACTCAATTTCCGGAAATCAATAAAACGAGTCTTATTTGTTATTTCATTTCGTAAGTCTCGCCCGGAGTTGATCACTCCTGGGATACTAACCGGATGGGAATGGATAACTACGATAACGGTACGTGGACCAAGGACCCGATCGTGAATGGGACATCAATTTCGAGAAACGACGAGGAAATATTTTGGGCCAAGAAGATCGATCTTCGGAAGGCAACGGACTCAGTCCGAGCGAGGCCAATGATGTACGATCGGATAACAGGTGATTCTGCATGACCAAAAGTGCACGTGGTCGACCGGTCCCGAACTTAACCCGAACGATCGTTATCTTCGGAACTAGCGATAATTCCTCTCGTTCTCCCGGTAATCGAGGCCGTCACGACTCGGATAACGTTAGGTCGATACGCGTAACCCCTAAACAGTCGCCCGTTAGTATGAGATTCAGAAATTGAAATTTAAATAGTTGAATCGTGAAACTTGATCCGGACTTCGAGGTTGATTTTCGAGGGTTTACTGGTTTAGTTTCGCAAGGACGACGTCAATTTGGGTTGGCCATTTATATAGGGGTTTAGTGTAACATCCCGAATTTCGACTCAATTTCCGGAAATCAAAAAAATGAGTCTTATTTGTTATTTTATTTCGTAAGTCTCGCCCGGAGCTGATCACTCCTGGGACACTGACCGGATGGGAATGGCTAACTAGGATAACGGTACGTGGACCAAGGACCCGATCGTGAATGGGACATCAATTTCGAGAAACGACGAGGAAATATTTTGGGCCAAGTAGATCGATCTTCGGAAGGCAACGGACTCGGTCCGACCGAGGCCAATGATGCACGATCGGATAGCAGGTGATTCTACATGACCGAAAGTGCACGTGGTCGACCGGTCCCGAACGTAACCCGAACGATCGTTATCTTCGGAACTAGCGATAATTCCTCTCGATCTCCCGGTAATCGAGGCCGTCACGACTCGGATAACGTTAGGTCGATTCGCGTAACCCCTAAATAGTCGCCCGTTAGTATGAGATGAAGAAATGGAAATTTAACTAGTGGAATCGTGAAACTTGATCCGGACTTCGAGGTTGATTTTCGAGGGTTTACTGGTTTAGTTTCGCAAGGACGACGTCAATTTGGGTTGGCCATTTATATAGGGGTTTAGTGTAACATCCCGAATTTCGACTCAATTTCCGGAAATCAATAAAACAAGTCTTATTTGTTATTTCATTTCGTAGGTCTCGCCCGGAGTTGATCACTCCTGGGATACTAACCGGATGGGAATGGATAACTACGATAACGGTACGTGGACCAAGGACCCGATCGTGAATGGGACATCAATTTCGAGAAACGACGAGGAAATATTTTGGGCCAAGTAGATCGACCTTCGGAAGGCAACGGACTCAGTCCGATCGAGGCCAATGATGTACGATCGGATAACAGGTGATTCTGCATGACCAAAAGTGCACGTGGTCGACCGGTCCCGAACTTAACCCGAACGATCGTTATCTTCGGAACTAGCGATAATTCCTCTCGTTCTCCCGGTAATCGAGGCCGTCACGACTCGGATAACCTTAGGTCGATACGCGTAACCCCTAAACAGTCGCCCGTTAGTATGAGATTCAGAAATTGAAATTTAACTAGTTGAATCGTGAAACTTGATCCGGACTTCGAGGTTGATTTTCGAGGGTTTACTGGTTTAGTTTCGCAAGGACGACGTCAATTTGGGTTGGCCATTTATATAGGGGTTTAGTGTAACATCCCGAATTTCGACTCAATATCCGGAAATCAATAAAATGAGTCTTATTTGTTATTTTATTTCGTAAGTCTCGCCCGGAGCTGATTACTCCTCGGACACTGAACGGATGGGAATGGCTAACTAGGATAACTGTATGTGGACCAAGGACCCGATCGGGAATGGGACATCAATTTCGAGAAACGACGAGGAAATATTTTGGGCCAAGTAGATCGATTTTCGGAAGGCAACGGACTCGGTCCGACCGAGGCCAATGATGCACGATCGGATAGCAGGTGATTCTACATGACCGAAAGTGCACGTGGTCGACCGGTCCCGAACTTAACCCGAACGATCGTTATTTTCGGAACTAGCGATAATTCCTCTCGTTCTCCCGGTAATCGAGGCCGTCACGACTCGGATAACCTTAGGTCGATACGCGTAACCCCTAAACAATCGCCCGTTAGTATGAGATTCAGAAATGGAAATTTAACTAGTTGAATCGTGAAACTTGATCCGGACTTCGAGGTTGATTTTCGAGGGTTTACTGGTTTAGTTTCGCAAGGACGACGTCAATTTTGGTTGGCCATTTATATAGGGGTTTAGTGTAACATCCCGAATTTCGACTCAATTTCCGGAAATCAATAAAATGAGTCTTATTTGTTATTTCATTTCGTAAGTCTCGCCCGGAGCTGATCACTCCTGGGACACTGACCGGATGGGAATGGCTAACTAGGATAACGGTACGTGGACCAAGGACCCGATCGTGAATGGGACATCAATTTCGAGAAACGACGAGGAAATATTTTGGGCCAAGTAGATCGATCTTCGGAAGGCAACGGACTCGGTCCGACCGAGGCCAATGATGCACGATCGGATAGCAGGTGATTCTACATGACCGAAAGTGCACGTGGTCGACCGGTCCCGAACTTAACCCGAACGATCGTTATCTTCGGAACTAGCGATAATTCCTCTCGTTCTCCCGGTAATCGAGGCCGTCACGACTCGGATAACGTTAGGTCGATACGCGTAACCCCTAAATGGTCGCCCGTTAGTATGAGATTCAGAAATGGAAATTTAACTAGTTGAATCGTGAAACTTGATCCGGACTTCGAGGTTGATTTTCGAGGGTTTACTGGTTTAGTTTCGCAAGGACGACGTCAATTTGGGTTGGCCATTTATATAGGGGTTTAGTGTAACATCCCGAATTTCGACTCAATTTCCGAAAATCAATAAAACGAGTCTTATTTGTTATTTCATTTCGTAAGTCTCGCCCGGAGTTGATCACTCCTGGGATACTAACCGGATGGGAATGGCTAACTACGATAACGGTACGTGGACCAAGGACCCGATCGTGAATGGGACATCAATTTCGAGAAACGACGAGGAAATATTTTGGGCCAAGTAGATCGATCTTCGGAAGGCAACGGACTCGGTCCTACCGAGGCCAATGATGTACGATCGGATAACAGGTGATTTTGCATGACCGAAAGTGCACGTGGTCGATCGGTCCCGAACTTAACCCGAACGATCGTTATCTTCGAAACTAGCAATAATTCCTCTCGTTCTCCCGGTAATCGAGGCTTTCGCGACTCGGATAACCTTAGGTCGATACGCGTAACCCCTAAACAGTCGCCCGTTAGTATGAGATTCAGAAATTGAAATTTAACTAGTTGAATCGTGAAACTTGATCCGGACTTCGAGGTTGATTTTCGAGGGTTTACTGGTTTAGTTTCGCAAGGACGACGTCAATTTGGGTTGGCCATTTATATAGGGGTTTAGTCTGGTCGAAAAATGGAAATTCGGCCCGGAATTGGACAAAAGACGACTTTGCCCCTAAGCCTAGCATAGTGTTCCGAATTTGGGGATTTTAGTGGAGATTTATTAATTAGTTTTTAAGTGGATAATGGGTCTTGAGTTAGTGGAGTTAGTAAGGTCATTCTTGCCCTTCAATTATTGGTCTTGGGAGAATGACAACCATTAGATCTAGGGGTGTTTAGTCCAAGCCTTTAGATGAGTGACACTTGTCACCAACTCCCAACCACTCCACTATAAACCCATCACTTCTTCTCTCTCTCCTCATTCTAACTTCTCCTTCAAGCCAAGATCACTTCTCTCTCTCTCTCTTCTCCCTCTCTTCCTCTCCATTTCGCCGGCCACTCCCCCTCCTTGCCGTCCACTTCGCCGCCGCCAAGGCCGCCCGTCGCCGCCCGCCGTGGCCGTTCCGCCACCGCCACTTCGCTGTCCCGCCATCACCATCACCATTTTCTCTCTCCCTCTCACCGTTTCTCTCTCTCTCACTCTTCCTTGACCGTGTTTCCTCTCTTCACGCCGACCACCCTCCCTTCGCCGACCACTTCCCCTTTTGCCATCCGCCCGAACCGTCCACCGCCGGCTGTCCCTTGCGCCGCCGTGGAGCCATCATCGACCGCCTCACCGCCGTTCGTTCGCCCTTCCACCCGTGAGCCGTGAACCGCCGCTTGGAGGCCGTCCACCGCCGAGCCGTAGCCGCCGCCGTTAGCCGCCGTTCCTCGGGAATCCGCCGCCGGCTTACCGTTCACCGGTAGTTGGCCGCCTTTCCCCGTCGTCGTAGAACCCGAGTTTAAGTGAGTATTACCCCCTAAACCCTAATTATGACAATTATGCCCTCTAGATTGGGATTAGAAGTTTTAGTGGTTAATTAGTATATTTGATGTTAGTGACAAATTATGGTTTGATTGGAAATTATTGGGAGAATGTTATTGGATGTTTAAGGTGAAATAGATGATGATTGGAGGCCGAGGTGAGGATGTTTGTGGGCTGTCCATGGTGACAAATGATGGACCGAGTGATGACTTGTCGTGGGATTAACTTGATTGAAGGGTTAGGATGGCCCGTGTAATTGATTGGATGGTTGTAATTCTCGAATTGAATGAAACATATGTTGTGATGTCCATTTGATCCTCGCCATGTCGTGTGATCGAAATGTGCGGAGTGTGACTTGGGCAAAATGAGTATGTTTAAATGTGATGAGCTTGAACGTATTGAGTTGTGTTGATTGGTGCTCATATTTATATTACATATTGCCCGAGCATGCGCATTCTTGGCTGCGCATTACGTGTGCCGAGTGTGAGGCATGTGATGAAATTGTGCGAGAATGCGGGTTTGCCATGAGCATGTGATCACGTGTAATCGCCCGTTGCGTTTGTCGCCTGGTTCAGATAAAATTTGGGGCATGTGTGCCGTGTGATCACTTAAGGCCTTCGGGTCGGTTCCGTCTTCATGCACTTTGGAGCAAGACGATGTCCGGTGTGTCCGGATGACGACCAGTACTTAGGGTCCTGGCCTTCGGGTCGATTCCGTCTTCATGCACTTTGGAGCAAGACGATGCCCGGTGTGTCCGGATGACGACCAGTCTTATGTAGGCTTGGATCGTAGGAGATCGGTGTTGCGCCTGATGCGTTTAACGCGGGCTAGAGACACTGGGCCGGGGGCGTTTTTACGCTGGCCACGGAGTGTTGTGATTGGGCCAGAGGCCGGGCTAGTGAGCCGTGGAAAAATAAGATAATGAGTAAATTGTTAAGTATTAGATTATGTGGTGGAATTGCTGGGCATGGTATGGGACGTGTCCGAGCGGTTCCATCTTATAATCCAAATACGCACGCATGTACTACATCGATGCATTGGCACGCATATTAGTGCATGGACAGTTGTGATCGCTTGTGATATTCGGTGATGAGCATGTGATCTAACATTTGAGAGCCTGAGCATGCGTATGACGCAAGTGTGGCTGTGCATGCCGAGGATGTGATTGATCATTATATTAAATTGCCTAACCTGCAGGGTCGACGGTAAGTACGATCTGGGCCCGAGGGCCTAGGTCAACGATTGTTGCTTGATTTAGTTTTGTTCTCGTCAGGAGGTGCATGTTAGCCTAGTATAGGTTTAGTGGGTTTTTACTTGCTGGGATTCGTCTCACGGTTGAAAAACCCAACCTTTCAGACCCCAGACCTTGACGATGCCGCAGGAGCCGGAGGCGCCGGTGCGACATGGGATCTCTCAGCATTTGGAGCATACCATGTCAGTCCACCCCATAGGGAATGGGGAGATGTTTTTGAGACACTATACCCTAGTTGTAGTAGATGTAGGGACTACCCATTACGAGATGCACGAGTATGTAGTTTGGTGCTTTCGAGACCGGTTCGGAGAGGAGTATGGACCCTTTCGTTCCATGGACGTTCCGTTTACCGGGGAGGGTCAGTTAGACCCTCAGTGTCCCGATGGGAACATAGTCGATCCCGATTCAGTGATGGAGGTGAGTTGGGAGATCGACGAGGGACCGGAGTTAGGAGAGGAGGACGAGGAGCTGGGAGGAGTAGACTTCGAGCCTGAGATCGTGGATCCGGCCCCGGAGCCGATGGATGTGGAGGTCGAGGAGCCGATGGAGGTTGATGAGGACCCGGAGATGGAGACCGAGTCCGAGGCAGCCAGTTCAGACGGTGGCCAGGAGTTTTCCGAGAGTTCGTCGGAGGCGTCGAGTTCAGATCCCGACTGGGAGCCCTAGGATAGATTCCCCTCCTAGTAGACCGAGGACTGACACTTTTTGAGACCTAGTCCTCCTTAGCCACCTCTCCCTTTTTGACCAGTGTGGTGGCCGTGGCCCGCTTTTGTTGTATGTATCTTGGGTCTGTGTATTTGGTTTGTAAATGGATATTGTAAAAGCTTTTGCGTATATATGAAAGTGTATATTTTGTATACGAGTAATTTCTTTGATGCTATCCTTGTTCTCATATTGTTCTATGTCTGGGTATTATTATTATTCGTTCTGCTTCTGCTTGTGTATGATCTTTGTGCTGGGTGTTGGGTCGGCGATGCTTCCTGGGACGTCGCACTCATAACAACCAAGAGGAGGGATGTGGCGCGTCGCGAAGGGCGCGGGGCGTGACATCCCCCGTCGTTTTGGTATCAGAGCAAGGTTAGCTCGATCCAATATGGTCGAAGTTTGGAGTGATAAGGAGCGATGAGACCAAGGGTAGATAATAGGGTGACCTCGTGTGCTAAGTGTGCCTCCTGACTGTTTGTGCTTGGTTGAGTGATTCTTTGATTAATTGACCCGTAAGCGCAGGTGCGGCAGGACCAGAGGTGAGTATATAATCCTCTTGGGTGATGTGTTGAGCTTGCTAGTATCAAGTCGCATGCTGGTTGTTGGTTGTTGTTTCATACCTGCTTAGGGTCTTAGCTTGTTAGAGCTTGAGTTAGGTCTCTAATTCCCGAGTGGAATTATAGCAGGTAGGTGTTTAGCAAGGACTGAAGGATGAGTAGAAGGAGGGGCAAGGAACCCCAGGGGCAGCCTAGTACGGGGTATCGTGAAGCTAGAGATCCGAGGTTTGAGGAAGTAATGGAAACTCTGAGAGAGATAGGACATATCATGGGTATGCAAGCACAGGAAAGAGCCGTAGCCCATGCTCAAGCTGCCGAGGCCGCAGCGATTGCTGGTAACGGAGGGAACCAGGCGCAGCAAGGACAAGCTCAGCCGGTAGGGGCTAGACAGATGCCTCAGTTAGTAGAGCAGTTCCTGAAGTTAAAGCCGCCTAGGTTTAATGGTAAGAGTGACCCCGAAGCCGCTCCGCGTTGGATAGAGGAGTTAGAGAAAGCATTTGATGTTCTAGGGTGCACCGATGCGGAGAGAGTTACGTTAGCCGTGTATCAGCTTCAAGAGGGTGCGAACGATTAGTGGAGAGCTACTAAGGAGAGAGTGTTCTCGGAAGGAACTGAGTTAGTTTGGGCAGTGTTCGTAGAGAGTTTCTATGAGAAGTACTTTTCGGAAGTCGCTCAGGAAAGGAAGTTAATGGAGTTTATGCGACTGCGCCAAGGACAAATGACGATTGATCAGTATGAGGCGGAGTTTGCAAGGTTGGCAAAGTTTGCGCCGACCATGGTAGAGAACCCATGGGACAAAGCTAGGAGATTCCGAGATGGGATGAAGCCGGATCTCCGAAGTCAGATTCTGTTGCATGATATAAGGGACTATGGAGAAATGTATAGGCGAGCCCAGATTATAGAGCGAGATCAACAGGAAAGAGCAGCCGCCTCAGGATCGCGATTTGCCCAAGGTAAAGATAATCGTCGCTTTGTGAAGAGACCGCCAGTGAATAATAGACGTTTTACCCCACCTGTGAGAAGGGCTATTGGAAAGCCAAATCCCCAGCCATATAGATTTGGAGCGTGTTTTAGATGCGGTAGCAGGGAGCATCATATTCGCAGTTGTCCTCAGATGCGTCTCTCAGGACCCCAAGGACCCCCGCAGCAGCCGCGTATTGAGAATCGGATCGGAAATCCCCCACCAGCTAACCAAGGTCGACCGCCCGCTCAAGGAAGGGTTTATGCTATGGCACGCCAAGAAGCGGAGAATGCACCAGGCGTGATCACAGGTACGGTCTCTCTTTGTGGACATGCCGCGTATGCATTGTTTGATCCGGGGGCAACCCACTCGTTCGTTTCGGAGCAATTTGTTAAGTTGGTTGGTATAGAACCCGTGTTGCTTGAGACTAGACTTTGTGTGTCGACGCCGATGAATGATAGCCTGTTAGTCTTGTTTGGGTGTCCTAAGTGTAGAATAGTTATTGGGGGTAAAGAAGAGAATATCGATTTGGTTCTGCTACCCTTGTTTGACTTCGATGTGATCGTTGGAATGGACTGGTTAGTTCGGCAGAAGGCCGTAATGGATTACAGCAATCGTGTGATTCGGTTTAGTCCGGAGGGGTGTGCTAGTTTTGAGTTTCAGGGAAATCGAGGAGGAGTCTCGATCCCTTGGATTTCTTCGCTCGAAGTGAATAGGTTGTTGGACGAAGGGTGTGAAGGATATTTGGTGAACGTTGTGGACCCAATAGTGGTGGAACCTAAATTGGAAGATATACCTGTAGTGTGTAATTTCCCCGAAGTTTTTCCTAAGGAACTACCAAGTTTGCCACCCGAGCGAGAAGTGGAGTTTGTGATTGAGTTGGCGCCAGGAACAGAGCCGATTTCGAAAGCGCCGTATCGGATGTCCCTAACGGAGTTGAAAGTTCAGATGCAAGAGTTGTTAGACAAAGGTTTTATTCGCCCTAGTGTATCTCCTTGGGGAGCGCCAGTTCTGTTTGTGAGAAAGAAAGATGGGACGTTGAGGCTGTGCATAGATTATCGTCAGTTGAATCTGGTGACAGTGAAGAATAAGTACCCACTGCCAAGGATTGATGACTTGTTCGATCAGCTACAAGGAGCCGCAGTGTTCTCCAAGATAGATTTGAGGACCGGATACCATCAGTTAAGGATCAGAAAGGAGGATATACCTAAGACTGCCTTCAGGACAAGGTATGGGCACTATGAGTTCACAGTGATGCCTTTTGGATTGACGAATGCCCTAGCCTGCTTTCAATGGATCTGATGAATAGAGTATTCAAGGAATTCCTGGATCAGTTCGTCATAGTCTTCATAGATGATATATTGGTATATTCGAAGAGCCCTGAGGAACATGAAATACACTTGGCTGAAGTACTACGGATGTTGAGAGAACACGCGTTGTATGCTAAGTTCAGCAAGTGCGAGTTCTGGCTCAATAAAGTGGCATTTCTTGGACATATCGTGTCGGGAGATGGAATTTCTGTGGATCCGACAAAGGTCGAAACGGTGACTAAGTGGCCAAGACCGACATCGGTAACGGAGGTTCGGAGCTTTTTAGGACTGGCTGGCTATTATAGACGATTTGTTGAAAGGTTCTCATCCATAGCCATGCCTTTGACACGATTACTGAAGAAGGAGACCAAATTTGAATGGGACGATAAGTGTGAAAGGAGTTTCCAGGAGTTGAAGTATAAGTTGATGACCGCTCCAGTGTTGACTATTCCGTCAGGACCAGGTGGATTTGAGATTTATAGTGATGCTTCGCTAAGGGGACTTGGTTGTGTGTTAATGCAGTATGGTAAAGTGGTAGCTTATGCGTCGCGTCGGGTTGAGGCCCCATGAAAGGAATTACCCGACGCATGATTTGGAGTTAACAGCGATAGTGTTTGCGCTTAAGATTTGGAGGCATTACTTGTGTGGAGAGAAGTTTCAGATCTATACGGATCATCAGAGCTTAAAGTACCTGTTTTCGCAGAAGGAGTTGAATATGAGACAGCGTAGGTGGATGGAACTTTTGAAGGACTACGACTGCGATATTTTGTATCATCCGGGGAAAGCAAATAAGGTCGCCGATGCCTTGAGTCGCAAGTCTAGTATGGCACACTTGATGGTCAAAGAATGGACATTGTTGGAAAGGCTCAGAGACTCGGAGTTTAAGTTTGAAGTGAGCCATGCATCAAATTTGCTAGCTGCTCTAAGGATTGAGCCGGAGATTAAGGACAAGATTAAGGCATTGCAGTCTACGGACCCCGAGATCCAGAAAATAGTCGAGATGGACACAGTGAAAAGGAAGTTAGATTTTCAAGTGTTGGAGGATGGGATTCTGAAGTTTAGAGGACGATTGTGTGTGCCAGATGACGAAGGACTGAAAGAGGAAATTTTGAGTGAAGCTCATCGGAGTCAGTATAGCATCCACCCAGGGAGTACTAAGATGTATCAGAATTTGAGGCAGCACTATTGGTGGAATGGTATGAAGAAGGACGTAGCTAAGCATGTGGCCAAGTGTTTGACGTGCCAACAAGTGAAGGCACAGCACTGCAAGCCAGGTGGATTGTTGCAACCGTTGGAGATCCCAGAATGGAAATGGGAGCATATCACAATGGACTTTGCAACGGGATTGCCACGTAGTCAAAGAGGACATGATTCTATTTGGGTGATAGTGGATCGCTTGACTAAGTCAGCGCATTTTCTAGCAGTGCAAAAGGACTTGGAACTGGAAAAGTATGCGGAGTTGTACGTTCGGCAGATTGTTCGACTTCATGGAGTACCAGTGACGATTACTTCGGACCGTGATCCCAGATTTACTGCCAAGTTTTGGAAAAGTCTACAAGAGGCATTAGGAACAAGATTACAGTTCAGTACGGCCTATCATCCGCAAACAGATGGTCAGTCGGAAAGGACGATTCAGACTTTGGAGGATATGCTGAGAGCTTGTGTATTGGATTTCCAAGGCAAGTGGGAAGAACAGTTACATTTGGTAGAGTTTGCTTACAATAACAGTTATCAGCAGAGTATTCAGATGGCACCGTTTGAGGCCTTGTATGGCAGAGCGTGTAGGACGCCGTTGTGTTGCGACGAAGTTGGTGAGAAAAGTATTACTGGCCCAGAGTTGGTACAACGGACTATGGAAGCTGTAGAGACTATTCGGGATAGACTTAGAACAGCCCAGAGTCGTCAAAAGAGTTACGCCGATCGGAGGAGAAGGCCCTTGGAGTTTCAAGTGGGAGATCATGTGTTTCTCAAGGTGTCACCAATGAAAGGATTGTCCCGATTTGGTAAGAAAGGTAAGCTCAGTCCAAGGTATGTCGGGCCATTCGAGATATTGGAAAAGATTGGTGATATGGCTTACCGAATTGCCTTGCCTCCTAATCTGTCGCAAGCGCACAATGTGTTTCATGTGTCGATGTTAAGGAAGTACGAACCAGATCCGACTCATGTTTTGAGATACGAAGAGATAGATGTTGACGACAGGGTGTCGTATGTGGAAAGACCAGTCAGAATCGAAGACAGAAAGGATCGAGTGCTGAGGAACAAGACGATTGTAACATCCCGAGTTTCAACTCAATTTCCGGAAATCAATAAAACGAATCTTATTTGTTATTTCATTTCGTAAGTCTCGCTCGGAGCTAATCACTCCTGGGATACTGACCGGATGGGAATGGCTAACTAGGATAACGGTACGTGGACCAAGGACCCGATCGTGAATGGGACATCAATTTCGAGAATCGACGAGAAAATATTTTGGGCCAAGTAGATCGATCTTCGGAAGGCAACGGACTCGGTCCGACCGAGGCCAACGATGTACGATCGGATAGCAGGTGATTCTGCATGACCGAAAGTGCACGTGGTCGACCGGTCCCGAACTTAACCCGAACGATCGTTATCTTCGGAACTAGCGATAATTCCTCTTGTTCTCCCGATAATCGAGGCCATCACGACTCGGATAACCTTAGGTCGATACGCGTAACCCCTAAACAGTCGCCCGTTAGTATGAGATTCAGAAATTGAAATTTAACTAGTTGAATCGTGAAATTTGATCCGGACTTCGAGGTTGATTTTCGAGGGTTTACCGGTTTAGTTTCGCAAGGACGACGTCAATTTGGGTTGGCCATTTATATAGGGGTTTAGTCTGGTCGAAAAATGGAAATTCGGCCCGGAATCGGACAAAAGACGACTTTGCCCCTAAGCCTTTCATAGTATTCCGAATTTGGAGATTTTAGTGGAGGTTTATTAATTAGATTTTAAGTGGATAATGGACTTGAGTTGGTGGAGTTAGTAAGGTCATTCTTGCCCTTCAATTATTGGTCTTGGGAGAATGACAACCATTAGATCTAGGGGTGTTTAGTCCAAGCCTTTAGATGAGTGACACTTGTCACCTAATCCCCACCAACTACCAACCACTCCACTTAAACCCATCAAGTTCTCTCTCTCTCCTCATTCTAACTTCTCCTTCAAGCCAAGTCTCTCTTCTCTCTCTCTCTCCCTTCTCCCTCTCTTCCTCTTCATTTTTGCGCCGGCCACCTTCTTCTTCCTCACGCCGTCCACTTCGCCGCCGCCAAGGCTGCCCGTCGCCGCCCGCCGTGGCCGTTCCGCCACCGCCACTTCGCTGTCCCGCCATCACCCTCGCCATTTCCTCTCTCCCTCTCACCGTTTCTCCCTCTCTCTCTCTTCCTTGACCGTGTTTCCTCTCCCTTCGCCGACCACTTCCCCTTTTGCCGTCCGCCGAACCGTCCACCGCCGGCTGTCCCATGCGCCGCCGTGGAGCCATCATCGACCGCCTCACCGCCGTTCGTCCACCCTTCCACCCGTGAGCCCGTGAGCCGCCGCTTGGAGGCCGCCACCGTCCAAGCCGTAGCCGCCGTCCACCGCCATTCCTCGGGAATCCGCCGCCGGCTTACCGTTCACCGGTAGTTGGCCGCCGTTCCCCGTCGCCTAGAACCCGAGTTTAGGTGAGTAATACCCCCTAAACCCTAATTAGGACGATTATGCCCTTTAGATCGGGATTAGGAGTTTTAGTGGTTATTTAGTATATGTGATGTTGGTGATAAATTATGGATTGATCGGAAATTATTGGGAGAATGTGATTGGTTGTTTGAGGACTATTGGAAGTGAATTTGAGGATGAAATAAGGTTTAGTGGTGGCTGTCCATGTGGCCAATCAAAGGATTAAGAATTGATTTGTTGCCGGATTAACTTGATTGAGGTGTTAGGATGGCCCGGGTTATTGATAAATTGGTTAGCATGCTTAAATTGGTTGATTTATATGCTATGGAAGTCAATTAGACCTTGCAACATCGCTTGATCGTGTGATCGAAATGTGCGGAGTGTGACTTGGGCAAATGAGCATGTTTTAATGTGATGAGCTTGAACTTGTTTAATTGTAACGATTGTGCTCATGAGTATTGCATATTGCCCGAGCATGAGCATTCATGGCTGCGCATTACGTGTGTGCTGAGTGTGAGGCATGTGATGAAATTTATGCGAGAATGCGGGTCTGCCATAAGCATGTGTTCACGTGTAATTGCCCGTTGCGTTTGTCGCAGGGTTCAGATAAAAATTTGGGGCATGTGTGCCGTGTGATCACTTAAGGCCTTCGGGTCGGTTCCGTCTTCATGCACTTTGGAGCAAGACGATGCCCGGTGTGTCCGGATGACGACCAGTCTCATGTAGGCTTGGATCGTAGGAGATCGGTGTTGCGCCTGATGCGTTTAACGCGGGCTAGAGACACTGGGCCGGGGGCGTTTTTACGCTGGCCACGAAGTGTTGTGATTGGGCCAGAGGCCGGGCTAGTGAGCCGTGGAAAAATAAGATAATGAGTAAATTGTTGAGTATTAGATTATGTGGTGGAATTGCTGGGCATGGTATGGGACGTGTCCGAGCGGTTCCATCTTATAATCCAAATACGCGCGCATGTACTACATCGATGCATTGGCACGCATAAGAGCACATGGATAGTTGTGATCGTTTGTGATACTCGGTGATGAGTGTGTGATCTAGCATTTGAGAGCCTGAGCATGCGTATGACGCAAGTATGGATTTGCATGCCGAGGATGTGATTGATCATTATATTAAATTGCCTAACCTGCAGGGTCGACGGTAAGTACGATCTGGGCCCGAGGGCCTAGGTCAATGATTGTTGCTTGATTTAGTTTTGTTCTCGTCGGGAGGTGCATGTTAGCCTAGTTTAGGTTTAGTGGGTTTTACTTGCTGAGATTCGTCTCACGGTTGAAAAACCCAACCTTTCAGACCCTAGACCTTGACGATGCCGCAGGAGCCGGAGGCGCCGGTGCGACATGGGATCCCTTAGCATTTGGAGCATACCATGTCAGTCCACCCCATAGGGAATGGGGAGATGTTTTTGAGGCACTATACCCTAGTTGTAGTAGATGTAGGGACCACCCACTATGAGATGCACGAGTATGTAGCTTGGTGCTTTCGAGACCGGTTCGGGGAGGAGTATGGACCCCTTCGTTCCATGGACGTTCCGTTTACCGGCGAGGGCCAGTTAGACCCTCAGTGTCCCGATGGGGACATAGTCGATCCCGATTCCGACATGGAGGTGAGTTGGGAGATCGACGAGGGACCGGAGTTAGGAGAGGAGGACGAGGAGCTGGGAGGAGTAGACTTTGAGCCTGAGATCGTCGATCCGGCCCCGGAGCCAATGGATGTGGAGTTCGAGCAGCCGATGGAGGTTGATGAGGACCCGGAGATGGAGACCGAGTCCGAGGCAACTAGTTCAGACGATGACCAGGAGTTTTCCGAGAGCTCGTCGGAGGCGTCGGGTTCCGATCCCGACTGGAAGCCTTAGGATAGATTCCCTCTCCTAGTAGACCGAGGACTGACACTTTTTGAGACCTAGTCCTCCTTAGCCACCTCTCCCTTTTTGACCAGTGTGGTGGCCGTGGCCCGCTTTTGTTGTATGTATCTTGGGTCTGTGTATTTGGTTTGTAAATGGATATTGTAAAAGCTTTTGCGTATATATGAAAATGTATATTTTGTATTCAGTAATTTCTGTAATGCTATCCTTGTTCTCATATTGTTCTATGTCTGGGTATTATTATTATTCGTTCTGCTTCCGCTTGTGTATGATCTCTGTGGGTGTTGGGTCGGCGACGCTTCCTGGGACGTCGCACTCGTAACGACCAAGAGGAGGGATGTGGCGCGTCGCGGAGGGCGCGGGGCGTGACAACCCCCGTTGTTTTGGTATCAGAGCAAGGTTAACTCGATCCAATATAGTCGAAGTTTGGAGTGATAAGGAGCGATGAGACCGAGGGTAGACAATAGGGTGACCTCGTGTGCTAAGTGTGCCTCCTGACTGTTTGTGCTTGGTTGAGTGATTCTTTGATTAATTGACCCGTAAGCGCAGGTGCGGCAGGACCAGAGGTGAGTATATAATCCTCTTGGGTGATGTGTTGAGCTTGCTAATATCAAGTTGCATGCTGGTTGTTGGTTGTTGTTTCATACCTGCTTAGGGCCTTAGCTTGTTAGAGCTTGAGTTAGGTCTTTAATTCCCGAGTGCAATTATAGCAGGTAAGTGTTTAGCAAGGACTGAAGGATGATTAGAAGGAGGGGCAAGGAACCCCAGGGGCAGCCTAGTACGGGGTATCGTGAAGCTAGAGATCCAAGGTTTGAGGAAGTAATGGAAACTTTGAGAGAGATAGGACACATCATAGGTATGCAAGCGCAGGAAAGAGCCGCAGCCCATGCTCAAGCTGCCGAGGCCGTAGCGATTGCTGGTAACGGAGGGAATCAGGCGCAGCAAGGACAAGCTCAGCCGGTAGGGGCTAGACAGATGCCCCAGTTAGTAGAGCAGTTCCTGAAGTTAAAGCCGCCTAGGTTTAATGGTAAGAGTGACACCGAAGCCACTCCGCGTTGGATAGAGGAGTTAGAGAAAGCATTTGATGTTCTAGGATGCACCGATGCGGAGAGAGTTACGTTAGCCGTGTGTCAGCTTCAAGAGGGTGCGAACAATTGGTGGAGAGCTACTAAGGAGAGAGTGTTCCCGGAAGAAACTGAGTTGGTTTGGGCAGTGTTCGTAGAGAGTTTCTATGAGAAGTACTTTTCGGAAGTCGCTCAGGAAAGGAAGTTAATGGAGTTTATGCGACTACGCCAAGGACAAATGACGATTGATCAGTATGAGGCGGAGTTTGCAAGGTTGGCAAAGTTTGCGCCGACCATGGTAGAGAACCCACGGGACAAAGCTAGGAGATTCCGAGATGGGATGAAGTCGGATCTCCGGAGTCAAATTCTGTCGCATGATATAAGGGACTATGGAGAGATATATAGGCGAGCCCAGATTATAGAGCGAGATCAACAGGAAGGGGCAGCCGCCTCAGGATCGCGGTTTGCCCAGGGTAGAGATAATCGTCGTTTCGCGAAGAGACCGCCAGTGAATAATAGACGTTTTACCCCGCCCGTGAGAAGGGTTATTGGAAAGCCAAATCCCCCGCCAAATAGACATGGAGCGTGTTTTAGATGTGGGAGCAGGGAGCATCAGATTCGTAGTTGTCCTCAAATCCATCCCTCAGGACCCCCGCAGCAGCCGCGTATTGAGAATAGGATCGGGAATCCCCCACCAGCTAACCAAGGTCGACCGCCCGCTCAAGGAAGGGTTTATGCTATGGCACGCCAAGAAGCGGAGAATGCGCCAGGCGTGATCACAGGTACGGTCTCTCTTTGTGGACATGCCGTGCATGCATTGTTTGATCCGGGGGCAACCCACTCGTTCGTTTCGAAGCAATTTGTTAAGTTGGTTGGTATAGAACCTGTGTTGCTTGAGACTAGACTTTGTGTGTCGACGCCGATGAATGATAGCTTGTTAGTCTTGTTTGGGTGTCCTAGGTGTAAGATAGTTATTGGGGGTAAAGAAGAGAATATCGATTTGGTTGTGCTACCCATGTTTGACTTCAATGTGATCGTTGGAATGGACTGGTTAGTTCGGCAAAAGGCTGTGATGGATTGTAGTAGTCGTACGATTCGGTTTAGTCCGGAGGGGAGTGCTAGTTTTGAGTTTCAGGGGAGTCGAGGAGGAGTCTCGATCCCTTGGATTTCTTCGCTCGAAGTGAATAGGTTGTTGGACGAAGGGTGTGAAGGATACTTGGTGAACGTTGTGGACCCAACAGTGGTGGAACCTAAATTGGAAGATATACCTGTAGTGTGCAATTTCCCCGAAGTTTTTCCTAAGGAACTACCAGGTTTGCCATCCGAACGAGAAGTGGAGTTTGTGATTGAGTTGGCGCCAGGAACAGAGCCGATTTCGAAAGCGCCGTATCGGATGTCCTTAACGGAGTTGAAGGAGTTGAAAGTTCAGATGCAAGAGTTGTTAGACAAAGGTTTTATTCGCCCTAGTGTATCCCCATGGGGAGCGCCAGTTCTGTTTGTGAGGAAGAAAGATGGAAAGTTGAGGCTGTGCATAGATTATCGTCAATTGAATCAGGTGACAGTGAAGAATAAGTACCCACTGCCAAGGATCGATGACTTGTTCGATCAGCTACAAGGAGCCGCAGTGTTCTCTAAGATAGATTTGAGGACCGGGTACCATCAGTTGAGGATAAAAAAGGAGGATATACCTAAGACTGCCTTCAGGACAAGGTATGGGCACTATGAGTTCACGGTGATGCCCTTTGGATTGACGAATACCCCAGCCGCTTTCATGGATCTGATGAATAGAGTATTCAAGGAATTCCTGGACCAATTCGTCATAGTCTTCATAGATGACATATTGGTGTATTCGAAGAGCCTTGAGGAACATGAAATACACTTGGCTGAAGTACTACGGACGTTGAGAGAACACGCGTTGTATCCTAAGTTCAGCAAGTGCGAGTTTTGGCTCAATAAAGTAGCATTTCTTGGACATATCGTGTCGGGAGATGGAATTTCTGTGGATCCGACAAAGGTCGAAGCGGTAACTAAGTGGTCAAGGCCGACATCGGTAACGGAGGTTCGGAGCTTTTTAGGACTGGCTGGCTATTATAGATGGTTTGTGGAAAGGTTCTCATCCATAGCCATGCCTTTGACACGATTACTGAAGAAGGAGACCAAATTTGAATGGGACGATAAGTGTGAAAGGAGTTTCCAGGAGTTGAAGTATAAGTTGACGACCGCTCCAGTGTTGACTATTCCGTCAGGACCAGGTGGATTTGAGATTTATAGTGATGCTTCGCTAAGAGGACTTGGTTGTGTGTTAATGCAGTATGGTAAAGTGGTAGCTTATGCGTCGCGTCAGTTGAGGCCCCATGAAAGGAATTACCCGACGCATGATTTGGAATTAGCAGCGATAGTGTTCGCACTTAAGATTTGGAGGCATTACTTGTGTGGAGAGAAGTTTCAGATCTATACGGATCATCAGAGCTTGAAGTACTTGTTTTCGCAGAAGGAGTTGAATATGAGACAGCGTAGGTGGATGGAACTTCTGAAGGATTACGACTGCGATATTTTGTATCATCCGGGGAAAGCAAATAAGGTCGCCGATGCCTTGAGTCGCAAGTCTAGTATGGCACACTTGATGGTCAAAGAATGGACATTGTTGGAAAGGCTCAAAGACTCGGAGTTTAAGTTCGAAGTGAGCCAAGCATCAAATTTGCTAGCTGCTCTAAGGATTGAGCCGGAGATTAAGGACAAGATTAAGGCATTGCAGTCTACGGACCCTGAGATCCAGAAAATAGTTGAAATGGACACAGTGAAAAGGAAGTCAGATTTTCAAGTGTTGGAGGATGGGATTCTGAAGTTTAGAGGACGATTGTGTGTGCCAGATGACGAAGGACTGAAAGGGGAAATTTTGAGTGAAGCTCATCGGAGTCAGTATAGCATCCACCCAGGGAGTACTAAGATGTATCAGAATTTGAGGCAATACTATTGGTGGAATGGTATGAAGAAGGACGTGGCTAAGCATGTGGCCAAGTGTTTGACGTGCCAACAAGTGAAGGCACAGCACTGCAAGCCAGGTGGATTATTACGACCGTTGGAGATCCCAGAATGGAAATGGGAGCATATCACGATGGACTTTGTAACGGGATTGCCGCGTAGTCAAAGAGGACATGATTCTATTTGGGTGATAGTGGATCGCTTGACTAAGTCAGCGCATTTTCTAGCAGTGCGAAAGGACTTGGAACTGGAAAAGTATGCAGAGTTGTATGTTCGGTAGATTGTTCGACTTCATGGAGTACCAGTGACGATTACTTCGGACCGTGATCCCAGATTTACTGCCAAGTTTTGGAAAAGTCTACAAGAGGCATTGGGAACGAGATTACAGTTCAGTACGGCCTATCATCCGCAAACAGATGGTCAGTCGGAAAGGACTATCCAGACCTTGGAGGATATGCTGAGAGCCTGTGTATTGGACTTCCAAGGCAAGTGGGAAGAACAGTTGCATTTGGCGGAGTTCGCCTACAATAACAGTTATCAACAGAGTATTCAGATGGCACCGTTTGAGGCTTTATATGGTAGCGCGTGTAGGACGCCGTTGTGTTGGGACGAAGTTGGTGAGAAAAGTATTACTGGCCCAGAGTTGGTACAACGGACTATGGAAGCGGTAGAGATTATTCGGGATAGACTTAGAACAGCCCAGAGTCGCCAAAAGAGTTACGCCGATCGGAGGAGAAGGCCCTTGGAGTTTCAAGTGGGAGATCATGTGTTTCTCAAGGTGTCACCGATGAAAGGATTGTCCCGATTTGGTAAGAAAGGTAAGCTCAGTCCAAGGTATGTCGGGCCATTCGAGATATTAGAGAAGGTTGGTGATATGGCTTACCGACTTACTTTACCTCCTAATCTGTCGCAAGTGCACAATGTGTTTCATGTGACGATGTTAAGGAAGTACGAACCAGACCCGACTCATGTTTTGAGATACGAAGAGATAGATATGGACGACAGAGTATCGTATGCGGAAAGACCAGTTAGAATCGAAGACAGAAAGGATCGGGTGCTGGGGAACAAGACAATTCCAATGGTTAAGGTCGTTTGGGAGCATCATGGTACAGAAGGAGCTACTTGGGAAAGTGAAGAGGCCATGCGACGTCTACACCCCCAGTTGTTTGAGCAGAGTAGTGTAGAGTGCAAATTTCGAGGACGAAATTTTTGTAAGGGGGGAAGAATTGTAACATCCCGAGTTTCGACTCAATTTCCGGAAATCAATAAAACGAATCTTATTTGTTATTTCATTTCGTAAGTCTCGCCCGGAGCTGATCACTCCTGGGATACTGACCGGATGGGAATGGCTAACTAGGATAACGGTACGTGGACCAAGGACCCGATCGTGAATGGGACATCAATTTCGAGAAACGACGAGAAAATATTTTGGGCCAAGTAGATCGATCTTCGGAAGGCAACGGACTCGGTCCGACCGAGGCCAACGATGTACGATCGGATAGCAGATGATTCTGCATGACCGAAAGTGCACGTGGTCGACCGGTTCCGAACTTAACCCGAACGATCGTTATCTTCGGAACTAGCGATAATTCCTCTCGTTCTCCCGGTAATCGAGGCCGTCACGACTCGGATAACCTTAGGTCGATACGCGTAACCCCTAAACAGTCGCCCGTTAGTATGAGATTCAGAAATTGAAATTTAACTAGTTGAATCGTGAAATTTGATCCGGATTTCGAGGTTGATTTTCGAGGGTTTACTGGTTTAATTTCGCAAGGACGACGTCAATTTGGGTTGGCCATTTATATAGGGGTTTAGTCTGGTCGAAAAATGGAAATTCGGCCCGGAATTGGACAAAAGACGACTTTGCCCCTAAGCCTAGCATAGTGTTCCGAATTTGGGGATTTTAGTGGAGATTTATTAATTAGTTTTTAAGTGGATAATGGGTCTTGAGTTAGTGGAGTTAGTAAGGTCATTCTTGCCCTTCAATTATTGGTCTTGGGAGAATGACAACCATTAGATCTAGGGGTGTTTAGTCCAAGCCTTTAGATGAGTGACACTTGTCACCAACTCCCAACCACTCCACTATAAACCCATCACTTCTTCTCTCTCTCCTCATTCTAAATTCTCCTTCAAGCCAGGATCACTTCTCTCTCTCTCTCTTCTCCCTCTCTTCCTCTCCATTTCGCCGGCCACTCCCCTGCCTTGCCGTCCACTTCACCGCCGCCAAGGCTGCCCGTCGCTGCCCGCCGTGGCCGTTCCGCCACCGCCACTTCGCCGTCCCGCCATCACCATCACCATTTCCTCTCTCCCTCTCATCGTTTCTCTCTCTCTCACTCTTCCTTGACCGTGTTTCCTCTCCTCACGCCGACCACCCTCCCTTCGCCGACCACTTCCCCTTTTGCCGTCCGCCCGAACCGTCCACCGTCGGCTGTCCCTTGCGCCGCTGTGGAGCCATCATCGACCGCCTCACCGCCGTTCGTTTGCCCTTCCACCCGTGAGCCATGAACCGCCGCTTGGAGGCCGTCCACCGCCGAGCCGTAGCCGCCGCCGGCTTACCGTTCACCGGTAGTTGGCCACCTTTCCCCGTCGTCGTAGAACCCGAGTTTAAGTGAGTATTACCCCCTAAACCCTAATTAGGACAATTATGCCCTCTAGATTGGGATTAGGAGTTTTAGTAGTTAATTAGTATATTTGATGTTAGTGACAAATTATGGTTTGATCGGAAATTATTGGGAGAATGTTATTGGATGTTTAAGGTGAAATAGATGATGATTGGAGGCCGAGGTGAGGATGTTTGTGGGCTGTCCATGGTGACAAATGATGGACCGAGTGATGACTTGTCGTGGGATTAACTTGATTGAAGGGTTAGGATGGCCCGGGTAATTGATTGGATGGTTGTAATGCTCGAATTGAATGAAACATATGTTGTGATGTCCATTTGATCCCCGCCATGTCGTGTGATCGTGTGATCGAAATGTGCGGAGTGTGACTTGGGCAAATGAGTATGTTTAAATGTGATGAGCTTGAACGTATTGAGTTGTGTTGATTGGTGCTCATATTTATATTACATATTGCCCGAGCATGAGCATTCATGGCTGCGCATTACGTGTGCCGAGTGTGAGGCATGTGATGAAATTGTGCGAGAATGCGGGTCTGCCATGAGCATGTGATCACGTGTAATCGCCCGTTGCGTTTGTCGCCGGGTTCAGATAAAATTTGGGGCATGTGTGCCGTGTGACCACTTAAGGCCTTCGGGTCGGTTCCGTCTTCATGCACTTTGGAGCAAGACGATGCCCGGTGTGTCCGGATGACGACCAGTACTTAGGGTCGTGGCCTTCGGGTCGATTTCGTCTTCATGCACTTTGGAGCAAGACGATGCCCGGTGTGTCCGGATGACGACCAGTCTCATGTAGGCTTGGATCGTAGGAGATCGGTGTTGCGCCTGATGCGTTTAACGCGGGCTAGAGACACTGGGCCGGGGGTGTTTTTACGCTGGCCACGGAGTGTTGTGATTGGGCCAGAGGCCGGGCTAGTGAGCCGTGGAAAAATAAGATAATGAGTAAATTGTTAAGTATTAGATTATGTGGTGGAATTGCTGGGTATGGTATGGGACGTGTCTGAGCGGTTCCATCTTATAATCCAAATACGCGCGCATGTACTACATCGATGCATTGGCACGCATATTAGTGCATGGACAGTTGTGATCGCTTGTGATATTCGGTGATGAGCGTGTGATCTAACATTTGAGAGCCTGAGCATGCGTATGACGCAAGTGTGGCTGTGCATGCCGAGGATGTGATTGATCATTATATTAAATTGCCTAACCTGCAGGGTCGACGGTAAGTACGATCTGGGCCCGAGGGCCTAGGTCAATGATTGTTGCTTGATTTAGTTTTGTTCTCGTCAGGAGGTGCATGTTAGCCTTGTTTAGGTTTAGTGGGTTTTTACTTGCTGAGATTCGTCTCACGGTTGAAAAACCCAACCTTTCAGACCCTAGACCTTGACGATGCCGCAGGAGCCGGAGGCGCCGGTGCGACATGGGATCCCTCAGCATTTGGAGCATACCATGTCATTCCACCCCATAGGAATGGGGAGATGTTTTTGAGACATTATACCCTAGTTGTAGTAGATGTAGGGACTACCCATTATGAGATGCACGAGTATGTAGCTTGGTGCTTTCGAGACCGGTTCGGAGAGGAGTATGGACCCCTTCGTTCCATGGACGTTCCGTTTACCGGGGAGGGTCAGTTAGACCCTCAGTGTCCCGATGGGGACATAGTCGATCTCGATTCAGTGATGGAGGTGACTTGGGAGATCGACGAGGGACCGGAGTTAGGAGAGGAGGACGAGGAGCTGGGAGGAGTAGACTTCGAGCCTGAGATCGTGGACCCGGCCCCGGAGCCGATGGATGTAGAGGTCGAGGAGCCGATGGAGGTTGATGAGGACCCGGAGATGGAGACCGAGTCCGAGGCAGCCAGGTCAGACGGTGGCCAGAAGTTTTCCGAGAGTTCGTCGGAGGCGTCGAGTTCAGATCCCGACTGGGAGCCCTAGGATAGATTCCCCTCCTAGTAGACCGAGGACTGACACTTTTTGAGACCTAGTCCTCCTTAGCCACCTGTCCCTTTTTGACCGGTGTGGTGGCCGTGGCCCGCTTTTGTTGTATGTATCTTGGGTCTTTGTATTTGGTTTGTAAATGGATATTGTAAAAGCTTTTGCGTATATATGAAAGTGTATATTTTGTATACAGTAATTTCTTTGATGCTATCCTTGTTCTCATATTGTTCTATGTCTGGGTATTATTATTATACGTTCTGCTTCCGCTTGTGTATGATCTCTGTGCTGGGTGTTGGGTCGGCGACGCTTCCTCGGACGTCGCACTCATAACGACCAAGAGAAGGGATGTGGCGCGTCGCAAAGGGCGCAGGGCGTGACAAGTCCACCCCATAGGGAATGGGGAGATGTATTTGAGACACTATACCCTAGTTGTAGTAGATGTAGGGACCACCCACTACGAGATGCACGAGTATGTAGCTTGGTGCTTTCGAGACCGGTTTGGGGAGGAGTATGGACCCCTTCGTTCCATGGACGTTCCATTTACCGGGGAGGGTCAGTTAGACCCTCAGTGTCCCGATGGGGACATATTCGATCCCGATTCCGACATGGAGGTGAGTTGGGAGATTGACGAGGGACCGGAGTTAGGAGAGGAGGATGAGGAGCTAGGAGGAGTCGACTATGAGCCTGAGATCGTCGATCCGGCCCCGGAGCCGATGGATGTGGAGTTAGAGCAGCCGATGGAGGTTGATGAGGACCTGGAGATGGAGACCGAGTCCGAGGCAGCCAGTTCAGACGATGACCAGGAGTTTTCCGAGAGTTCGTCGGAGGCGTCGAGTTCAGACCCCGACTGGGAGCCTTAGGATGGATTCCCTCTCCTAGTAGACCGAGGACTGACACTTTTTGGGATTTAGTCCTCCTTAGCCACCTCTCCCTTTTGACCAGTGTAGTGGCCGTGGCCCGCTTTTGTTATATGTATCTTGGGCCTGTGTATTTGGTTTGTAAATGGATATTGTATAAGCTTTTGCGTATATATGAAAATGTATATTTTGTATTCAGTAATTTCTGTAATGCCATCCTTGTTCTCATATTGTTTTATGTCTGGGTACTATTATTACTGTTTTGCTTCCGTTTGTGTATGATCTCTGTGTTGGGTGTTGGGTCGGCGACGCTTCCTGGGACGTCGCACTCATAACGACCAAGAGGAGGGATGTGGCGCGTCGCGAAGGGCGCGGGGCGTGACATCACCCTTGTCGATTTGGTATCAGAGCAAGGTTAGCTCGATCCAATATGGTCGAAGTTTGGAGTGATAAGGAGTGATGAGACCAAGGGTAGACAATAGGGTGACCTCGTGTGCTAAGTGTCCCTCCTGACTGTTTGTGCTTGGTTGAGTGATTCTTTGATTAACTGACCCGTAAGTGTAGGTGCGGCAGGACCAGAGGTGAGTATATAATCCTCTTGGGTGATGTGTTGAGCTTGCTAGTATCAAGTCGCATGCTGGTTGTTGATTGTTGTTTCATGCCTGCTTAGGGCCTTAGCTTATTAGAGCTTGAGTTAGGTCTCTAATTCCCGAGTGGAATTATAGCAGGTAGGTGTTTTAGCAAGGACTGAAGGATGAGTAGAAGGAGGGGCAAGGAACCCCAGGGGCAGCCTAGTACGGGGTATCGTGAAGCTAGAGATCCGAGGTTTGAGGAAGTAATGGAAACTCTGAGAGAGATAGGACATATCATGGGTATGCAAGCACATGAAAGAGCCGCAGCCCATGCTCAAGCTGCCGAGGCCGCAGCGATTGCTGGTAACGGAGCGAATCAGGCGCAACAAGGACAAGCTCAGCCGGTAGGGGCTAGACAGATGCCTCAGTTAGTAGAGCAGTTCCTGAAGTTAAAGCCGCCTAGGTTTAATAGTAAGAGTGACCCCAAAGCCGCTCCGCGTTGGATAGAGGAGTTAGAGAAAGCATTTGATGTTCTAGGGTGCACTAATGCGGAGCGAGTTACGTTAGCCGTGTATCAGCTTCAAGAGGGTGCGAACGATTGGTGGAGAGCTACTAAGGAGAGAGTGTTCCCGGAAGAAACTGAGTTGGTTTGGGCGGTGTTCGTAGAGAGTTTTTATGAGAAGTACTTTTCGGAAGTTGCTCAGGAAAGGAAGTTAATGGAGTTTATGCGACTACGCCAAGGACAGATGACGATTGATCAGTATGAGGCGAAGTTTGCAAGGTTGGCAAAGTTTGCGCCAACCATGGTAGAGAACCCACGGGACAAAGCTAGGAGATTCCGAGATGGGATGAAGTCGGATCTCCGAAGTCAGATTCTGTCCCATGATATAAGGGACTATGGAGAGAGGTATAGGCGAGCCCAGATTATTGAGAGAGATCAGCAGGAGAGGGCAGCCGCCGCAGGATCGCGGTTTGCCCAAGGTAAAGATAATCGTCGTTTTGTAAAGAGACCGCCAGTGAATAATAGACGTTTTACCCCACCGGTGAGAAGAGCTATTGGAAAGCCAAATCCCCAGCCGTATAGATTTGGAGCGTGTTTTAGATGTGGTAGCAGGGAGCATCAGATTCGTAGTTGTCCTCAGATGCATCCCTCAGGACCCCCGCAGCAGCTGCGTATTGAGAATAGGATCGGGAATCCCCCACCAGCTAACCAAGGTCGATTGCCCGCTCAAGGAAGGGTTTATGCTATGGCACCCCAAGAAGCGGAGAATGCGCCAGGCATGATCACAGGTACGGTCTCTCTTTGTGGTCATGCCGCGTATGCATTGTTTGATCCGGGGGCAACCCACTCGCTTGTTTCGGAGCAGTTTGTTAAGTTGGTTGGTGTAGAACCTGTGTTGCTTGAGACTAGGCTTTGTGTGTCGACGCCGATGAATGATAGCCTGTTAGTCTTGTTTGGGTGTCCTAAGTGTAAGATAGTCATTGGGGGTAAAGAAGAGAATATCGATCTGGTTGTGTTACCCATGTTTGACTTTGACGTGATCGTTGGAATGGATTGGTTGGTCCGGTAGAAGGCTGTGATGGATTGTAGTAGTCGTACGATTTGGTTTAGTCCGGAGGGGTGTGCTAGTTTTGAGTTTCAGGGGAGTCGAGGAGGAGTCTCGATCCCTTGGATTTCTTCGTTCGAAGTGAATAGGTTGTTGGACGAAGGGTGTGAAGGATACTTGGTGAACGTTGTGGACCCAACAGTGGTGGAACCTAAATTGGAAGATATACCTGTAGTGTGCAATTTCCCCGAAGTTTTTCCTAAGGAACTACCAGGTTTGCCACCCGAGCGAGAAGTGGAGTTTGTGATTGAGTTGGCGCCAGGAACAGAGCCGATTTCGAAAGCGCCGTATCAGATGTCCTTAACGGAACTGAAGGAGTTGAAAGTTCAGATGCAAGAATTGTTAGACAAAGGTTTCATTCGCCCTAGTGTATCTCCATGGGGAGCGCCAGTTGTGTTTGTAAGGAAGAAAGATGGGACGTTGAGGCTGTGCATAGATTATCGTCAGTTGAATCAGGTGACAGTGAAAAATAAGTATCCACTGCCAAGGATCGATGACTTGTTCGAACAGCTACAAGGAGCCGCAGTGTTCTCCAAGATAGATTTGAGGACCGGGTACCATCAGTTGAGGATCAAAAAGGAGGATATACCTAAGACTGCCTTCAGGACAAGGTATGGGCACTATGAGTTCACAGTGATGCCCTTTGGATTGACGAATGCCTTAGCCTCTTTTATGGATTTGATGAATAGAGTATTCAAGGAATTCCTAGACCAATTCGTCATAGTCTTTATAGATGATATATTGGTGTATTCAAAGAGCCCGGAGGAACATGAAATACACTTGGCTGAAGTACTACGGACGTTAAGGGAACACGCGTTGTATGCTAAGTTCAGCAAGTGTGAGTTTTGGCTCAGCAAAGTGGCATTCCTAGGACATATCATGTCGGGAGACGGAATTTCTGTGGATCTGACAAAGGTCGAAGCGGTGACTAAGTGGCCAAGACCGACATCGGTAACGGAGGTTCGAAGCTTTTTAGGACTGGCTGGCTATTATAGACGATTCGTGGAAAGGTTCTCATCCATAGCCATGCCTTTGACACGATTACTGAAGAAGGAGACCAAATTTGAATGGGACGATAAGTGTGAAAGGAGTTTCTAGGAGTTGAAGTATAAGTTGACGACCGCTCCAGTGTTGACTATTCCGTCAGGACCAGGTTGATTTGAGATTTATAGTGATGCTTCGCTAAGAGGACTTGGTTGTGTGTTAATGCAGTATGGTAAAGTCGTAGCTTATGCGTCGCGTCAGTTGAGGCCCAATGAAAGGAATTACCCGACGCATGATTTGGAATTAGCAGCGATAGTGTTTGCACTTAAGATTTGGAGGCATTACTTGTGTGGAGAGAAGTTTCAGATCTATACGGATCATCAGAGCTTGAAGTACTTGTTTTCGCAGAAGGAGTTGAATATGAGACAGTGTAGGTGGATGGAACTTCTGAAGGACTACAACTACAATATTTTGTATCATCCGGGGAAACCAAATAAGGTCGCCGATGCCTTGAGTCGCAAGTCTAGTATGGCACACTTGATGGTCAAAGAATGGACATTGTTGGAAAGGCTCAGAGACTCGGAGTTTAAGTTCGAAGTGAGCCAAGCATCAAATTTGCTAGCTGCTCTAAGGATCGAACCGGAGATTAAGGACAAGATTAAGGCATTGCAGTCTACGGACCCCGAGATCCAGAAAATAGTTGAAATGGACACAGTAAAAAGGAAGTCAGATTTTCAAGTGTTGGAGGATGGGATTCTGAAGTTTAGAGGACGATTGTGTGTGCCAAATGACGAAGGACTGAAAGAGGAAATTTTGAGTGAAGCTCATCGGAGTCAATATAGCATCCACCCAGGGAGTACTAAGATGTATCAGAATTTGAGGCAGCACTATTGGTGGAATGGTATGAAGAAGGATGTGGCTAAGCATGTGGCCAAGTGTTTGACGTGCCAACAAGTGAAGGCACAGCACTGTAAGCCAGGTGGATTGTTACGACCGTTGGAGATCCCAGAATGGAAACGGGAGCATATCACGATGGACTTTGTAACGGGATTGCCGCGTAGTCAAAGAGGACATGATTCTATTTGGGTGATAGTGGATCGCTTGACTAAGTCAGCGCATTTTCTAGCAGTGCAAAAGGACTTGGAACTGGAAAAGTATGCGGAGTTGTATGTTCGGCCGATTGTTCGACTTCATGGGGTACCAGTGACGATTACTTCGAACCGTGATCCCAGGTTTACTGCCATGTTTTGGAAAAGTCTACAAGAGGCATTGGGAACGAGATTACAGTTCAGTACGGCCTATCATCCGCAAACAGATGGTCAGTCGGAAAGGACGATCCAGACTTTGGAGGATATGCTGAGAGCCTGTGCATTGGATTTCCAAGGCAAGTGGGAAGAACAGTTACATTTGGTGGAGTTCGCCTACAATAACAGTTATCAGCAGAGTATTCAGATGGCACCGTTTGAGGCCTTATATGGTAGAGCGTGTAGGACGCCGTTGTGTTGGGACGAAGTTGGTGAGAAAAGTATTACTGGCCCAGAGTTGGTACAACGGACTATGGAAGCTGTAGAGATTATTCGGGATAGACTTAGAACAGCCCAGAGTCGCCAAAAGAGTTACGCCGATCGGAGGAGAAGGCCCTTGGAGTTTCAAGTGGGAGATCATGTGTTTCTCAAGGTGTCACCGATGAAAGGATTGTCCCGATTTGGTAAGAAAGGTAAGCTCAGTCCAAGGCATGTCGGGCCATTCGAGATATTGGAGAAGATTGGTGATATGGCTTACCGAATTGCCTTGCCTCCTAATCTGTCGCAAGTGCACAATGTGTTTCATGTGTCGATGTTAAGGAAGTACGAATCAGACCCGACTCATGTTTTGAGATACGAAGAGATAGATGTGGACGACAGAGTGTCGTATGTGGAAAGACCAATCAGAATCGAGGATAGGAAGGATCGAGTGCTGAGGAACAAGACGATTCCAATGGTTAAGGTCGTTTGGGGGCATCATGGTACGGAAGGAGCCACTTGGGAAAGTGAAGAGGCCATGCGACGTCTACACCCCCAGTTGTTTGAGTAGAGTAGTGTAGAGTGCAAATTTCGAGGACGAAATTTTAGTAAGGGGGAAGAATTGTAACATCCCGAATTTCGACTCAATTTCCGGAAATAAATAAAACGAGTCTATTCTGTTATTTCATTTTCGTAAGTCTTACTCGGAGCTGATCACTCCTAGGATACTGACCAAATGGGAATGGCTAACTAGGATAACGGTACGTGGACCAAGGACCCGATCGCGAACTGGACATCAATTTCGAGAAACGGCGAGGAAATATTTTGGGCCAAGTAGATCGATCTTCGGAAGGCAACGGACTCGGTCCGACCGAGGCCAATGATGTACGATCGGATAGCAGGTGATTCTGCATGACCGAAAGTGCACGTGGTCGACCAGTCCCGAACTTAACCCGAACGATCGTTATCTTCGGAACTAGCGATAATTCCTCTCGTTCTCCCGGTAATCGAGGCCGTCACGACTCGGATAACCTTAGGTCGATACGCGTAACCCCTAAACAGTCGCCCGTTAGTATGAGATTCAGAAATTGAAATTTAACTAGTTGAATCGTGAAATTTGATCCGGACTTCGAGATTGAATTTCGAGGGTTTACTGGTTTAGTTTTGCAAGGACGACGTCAATTTGGGTTGGCCATTTATATAGAGGTTTAGTCTGGTTGAAAAATGGAAATTCGGCCCGGAATCGGACAAAAGACGACTTTGCCCCTAAGCCTAGAATAGTGTTCCGAATTTGAGGTTTTTAGTGGTGATTTATTAATTAGTTTTTAAGTGGATAATGGGTCTTGAGTTAGTGGGGTTTGTAATTACCTTGGTGCCCTTCAATTATTGGTGGAGAGTAGTTTTTAGCCATTAGATCTAAGGGTGAGTTGTCCTAAGCCTTGGATGAGTGACACTTGTCACCTAATCCCCAACCACTCCACTATAAACCCATCATCTCTTCTCTCTCTCCTCACTTTTCTTTCTCTTCAAGCCAAGATCATTTCTCTCTCTTCTCCCTCTCTCCCTCTCTATTTGCGCCGGCCACCCTCTTCTTCCTCATGCCGCCCACGTCGCCGCCGCCAAGGCCGCCCGTCGCCGCCCGCCGTGGCCGTTCCGCCACCGCCACTTCGCCGTCCCGCCATCACCCTCACCATTTCCTCTCTCCCTCTCACCGTTTCTCCTTCTCTCTCTCTTCCTTGACCGTGTTTCCTCTCCTCACGCCGACTACTTCCCCTTTTTGCCGTCCACCCGAACCGTCCACCGCCGGCTGTCCCTTGCGCCGCCGTGGAGCCATCATCGACCGCCTCACCGCCGTTCGTCCACCCTTCCACCCGTGAGCCGTGAACCGCCGCTTGGGGTCGCCGTCCGTGAGCCACCGTTCCCCGGGAATCCGCCGCCGGCTTACCGTTCACCGGTAGTTGGCCGCCTTTCCCCATCGTCGTAGAACCCGAGTTTAAGTGAGTATTACCCCATAAACCCTAATTAGGATGATTATGCCCTCTAGATCGGGATTAGAAGTTTTAGTGGTTAATTAGTATATTTGACGTTGGTGATAAGTTATGATTTGATCGGAAATTATTGGGAGAATGTTATTGGTTGTTTGAGGACTAATTGAAGTGAATTGGAGGATGAAAAGAGGTCTAGTAGTGGCTGTCCATAGGAGAAATCAAGGGATCAAGTGTCGATTTGTTGCCGGATTAACTTGATTGAGGTGTTAGGATGGCCCGGGTAATTGATTGAATGGTTGTAATGCTCGAATTGAATGAAACATATGTTGTGATGTCCATTTGATCCTCGCCATGTCGTGTGATCGTGTGATTGACTTTATGCGGAGTGTGACTTGGGCAGATGAGCATGTTTTAATGTGATGAGCTTGAACTTATTGAATTGAAATGATTGTGCTCATGAGCATTTCATATTGCCCGAGCATGGACATTCATGGCTGCGCATTACGTGTGTGCCGAGTGTGAGGCATGTGATGAAATTTGTGAGAGAATGCGGGTTTGCCATGAGCATGTGATCACGTGTAATTGCCCGTTGCGTTCGTCGCCGGGTTCAGATAAAAATTGGGCAAGTGTGCCGTGTGATCACTTAAGGCCTTCGGGTCGGTTCCGTCTTCATGCACTTTGGAGCAAGACGATGCCCGGTGTGTCCGGATGACAGACCTTTGGGTCGTGGCTTTCGGGTCGATTTCGTCTTCATGCACTTTGGAGCAAGACGATGCCCGGTGTGTCCGGATGACGACCAGTCTCATGTAGGCTTGGATCGTTGGAGATCGGTGTTGCGCTTGATGCGTTTAACGCGGGCTAGAGACACTGGGCCGGGGGCGTTTCTACGCTGGCCACGGAGTGTTGTGATTGGGCCAGAGGCCGGGCTAGTGAGCCGTGGAAAGATAAGATGTTGAGTAAACTTGATAAGTATTAGATTATGTGGTGGAATTGCTGGGCATGGTATGGGACGTGTCTGAGCGGTTTCATCTTATAATCCAAATACGCGCGCATGTACTACATCGATGCATTGGCACGCATAAGAGCGCATGGACAGTTGTGATCGCTTGTGATACTCGGTGAAGAGCGTGTGATTTAGCATTTGAGAGCCTGACCATGCGTATGACGCAAGTGTGGCTGTGCATGCCGAGGATGTGATTGATCATTATATTAAATTGCCTAACCTACGCAGGGTCGACGGTGTACGATCTGGGCCCGAACCGACATGGTCTAGGTCAGTGATTGTTGCTTGATTTAGTTTTGTTCTCGTCGGGAGGTGCATGTTAGCCTAGTTTAGGTTTAGTGGGTTTTTACTTGCTGAGATTCGTCTCACGGTTGAAAAACCCAACCTTTCAGACCCCAGACCTTGACGATGCCGCAGGAGCCGGAGGTGCCGGTGCGATATGGGATCCCTCAGCATTTGGAGCATACCATGTCGGTTCACCCCATAGGGAATGGGGAGATGTATTTGAGACACTATACCCTAGTTGTAGTAGATGTAGGGACCACCCACTACGAGATGCACGAGTATGTAGCTTGGTGCTTTCGAGACCGGTTTGGGGAGGAGTATGGACCCCTTCGTTCCATGGACGTTCCGTTTACCGGAGAGGGTCAGTTAGACCCTCAGTGTCCCGATGGGGACATAGTCGATCCCGATTCAGACATGGAGGTGAGTTGGGAGATTGACGAGGGACCGGAGTTAGGAGAGGAGGATGAGGAGCTAGGAGGAGTCGACTATGAGCCTGAGATCGTCGATCCGGCCCCGGAGCCGATGGATGTGGAGGTCGAGGAGCCGATGGAGGTTGATGAGGACCCGGAGATGGAGACCGAGTCCGAGGCAGCCAGTTCAGACGATGACCAGGAGTTTTCCGAGAGTTCGTCGGAGGCGTCGAGTCACACGGATCCCGACTGGGAGTCTTAGGATAGATTCCCTCTCCTAGTAGACCGAGGACTGACACTTTTTGGGATTTAGTCCTCCTTAGCCACCTCTCCCTTTTGACCAGTGTGGTGGCCGTGGCCCGCTTTTGTTGTATGTATCTTGGGTCTGTGTATTTGGTTTGTAAATGGATATTCTAAAAGCTTTTGCGTATATATGAAAATGTATATTTTGTATTCAGTAATTTCTGTAATGCTATCCTTGTTCTCATATTGTTTTATGTCTGGGTACTATTATTATTTGTTTTGCTTCCGCTTGTGTATGATCTCTGTGCTGGGTGTTGGGTTGGCGACGCTTCCTGGGACGTCGCACTCATAACGACCAAGAGGAGGGATGTGGCGCATCGCGGAGGGCGCGAGGCGTGACATCCCCCCTTCGTTTTGGTATCAGAGCAAGGTTAGCTCGATCCAATATGGTCGAAGTTTGGAGTAATAAGGAGCGATGAGACCAAGGGTAGACAATAGGGTGATCTCGTGTGCTAAGGGTGCCTCCTGACTGTTTGTGCTTGGTTGAGTGATTCTTTGATTAACTGACCCGTAAGCGCAGGTGCGGCAGGACCAGAGGTGAGTATATAATCCTCTTGCGTAATGTGTTGAGCTTGCTAGTATCAAGTCGCATGCTGGTTGTTGATTGTTGTTTCATGCCTGCTTAGGGCCTTAGCTTGTTAGAGCTTGAGTTAGGTCTCTAATTCCCGAGTGGAATTATAGCAGGTAGGTGTTTTAGCAAGGACTGAAGGATGAGTAGAAGGCAAAAAGGGGCAAGGAACCCCAGGGGCAGCCTAGTACGGGGTAGAGAGAAGCTAGAGATCTGAGGTTTGAGGAAGTAATGGAAACTCTGAGAGAGATAGGACATATCATGGGTATGCAAGGTGGGAAAGGCACGCAGCGGCATGCTCAAGCTGCCGAGGCCGCAGCGAACTGGTAGACGGAGAGGAATCAGGCGAGAGAGAGAAGCTTGGCCGGAAGGGGAAGAGAGATGAGGAGATTAGAGAGAGATGATGGGTTTAAAGCCGCCTAGGGGTAATGGTGGGAGTGACCCCGAAGCCGCTCCGCGTTGGATAGAGGAGTTAGAAAGGGCGTTTGATATTTTCGGGTGTACAGATGCGGAGAGAGTTACGTTAGCCGTGTATCAGCTTCAAGAGGGTGCGAATGATTGGTGGAGAGCCACTAAGGAAAGAGTGTTTTCGGAAGGAACTGAGTTGGTTTGGGCAGTGTTCGTAGAGAGTTTCTATGAGAAATACTTTTCGGAAGTCGCTCAGGAAAGGAAGTTGATGGAGTTTATGTGACTACGCCAAGGACAGATGACGATTGATCAGTATGAAGCGGAGTTTGCAAGGTTGGCAAAGTTCGCGTCGACCATGGTAGAGAACCCACGGGACAAAGCTAGGAGATTCTAAGATGGGATGAAGTCAGATCTCCGGAGTCAGATTCTGTCGCATGATATAAGGGACTATGGAGAGATGCATAGGCGAGCCCAAATTATAGAGCGGGATCAACGGGAAAGAGCAGCCGCCTTAGGATCGCGATGTAACATCCCGAATTTCGACTCAATTTCCGGAAATCAATAAAACGAGTCTTATTTGTTATTTCATTTCGTAAGTCTCGCCCGGAGCTGATCACTCCTGGGATACTGACCAAATGGGAATGGCTAACTAGGATAACGGTACGTGGACCAAGGACCCGATCGTGAATGGGACGTCAATTTCGAGAAACGACCAGGAAATATTTTGGGCAAAGTAGGTCGATCTTCGGAAGGCAACGGACTCGGTCCGACCGAGGCCAACGATGTACGATCGGATAGCAGGTGATTCTGCATGACCGAAAGTGCACGTGGTCGACCGGTCCCGAACTTAAACCGAACGATCGTTATCTTCGGAACTAGCGATAATTCCTCTCGTTCTCCCGGTAATCGAGGCCGTCACGACTCGAATAACCTTAGGTCGATACGCGTAACCCCTAAACAGTCGCCCGTTAGTATGAGATTCAGAAATTGAAATTTAACTAGTTGAATCGTGAAATTTGATCCGGACTTCGAGGTTGATTTTCGAGGGTTTACTTGTTTAGTTTCGCAAGGACGACGTCAATTTGGGTTGGCCATTTATATAGGGGTTTAGTCTGGTCGAAAAATGGAAATTCGGCCCGAAATTGGACAAAAGACGACTTTGCCCCTAAGCCTAGCATAGTGTTCCGAATTTGGGGATTTTAGTGGAGGTTTATTAATTAGTTTTTAAGTGGATAATGGACTTGAGTTAGTGGAGTTAGTAAGGTCATTCTTGCCCTTCAATTATTGGTCTTGAGAGAATGACAACCATTAGATCTAGGGGTGTTTAGTCCAAGCCTTTAGATTGTTGACACTTGGCACTACCCCACCAACCACTCCACTATAAACCCATTATCTCTTCTCTCTCTCCTCATTCTAGCTTTCTCTTCAAGCCAAGTCTCTCTTCTCTCTCTCTCTTCTCCCTCTCTTCCTCTCCATTTCGCCGGCCACTCCCCCTCCTTGCCGTCCACTTCGCCGCCGCCAAGGCCGCCCGTCGCCACCCGCCGTGGCCGTTCCGCCACCGCCCCTTCGCCATCCCGCCATCACCATCACCACTTCCTCTCTCGCCCTCTCACCGTTTCGCCGTCTCTCTCTCCCTTCCCGTGCCCCCTCTTTCCTCTCGGCCGTGGGGTTGCCGGACCACCCACCGCCACCATCCGCCGTTCCACCGCACGGGGAGCCACCGTCGACCACCTCGCCGACCGTTTCCTCTCTCTCCCCTTGGCCGTTTGGAGGCCGATCAACCGTGAGCCGCCGCTTGGAGGCCGCCACCGTCCAAGCCGTAGCCGCCGTCCACCGCCATTCCTCGGGAATCCGCCGCCGGCTTACCGTTCACCGGTAGTTGGCCGCCGTTCCCCGTCGTCGTAGAACCAAGTTTAAGTGAGTATTACCCCCTAAACCCTAATTAGGACGATTATGCCCTCTAGATCGGGATTAGGAGTTTTAGTGGTTAATTAGTATATTTGATGTTAGTGATAAATTATGGTTTGATCGGAAATTATTGGGAGAATGTTATTGGTTGTTTGAGGACTAATGGAAGTGAATTTGAGGATGAAATAAGGTTTAGTGGTGGCTGTCCATGTGGCCAATCAAGGGATTAAGGATTGATTCGTTGTCGGATTAACTTGATTGAGGCGTTAGAATTGCCCGGGTGATTGATCAATTGGTTAGCATGCTTGAATTGGTTGATTTATATGCTATGGAAGTCAATTAGACCTTGCCACATCGCTTGATCGTGTGATCGAAATGTGCGGAGTGTGACTTGGGCAAATGAGTATGTTTAAATGTGATAAGCTTGAACGTATTGAGTTGTGTTGATTGGTGCTCATATTTATGCCACATATTGCCCGAGCATGAGCATTCATGGCTGCGCATTACGTGTGTGCCGAGTGTGAGGCATGTGATGAAATTTGTGCGAGAATGCGGGTCTGCCATGAGCATGTGATCACGTGTAATTGCCCGTTGCGTTTGTCGCCGGGTTCAGATAAAAATTTGGGGCATGTGTGCCGTGTGATCACTTAAGGCCTTCGGGTCGGTTCCGTCTTCATGCACTTTGGAGCAAGACGATGCCCGGTGTGTCCGGATGACGACCAGTCCTTTGGGTCGTGGCCTTCGGGTCGATTCCGTCTTCATGCACTTTGGAGCAAGACGATGCCCGGTGTGTCCGGATGACGACCAGTCTCATGTAGGCTTGGATAGTAGGAGATCGGTGTTGCGCCTGATGCGTTTAACGCGGGCTAGAGACACTGGGCCGGGGGCGTTTTTACGCTGGCCACGGAGTGTTGTGATTGGGCCAGAGGCCGGGCTAGTGAGCCGTGGAAAAATAAGATAATGAGTAAAATTGTTAAGTATTAGATTATGTGGTGGAATTGCTGGGCATGGTATGGGACGTGTCTGAGCGGTTCCATCTTATAATCCAAATACGCGCGCATGTACTACATCGATGCATTGGCACGCATAAGAGCGCATGGATAGTTGTGATCGTTTATGATACTCGGTGATGAGTGTGTGATCTAGCATTTGAGAGCTTGAGCATGCGTATGACGCAAGTGTGCATGTGCATGCCAAGGATGTGATTGATCATTATATTAAATTGCCTAACCTGCAGGGTCGACGGTAAGTACGATCTGGGCCCGAGGGCCTAGGTCAATGATTGTTGCTTGATCTAGTTTTGTTCTCGTCAGGAGGTGCATGTTAGCCTAGTTTAGGTTTAGTGGGTTTTTACTTGCTGAGATTCGTCTCACGGTTGAAAAACCCAACCTTTCAGACCCCAGACCTTGACGATGCCGCAGGAGCCGGAGGCGCCGGTGCGACATGGGATCCCTCAGCATTTGGAGCATACCATGTCAGTCCACCCCATAGGGAATGGGGAGATGTTTTTGAGACACTATACCCTAGTTGTAGTAGATGTAGGGACCACCCATTACGAGATGCACGAGTGTGTAGCTTGGTGCTTTCAAGACCGGTTCGGGGAGGAGTATGGACCCCTTCGTTCCATGGACGTTCCGTTTACCGGGGAGGGTCAGTTAGACCCTCAGTGTCCCGATGGGGACATAGTCGATCCCGATTCAGTGATGGAGGTGACTTGGGAGATCGACGAGGGACCGGAGTTAGGAGAGGAGGACGAGGAGCTAGGAGGAGTAGACTTTGAGCCTGAGATCGTCGATCCGGCCCCGGAGCCGATGGATGTGGAGTTCGAGGAGCCGATGGAGGTTGATGAGGACCCGGAGATGGAGACCGAGTCCGAGGCAGCCAGTTCAGACGATGACCAGGAGTTTTCCGAGAGCTCATCGGAGGCGTCGAGTTTAGACCCCGACTGGGAGCCCTAGGATAGATTCCCTCTCCTAGTAGACCGAGGACTGACACTTTTTGAGACCTAGTCCTCCTTAGCCACCTTTCCCTTTTTGACCAGTGTGGTGGCCGTGGCCCGCTTTTGTTGTTTGTATCTTGGGTCTGTGTATTTGGTTTGTAAATGGATATTGTAAAAGCTTTTGCGTGTTTATGAAAATGTATATTTTGTATTCAGTAATTTCTGTAATGCTATCCTTGTTCTCTTATTGTTTTATGTCTGGGTACTATTATTACTGTCTTGCTTCCGCTTGTGTATGATCTCTGTGTTGGGTGTTGGGTCGGCGACGCTTCCTGGGACGTCGCACTCGTAACGACCAAGAAGGAGGGATGAGGCGCGTCGCGGAGGGCGCGGGGCGTGACATCCCCCATTGTTTTGGTATCAGAGCAAGGTTAGCTCGATCCAATATGGTCGAAGTTTGGAGTGATAAGGAGCGATGAGACCAAGGGTAGACAATAGGGTGACCTCGTGTGCTAAGTGTACCTCCTGACTGTTTGTGCTTGATTGAGTGGTTCTATGATTAATTGACCCGTAAGCGCAGGTGCGGCAGGACCAGAGGTGAGTACATGATCCTCTTGGGTGATGTGTTGAGCTTGCTAGTATCAAGTCGCATGCTCGTTGTTGGTTGTTGTTTCATACCTGCTTAGGGCCTTAGCTTGTTAGAGCTTGAGTTAGGTCTCTAATTCCCGAGTGGAATTATAGCAGGTAGGTGTTTTAGCAAGGACTGAAGGATGAGTAGAAGGAGGGGCAAGGAACCCCAGGGGCAGCCTAGTACGGGGCATCAGGAAGCTAGAGATCCGAGGTTTGAGGAAGTAATGGAAACTCTGAGAGAGATAGGACATATCATGGGTATGCAAGCACAGGAAAGAGCCGCAGCCCATGCTCAAGCTGCCGAGGCCGCAGCGATTGCTGGTAACGGAGGGAATCAGGCGCAGCAAGGACAAGCTCAGCCGGTAGGGGCTAGACAGATGCCTCAGTTAGTAGAGCAATTCCTGAAGTTAAAGCCGCCTAGGTTTAATGGTAAGAGTGACCCCGAAGCCGCTCCGCGTTGGATAGAGGAGTTAGAGAAAGCATTTGATGTTCTAGGGTGCACCGATGCGGAGAGAGTTACGTTAGCCGTGTATCAGCTTCAAGAGGGTGCGAACGATTGGTGGAGAGCTACTAAGGAGAGAGTGTTCCCGGAAGAAACTGAGTTGGTTTGGGCAGTGTTCGTAGAGAGTTTCTATGAGAAGTACTTTTCGGAAGTCGCTCAAGAAAGGAAGTTAATGGAGTTTATGCGACTACGACAAGGACAGATGACAATTGATCAGTATGAGGCAGAGTTTGCAAGGTTGGCAAAGTTTGCGCCAACCATGGTAGAGAACCCACGAGACAAAGCTAGGAGATTCCGAGATGGGATGAAGCCGGATCTCCGAAGTCAGATTCTGTCGCATGATATAAGGGACTATGGAGAGATGTATAGGCGAGCCCAGATTATAGAGCGAGATCAATAGGAGAGGGCAGCCGCCGCAGGGTCGCGGTTTGCCCAAGGTAAAGATAATCGTCGCTTTGTAAAGAGACCGCCAGTGAATTATAGACGTTTTACCCCGCCTGTGAGGAGGGCTATTGGAAGGCCAAATCCCCCGCCAAATGGATTTGGAGCGTGTTTTAGATGTGGTAGCAGGGAGCATCAGATTCGTAGTTGTCCTCAGATGCATCCCTCAGGACCCCCGCAGCAGCCGCGTATTGAGAATAGGATCGGGAATCCCCCACCAGCGAACCAAGGTCGACCGCCCGCTCAAGGAAGGGTTTATGCTATGGCACGCCAAGAAGCGGAAAATGCGCCGGGCGTGATCACAGGTACGGTCTCTCTTTGTGGACATGCCGCGTATGCATTGTTTGATCCGGGGGCAACCCACTCGTTCGTTTCGGAGCAATTTGTTAAGTTGGTTGATATAGAACCCGTGTTGCTTGAGACTAGACTTTGTGTGTCGACGCCGATGAATGATAGCCATTGGGGGTAAAGAAGAGAATATCGATCTGGTTGTGCTACCCATGTTTGACTTCGATGTGATCGTTGGAATGGACTAGTTAGTCCGGCAGAAGGCTGTGATGGATTGTAGTAGTCGTACGATTCGGTTTAGTCCGGAGGGGTGTGCTAGTTTTGAGTTTCAGGGAAGTCGAGGAGGAGTCTCGATCCCTTGGATTTCTTCGCTCGAAGTGGATAGGTTGTTGGACGAAGGGTGTGAAGGATACTTGGTGAACGTTGTGGACCCAACAGTGGTGGAACCTAAATTGGAAGATATACCTGTAGTGTGCAAATTCCCCGAAGTTTTTCCTAAGGAACTACCAGGTTTGCCACCCGAGCGAGAAGTAGAGTTTGTAATTGAGTTGGCGCCAGGAACAGAGCCGATTTCGAAAGCGCCGTATCGGATGTCCCTAACGGAGTTGAAGGAGTTGAAAGTTCAGATGCAAGAGTTGTTAGACAAAGGTTTTATTCGCCCTAGTGTATCCCCATGGGGAGCGCCGGTTGTGTTTGTAAGGAAGAAAGATGGGACGTTAAGGCTGTGCATAGATTATCGTCAGTTGAATCAGGTGACAGTGAAGAATAAGTACCCACTGCCAAGGATCGATGACTTGTTCGATCAGCTACAAGGAGCCGCAGTGTTCTCCAAGATAGATTTGAGGACCGGGTACCATCAGTTGAGGATCGAAAAGGAGGATATACCTAAGACTGCCTTCAGGACAAGGTATGGGCACTATGAGTTCACAGTGATGCCCTTTGGATTGACGAATGCCCCAGCCGCTTTTATGGATCTGATGAATAGAGTATTCAAGGAATTCCTGGACCAGTTCGTCATAGTCTTCATAGATGATATATTGGTGTATTCGAAGAGCCCTGAGGAACATGAAATACACTTGGCTGAAGTACTACGGACGTTGAGAGAACACGCGTTGTATGCTAAGTTCAGCAAGTGCGAGTTTTGGCTCAATAAAGTGGCATTTCTTGGACATATCGTGTCGGGAGATGGAATTTCTGTGGATTCGACAAAGGTCGAAGCGGTAACTAAGTGGCCAAGACCGACATCGGTAACGGAGGTTCGGAGCTTTTTAGGACTGGCTGGCTATTATAGACGATTTGTGGAAAGGTTCTCATCCATAGCCATGCCTTTGACACGATTACTGAAGAAGGAGACCAAATTTGAATGGGACGATAAGTGTGAAAGGAGTTTCCAGGAGTTGAAGTATAAGTTGACGACCGCTCCAGTGTTGACTATTCCGTCAGGACCTGGTGGATTTGAGATTTATAGCGATGCTTCGCTAAGGGGACTTGGTTGTGTGTTAATGCAGTATGGTAAAGTCGTAGCTTATGCGTCGCGTCAGTTGAGGCCCCATGAAAGAAATTACCCGACGCATGATTTGGAATTAGCAGCAATAGTGTTCGCACTTAAGATTTGAAGGCATTACTTGTGTGAAGAGAAGTTTCAGATCTATACGGATCATCAGAGCTTAAAGTACTTGTTTTCGCAGAAGGAGTTGAATATGAGACAGCGTAGGTGGATGGAACTTCTGAAGGACTACGACTGCGATATTTTGTATCATCCGAGGAAGGCAAATAAGGTCGCCGATGCCTTGAGTCGCAAGTCTAGTATGGCACACTTGATGGTCAAAGAATGGACATTGTTGGAAAGGCTCAGAGACTCGGAGTTTAAGTTCGAAGTGAGCCAAGCATCAAATTTGCTAGCTGCTCTAAGGATTGAGCCGGAGATAAAGGACAAGATTAAGGCATTGCAGTCTACGGACCCCGAGATCCAGAAAATAGTCGAGATGGACACAGTGAAAAGGAAGTCAGATTTTCAAGTGTTGGAGGATGGGATTCTGAAGTTTAGAGGACGATTGTGTGTGCCAGATGACGAAGGAATGAAAGATGAAATTTTGAGTGAAGCTCATCGGAGTCAGTATAGCATCCACCCAGGGAGTACTAAGATGTATCAGAATTTGAGGCGGCACTATTGGTGGAATGGTATGAAGAAGGACGTGGCTAAGCATGTGGCCAAGTGTTTGACGTGCCAACAAGTGAAGGCACAACACTGCAAGCCAGGTGGATTGTTGCGACCATTGGAGATCCCAAAATGGAAATGGGAGCATATTACGATGGACTTTGTAACGTGATTGCCGCATAGTCAAAGGGGACATGATTCTATTTGGGTGATAGTGGATCGCTTGACTAAGTCAGCGCATTTTCTAGCAGTGCGAAAGGACTTGGAACTGGAAAAGTACGCAGAGTTGTATGTTTGGCAGATTGTTCGTCTACATAGAGTACCGAGTGACGATTACTTCGGATCGTGATCCCAGGTTTACTGCCAAGTTTTGGAAAAGTCTACAAGAGGCATTAGGAACAAGATTACAGTTCAGTACGGCCTATCATCCGCAAACAGATGGTCAGTCGGAAAGGACGATTCAGACTTTGGAGGATATGTTGAGAGCCTGTGTATTGGATTTCCAAGGCAAGTGGGAAGAACAGTTACATTTGGTGGAGTTTGCCTACAATAACAGTTATCAGCAGAGTATTCAGATGGCACCGTTTGAGGCCTTATATGGTAGAGCGTGTAGGACGCCGTTGTGTTGGGACGAAGTTGGTGAGAAAAGTATTACTGGCCCAGAGTTGGTACAACGGACTATGGAAGCTGTAGAGATTATTCGGGATAGACTTAGAACAGCCCAGAGTCGCCAAAAGAGTTACGCCGATCGGAGGAGAAGGCCCTTGGAGTTTCAAGTGGGAGATCATGTGTTTCTCAAGGTGTCACCAATGAAAGGATTGTCCCGATTTGGTAAGAAAGGTAAGCTCAGTCCAAGGTATGTCGGGCCATTCGAGATATTGGAAAAGATTGGTGATATGGCTTACCAAATTGCCTTGCCTCCTAATCTGTCGCAAGTGCACAATGTGTTTCATGTGTCGATGTTAAGAAAGTACGAACCAGACCCGACTCATGTTTTGAGATACGAAGAGATAAATGTTGACGACAGGGTGTCGTATGTGGAAAGACCAGTCAGAATCGAAGACAGAAAGGATCGAGTGCTGAGGAACAAGACGATTCCAATGGTTAAGGTCGTTTGGGAGCATCATGGTACAGAAGGAGCTACTTGGGAAAGTGAAGAGGCCATGCGACGTCTACACCCCAAGTTGTTTGAGTAGAGAAGTGTAGAGTGCAAATTTCGAGGACGAAATTTTTGTAAGGGGGGAAGAATTGTAACATCCCGAATTTCGACTCAATTTCCGGAAATCAATAAAACGAGTCTTATTTGTTATTTCATTTCGTAAGTCTCGCTCGGAGCTGATCACTCCTGGGATACTGACCAAATGGGAATGGCTAACTAGGATAACGGTACGTGGACCAAGGACCCGATCGTGAATGGGACATCAATTTCGAGAAACGACCAGGAAATATTTTGGGCCAAGTAGGTCGATCTTCGGAAGGCAACGGACTCGGTCCGACCGAGGCCAACGATGTACGATCGGATAGCAGGTGATTCTGCATGACCGAAAGTGCACGTGGTCGACCGGTCCCGAACTTAACCCGAACGATCGTTATCTTCGGAACTAGTGATAATTCCTCTCGTTCTCCCGGTAATCGAGGCCATCACGACTCGGATAACCTTAGGTCGATACGCGTAACCCCTAAACAGTCGCCCGTTAGTATGAGATTCAGAAATTGAAATTTAACTAGTTGAATCGTGAAATTTGATCCGGACTTCGAGGTTGATTTTCGAGGGTTTACTGGTTTAGTTTCGCAAGGACAACGTCAATTTGGGTTGGCCATTTATATAGGGGTTTAGTCTGGTCGAAAAATGGAAATTCGGCCCGGAATTGGACAAAAGACGACTTTGCCCCTAAGCCTAGCATAGTGTTCCGAATTTGGAGATTTTAGTGGAGATTTATTAATTAGTTTTTTAGTGGATAATGGACTTGAGTTAGTGGAGTTAGTAAGGTCATTCTTGCCCTTCAATTATTGGTCTTGAGAGAATGACAACCATTAGATCTAGGGGTGTTTAGTTCAAGCCTTTAGATTGTTGACACTTGGCACTACCCCACCAACCACTCCACTATAAACCCATTATCTCCTCTCTCTCCTCACTTTTCTTTCTCTTCAAGCCAAGTCTCTCTTCTCTCTCTCTCTTCTCCCTCTCTTCCTCTCCATTTTGCTGGCTACTCCCCCTCCTTGCCGTCCACTTCGCCGCCCGCCAAGACCACTCGCCGCCGCCCGCCGTGGCCGTTCCGCCGCCGCCTCACCATTCCCCCACCGCCACTTCCTCTCTCTCCCTTTCACCGTCTCTCTCTCTTCCTGTGCTTCCTCTTCCCTCTCGGCCGTGGGATTGCCGGACCACCCACCGCCGCCGTCCGCCGTTCCACCATACGGGGAGCCACCGTCGACCACCTCGCCAACCGTTTCCTCTCTCTCTCCTTGGCCGTTTGGAGGCCGATCAACCGTGAGCCGCCATCGTCCGAGCCGTAGCCGCCGTCCACCGCCATTCCTCGGGAATCCGCCGCCGGCTTACCGTTCACCGGTAGTTGGCCGCCGTTCCCCGTCGTCGTAGAACCAAGTTTGTGTGAGTATTACCCCCTAAACCCTAATTAGGACGATTATGCCCTCTAGATCGGGATTAGGAGTTTTAGTGGTTAATTAGTATACTTGATGTTGGTGATAAATTATGGTTTGATCGGAAATTATTGGGAGAATGTTATTGGTTGTTTGAGGACTAATGGAAGTGAATTTGAGGATGAAATAAGGTTTAGTGGTGGCTGTCCATGTGGCCAATCAAGGGATTAAGGATTGATTCATTGTCGGATTAACTTGATTGAGGCGTTAGAATTGCCCGGGTGATTGATCAATTGGTTAGCATGCTTGAATTGGTTGATTTATATGCTATGGAAGTCAATTAGACCTTGCAACATCGCTTGATCGTGTGATCGAAATGTGCGGAGTGTGACTTGGGCAAATGAGTATGTTTAAATGTGATAAGCTTGAACGTATTGAGTTGTGTTGATTGGTGCTCATATTTATGCCACATATTGCCCGAGCATGAGCATTCATGGCTGCGCATTATGTGGGTGCCGAGTGTGAGGCATGTGATGAAATTTGTGCGAGAATGCGGGTCTGCCATGAGCATGTGATCACGTGTAATTGCCCGTTGCATTTGTTGCCAGGTTCAGATAAAAATTTGGGGCATGTGTGCCGTGTGATCACTTAAGGCCTTCGGGTCGGTTCCGTCTTCATGCACTTTGGAGCAAGACGATGCCGGTGTGTCCGGATGACGACCAGTCCTTTGGGTCGTGGCCTTCGGGTCGATTCCGTCTTCATGCACTTTGGAGCAAGACGATGCCCGGTGTATCCGGATGACGACCAGCCTCATGTAGGCTTGGATCGTAGGAGATCGGTGTTGCGCCTGATGCGTTTAACGCGGGCTAGAGACACTGGGCCGGGGGCGTTTTTACGCTGGCCACGGAGTGTTGTGATTGGGCCAGAGGCCGGGCTAGTGAGCCGTGGAAAAATAAGATAATGAGTAAAATTGTTAAGTATTAGATTATGTGGTGGAATTGCTGGGCATGGTATGGGACGTGTCTGAGCGGTTCCATCTTATAATCCAAATACGCGCGCATGTACTACATCGATGCATTGGCACGCATAAGAGCGCATGGATAGTTGTGATCGTTTGTGATACTCGGTGATGAGTGTGTGATCTAGCATTTGAGAGCTTGAGCATGCGTATGACGCAAGTGTGGATGTGCATGCCGAGGATGTGATTGATCATTATATTAAATTGCCTAACCTGCAGGGTCGACGGTAAGTACGATCTGGGCCCGAGGGCCTAGGTCAGTGATTGTTGCTTGATCTAGTTTTGTTCTCGTCAGGAGGTGCATGTTAGCCGAATTTAGGTTTAGTGGGTTTTTACTTGCTGAGATTCGTCTCACGGTTGAAAAACCCAACCTTTCAGACCCCAGACCTTGACGATGCCGCAGGAGCCGGAGGCGCCGGTGCGACACGGGATCCCTCAGCATTTGGAGCATACCATGTCAGTCCACCCCATAGGGAATGGGGAGATGTTTTTGAGATACTATACCCTAGTTGTAGTAGATGTAGGGACCACCCATTACGAGATGCACGAGTATGTAGCTTGGTGCTTTCGAGACCGGTTTGGGGAGGAGTATGGACCCCTTCGTTCCATGGACGTTCCGTTTACCGGGGAGGGTCAGTTAGACCCTCAGTGTCCCGATGGGGACATAGTCGATCCCGATTCAGTGATGGAGGTGAGTTGGGAGATCGACGAGGGACCGGAGTTAGGAGAGGAGGACGAGGAGCTGGGAGGAGTAGACTTCGAGCCTGAGATCGTGGATCCGGCCCCGGAGCCGATGGAAGTGGAAGTCGAGGAGCCGATGGAGGTTGATGAGGACCCGGAGATGGAGACCGCGTCCGAGGCAGCCAGTTCAGACGAGGATCAGGAGTTTTCCGAGAGCTCATCGGAGGCGTCGAGTTTAGACCCCGACTGGGAGCCCTAGGATAGATTCCCTCTCCTAGTAGACCGAGGACTGACACTTTTTGAGACCTAGTCCTCCTTAGCCACCTTTCCCTTTTTGACCAGTGTAGTGGCCGTGGCCCGCTTTTGTTGTTTGTATCTTGGGTCTGTGTATTTGGTTTGTAAATGGATATTGTAAAAGCTTTTGCGTATATATGAAAATGTTTATTTTGTATTCAGTAATTTCTGTAATGCTATCCTTGTTCTCTTATTGTTTTATGTCTGGGTACTATTATTACTGTTTTGCTTCCGCTTGTGTATGATCTCTGTGTTGGGTGTTGGGTCGGCGACGCTTCCTGAGACGTCACACTCGTAACGACCAAGAAGGAGGGATGTGGCGCGTCGCGGAGGGCGCGGGGCGTGACAAAATCCACGCCTCCCAGCTCATCGTCCTCCTCACCTAGCTCGGGTCCCTCATCAATCTCCCAACTCACCTCCATATCCGTATCGGGATCGACTATATCTCCATTAGGGCATTGCGGATCTAGCTCGCCCTCCCCGTTGAACGGGATATCCATAGAACGGAGAGGTCCATACTCCTCTCCAAAACGGTCCCTGAAGCACTAGGCCACATACTCGTGGGTCTCAAAATGTGTGGTCCCTACATTTACCCAAACTAACGTATAGTGTCTAAGAAACATTTCTCTATTCCCTATGGGGTGAACCGACATAGTGTGCTCAAGATGGAGCGGAATCCCATGTCGCACTGGTGCGTCTGGCACCTCCGACATCTTCAAAGTCTGGGGTCTGAAAAGTTGGATTGTACAACCGTGAGACGAATCTCAGCAAGTAAAACCCACTAAACCTAAACTAGGCTAACATGCACCTCCTGACGGGAACAAAACTAAATCAAACAACAACCACTGATCCAGGCCCTCGAGCCCAGATTGTACTTACCGATGACCCTGCAGGTTAGGCAACTTAAAATAATAATCAAGCACATCATCGGGCATACACGATCACACGTGCGTCATACACATGCTCAAGCTCATAAATGTCTGGTTCACATTCCCATCACCAAGTTTCACACGTATTCATACTCGTCCATGCATTCTTATGTATGCTAATGCATCAATGTGGTACAAGCGCGCGTATTTGGATTATAAGATGGAACCACTTGGGCACGTCACATACCATGCCTAGCAATTCCACCACATAATCTAATACTCTACAGATTTACTCATTATCTGATCTTTCCATGGCCCATTGGCCCAACACATAAACAACTCTTCGTGGCCAACGTAAAAATGCCCCCGGCCCAGTGTCTCTAGCCTGCTACAAAGTGCATGAGGCGCAACACCGATTTCATTTATGAACCAAGTCTGCTACAAAGTGCATGAGACTGGTCGTCTTCCGGACACACCGGGCATCGTCTTGCTACAAAGTGCATGAAGACAGAATCGACCCGAAGGCCACGACCTGAATGCCTTAAGTGATCACACGGCACACTGCCCAAATTTTATCTGAACCTGACATCAAGCGCATCGGGCAATTATAGGTGATCACATGCTCATGGCAGACTCACATTTTCGCATAATTTTCATCACATGCCTCACACTTGGTACACACATAATGCGTAGCCATGAATGTTTATGCTAGGGCAATATGGAATACACATGAGCACTAATCATTACAATTCAATGAATTCAAGCTCATCACACTACAACGTGCTCAATTGCTCAAATCACACTCCACACAACGTTGATCACGCAAACAAGCGGCATGGCAAGGCACAAATTGACATCCAAGCATACAAATCACTCAAATCGGATACCACAACGATCTAATCAATTATTCGGGCCATCCCGACACTTCAATTGACTTATTCCATCTATTCGCTAACACTTAATCCATGATTTGCCAATATGGACAGCCACCTTTTGTCTTGTCCCGGCCCCTAATCCACTTGAATTTCTCCTTAATAAGCCAATAACGTCATCTCTGCACTTTCCAATCAAACAATATTTCATAACCAACTTAATCACACATATTAATCACTAACGACACCTAAACCCGATCTAAAGGGCATTATTGCCCTAATTAGGGTTTAGAGGGCATTACTCACCTAAACTCGGTCTACGACAATGGGAAAACGGCGGCCAATTACCTATGAACGGTAAATCGGCGGCGGCGTTTCCGGCGGTGGCGACGGCTCACGGTGCACGGCCTCCAAACGGCCAAGAGGGAGAGAGGAAGGTGGTCGGTGAGGGTGGCGGCTGCTCTCCGGGTGAGCGAAACGGCAGCGGAAACGGCGGACGACGGGGACGGCTTCGGGCAAGCGGTGCGGCAACGGGCGGATGATAGCGGCGGACGGCTCGGCTCTGGTGATCTCACGGCCAAGAGGAGAGAGAACACGGGAAGAGAGAGAAAGAGTGACGGCGAGAGGGTGAGGTGGCGGTGGCGTCACGGCGGTGAAAACGGACCGGCGTGAGGGGTGGCTGGCGTGAACGGCAAAGAGGAAGTGGTCAGCGAAAGAGAGGAAGGGGGAGTGAGAGAGAGGGTGGTGTTGGCTTGGTGAAAAAGGAAAAATGAGGAGAGAGAGAGAAGAGAGAGCTTATAGTGGGGTTTGGTGGGGTTAGATGCCAATTGTCAACATCCCAAGCAACAAGACCAACCTACTCTTTGATCCAATGGCTAGCCTTCATCCAAGTCCAATAATTGATGGGCAAAGTGGTCATTGCTCACTCCACTAAACCTTGTCTCCTTATCCATTAAAACCAATAAATTATCCTCCACTAAATCTCAAAATTCGGAACACTACACAAGGTATAAGGGCAAAGTCGTCATTTGTCCGATTCTGGGCCGAAATTCCATTTTTCGACCGGACTAACCCTCTATATACATGGCCAACATATTTTGATGTCATCTAGGCGAAACTAGTCGAGTAAACCCTCAAAAATCGCCCTAAAAGTTTGGATTCAATTTCACGATCAAACTAGTCAAATTTCAATTCTCGAGTCTTTTACTAACGGGCAGCTGTTTAGAGGTTATGCGTATCGACCTAAGGTTATCTGAGTTGTGACAGCCTCGATTACCGGGAGAACGAGAGGAATTATTGCTAGTTTCGGAGATAACGATCGTTCGGTTTAAGTTTGGGACCGGTCGGCCACGTGCACTTTCGGTCTTACAGAATCACCTGCTACCCGAGTGTACATCGTTGGCCTCGGCCAAACCAAGTTCGTTACCTTCCGAAGATCGACCTACTTTGGCCCAAAATATTTCCTCGTCATTTCTCAGAATCGGTGTCCAATTTACAATCGGGTCCTTGGTCCACATACCGTTATTCTAGTTAACCATTCCCATTTGGTCAGTATCCCTAGAGTGATCAACTCCGGGTGAGACTTACGAAAATGAAATAATAGATAAGACTCGTTTTATTGATTTCCGGAAATTGATTCAAAGTTCGGGATGTTACATCACATGCTCATGGCAGACACGCATTCTCGCACAGATCTCATCACATGCCTCACACTCGGCATACATAATGCGACCATGAATGTTCATACTCGGGCAATATGAAATACATAAGAGCACTAATCATTGCATATATGCGAGTTCAATCATCGCCAATCAATGAGTCCAAGCTAATCTCATCACAACGTGCTCAATTGGCCAAATCACACTTTGCACAAGGTCAGTCACACGATTACGCGACATGGCAGGGTACAAATGAGCATCAAAGCACGCAAATCATCCAAATTGAGTACCACAACTATCTAATCAAATACCCGGGCCATCCCGACACCTCAATCGAGTTAATCCGTCAACTTGTTGACACTTAATTCCTTACTTTCCAACATGGACAGCCCCTAATTAGCCTTGCTCCGGCCTCTAATCCACTTCAATTTTCCTCAAGACCATCCATCGATATCATCTCGGTTCTTACCAATCAAGCAATAATCCATAATCACCCTTAATCAACCCTAATCAACCTAATTATCCCCTAATTACTCACTAACGACACCCTAACCCGATCTAAAGGGCATTATCGTCCTAATTAGGGTTTAGTGGATAATACTCACTTAAACTCGAATTAGGACGATAGGGAACGGCGGCCAACTACCGGTGAACGGTAAGTCGGCGGCGGCGTTTTCGATGAACGGCAGCGGACAGTGAGCGGCGACTCACGAGCTGACATGGCTGACGGTTCACGACAGGGGAGACGGGCAATCGGCGAGCGGCGGTCGTCGGCATGAAATGGCGCGCATGTACTACATCGATGCATTGGCACGCATAAGAGCGCATGGATAGTTGTGATCGTTTGTGATACTCGGTGATGGGTGTGTGATCTAGCATTTGAGAGCTTGAGCATGCGTATGACGCAAGTGTGGCTGTGCATGCCGAGCATGTGATTGATCATTGTATTAAATTGCCTAACCTGCAGGGTCGACGGTAAGTACGATCTGGGCCCGAGGGCCTAGGTCAATGATTGTTGCTTGATCTAGTTTTGTTCTCGTCAGGAGGTGCATGTTAGCCTAGTTTAGGTTTAGTGGGTTTTTACTTGCTGAGATTCGTCTCACGATTGAAAAACCCAACCTTTCAGACCCCAAACCTTGATGATGCCGAAGGAGCCGGAGGCGCCAGTGCGACATGGGATCCCTCAGCATTTGGAGCATACCATGTCAGTCCACCCCATAGGGAATGGGGAGATGTTTTTGAGGCACTATACCCTAGTTGTAGTAGATGTAGGGACTACCCACTATGAGATGCACGAGTATGTAGCTTGGTGCTTTCGAGACCGGTTCGGGGAGGAGTATGGACCCCTTCGTTCCATGGACGTTCCGTTTACCGGCGAGGGCCAGTTAGACCCTCAGTGTCCCGATGGGGACATAGTCGATCCCGATTCCGACATGGAGGTGAGTTGGGAGATCGACGAAGGACCGGAGTTAGGAGAGGAGGACGAGGAGCTGGGAGGAGTAGACTTTGAGCCTGAGATCGTCGATCCGGCCCCGGAGCCGATGGATGTGGAGTTCGAGCAGCCGATGGAGGTTGATGAGGACCCGGAGATAGAGACCGAGTCCGAGGCAGCCAGTTCAGACGATGACCAGGAGTTTTCCGAGAGCTCGTCGGAGGCGTCGGGTTCCGATCCCGACTGGGAGCCTTAGGATAGATTCCCTCTCCTAGTAGACCGAGGACTGACACTTTTTGAGACCTAGTCCTCTTTAGCCACCTCTCCCTTTTTGACCAGTGTGTTAGCCGTGGCCCGCTTTTGTTGTATGTATCTTGGGTCTGTGTATTTGGTTTGTAAATGGATATTGTGAAAGCTTTTGCGTATATATGAAAATGTATATTTTGTATTCAGTAATTTCTGTAATGCTATCCTTGTTCTCATATTGTTCTATGTCTGGGTATTATTATTATTATTATTATTCGTTCTACTTCCGCTTGTGTATGATCTCTGTGTTGGGTGTTGGGTCGGCGACACTTCCTGGGACATCGCACTCGTAACGACCAAGAGGAGGGATGTGGCGCGTCGCGGAGGGCGCGGGGCATGACATCCCCCGTTGTTTTGGTATCAGAGCAAGGTTAGCTCGATCTAATATGGTCGAAGTTTGGAGTGATAAGGAGCGATGAGACCAAGGGTAGACAATAGGGTGACCTCGTGTGCTAAGTGTACCTCCTGACTGTTTGTGCTTGGTTGAGTGGTTCTTTGATTAATTGACCCGTAAGCGCAGGTGCGGCAGGACCAAAGGTGAGTATATAATCCTCTTGGGTGATGTGTTGAGCTTTCTAATATCAAGTTGCATGCTGGTTGTTGATTGTTGTTTCATGCCTGCTTAGGGCCTTAGCTTGTTAGAGCTTGAGTTAGGTCTCTAATTCCCGAGTGGAATTATAGCAGGTAGGTGTTTTAGCAAGGACTGAAGGATGAGTAGAAGGAGGGGCAAGGAACCCCAGGGGCAGCCTAGTACGGGGTATCGTGAAGCTAGAGATCCGAGGTTTGAGGAAGTAATGGAAACTTTGAGAGAGATAGGACACATCATGGGTATGCAAGCGCAGGAAAGAGCCGCAGCCCATGCTCAAGCTGCCGAGGCCGCAGCGATTGCTGGTAACGGAGGGAATCAGGCGCAGCAAGGACAAGCTCAGCCGGTAGGGGCTAGACAGATGCCTCAGTTAGTAGAGCAGTTCCTGAAGTTAAAGCCGCCTAGGTTTAATGGTAAGAGTGACCCCGAAGCCGCTCCGCGTTGGATAGAGGAGTTAGAGAAAGCATTTGATGTTCTAGGGTGCACCGATGCGGAGAGAGTTACGTTAACCGTGTATCAGCTTCAAGAGGGTGCGAATGATTGGTGGAGAGCCACTAAGGAGAGAGTGTTTCCGGAAGAAACTGAGTTGGTTTGAGCAGTGTTCGTAGAGAGTTTCTATGAGAAGTACTTTTCGGAAGTCGCTCAGGAAAGGAAGTTAATGGAGTTTATGCGACTACGCCAAGGACAAATGACAATTGATCAGTATGAGGCAGAGATTGCAAGGTTGGCAAAGTTTGCGCCGACCATGGTAGAGAACCCACGGGACAAAGCTAGGAGATTCCGAGATGGGATGAAGCCGGATCTCCGGAGTCAAATTCTGTCGCATGATATAAGGGACTATGGAGAGATGTATAGGCGAGCCCAGATTATAGAGCGAGATCAACAGGAAAGGGCAGCCGCCTCAGGATCGCGGTTTGCCCAGGGTAGAGATAATCGTCGTTTCGCGAAGAGACCGCCAGTGAATAATAGACGTTTTACCCCGCCCGTGAGAAGGGTTATTGGAAAGCCAAATCCCCCGCCAAATAGATTTGGAGCGTGTTTTAGATGAGGTAGCAGGGAGCATCATATTCGTAGTTGTCCTCAGATGCATCCCTCAGGACCCCCACAGCAGTCGCGTATTGAGAATCGGATCGGGAATCCCCCGCCAGCGAACCAAGGTCGACCACCCGCTCAAGGAAGGGTTTATGCTATGGCACGCCAAGAAGCGGAGAATGCGCCGGGCGTGATCACAGATACGGTCTCTCTCTGTGGACATGCCGCGTATGCATTGTTTGATCCGGGGGCAACCCACTCGTTCGTTTCGGAGCAATTTGTTAAGTTGGTTGGAATAGAACCCGTGTTGCTTGGGACTAGGCTTTGTGTGTCGACGCCGATGAATGATAGCCTATTAGTCTTGTTTGGGTGTCCTAAGTGTAGAATAGTTATTGGCGGTAAAGAAGAAGATATCGATCTGGTTGTGTTACCCTTGTTTGACTTCGATGTGATCGTTGGAATGGACTGGTTAGTCCGGCAGAAGGCTGTGATGGATTGTAGTAGTCGTACGATTCGGTTTAGTCCGGAGGGGTGTGCTAGTTTTGAGTTTCAGGGAAGTCGAGGAGGAATCTCGATCCCTTGGATTTCTTCGCTCGAAGTGAATAGGTTGTGGGACGAAGGGTGTGAAGGATACTTGGAGAACGTTGTGGACCCAATAATGGTGGAACCTAAATTGGAAGATATACCTGTAGTGTGCAATTTCCCCGAAGTTTTTCCTAAGGAACTACCAGGTTTGCCACCCGAGCGAGAAATGGAGTTTGTGATTGAGTTGGCGCCAGGAACAGAGCCGATTTCGAAAGCGCCGTATCGGATGTCCCTAACGGAGTTGAAGGAGTTGAAAGTTCAGATGCAAGAGTTGTTAGACAAAGGTTTTATTCGCCCTAGTGTATCCCCATGGGGAGCGCCAGTTGTGTTTGTAAGGAAGAAAGATGGGACGTTGAGGCTGTGCATAGATTATCGTCAGTTGAATCAGGTGACAGTGAAAAATAAGTACCCACTGCCAAGGATCGATGACTTATTCGATCAGCTACAAGGAGCCGCAGTGTTCTCCAAGATAGATTTGAGGACCGGGTACCATCAGTTGAGGATCAAAAAGGAGGATATACCTAAGACTGCCTTCAGGACAAGGTATGGGCACTATGAGTTCACAGTGATGCCCTTTGGATTGACGAATGCCCCAGCTGCTTTTATGGATCTGATGAATAGAGTATTCAAGGAATTCCTGGACCAGTTCGTCATAGTCTTCATAGATGACATATTGGTGTATTCGAAGAGCCCTGAGGAACATGAAATACACTTGGCTGAAGTACTACGGACGTTGAGAGAACACGCGTTGTATGCTAAGTTCAGCAAGTGCGAGTTTTGGCTCAATAAAGTGGCATTTCTAGGACATATCGTGTCGGGAGATGGAATTTCTGTGGATTCGACAAAGGTCGAAGCGGTAACTAAGTGGCCAAGAACGACACCAGTAACGGAGGTTCGGAGCTTTTTAGGACTGGCTGGCTATTATAGGCGATTTGTGGAAAGGTTCTCATCTATAGCCATGCCTTTGACGCGATTACTGAAGAAGGAGACCAAATTTGATTGGGACGATAAGTGTGAAAGGAGTTTCCAGGAGTTGAAGTATAAGCCGACGACCGCTCCAGTGTTGACTATTCCGTCAGGACCAGGTCGATTTGAGATTTATAGTGATTCTTCGCTAAGAGGACTTGGTTGTGTGTTAATGCAGCATGGTAAAGTGGTAGCTTATGCGTCGCGTCAGTTGAGGCCCCATGAAAGGAACTACCCAACGCATGATTTGGAGTTAGCTGCAATAGTGTTCGCACTTAAGATTTAGAGGCATTACTTGTGTGGAGAGAAGTTTCAGATCTATATGGATCATCAGAGCTTAAAATACTTGTTTTCGCAGAAGGAGTTGAATATGAGACAGCGTAGGTGGATGGAACTTCTGAAGGACTACGACTGCGATATTTTGTATCATCCGGGGAAGGCAAATAAGGTCGCCGATGCCTTGAGTCGCAAGTCTAGTATGGCACACTTGATGGTCAAAGAATGGACATTGTTGGAAAGGCTCAGAGACTCGGAGTTTAAGTTCGAAGTGAGCCAAGCCTCAAATTTGCTAGCTGCTCTAAGGATTGAGCCGGATATTAAGGACAAGATTAAGGCATTGCAGTCTACGGACCCCGAGATCTATAAAATAGTCGAGATGGACACAGTGAAAAGGAAGTCAGATTTTCAAGTGTAGGAGGATGGGATTCTGAAGTTTAGAGGACGATTGTGTGTGCCAGATGACGAAGGACTGAAAGAGGAAATTTTGAGTGAAGCTCATTGGAGTCAGTATAGCATCCACCCAGGGAGTACTAAGATGTATCAGAATTTGAGGCAGCACTATTGGTGGAATGGTATGAAGAAGGACGTGGCTAAGCATGTGGCCAAGTGTTTGACGTGCCAACAAGTGAAGGCACAGCACTGCAAGCCAGGTGGATTGTTACGACCGTTGGAGATCCCAGAATGGAAATGGGAGCATATCACGATGGACTTTGTAACGGGATTGCCGCGTAGTCAAAGAGGACATGATTCTATTTGGGTGATAGTGAATCGCTTGACTAAGTTAGCGCATTTTTTAGCAGTGCGAAAGGACTTGGAACTGGAGAAGTATGCAGAGTTGTATGTTCGACAGATTGTTCGACTTCATGGAGTGCCAATGACGATTACTTCGGACCGTGATCCCAGGTTTACTGCCAAGTTTTGGAAAAGTCTACAGGAGGCATTGGGAACGAGATTACAGTTCAGTACGGCCTATCATCCGCAAACAGATGGTCAGTCGGAAAGGACGATTCAGACTTTAGAGGATATGTTGAGAGCCTGTGTATTGGACTTCCAAGGCAAGTGGGAAGAACAGTTGCATTTGGTGGAGTTCGCCTACAATAACAGTTATCAACAGAGTATTCAAATGGCACCGTTTGAGGCTTTATATGGTAGAGCGTGTAGGACGCCGTTGTGTTGGGACGAAGTTGGTGAGAAAAGTATTACTGGCCCAGAGTTGGTACAACGGACTATGGAAGCGGTAGAGATTATTCGGGATAGACTTAGAACAGCCCAGAGTCGCCAAAAGAGTTACGCCGATCGGAGGAGAAGGCCCTTGGAGTTTCAAGTGGGAGATCATGTGTTTCTCAAGGTGTCACCGATGAAAGGATTGTCCCGATTTGGTAAGAAAGGTAAGCTCAGTCCAAGGTATGTCGGGCCATTCGAGATATTAGAGAAGGTTGGTGATATGGCTTACCGACTTGCTTTACCTCCTAATCTGTCGCAAGTGCACAATGTGTTTCATGTGTCGATGTTAAGGAAGTACGAACCAGACCCGACTCATGTTTTAAGATACGAAGAGATAGATGTTGACGACAGGGTGTCGTATGTGGAAAGACCAGTCAGAATCGAAGACAGGAAGGATCGAGTGCTGAGGAACAAGACGATTCCAATGGTTAAGGTCGTTTGGGAGCATCATGGTACGGAAGGAGCTACTTGGGAAAGTGAAGAGGCCATGCGACGTCTACACCCCCAGTTGTTTGAGTAGAGTAGTGTAAAGTGCGAATTTCGAGGACGAAATTTTTGTAAGGGGGGAAGAATTGTAACGTCCCGAATTTCGACTCAAATTCCGGAAATCAATAAAACGAGTCTTATTTGTTATTTCATTTCGTAAGTCTCGCCCGGAGCTAATCACTCCTGGGATACTGACCGGATGGGAATGACTAACTAGGATAACGGTACGTGGACCAAGGACCCGATCGTGAATGGGACATCAATTTCGAGAAACGACGAGGAAATATTATGGGCCAAGTAGATTGATCTTCGGAAGGCAACGGACTCGGTCCGACCGAGGCCAACGATGTACGATCGGATAGCAGGTGATTCTGCATGATCGAAAGTGCACGTAGTCGACCGGTCCCAAACTTAACCTGAACAATCGTTATCTTCGGAACTAGTGATAATTCCTCTCGTACTCCCGGTAATCGAGGCCGTCACGACTCGGATAACCTTAGGTCGATACGCGTAACCCCTAAACAGTCGCCCGTTAGTATGAGATTCAGAAATTGAAATTTAACTAGTTAAATCGTGAAATTTGATCCGGACTTCGAGGTTGATTTTCGAGGGTTTACTGGTTTAGTTTCGCAAGGACGACGTCAATTTGGGTTGGCCATTTATATAGAGGTTTAGTCTGGTCGAAAAATGGAAATTCGGCCCGAAATCGGACAAAAGACGACTTTGCCCTTAAGCCTTTCATAGTATTCCGAATTTGGAGATTTTAGTGGAGGTTTATTAATTAGTTTTAAGTGGATAATGGACTTGAGTTAGTGGAGTTAGTAAGGTCATTCTTGCCCTTCAATTATTGGTCTTGGGAGAATGACAACCATTAGATCTAGGGGTGTTTAGTCCAAGCCTTTAGATGAGTGACACTTGTCACCTAATCCCCACCAACTACCAACCACTCCACTTAAACCCATCAAGTTCTCTCTCTCTCCTCACTTTTCTTTCTCTTCAAGCCAAGTCTCTCTTCTCTCTCTCTCTCTTCTCCCTCTCTTCCTCTCCATTTCGCCGGCCACTCCCCCTCCTTGCCGTCCACTTCACCGCCCGCCAAGACCACTCGCCGCGGCCCGCCGTGGCCGTCCCGCCGCCGCCTCACCATCCCGTCACCGCCACTTCCTCTCTCTCCCTCTCACCGTTTCGCCGTCTCTCTCTCTCTTCCCGTGCTCCCTCTTTCCTCTCGACCGTGGGGTTGCCGGACCACCCACCGCCGCCGTCCGCCGTTCCACCGCACGGGGAGCCACCGTCGACCACCTCGCCGACCGTTTCCTCTCTCTCTCCTTGGCCGTTTGGAGGCCGATCACCCGTGAGCCGTGAACCGCCGCTTGGAGGCTGTCCACCGCCCGAGCCGTAGCCGCCGTCCACCGCCGTTCCTCGGGAATCCGCCGCCGGCTTACCGTTCACAGGTAGTTGGCCGCCGTTCCCCGTCGTCCCAAACCGAGTTTAAGTGAGTATTACCCCATAAACCCTAATTAGGACGATTATGCCCTTTAGATCGGGATTAGGAGTTTTAGTGGTTATTTAGTATATGTGATGTTGGTGATAAATTATGGTTTGATCGGAAATTATTGGGAGAATGTGATTGGTTGTTTGAGGACTATTGGAAGTGGATTTGAGGATGAAATAAGGTTTAGTGGTGGCTGTCCATGTGGCCAATCAAGGGATTAAGGATTGATTTGTTGCCGGATTAACTTGATTGAAGTGTTATGATGGCCCGGGTGATTGATCAATTGGTTAGCATGCTTGAATTGATTGATTTATATGCTATGGAAGTCAATTAGACCTTGCCACATCGCCATGTCGTGTAATCGTGTGATTGACTTTATGCGGAGTGTGACTTGGGCATATGAGCATGTTTAAATGTGATAAGCTTGAACGTATTGAGTGGTGTTGATTGGTGCTCATATTTATACCACATATTGCCCGAGCATGAGCATTCATGGCTGCGCATTACGTGTGTGCCGAGTATGAGGCATGTGATGAAATTTGTGCGAGAATGCGGGTTTGCCATGAGCATGTGATCACGTGTAATTGCCCGTTGCGTTCGTCGCCGGGTTCAGATAAAAATTTGGGGCATGTGTGCCGTGTGATCACTTAAGGCCTTCGGGTCGGTTCCGTCTTCATGCACTTTGGAGCAAGACGATGCCCGGTGTGTCCGGATGACGACCAGTCTCATGTAGGCTTGGATCGTAGGAGATCGGTGTTGCGCCTGATGCGTTTAACGCCGGCTAGAGACACTGGGCCGGGGGCGTTTTTACGTTGGCCACGGAGTGTTGTGATTGGGCCAGAGGCCGGGCTAGTGAGCCATGGAAAAATAAGATAATGAGTAAATTATTGAGTATTAGATTATGTGGTGGAATTGCTGGGCATGGTATGGGACGTGTCTGAGCGGTTCCATCTTATAATCCAAATACGCGAGCATGTACTACATCGATGCATTGGCACGCATAAGAGCGCATGGATAGTTGTGATCGTTTGTGATACTCGGTGATGAATGTGTGATCTAGCATTTGAGAGCTTGAGCATGCGTATGACGCAAGTGTGGCTGTGCATGCCGAGGATGTGATTGATCATTGTATTAAATTGCCTAACCTGCAGGGTCGACGGTAAGTACGATCTGGGCCCGAGGGCCTAGGTCAATGATTGTTGCTTGATCTAGTTTTGTTCTCGTCAGGAGGTGCATGTTAGCCTAATTTAGGTTTAGTGGGTTTTTACTTGCTGAGATTCGTCTCATGGTTGAAAAACCCAACCTTTCAGACCCCAGACCTTGATGATGCCGCAGGAGCCGGAGGCGCCTGTGCGACATGGGATCCCTCAGCATTTGGAGCATACCATGTCAGTCCACCCCATAGGGAATGGGAAGATGTTTTTGAGGCACTATACCCTAGTTGTAGTAGATGTAGGGACTACCCACTATGAGATGCACGAGTATGTAGCTTGGTGCTTTCGAGACCGGTTCGGGGAGGAGTATGGACCCCTTCGTTCCATGGACGTTCCGTTTACCGGGCGAGGGCCAGTTAGACCCTCAGTGTCCCGATGGGGACATAGTTGATCCTGATTCCGACATGGAGGTGAGTTGGGAGATCGACGAAGGACCGGAGTTAGGAGAGGAGGACGAGGAGCTGGGAGGAGTAGACTTTAAGCCTGAGATCGTCGATCCGGCCCCGGAGCCGATGGATGTGGAGTTCGAGCAGCCGATGGAGGTTGATGAGGACCCGGAGATAGAGACCGAGTCCGAGGCAGCCAGTTCAGACGATGACCAGGAGTTTTCCGAGAGCTCGTCGGAGGCGTCGGGTTCCGATCCCGACTGGGAGCCTTAGGATAGATTCCCTCTCCTAGTAGACCGAGGACTGACACTTTTTGAGACCTAGTCCTCCTTAGCCACCTCTCCCTTTTTGACCAGTGTGGTGGCCGTGGCCCGCTTTTGTTGTATGTATCTTGGGTCTGTGTATTTGGTTTGTAAATGGATATTGTGAAAGCTTTTGCGTGTATATGAAAATGTATATTTTGTATTCAGTAATTTCTGTAATGCTATCCTTGTTCTCATATTGTTCTATGTCTGGGTATTATTATTATTATTATTCGTTCTGCTTCCGCTTGTGTATGATCTCTGTGTTGGGTGTTGGGTCGGCGACGCTTCCTGGGACGTCGCACTCGTAACGACCAAGAGGAGGGATGTAGCGCGTCGCGGAGGGCGCGGGGCGTGACATATGGCGTTGGAATCGTAAAAATAGTCGCACAAGTCCTCGAAAATCAACATCGAAGTCCGGGTCCAATTTCGTGACCAAAACTCGCTTAATTTTCAATTTCAGAGTCTCTCACTATCGGGCGGCTGTTTAGGGGTTATGCGTATAGATCTAGGATTATCCAAGTCATGGTGGTCTCGATCATAGAGAGAGAGGAATTATCACTAGTTCCAGAGGTTGCGATCGTTCGGTTTAAGTTCAGGACTGGTTGGCCACGTGCATTTTCGATCATGTAGAATCACCTGCGATCCGATTGTACATTGTTGGCCTTGGCCAAACCGCATCCATCACTTTTCCTAAGATCAGCCCACGTTAGCCCAAAATATTTCCTCATCGTTTCTTGACATCGGTGTCCGATTCACCATCGGGTCCCTAGTCCACGTACAGTTTCCTAGTTAGCCATATCCCATTGATTTACTTGAGAGTGATCAACTCTTGGCGAGACTTACTAATATAAAATGAGAAATAATGTCAATTTTATTGGTCCCGGAATTGAGTCGAAATTCAAAATATTACACCTTGAATCGGCCCACATTGGCTCAAAATATTCCCTCGTCGTTCCTCGAAATCAATGCTCGATTCACAATCGAGTTCTTGGGTCCATGTACCGTTTTCCTAGTTAGCGTTTCCTCATGGGTTAGTATCTCGAGAGTGATCAGTTCCGGACGAGACTTATCAAAACGAAATGAGAAATACACATCTATTTTATTGATCTCGGAAGTGGGTCGAATTCAAAATGTCACATATGGAAATATATGTCAAATTATCTTCATGTTCTTACATGTTAGAGAGAGGGATGAAATTTGGTAACAACGGTTCATATGCACTTTATATATCCTTAGGTTAAATGTAAATAAAAAAAGGTATTCCTCATTCGTTAAAATAAAATTATGGTTATAAGCCAAACTTAATTGTTGTGCTCAAGTGATCTATACATCCTATTTGAGAGCTTGGATATCGTGGGCGTGGTAGGGTCAATTACGAGGGTGCAATTCATTGTACTGTCCTTATACAACGATCTATTGAAGAGAGGCTGATCAAGTATTCCGGCTCACCAAACACCGCATGGGCTTGTTCGCAACTAGAAAACTTTTGGCCAGTGACACTTACCTACTCCTCATATTAAAATTTCTTCTGTTCCCTCCAAATTCGGTGCTTAATCATATCATCATCATTGTACAGGATCTAATAAAAATTCATAAAATGAATCTATAAATTATTTTTTTGTAAATACAATATTTGGCTTTACGCTTGTCACAAGAAACCTACGAGAATACTCTTATCAATTCCATTTACAATCTGAAACAATATTTATCAGATAAAATGAAAAAAGAAAAGAAAATGAAAATAGAATTTTACTTTATTGCATATGCTAATTAGTAAGCTTCAACTTGAAACTTCCGACCAAAGTACATACTTCACCCGAAGTCTTATTATTACAAAGAGACAGACAGGAATCCAGTTGAAAATCGTACTTTTATGTAGTACCCAAGCTTACAACAGCGATCATCGAGGCCACGCATCATTTGTGTGCGGACAATGACAACCTTTTCTCTCTTAGGTGGGCGAGGTGCTTGCGCAACTTCCCTCGATCGGGCAAGTTCTCGACAATCACAGGCGAGCTCTCGAAGTCGGCCATCCAAGCATTCAAGCGAGGGAACTTCACAGCATCGAACATCTTGCCTCCCGATACCTCTTCGATGGTTCCCATCCAATATGCCACTCCACCAAATGCAATGTCCACGATGTTGATGCTGTCTCCTCCAAAGAATTTCTTTCCCTTGTTCGGACCATGTTCCTCTAGGATCGACAGCATCTCCAGGCTATCTCTCACGGCCTTCTCTTGCTCTTCGCCGACGCTCCGATACACCATCCAAACATTAAGACCCTACAGCGCGCGCACACGAAACATAAATGAGATGCAAACCAACTCCGCCTTACGTTTGTCTCACCGCAATTTAGGGTTGGGTATCGAAACAAATGGAACTTATAAATTGAATGACTGACTTTCTAAAAGATGAATTGACGAAGTAGAAGAAGATTAGAATAGCAAACCTTTTCCTCGATGAATTTGACCCAGAAACGAGCCACGGCTCGCTCGTGAGGATCGGTGGGCAACAGGGGGTATTGCGGCCACGTCTCCTCGAGGTACTCGACGATGACCATGGACTCGCAAACGGGCCGCCGGCCATGGACAAGCACGGGAATCTTCTTGTGCACTGGGTTGTATTGCAAAAGCAAGGCGCTTTTGTTGGAGAGGTCTTCCTCAATGTAGTCAAATGGTATGCCCTTGAGCTTCAATGCCCAAACGACTCTGGTGCTGAATGGACTCGCCCAAACTCCATGCAACTTCACTCCATCCATGTCTCTCAAGAGTGTGATACTTCTTGCTTTTGTGAGCTCAATTTAAAGGGCGTTTGGTGGAGTCGCGTTGCTTGGGCATTACGTTTTGGGTTTCTGGTCAAACAAACTCAGAAGGTCGAATTCGTATCTCATTTTTGTCTTTGGACAACCTAAATTTCAACCCGACATGATAAAACATTTAGATTTCTTTGGAAGAAAGGTCAAACACGCCAGTGAGGCCAGCACGGGATTGATTGTATTGACATCATGCTATTTTCAAAGTTTCAACTCACATGTATGGACGTGTTACCTGGTGTAGCTTTTGTTAGGTGAATAGCTTAAGTCTTTAGAAGAAAGAATTTCGCCTGGATTTCAATATGGTATCAAAAGTGCGGGCAATGCTAATTTAATTAAACCGGTTGAAAATTTTGGTTCATTACGTGATGTGTCAGATTATGAGCAGCCTTTTAAATAAATGGGCCAAATTCAAAAACCGATTGCAGTCTACACATCAATTAATAAATCAACTTTGTAGAACGATTGTAGTAAGTTCTAGCATTACTCTTCTCTCGAGTTCAATTCGTCGTACTTCCTTTCGCCTAATAATGTGTATCCCTTTGTATGTACTTGTCTATCGGGTTTCAAGTAGCTTGAGTTTATAGAATGAAACGGCTGCGCACTCGAGTTCAATGTCTAATGAAAAATTGCATTAATATAGTTGTAGAGACTTGTACCTGAGGCAGATGCATCTGGGTCTACTTGGTTTGGTTTTGGTATTACCAAAATATGGCTGCAGGTTTGGTTTTTTAATCCTAAAAGCAGTTCGGATAAAGGAGAGTAAGAATGAAATCTCTGAAGATAGCAAGAAGAAATGTGATGCTACTTCGAGTAAAAACTTTGAGAATTTTGCAACTAACATGCTGAGTTAGATGTGCATATAAGCATTTACAGAATTCTATTTTCTTCTCTTTCGGTTTTCCGTGTGAAAACAGATTCAGACGCTCGTTTTCTTTCTTTCTGGGCACCAACATCCAACCTTCCCTAGTTTAAGATGCCTCATCCTAGTTCCTCTGTATTTCTTGTTCTCTCCCAATATTCAGCGGTCATGTGAGAAAAAATAACCACCCTGAGCAAATATGCAATGGGATTTCCTAATTGTCGGGCATCGACTCACCAATAGTAATCTGTTCTTACAGGAAAATCTCCTTCGAAGGAATGAAATCAAGAGAAAGATTATAGCAGGTTAAATACTGAGCCCAATAGCGCGAAAAAATCTGTCATCACATATCAAATGAGAGGATCTCACCTGACCAACAAGTATTTTCCACATTGGTTCAATCACTTCTCCCAATATCATAATACTAACCATGACTTTATTTTCCCTCTTCCTGAGTGAACCTCTCCCTGAGCCTTCTAAAATGGCCCAGTAATTTCTCAGAGTCAGGATGGTTTTCTTTGACCACATCAACCTCCTTCCAGTTCTCAACCCATAAATGCAAACGAGGGAAAGTGGTGGGACTCAGCAATTTCACATCAACGACTTCCTCTGTACATTCGAACCAATAAGCCAACCATCCAAATGTGATGTCTGCCAGTCCTATGCTGTCTCCTCCAAAGAACTTCTTGTCCGCAAGAGCTTCATGCTCTAAAGTCCTCAAGACTTCAAGCACTTCCTCAGTTGCCTTCTCTCTCTCTTCTCCTTGGGACATTAGGAAGAACTTGAAAAAGGTAAGACTCTACAAGAGTGAAAAAAAAAAAAAAAGGAAAAAAAGATATCTGATGTTAGCTAATCTCACAGGATCCTTGCAATTATGTAGATATTTGGCATCTTGATTAAGTGGACTAACATTTGGGTAGAGTAATAGAAGCGGGAATCAGTATTTGCCAATCAGATTGTGCAAGAAGATGAAGTTCTTGGTTATTCACAAGTTAAATAGAGTAGAAGTTTCCCAAAGAAAAGGAGAGCAACGCCAAAATCGGAAGGCAGCAAGAAATGTAACGAATTTTCAACACTAAAAGGGAGAGGAACGGTGCAATTAAAAAATTGCAATTAATGTCAATTTGCTTGGGCATCAGACCACTTGGATTAAGTATGCTTGAGGTCATCCATCATTAAAGATATAAACTACATTAATTTGTAAAACTGACTGATCTTTTGTTATAGCATGAAATAAACAAAATCAATGCAATAACTGCAATGAATATGGTTAATTAGGTTTCTTCTTCCAATCAATTACTTGAAGATCTACTGCTGAAGATGCAAAAGTTTAATACTAACAGAAACAACTGTGTACTCTGACCTTTTCCGCCATAAAGTTCATCCAGAACCGAGATGAGGCTCTCTCGTGAGCATCTTTGGGCAGCAAGGGAGGCTCGGGCCATGTTTCTTCAATATACTCCAGAATCACAAGGGACTCGATGATCGGTTTCCCACGATGAACAAGGACTGGAATCTTTTTGTGAACTGGGTTGTACAGCAATAGCAATTGGCTTTTGTTGGTGAGATCTTCTTCTATGTACTCATATTCCACGCCTTTCAGTTTCAGAGCCCATATCACTCTGTGACTGTACGGACTTGCCCAGAAACCATGCAACTTCACTTCTTCCATTGCCAAAGGTGAAGGAAAAAGTTGAGAGGAGCCTAATCAATAGAGGGTGCGAAAAGAGCTCGCTTTATGTACAGTTGAGAAGATGGGTCAAACCAAGGAAACATGGATATGGTTCTCTGCCTTGTGGCACGCATAAATTGTCCCGATCACACTCCGATCACACGGAGGAGATGAAAACAACTACTTAAATTATTTTGTAAAGTTGACAACCTGTCTTTTGACAGATAAACCTCCGGTCCAATTTGGCAAACTCATAGGACAAGCCAAGGAGAAAAGCCATCACAAGCATCTTTGACAGGCTGTGGCTTTAAGGACCCACTGAAAAGATCATGACTCCAGAGAAGCAAATTAATTGAGTAGGACAATTTCGACAAGTAAAGTCTTGGCTGAAGTAGCAGCTTCAAATAAAAGGGAATTAAAAGTTTTAGCCTCATTACCGGTCAACCCTGCCCATTTCCTTGTTGAACCTATGGAACAGCGTGGGACCAAAACGATGGAAAAAATACTAATGAATTTTCTTGTAGATTCTTGGTAGCTGCAACTTTCATAGCATTATTTGTGGTCCTATTTTTAGGATGTTTCTTCAAAATGCCAAGTATATCGTCCAAAATGGCCGACCACCAACCCAAAAAGAAAAAAACAGAATGTGGTTCGATACCTGCTCCATATATAGACTGCAGAAGTTCACAGATAAGTAAAAGGTACATATGCTCTGGTGAAAATTAAGACCTTCTAATGGGAGAGAGTAAAAACCAAGAAGTATATGAAAAGGGACGAAAGACGAACCAGAGATAGAGCGGGTCTCAAATGTTACACCAACTTTTGCATTGCTGAGGAAAACAAACTGTATGCAATGTCAGCGTTGGCAAAATTAAGGGAAGTAAATGGATCTAACCTCATCAATTGTTTTCCCAGAGTAGGGATGAATCCAGTTCAAAGCATCACGAATGAGATCCTCTCCATTTAGCTCTTCAGTCGTTGTTCCACTGACTGGATTTATTCATCCACTCGGCAAACATGCTACTTAGAGAGTTCTTCTCAAGATAAATAAAATAGTCTTTAGCTGCTCTAGCAAACTAACCTCTCCCTGATTCTAGAGAACTTCTACGTAAGTTTAACATTTTCTGAGATTTTTCTTCCTTAGTCCATGAGATCCTGCAGATTTTTGTTTTCCGGAGAAGTTTGCCGTATTCTTGGATCATTCGTTTTCCTAGAAATTTTAGGTCTACGACTGAGAATTGTCACTCGGACAATCCAACCTGAGTGGAGGCAATGGCTTCATGAGTCACCTTAGCCCACCCCGTAAAAATAATTGTGGCCCACATGATGTTATTAATTAATGGTTTAATAACTATTTAAGTACTAAAATGTATTGGCAATGTAAAAGATGAGAAGAAGCAATTCTATTAAGAAATTACTATTCCTCCCACTACAAAAAAACTGGATTTTTGCTACGAAAATTTGCGACGAAAAAATTTTCGTTGCAAATTTGCGACAAATTTTCCAACGAAACAATTTTCGTCGCAAAATTCGTTAGAAATTTCCAACGAAAAAAAATGCGTTGGAAATTTTCAACGAATTTTGCGACGAATTTAAAAAAAAACCCGGTATTGTTCGGCATTTTTTATATTCGTTGGAAAATTCGTTGAAAATTTCCAACGAATTTCAATTTTCCGGGCCATTATTTCAGTTTGTACAATTTTCGTTGGAAATTTCTAACGAATTTTCCAACGAATTACAAAAAAACCCGTTACTGTTCGGCACTTTTGATATTCATTGGAAAATTCGTTGGAAATTTCCAACGAATTTTCCAACGAATTCCAAAAAAAGCCCAGTACTTGTTCGGCATTTTTTATATTCGTTGAAAATTTCCAACGAATTTCAATTTTCCGGGCAATTACTTCAGTGTGTATAATTTTTGTTGAAAAATTTGTTGAAAATTTCCAACGAATTTCAATTTTCCGGGCAATTATTTTAGTGTGTACAATTTTCGTTGCAAAATTCGTGGGAAATTTCCCACAAATTTTACAACGAAAACCCTACTTCTTCCTTATTCAATATTTTCGCGCTCGTTATTCCCACAACTTTCAATTTCCACATTCACACACTCTCTCTCTCCTTCTCTCTCTCTCTCTCTCTCCTTCGCCTTCACCTTCTCCCTCCATCTCCCCCTTCGCCTCCTTCCCTTGCTGCCCCCCCTCCTCCTCCGGCTCCGGCGCCATGGACACCAAGCCTCCAAGCCTCCGACGCCCCCGACGGCCCCGACGTCCCCGACACCACCAAGCCTCATCGCCGGCGAGGCTAGGAGACGACGACAGACTTGACGGGCGGCGGCCCCGAAGCCTGCTCCCGCCCCTGCTGCTGATGCTGCTTCTTCTTCTTCATCTTCAGCCATGGCAAGGGCCGAGCTCGCCATGGCCGGCGAGCTCGAGCTCGCCCAAATCTGGGCCAGCTCGGCCCTCGCCGGCGGCGAGGGCTATTTTTCGATAAAAAAAAAAAATTTTCAACCAAAAAAAAAAAATTTTTCGATGGAAAAAAAATTTCCACGATTTGTAGCTCGACCGAAAAAAAATTTGTAATTTCCAACCAAAAAAATTCGTTGGAAAAAAAAATTCGTTTCCAATGAATTTAGCCACGAGTTTTCCAACGAAATTTTCCAATGAAAAAAAATTTATTGCAAATTTCCAACGAAAATTGGAATTTTTCGTTGGAAAAATTCCCGACGACTTATTACCAACGAATTTTTTTTTGTTGGAAATTCGTTTTCCAATGAATTTTTCCAAATTTTTCGTTGGAAATTTCGTCGGAAAAAACATGTTTTTTTGTAGTGTCCAAAGAGGTACGACTCTTACGAAGCAAAATATGTTTTGATGAAAGGCACTAATTGATAGCCATATAAATAGAGTCTAGTCTCCTCTCCATCCAAGACAATGAATGTTGTATTTTATCCTCCATTAGATTAGATACGTTAAGAGAAAATTGGGTTAATGAATAGAAATCAGATTTCTTCGTTTCTTCTGTTTCTGCAACAACCATTTCAAAGGGTATTTCTATGGATAAAGGTGTGTTTTCATTCCTCTTCTTGTGAAAAATTATGAAAATCTAAGATTCGCCAATTATGTATTTTCACATTATTGGATTACGTTATTAGTTACACACTCATCCCAAGTAAATCCATAGACTGAGGTTTGGTCACAAGCAATAGATTTTTTTAGAATAAAGATAAAAGCACGGAATTCCAGCTATTGGTTCATCAATTCCTTATTAGTTGGTTTGGGACTAATTTGAGTGGCTAGGTTCCTCCATCTTGTGGCATACTTTTTGAACAACTCACTCTTCTTCTTTTTAGTACGCTTGAAATCCACGCAATAGGGAGTGATATCCAAATTGAACTTGTATTGTTTGTTGAACACATCAACCACTCCATCCCAGGTTTCAAGAAGGTTTATATTCTTCATGATGTATCACTTTAGTGTGGGCTCAATAAACTTGCTTGGAATGATTAGATCATGAGGGGTGCATTATAACATACTTGGCCATCCGCACGAAGTACATGTGCAAGTGGTTCTTCAAGCAAGAAGTGTTGTCACACTTTTCAAACTTCGGCATCTTGAACTTTTTAGGCACTTTGACCTTTGTGTAAATAAACAAGTCCATGGGGGACAAACTCTACGAGCCCAGCAGCTGTCTCACTTTTTCCTCGAGCTTCGTGAAGCGCTTCTCATGCTAGGTCTTCGGCAAGCTATCAAACTTAGCTTTCTTGATCGTGACTTGCGGTGGATCATCCTCTAACTCAAGCATGTCATCCTCATCAATTTTGTTCATTTGCTTCGACGCCGCTATATCAGGAGGTGCGGACACAAGAATTGGGTTACCCAGAGAAATTCGATTTGGGCCGACATTTGCTGCATAGCAACAAAAAACTGCTTCATTTGCTAGTCCATATTGGCCATACGATCATGTATTTCGGTTTGCTGGGCCATTTTTGCTTTGGACCGTGTACAAATAGGTGAACGCGGACGATCTACAATCACCTAATTCAAACGAATAAGCACAGGTAAGCACAAAGTACGAATGAAACACCGGCCCATAGCAATGGTCTAATCGCCTTGTTTTATTCATTGATGAAATAATTCTTAATCCAAACGGAACTCCTAGACAAAGGCTACAAAAGTAGAAACTTTGAGATTTCCTAAACAAATAAACTAGAAAATAAACAACTCAATTCCCTAAACAACGAACTTGGAACGAAAAAAAGATGATAGATTCGAGCCATTTTCACTTGGCCCAATCTATATACAAATGGGAGACTACATCCTAACGTAATCACTTGTTCGCTCGAGTCAAACGTGCGATACGATCTTGAGGGCTTCAGCTTTCCTCTTTAGGCACTTAATCTCCGCATGATTAGCAGACTTCACAGGCACCTTAGGTATCTTGAGAAGCAACTGATTCTGGATCTTTTGTTGGCGGATGTATTCGGTCGAGGCGTAATATATCCTCTCTTTGCCTTCCAACTCCTTCTCGGGCCATATCAGCGTCCACGGGCGGCACATTTTCCCACTTCAACTGGATCAAGCTAATGGCATCTTCGTAATCATGATTCTCACAGGTGAAATCAACCCGGAGCGGGTCCGTCTGCAATGCGGATGGAAGTTCTTGCACGACTTGATACTGACAACTCACTTTAGACAGATAGTACTCAGTAGCACCAGTGAATCCCAACAAAGGGATCGATCCACTACCTCCACATGCAAGCTGCGCCTCACGGACTTAAAACCATTCAGCATGCCATGGATTGCACAAAGTCGCGGCCGATTTGATCTATAGTTTGTTCCGCCATATGTCAAGCTCGTCCTTGGGAGCGGAAATAAATTGAATGTCGAATCCTCCCATTATATATTGACCAAGATTCACAATTGACCTAATTGTCAAGAACCGACCAAAAGTACGATAAAGTAAGTCAATTGCAAAGCAAATGACCAAAAGACTTCATCAATAGAAGAAATGGCAATCACATAGACATGTGCATGGGACGTGCGGTTCAATTTCAACTCTAGGTGGTGTTGGTTTTCTATGGAATATGCATAGTTAAAATTAAATATAAACGCATCAGAAAGATATAACTATACATATATCTCCGAAGGTATTGTTTGTGCATTTCAATAAAAAATCAGAAGACCTTAGGGTGTTAAATGGATTACCTTTCATAGCATGTCTAAAGATGATATCAATAGGATGTTCTTTGGTTTGAGCTTCGCAACCATCGGATCTCTACTTTAGACATACCACCAATCGCACGACAAACAGAAGAAAGAACCTGTGGATAATCGCCACTATAATTGTACTAGCAATCTTGTGGCGACAATTCTCCGCAGTCTTAATATTTCAGTCATAGCATCGGAAGAGAGAAAACATATTTTTAACTCTCATAAACACATAATAATTGCATACACACTTTTCATCATCATCGTGCAACTGTTGTTGATCGCGCTTTTTATATATGCGATCAGCAACTAATGCTGATCGCGTGCCCATTCAGCAACCGTTGCTGATTGTGCATGTATGTACATTGCACACGATCAACAACGGTTGTTGATCGTGTGTCATGCACACGGTCAGCAACAATTTCTGACATTGTGCATGAGCCAATTTTTTTTTAAAAAAATTAAGCTCACATCGTGTGATGCACTTTCAATTAATTTAATTTTATGTGTATATAAAAGTGCATGATCGGCATATGTGTATTTCATGAGAGTCATATACATACACCCATGACAAAATTCAAATTAAATTGAATCACATTTAATTTAATTTCAACTCGACTCAATTCAATTGCAAACATATTTGCAATATCGTCTCTCCTGTTGTCGCACCACGCCTTTTTGGCCACGCTAAGAAGGTAGTTCCATTTGTCCCAAATGGGAATGAGCTATTAAGGTTTGATGCGAATATTTCGCTCAAACGTTCCACAAACATCCCATCACCAGACAAATGGGGGCCTCTCTTAAACCATACCTCATATGAGAGCGGGTTGTGATTTTTATCTTTTTATTTAGTCTGAGTTTTGATTTGGAGTTGCTATAAGTTATTATTGGTAGGTTGACTAGAAACCTAATTGGAGTACAGGAGAAATACTACGGTTCTACGAACCAAAGATTTTAAATATGGGGACTCGATTAAGCTAATGATCCTAAATTGAGATCTCTAATGCCCTTTCGGTACCTAAAATGATATGATGTGTCCAGTGTGTCACACGAGTTTCCAAGGTCTATCCACTAATTCTAGTCATCCTAATCGTGGGAAATCAATCAATCAATATATGCAGCACAACCAATTGTGAACAAACAAAACAATCTTAGTTTGGGTCTTTAAAATGAAAATCTATTCAAAACACCCAAACCCTAGTAAATCCCTAAAGGCTTATTCATTGATGATATATGTCGTTTTAGGGTTTAGGGTTTTTAGGGGTAAAAACCCATAAACTAAGGATTTTCTAAAAATGCCATTTAGGCAGTTCTAAAAATTCTAATTTCACTTGCAAAAGTTGGCCACAATGTTTTTGAGTCATTCTGTGAATTTTTTTTTTATTTTTATTGAATTTTCAAGTTTTTTATGAATATTATGAATTTTCTATTTTTTTAGGATTTTTTTATTTTCTAATTTTTTATTATTTATTTATTACTATTATTTTTAAAAAAAATTTCCCGCCGAGGGAATGAACCGAACTGGTCAGTTTAACCCGGTTCGATCCAACCAAACTGGATATCGCTAGCGCCAGCCGACTCTCTAACGGGCATAATGCCAAAACGGCACCGTTTTGCACTTTTTCTCTTTGGCATTTTACCGAACACTTGGTGTGCATGTTTCTCCATTTTAAGTTGTTGAGGTCACCAATTTGAGCCCAGCTCCGGTGACCTTCTAGTGAATTCTTTGTCATTCTAATTGATTAAATATGAAGATCATGTTTCCCCTCATCAGCCTAACTAAACTAACTCTTCGTCGAACCACTATCGACTGGCATAAAATCGATCAAAAAAGCCTAACTTGCTAACTATCCTAAACCAGCTATTCAAGCCCACAGATTATCATACAAATCGCCCTAACTATCTACGGCGATCCCAATCAATATAAAATCATCAAACAAGGTGAGAAAATGCTAACTTGGACGGCCTATGGCCATAGGTTTGCTCCTGCGAGGTACAACAATGGCGATCGACTCGGTTTAACGCAGATTCAATGATCAAAAATGCAATCAAACAATGTAAAACATTATCAAAATCAAATTTTGTGCATTAACAATCAAGATAGTTGCAACATCTAACACGATGAAGTTCAACTGTTTAACAAGGGATTATGGAAAAATAGTGATGACGATTGAACTTTACCTACTTTGTCGAGGCTTGAAATGAGCTTTTCGAGCTAATCAGAAACTATAGAACTCTTCCTTGACACTTGAGCTTTAGGTTGGTATATCGGTCCGTTTAGGTGTCGCCAATGAAGGGATTGTCTCGATTTGGCAAAAAAAGTAAGCTAAGCCTGAGATATATCAGTCCATTTGAGATTCTAGAAAAGATTAGAGATCTAACCTACTGACTAGCCTTACCGCCCAACCTATCTCAAGTGCACAATGTATTCCACGTGTTGATGTTGAGAAAGTATGAATCAGACTCGACCCACGTTCTGAAGTACGAGGAGATAGACGTGGATGATAAGGTATTGTACGTGGAAAGGCCCGTAAGGATTAAGGACAAAAAAGATCAAATGTTACGCAATAAGACGATGACAATGGTCAAGGTCGTGTGGGAGCATCATGGAATAGAAGGTACCACCTAGGAATGCGAGGAGGCAATGCGACGTTAACACCCCCATTTGTTTGAGTAGATAGATTTAGATTGCAAATTTCGATGACGAAATTTTGTAAGGGGGGAAGAGTTGTAACATCCTGAATTCGACTCATTTTCCGAGATCAATGAAATTGATGTTATTTCTCATTTCATTTAAGTAAGTTTCACCCGGAATTGATCACTCTTGGGATACTAACCGATGGGAAATGGCTAACTAGAAAAACGGTACGTGGACTAGGAAGCCAATCACAAATCGAGCTCAGATTTCGAGAAATAACGAGAAAATATTTTGGGCCAATATGGGCCAATTCTAGGAAGATGACGGATTTGGTTTGGCTAATGACGTACGATCGGATCACGGGTGATTCTGCACTACCGAGAGTATGCGTGGCGAATAATCTCGAACTTAATCCGAACGATCGTAACCCCCGGAACTAGTGATAAATCCTCTCATTCTCTTGGTAATCGAGACCGTCATGACTCAAGTAACCCTAGGTCAATACACATAACCCCTAAACAGCCGCCCGTTAGTGAGAGATTCTAAAATTGTGATTGAGCGAAAATTATCATTTTATTGGATCCGGACTTGAACGACGAATTTCTCGGATGTACGCGACTATTTTGCAAGGACGACGTTGTATTATGGTGGCCAACCATATTAGGGATCGATACGGTCGAAAAATGGAAATTCGGCCCGGAATTAGAAAAATACCAAATTCCCCTTGAGTTATGCCTTGGATCCAAATTTTAGAAAATTATTAAGGGACATTTTGGACAATTTCAGCCCCCTCTTTGCCGAGAATTTTGGACTAGAATGAGCCTAGATTTTTGTTCAAGGCTTGATCATGGCTATTGGTGTGAGGGCAAGATGGTCATTTTTGGGAAGTTGTTCAACTAACCCCACTCAAGCCAATAATGCATATTACCCTCGACTCTCTCTCTCTCTCTCTCTCTCTCTCTCTCTCTCTCACACATTCTCACTCCCCATCCAGCTAACCTCTCCCCCCCATGCCACTCTCTCCCCCTCTCCATTTTCCTTTGTCAGCCATGATGGCCTCGGCGGAGCGCGCCGCCGTGCCGTTGTCCGCTCGTGCCACCGTGCCGTTGTCCGCTCGCCCCGCCTTGCACCGCTCCACCCTCAGCCAACCTTACTCTCACTGGCCCATTTCCGTTCGCCACCTTCACCATCACCGGCGCCCCTTTGCCCACCTTGAACCGCCACCCGTCGCCGCCGCTAATCATCGCCGGGGGAGCCATCATCTACTGCCGTGAACCGACGATCAGCCAGCCTGTTTTCCCCCTTCCAGCCAGCTTGTTTGGAGCTTAGGAGTGGGTGAGTAATTACCCTAAACCCTAATTAGGCCATTATGCATTTCTAGATAGGTTTAGGGTTGATTTAGGGGTTAATTAGGGGAATTAGGGCTAATTAATGGTCTGATGGGAAGCAGCTAATTATGCGATTAATTGGGAGATTAAAATGTTGATTTGGAAGTGGAAGAATGGCCTAGATTGACCTGATTTGGTGGCTGCCCATGATGTGTTTAATTGACCTAGGTTAGGTAAAATTAGGGTGTAATGGTGGAAATCCCGAGCATGCTTTGTATTGTCCTTATGGTAGCTGATTATGCTTGGTTGGATGTTAATTTTGTGAAGTCATGTCGTGTGCCTAGTGTGGCCGAGAATGGAGGAGTATGGCGGGCCTCGAGTGTGTGAATTTATATTGTTCCAATCGCGTGAATTATGTGTGTGTCGACTATGTGCCATGCAAGATTGAATTGAATTGCTTAATTAGACATGCTCGTATGTTGATTGGGCATATTGTGATTAAATTTGACCATGTCAAACAGTTATTTGAGCACGTTGTGGCACTTGTTGAGCATGTCTTGGCATTAATTAATTATGTGCCTAGGTGAAATTGAATGCTCATTGTGAATTGTACTGTTGCCCGAGTGCCGAATTGCATGGCCACGCATTTCGCATGCTGAGCATTGGCTTGATACGACAATTGTGTGAGTATGTGTACCTGACATAAGCATGTGATCACCTAATCGCCCTGATGCGTTTTACGCAGGGTTCAGATAAAAACCGGTGTATGTGTATGTGTAATCACATAAAACCCTGATGCATTTTACGCGGGGTATTGAACCCGTCCTGATGCGTTTTACATAGGTTTAGTTAGTATATGGAGATCGGTGTTGCGCTTGATGTGTTTTACGCGGGCTAGAGACACTAGGCCTGATGCATTTTACACGGGCCAGGAACTATTAGATATTGATAGACCTGATACGTTTTATGCGGGTCAAACCTGATGCATTTTACGCCGGTCGAAATATAAACGAGAAATTAACAGTGTGCAAGTGTGCATTATTAAGCCGGATCATGAACATGGACATATTGATGGCAGATGTGTGAAAGAGTGCATTGATAAGTGTGTAAGCATGTGCATATCGATGAACCGTGTGTGATACAAACATCAAGGAGCATGAGCATGTGCATGGTGTACGTGTGACTAAGCATGTTCGCGTATGTACCATTATTATGATTATTATATGCCTAACCTGCAGGGTCATTTGTGTGATCGATCTAGGCCTAAGGGCCTAGGTCAATTGAGTGTTGTATTGGATTATGTGATTTGTTTGCTTATCAGGAGGTGCATGTGTCACATCCTCAATTTCAGTCCCTGGGAAATGGCTATGGTTTAAATTTGATGGTTTTCTAGTCGGAACTAAATTTTTACTCTTGTTTTGGAAAACCCAATTTCGGATCCTTTGTACCCCTTTATTTTGTTATTTTTGGGGAGACTTTTGTGATCCGAATTTCCAAATACTTTCTTTTTGAAAGTTTCTCCAAACATCTTGAAGTTTTACATTCTTTAATTTCAGAATTTTTGGAGTTGATATGAGTAGTACGATGGCCTGATTTTTGGACCATGTAAAATAGCCCAGAATGGGTATTTCGGTGATGTTCCCACATTCTTAATTTTCTACAAGCTTGTCTGAGCTGATTTTGGAAAAATTTCCTTCACAAAAATTATTGAGAACATCCTTTTCTATAATGTATATAAATTTGGGAATTTTTCGAGATGATTTGGATTCTGGACAAAGCTTAATTTGAGAGATAAGAATCCTGTTCCAGCGAACTGTTTTTAGTCTATCTTTGAGCTACTAAAAATGGCATTTACAGAGAGATTCAGATTTTGTGCTCTTCATGAAAAATGTTTGTTAAGGTCTTGTTTATTACATATTCAAGTTTGAGAATTTTCAGAGTCCATTTACTATATTTTCAAGTCCGATTTCATGAACAGCGCAAAGCTATCCGGTTTTGTCAGATTTCAAAGATTCAACATTTTCTATCCGAGAACATTGGAATTTTGATTTGATGTCTTTTGATGATTTAAAGAATACGTTCTGAGCTTTCAAATGAAATATTTTATGCTTTGATTGGAGGTCGGCCCAGGGGGAAACCAAGAGAGAGAAGTAAGTTTGGAATTAGATGATTCTAAAGAAGTCTAAACTTGAAGCCCATGTTTGGAAATAAATGGCTTAGAATTTTCATCATGGCTTTTGGCCTTTGTGCATAAATGAGCATAAATGACCTTATCTCTTAGTGGTATACGCCATGACCTAAGCCATGACCCAAGCAAAGGCCATTCAGCCAAGGGGAGGGAGAGAGAGAGAGAGAGTAGTCGTGAGGGAGAGAGAGAAAGAGAGGACCAAGGTTGGTTTCTTTATCATTTTAGTCCATTAATGACATTAATTACATGCCATCATGAAATTTGACTAAAAGGCTTAGTCCATTAATGGCATTAAATGAAAGCCATGATGAGTCTTGACTTTGAGACCTTGTCATGATGGCCATCTATCTTCTTAGGCAAGCTTGGATTAGCAACTTGGTGAGCAAGTTTGAAGTTCTATAAATAAAGGAAGCCCTCCCCTCTCTCTCACGCTACTTCTTCTCCATTGTCATGCCACTCTCTCTTCATTGTCATAATAACTTCATCATCCTCTCCCTTTTCTTTTATTTCTCAGCCCAAGAGGTTCACACCCAAACGAACCCTGAACTGGCCCATGTTTCTCCTCGTTTTCAACCAAGAGCCCACGGTTTGTCCTTCATAGGCCTAGATTGCTCGGCCAAGCAAGAAGGAAGCAAGGAGAAAGTCCGAAATTTCCCGAGCTCACCCGTTTCTAGCCCGTTTTCTAGTTTTGATAGTTGTTAAGTAAGTAAACTTCCTAATATCGAGAAAGGAAGTTGTGATACGTTGTGACACGGTTTGCTTGGACCGTTTCTCGATCATCTGGTTGGTTGTGGTTGGTTCATTTTTCAATTTAATCATGTTTCGTGTTTGACGTTTGTTTTGGAGATAGAACCGAGATTTGAACGACAAGGTGCACATGTTATAGCCGTGCTTGATGTTCTCTTGTATGAACTTTGCTATTGATCTACCATCAATGCGGGTGCGGAAAGGGCCAACTTGTGTTAACGGCGATCCCCTCGTCCTCGCTTGATATTAGTAGGTTTACTTGTTGAGTCTTCCTGACTCATCTCCCGTTGTTTCCCCTTTTTCAGGTTCGTAGGATGGCATCTCCCCCTACCCGCATTGACAATCCCGTGGAGCTGAGAGCTGAAGTGCTTATGTCACGCCCCGCATCCTCTGTGGCGCACCACATCCCTCCTCTTGATCGATTTTAGTGCGACGTCCCAGGACGCGTTGCCGACCCATCACCCAACACAGAGATTCATACACAATATGAGAACAAGGGCAGCACAACAGAAATTACTAATTACAAAATATGCACTTTTATACATATATAAAAACTTTTACAATATCAATTTACAGCCAAAATATACATCCCAAAGAATGACGGCAAAAGCAGGTCACAACCACCACACTAGTCAAAAGGGAGAGGCGGCCAAGGAGAAACATTAGCAAAAAGGGAAAGGATGACTAAATCCCAAAAAGTGTCAGTCCTCGCTACAACGGGAAGGGGATCTATCTTAGGGCTCCTAGTCAGGGTCTGAGCTCGACGTCTTTGAAGAACTCTCGGACAGCTCCTAGTCCTCGTCCAAACTCATCGCCTCAGACTCGGTCTCCGTCGCAGTATCCCCATCTACCTCCATAGGCTCCATTGCCTCCACGTCCATCGGCTCCGAGGCAAGATCGACAATCTCAGGCTCAAAGTCCACACCTCCCAACTCCTCATCCTCCTCTCCTAGCTCAGGTCCCTCGTCTATATCCCAACTCACCTCCATCTCCGCGTCAGGGTCAACTATATCTCCGTTAGGGCACTACGGATCTAGCTCGCCCTCCCCGTTGAATGGGATATCCATAGAACGGAGGGGCCCGTACTCATCCCCAAAACGATCTCTAAAGCACCAGGCCACGTACTCATGAGTCTCAAAATGTGTGGCCCCTACATCTACCAAAACTAAAGTATAATGTCTAAGGAACATTTCCCCATTCCCTATGGGGTGAACCGACATGGTGTGCTCGAGGTGCTGCGGAATCTCATGTCGCACCGGTGCATCTGGCACCTCCGGCATCGTCAGGGTTTGGGGTCTGAAAAGTTGGGTTATTCAACCGTGAGACGAATCTCAGCAAGTAAAAACCCACTAAACCTAAGCTAGGCTAACATGCACCTCTTGACGGAAACAAAACTGAATCAAACAAACACGGATCTAGGCCCTCGGCCCAGATCGCATTTACCGATGACCCTGCAGGTTAGGCAATTTAAAGTGATAATCAAGTACATACTCCGACATACACGGTCACACGTGCGTCATACGCATATTCATGCTCTTAAATGTTTGTGCCACATGCCAATCACCGAGTTTCACACATATTCATACTCGTCCATGCATTCTTATGTATGCCAATGCATCAATGTGGTACAAGCGCGCGTATTTGGATTATAAGATGGAACCACTTAGGCACGTCCCATACCATGCTTAGCAATTCCACTACATAATCTAATACTCTACAGATTATCTAATTTTTCATGGCCCACTGGCCCAAACTCATATACAACACTTCGTAGCCAGCATAAAAACGCCCCCGGCCCAATGTCTCTAGCCTGCTACAAAGTGCACGAGGCGCAACACCGATCTCCTTACGAACCAAGCCTGCTACAAAGTGCATGAGACTGGTCGTCTTCCGGACACATCGGGCATCGTCTTGCTACAAAGTGCATGAAGACGAAATCGACTCGAAGGCCTTAAGTGATCACACGGCACACTACCCATTTTTATCTGAACCCGGCGTCAAGCGCATTGGGCAATTAACGGTGATCACATGCTCATGACAGACACGCATTCTCGCACAGATTTCATCACATGCCTCACACTCGGCATACACAATGCGCAACCATGAATGTTCATACTCGGGCAATATGGAATGCACAAGAGCACCAATCATCGCAATTCAATGGATTCAAGGTGAAGATCACATTGAAGATCACACTTAGACTTCAAGGTAAAGAACACATTGAAGTCTTGAGAAAACTGTTTGATCGACTTAGAAAGTTCAAGCTTAGGCTTAACCTCTCAAAATAAGTATTTGGGGCAAAGTCTGGAAAACTCCTTGGATTTATGGTTAGTAACAAGGGCATAGAGATTGATCCCTCGAAAGTGAAGGCCATTTGCAATTTGAAACCCCTTTCTACCATCAAGGAGGTTCGAAGCTTGCTGGGAAAACTAAATTATGTTGTGAGATTTATTTCCCAGTTATCTGAAATAGCCAAGCCATTCTTTAAGCTATTAAAAAAGAATGCCAAAGTTGAATGGAACGAAGATTGTCAAAAATCTTTTGAACAATTGAAACAGTATCTTTCACAACCACCAGTTTTAGTACCGCCTACTTTAGGTATACCTTTGATTTTGTATCTCACCATTCATGATGAATCTTTGGGAGCTATGTTAGCACAAAAGAGACCAGAGGATGGAATAGAGCACGCTATTTACTACCTCAACAAGAAGTTTTGTAACATCCCGAATTTCGACTCAATTTCCGGAAATAAATAAAACGAGTCTTATTTGTTATTTCATTTCGTAAGTCTCGCCCGGAGCTGATCACTCCTGGGATACTGACCGGATGGGAATGGCTAACTAGGATAATGGTACGTGGACCAAGGACCCGATCGTGAACTGGACATCAATTTCGAGAAACGACGAGGAAATATTTTGGGCCAAGTAGATCGATCTTCGGAAGGCAACGGACTCGGTCCGACCGAGGCCAACGATGTACGATCGGATAGCAGGTGATTCTGCATGACCGAAAGTGCACGTGGTCGACCGGTCCCGAACTTAACCCGAACGATCGTTATCTTCGGAACTAGCGATAATTCCTCTCGTTCTCCCGGTAATCGAGGCCGTCACGACTCGGATAACCTTAGGTCGATACGCGTAACCCCTAAACAGTCGCCCGTTAGTATGAGATTCAGAAATTGAAATTTAACTAGTTTGATCGTGAAATTTGATCCGGACTTCGAGATTGATTTTCGAGGGTTTACTGGTTTAATTTCGCAAGGACGACGTCAATTTGGGTTGGCCATTTATATAGGGGTTTAGTTTGGTCGAAAAATGGAAATTCGGCCCGGAATCGGACAAAAGACGACTTTGCCCCTAAGCCTAGTAGAGAGTTCCGAATTTGGGATTTTAGTGGAGATTTATTAATTAGTTTCTAAGTGGATAATGGACTTGAGTTAGTGGAGTTAGTAAAGTCATTCTTGCCCATCAATTATTGGTCTTGAGAGAATGACAACTATTAGATCTAGGGGTGTTTAGTCCAAGCCTTTAGATTGTTGACACTTGGCACTACCCCACCAACCACTCCACTATAAACTCATTATCACCTCTCTCTCTTCTCATTCTAGCTTCCTCTTCAAGCCAAGTCTCACTTCTCTCTCTCTCTTCTCCCTTTCTTCCTCTCCATTTCGCCGGCCACTCCCCCTCCTTGCCGTCCACTTCGCCGCCGCCAAGGCCGCCCGTCGCCGCCCGCCGTGGCCGTTCCCACCGGAGCCGAGCCGTCACTTCATCATCCCGCCATCACCCTCACCGTTTCCTCTCTCCCTCTCGCCGTCTCTCTCTCTTCCCGTGCTCCCTCTTCCCTCTTGGCCGTGGGGTTGCCGTTCACCGCCGCCGTCCACCGTTCCACCGCACGAAGAGCTGCCGTCCGCCGTCCACGCCTAGCCGCCACCCTCACCGACCGATCCTCTCTCTTTCCTTGGCCGTTTGGAGGCCATCCCGCCCGTGAGCCGCCGCTTGGAGGCCGCCGTCCATGAGCCGCCATTCCTTGGGAATACCGCCGCCGGCTTACCGTTCACCGGTAGTTGGCCGCCTTTCCCCGTCGTCCCTAACTAAGTTTAAGTGAGTACAACCCCCTAAACCCTAATTAGGACGATTATGCCCTCTAGATCGGGATTAGGAGTTTTAGTGGTTAATTAGTATATTTGATGTTGGTGATAGATTATGGTTTGATCGGAAATTATTGGGAGATTGTTAATTGGTTGTTTGAGGAATAATGGAAGTGAATTTGAGGATGAAACAAGGTTTAGTAGTGGCTGTCCGTGAGGCTAATCAAGGGATTAAGTATTGATTTGTTGTCGGTTTAACTTGATCGAGGTGTTAGAAATTCCCGGGTAATTGATCGATTGGTTGAAATGCTTGAATTGGTCGATTTATATGCTATGAGGGTTAATTAGGCCATGCCATGTCGCTTGATCGTGTGAGCGGAATGTGCGAAGTGTGACTTGGGCATATGAGCATGTTTAAATGTGGTGAGCTTGAACTTATTGAATTGTGTCGATTGGTGCTCATATTTATACCACATATCGCCCGAGAATAAGCATTCATGGCTGCGCATTACGTGTGTGCCGAGTGTGAGGCATGTGATGAAATTGTGCGAGAATGCGGGTCTGCCATGAGCATGTGATCACGTGTAATTGCTCGTTGCGTTTGTCGCCGGGTTCAGATAAAATTTGGGGCATGTGTGCCGTGTGATCACTTAAGGCCTTCGGGTCGGTGCCGTCTTCATGCACTTTGGAGCAAGACGATGCCCGGTGTGTCCGGATGACGACCAGTCCTTTGGGTCGTGGCCTTCGGGTCGATTCCGTCTTCATGCACTTTGGAGCAAGACGATGCCCGGTGTGTCCGGATGACGACCAGTCTCATGTAGGCTTGGATCGTAGGAGATCGGTGTTGCGCCTGATGCGTTTAACGCGGGCTAGAGACACTGGGCCGGGGGCGTTTTTACGCTGGCCACGGAGTGTTGTGATTGGGCCAGAGGCCGGGCTAGTGAGCCGTGGAAAGATAAGATGTTGAGTAAACTTGATAAGTATTAGATTATGTGGTGGAATTGCTGGGCATGGTATGGGACGTGTCCGAGCGGTTCCATCTTATAATCCAAATACGCGCGCATGTACTACATCGATGCATTGGCACGCATAAGAGCGCATGGACAGTTGTGATCGTCTGTGATACTCGGTGGATGAGTGTGTGATCTAACATTTGAGAGCCTGAGCATCCGTATGACGCAAGTGTGACTGTGTATGCCGAGGATGTGTTTGATCATTATATGAAATTATCTAACCTGCAGGGTCGACGGTAAGTATGATCTGGGCCCGAGGGCCTAGGTCTATGGTTGTTATTTGAGTGTTTTGATTCCTGTCAGGAGGTGCATGTTAGCCTAGTTTAGGTTTAGTGGGTTTTTACTTGCTGAGATTCGTCTCACGGTTGAAAAACCCAACCTTTCAGACCCCAGACCTTGACGATGCCGCAGGAGCCGGAGGTGCCGGTGCGATATGGGATCCCTCAGCATTTGGAGCATACCATGTCGGTTCACCCCATAGGGAATGGGGAGATGTATTTGAGACACTATACCCTAGTTGTAATAGATGTAGGGACCACCCATTATGAGACGCACGAGTACATAGCTTGGTGCTTTCGAGACCGGTTCGGGGAGGAGTATGGGCCCCTTCGTTCCATGGACGTCCCGTTTACCGGAGAGGGTCAGTTAGACCCGCAGTGTCCCGATGGGGACATAGTCGATCCCGATTCAGATATGGAGGTGAGTTGGGAGATTGACGAGGGACCGGACTTAGGAGAGGAGGACGAGGAGCTGGGAGGAGTAGACTTCGAGCCTGAGATCGTTGATCCGGCCCCGGAGCCGATGGATGTGGAGGTCGAGGAGCCGATGGAGGTTGATGAGGACCCGGAGATGGAGACCGCGTCCGAGGCAGCCAGTTCAGACGAGGATCAGGAGTTTTCCGAGAGTTCGTCGGAGGCGTCGAGTTCAGATCCCGACTGGGAGCCCTAGGATAGATTTCCTCTCCTAGTAGACTGAGGACTGACACTTTTTGAGACCTAGTCCTCCTTAGCCACCTCTCCCTTTTTGACCAGTGTGGTGGCCGTGGCCCGCTTTTGTTGTATGTATCTTGGGTCTGTATATTTGGTTTGTAAATGGATATTGTAAAAGCTTTTGCGTATATATGAAAATGTATATTTTGTATTCAGTAATTTCTGCAATGCTATCCTTGTTCTCATATTGTTTTATGTCTGGGTATTATTATTACTATTTTGCTTCCGCTTGTGTATGATCTCTGTGTTGGGTGTTGGGTCGGCGACGCTTCCTGGGACGTCGCACTCATAACGACCAAGAGGAGGGATATGGCGCGTCGCGGAGGGCGCGGGGCGTGACAAGTTTACCTTTGGTGAAGCTCGATACCCTGAAGTTGAGAAAACATGTGCAGCCTTAGTTTGGGTATTACACAGATTACGACAATATACTCTTCACCATCGTATCCTGCTTGTGAATGAAAATGATCCTATCAAGTATCTTTTGGAAAAGCCTGCGCTAGTTGGAAGGCTTGCCAAATGGCAAATATTGCTCTCCAAATTTGTTATCCAGAGCATGTCTCAGAAGTCCATCAAAGGGCGAGCCATAGCTGACATGTTAGCTAAAAGTCCCTTAAAGTTAGACGATTAGTATGAAATTGATGAAAGAATCCATTTGGTGTCACAAAACAAGTGGACCATGTATTTTAATGGAGCTGTTAACCTTTCCAGTTTTGGCATTGGAGCAATCTTGATATCCCCAGTGGGTCAACATTATCCAGTAGCTGCAAAGTTGATATTTCCTTGTACCAATAACATTTCAGAATATGAAGCTTGCATTCTTGGTCTTCAATTAGCCATCAATATGAAGGTTAAGAAATTACAAGTTTATGGTGATTCCGCGCTTATCATTCTCCAAATAGGAGGTGAATGGCAAACTCGTGATTCAAAACTGATTCCTTACCATGAGTATCTTAAAGACCTGGTGGAAGAATTCGAAGAGATTTCATCTGATTATTTGCCAAGATCTCATAATCAATTTGCTGATGCCTTGGCAACATTATCCTCAATGTTACAAGTAACTTATGGTTTGAAAATTGATCCTTTGCAAATCGCTGTTTTGAAAGAGCCTGCGTATTGCATGGTTATAGAAGAAGAACTTGATGGCTAGCCATGGTACTATGACATTATGAACTACCTTCGAGAAGGAAAATTTCCCTAAGGAAGTCGAGCTACGGATCGAAAATACTTGACTAAGTTAGCTTCCAAATTCTTTCTTAGCGGAGGTGCTTTATACAAGAGGTCTTTTGATTCGGTCCTATTGAAGTGTGTAGACATCAAAGAGGCCAATTTATTAATGAAAGAGATACATGAAGGAGAATGTGGTCCTCATATGAACGGCCATCTTCTAGCAAGGAAGATCATGAGGCTAGGTTATTACTGGCTAACCATAGAAGTCGATTGTATTTAACATGTTAGATGTTGCCATCAATGTCAGGTTTATGGAGACAAAATCAATGCTTCTCCAAATGAATTGCATCAAATGTCCAAAGCATGGCCTTTTTCAATGTGGGGGATTGACATTATCAGATCAATTAATCCTAAGGGATTAAATGGACACCGTTTCATTCTAGTGGCTATCGATTACTTCACTAAATAGATCGAAGCCAATTCTTATGCCCACGTCATTGCGAGAAGTGTGGCAAAATTTATTCGTCGAGACATTATTGCTTGATACGGGGTTCCAGAAGCAATTATCATAGATAATGGGTCAAACCTGAATAACAAAGTAGTGGATGAGCTACTCAATAAGTTTCACATTCGCCACTTGAATTCTTCTCCTTACCGCCCACAAATGAATGGAGCTGTGGAGGCAGCAAACAAGAATGTAAAGAAGATTATTTCCAAGACGGCAGAGAATTACCGAGACTGGCACAAACGGTTGCCGTACGCGTTAATGGCTTACCGAACTTTTATTCGCACTTCAACTAGGGCAACACCATTCTCATTAGTATATGGAATGAAAGTAGTTTTACCTGTGGAAGTGGAAATTCCTTCATTAAGGATACTTTCGCAAATAAAACTTTCTGAAGCAGAATGGATTCAACAAAGATTTGAACAGCTTAACATGATTGATGAAAAAAGGGTAAAAGCCCTATGCCATGAACAAAGCTACCAAAAGCGAGTGGCTAAGTCATTCAACCGTAAAGTTCGACCCAGGCACTTTGTGGTCAATGACCTAGTTTTGAGGAAAGTCCTACCCATCATTCCAGATCGTGGGAAATTCACCCCCAATTATGAAGGACCATATGTCGTCAAGAAAGTGTTGCCTGGCGGAGCATTGATTCTTGTAGAAATGGATGGTCGAGAGTTGCCAAAACCTGTAAATGTTGATGCTGTCAAGAAATATTTTCCTTGAATAAGAAGCCTTTGAACTACTTTTGGATTGAATCCAAGTCACTTTAGGACATTTGCATCATGCATACATGGCATTTTTTTCATATTTGCCCTTTTTGTAGGTACTCAATCATTCCCCAAGGAAGTTATTCCAAACCTCAAGGAGTCAAGCTCGAGGAAATAGTTAAAAAAATCAAAAATCAAAAATCAGTCTTCTCCCCAGAGTTTAGGAAGTAGATCATTTTTGTAAGGACCTTTTCTGTCTAAAATGTTTTTCAAGTTTGAAATTTTATTAAAAAAACATCCCCAAAGGAGTCAAAAATATTTTCAAATGTTTTGATTTATCAAAATTCCCCATAGATGGGAGATTTAACCAAAAGATCCTTTGAAAAACAGGGATTTCTTAAAAATGCCGAGTGGAAATGCCTAGAATGATAAGAGGCAAACTTTTGATCAAACACGTCCTTATACACATTTTGGGAGAATTGAGTGAAAAAACCATGTCTTAGGACATAGGGTTCGTTCACATTGAATACATGGATTGAAGTGATAAAAGGCATATCATTTCTCTATCCTAAATACTCATTTTATCCTTTGCTAGCCACTTTGAGCCAAATAGGAAGAATTTTCAAAATACCCCTGTCAAGAACCACCCCATATTGAGACAAGTTAAGAAGCTGTGGTTGATCATTTTTTGGAGCAAAAAGATTAAGAAAGATTGTATTGCTTTCACTTGCATTAACCTTCATGTGGTAATTTCAGGTGGATCTTTATGGATGCTTGAAACATCCCAAAGTGAAGAAGAGCATTCTTTTCCTCTACCCAAACACAGTTATCCCTTGTTTAGCCAAATTGAGCCTTAAGCATGTTCATTTCAAAGCCCAAAATGTTGATTATCTCCCTACATTGGGGCAATGCACATGATTTGCCAAGAAAATTTGGAAAAATTGGTGAATATGTATAAAATGTCTCGAGAGTCCAAAGAGCTCAAAACATAAATATTAGGGGGCATGAAAAAGCAGTGTGCCTGGTAAAAGCAAGGTCGATGCCCATGAAAAAGAAAATGTATCAAAAGCAAAAGCAAAAAAAGTAATATGCTTATGATGAAGACAAAATTCTTATTGCAAAAGACGCTTAGAAAGAGCAAAGCTCTTATGTTGCAAGAAAAATGGACTCTCGAGACAATTTGATTTTCAAGAGTCAAATGATGTCAAATTTGGATGATTTGGTAATGATGCCAAGATAATCATCATTTCTCTTTCAAACCCCTTCTACAAAAGTTGAAGCCTTTTGAGCCTAACCCGAACCGACATTACAACCCTCTCCGAAGTATCTTCCGATTGGGATGGTTTGAGTTAATGTGAAGATTTCACAAAGAAGCTACCGCTAGAAGGAGTGGAAGTAATCATATATTGTCTTATCTTCAAGGTTCTTGACTTGTAAACTCGTTGAAGATATTGATGATATATTTCTTTTATTGGCCTCAAAGCAAATACCTTTTGTGTAAGCCCATGAGCAAACCTATATTACGGTCCTTTTGAAAGACCTTTTTGATCAATCAATCTGTATTCAAAGTGAATGTTTCCGAAAACCTTTGACATAGGTTTGTGAGGCATTACCAGTGAGAATTGAATAGCTTCCCCACATCAATGAATGGGAATCAAAGCCATTATGAGAGTCAGTGTGAAAGACCTTTTTTATTAGGTTATTTCCAATTTGGCATTTTTATCTAACCTCTTAGATGATTATTCAAAGTATCATTTTGTTAAAATTTCCTTTTAAGGATTTTGATAGTCAATATCTTTTACCAAAATAAGAATGATTCCATTTGATTTGTTGTTAAACAATCTCGGAACTTCTTTCAAAATATCTTTCCCCAATGGATTGGATTTTGGTCATTCTAAACCATACTCCCCATTTTCGATTTTTGGTCATCCTAAACCATACACCCCATTTTCGGTTCCTAGTCATCCTTAAACTTTGTCTTTAGGTTCTAGGTCATCCTTAAACCTTGTCCTTAGGTTCCTGGTCATCTTTAAACCTTGTCCTTGGGTTCTAAGTTATCCTTAAACCTTGTCATTTGGTTCTAGGTCATCCTTAAACCTTGTCCTTCGGTTCTAGGTCATCCTTAAACCTTGTTCTTCGGTTCTAGGTCATCCTTAAACCTTGTCTTTAGGTTCCTGATCATCCTTAAACCTTATCTTTAGGTTGTTGGTTATCCTTAAACCATAAATTTCCTATAAAGCCCTTTTCTTTTTCTTTTCTTCCTTCATTCCACCCCATGAGAGAGAGAAGAGAGAAACACATAAATGAGCTGACAATCCAAAAGGTCAATGGTAAGTGTTTCAGGTAAGACTCTGATAAAATGTCTTTAGTTTCTTTTATTTCCCAAGTAGAGTCGACTAAAAATTTGCAGATGCCAATTGGTTTTTGAGTGGAACCTCTTCGAACTCCCACTCAAAGAGGGGCAGTTGTTGACACCTAATTTTTAGCCGATGCGTCATTAAAAATAGAAAATTTAAGATTATGGTTTCCGATCGCGACGGAACCCGTTTCTTGAACAAAAAATGTCGTTTTTTAATTCTGTTTGTTGGCCAGGCTTTTGTAAACAATTTTCTATTCATTTCATGCAAAAACCCAAAAAGTCAAACGGTTGACTTTCGGGTTGACTTTTTGGTCAACCCTTTGACCAAAAGTCAACCCCAGGTCAAATTGGGGCTTTTTGCATAAAAATATTCCTTTCAAGTTCAATTTCACTTTAGAAGTGGAAATTTCAAAAAAATTCAAAAATTTGATCATAAAATTAAACTCCTAGTTCCTTACCAAAAAAAAAAAAAATTAAACTACTAGTGAAAAGTCAACTAAGATTTGACTTTTGGTCAAACCTTTGACAAAAAAAATCGAAAAATGAAAAAATTCAAAAATCATCTGATTTTACATTCAATTTACCTTTGGTATTTGAAATTTTGCAAAAATCAGTTTAGAATCAACTTTTTCCCAATTTGTGGAATTTGATTCAAAATCGGCCAAAAATGAAATTACTTCATTTCTAGTCATTTTTTAGGATAGTTTTCTTCATGACATTTGATCTAGAAGTCATTTTATATTTAATTTTGGAATCAATTTTGTAATTCCAAGTCAAACACAAAAACCCCCAATTTTAGCCTTAATCAGTGATCTGGATCGATTCTTCATGATTTGCGCAATTGAGACACGATTGAGCCCAATTTCTTATATGAAATCCAAATTCAAAATCAATTTTGGAAGATTCACATGAATTTGAGTCAATTTGATCAATTTAGTGATCCAATGATCAAGTAGTCTAGGAGTAATTGATCCAATTAGTACAATTCAACTTGACCCACTTTAGACTAATATTCAATTTGATGAATTGTGATTCAATTCGGTTAATTGGACTTCAATTAAATTTGTTAGTCTTGTTTGGCTATGCAATTACCTAAATTCAAGAGCAATTGAGACAAACAAGCTAAATTAGATCAATTTGTGCATAAATTTCAAATCGGTTCAATCCAATTGGATTCGATATTAATGGGCTCAATTAATCATCAAATCACACAAAATTGGAACAAATGAATCAAGGATTGAACTAGTTCAATCAGGCCAAATTCGGGATTAACCGGCTTAACTCAGTTTGATTCAAATTGAACCGGTCCGATTGGACTGGCTATTTTTTGGTTAAAAATTCAGAGATCGACGATCCATTCCGACTAGCCAAGGCCGGCTCCATCCCTTTGAGCTCAAAAATTACAAAAATGCCCCTAAGTGATAATTACCAAAATGGCCTTCCTTAAGGATTAAGCAAATCAATCATGGCCATTCATTTAGAATTGATCATGTCCATCCATAGTGCCATGTCACTAATCCTCAGCCCATAAGGAATATTATTAATCATTAAGGATGCATTTTAGGTCATTGGATCAATCTAAGGACTATGATTCAAAGTTAGGGGAAGTATATAGTGTTTTTTTTCCCCTCCAAAATTTGGCATTCTCTCTCATTTTCAGATCTGGTTCTCTCTCTCTTCTCTCTCTCTCTCTCTCTCTCTCTCTCTCTCTCTCACGATCTCTCTCTCCCTCACCGACCATGTCCCTCTCTCCGACCACTTTTCCGGCGAGCCACTACCTCACCGGCATCCCCCACGGCGGCCCAAGGTTGGTCGCAAGACCAGCTACCTTCGCCGGTGGCCGGAACTTGCTGTTCCGGCCGGTTTCCTTCCTCGGCAACATCACCGACGCTGCTGCCGGTGATGTGATCAGCCGGTTCAAGCGGCTGAACCAGCTGATCGGCAACCTCCTCTAGCGATCAAGACTTACGACTACACTCCTTGGCATCTTCACATCGCCGTGGTGTCCGGCGACTCGTTAAACGGCCATTGGATCGCGTTTTTTGATTTGATTCTTTGTTATTAGCTCGATAGTGCAAAAACGAACCGATTCTCACTTAGTTTGTGCAATCTATTATCATAGGTTGGCCGAGCTTTCCGAGACTTCTCCGTGCTGTCGTTGATCTGAACACGGAGGCCGGATCGCTCGATTTTATGCCGGAGCATTGTTGAACAAGGTAAGTGTGCTTTTGCAAAATCGTGTACACTGAAACCTGCATGCCTGTGATGTCGATTTCAGCTCGTTAATGTCGAAATCTTGCGAAGTGATGAACTAGAGAATCGTAGAGCACGTCTTAAGCTTCGATTTGATATATCATATGCCTTGATCGGACTTGATTTGCTATGTTAAAACTATTTTCGGAAGTTAGGATCAAAATCTGAAATGTAATGTGCAGATCTGTTCTGATGATGTCCTGATTGATGTTGTGCTGTTCTATGATTTTTCTGATTTTCTATGATCATTTTTTGAAAAAACCTTTTTCATGAAAGTTGTAGATCACATCTTAATCTGTTCATCATAAAATTCCAAGCATGTTAGCATGGTACGATTGGCAACGTCATCCAAGCTGGTGACAGACTGGTTTCTGATTGACCTTCGTGTGTTCTTCGATTTTCATAAATTCGTGTGTTCAAAATCTAAAAAAGTTTTCTTCATGAAAGTTCAGACTGAGATCGAGATCTTTCCATTGATACTAATTTCATTAAATTCAGAGGTCATTTGAATTTTCAAAAGGAATTTCCACAATCTAATCAGTATCTGTGTCCAGATCTGATTTTCATTCCTTTAGAGTTCAGAAGATGTTTCTCCGAAATTGATAAAGTTGGAGTCCTTTTTTGAAAAAAATCAAAACTACAAAGTTGTTCATTGGGGCCTCATTATGTTGACTGGAGAATTTGAGGGCCAAATAGCAATTTTTGGAAGGTCAATTTGCTTAAAATTTCACAAAAGGTTTTCACAGGTTGAAATTTGGTTTGTAATTGAGTCCTTTGGAAAAACCGAATTTTATAAAAATTTGGAGGACTTTTTAGCAAAACCTCAAAACACAAAACTTGTTGCAAACAGAGAATCCTAACTGCACAAAAATTTTCATGTAGTTTTGATAAGGTTTGTTATTTTTCCCGCCATTATTTTGAATTCCATAACAGAATCGGGTCCAGTCTGTCACCGAGGGTAAATTTGTCATTTTCGGGAAAATCGGTGAGGAATTAGAAAAAATGGTCTTCTTGACTTTTGATCCTCATGGCATAAGCTTTCTAATGATTCCTGAATCACTTCATTTGGACGTCATTAGGATAGTTAATCACATCTGAACATAAGCAATCCGAATTTGATAAAAACTGAATAAGTGGTCTCCTTATGAAGCCCACTTCTCATTGTTTGATTGGCTTCGAAATAAGGCTCATGGGCCTAAATGCATGCTTATTTCATTGCCATGCATGTGTTTGTTAGATGAATATTAGGCCCGATGGGTGTTCGTTGGGTAGTTCATTGTGGTCATTTAGAACCCGACTTTAGGAGTTAATTGATATGAGTTGCCATTTTGTGAATGCAAATGGTAGCTTGTTATCGTTAACCATTGATCAAATAATGTTAGATGATTAGGTGGGTGGTGAATCGAAATGCATGAAAAACAAAGGCCGATCCCGAGGCCCGTGTTTGATTAGTGAATTGTTTGCACTATTGTTTTTCTTTGATTGTTCCTTTGTACATTGTTTGTCATGAATATAAACACCGATACCCGAGAGGCAGTCCATGGGAGGATAATCCGAAATGACAAAAAACCAAGGCAATTGACCGATGTCCAATCCGGTTTCCATTTGTATTCATTTAATGATGGCGATAGGCCGATGTCCGATCGGGTTTCAATTTGTACTCAATTCATTCATCCTCGATCATATCTCGGGTTTTCAATTTGTGTTGTAATAAACACCTGACGAGTTGCGGGTTATTACTTTCTCGCACTTAGAATTGGCTCGTCTTTTCAATATTTTGAGTTTTTATTTTACGAAATGTCTTTAAATACAATTGATTGTTTCTTTCTTTTTCTAGACTAAAAGATAGGATTAGTTTAGAATTTTAAATGAAAATACAAAAACAAGATGCATGATTACCTAGTGAACTAAGACTTTAAACATGAAAATGGTAAAGAACAAATGTATGATAACTTAGATAACAACCACGCTAAGTTTAGCGGTACCGAAAGGGCGTTAATAGAAATATTAACGTAAGCTAGTCTCCGAATCTTTGATCTCTGGTTTTCGTAGAAACCGAAACGAAATTCCCACGTTTCGGTTGGGTATTCTAGCCAACCCCCGACCTAGGCTAGTGGCGACTCCTAAAAAAGACAAAATCAATCCGCTGTCACGCGAGATATGGATTAAGGGAAGATCCATGTTCATGATCAATGGATCATATGAATGATCAAAAGATTTAAACTCCAAGAAAATCATTTTTTATGATATGCCATATAAATCATTTCATGAAACACTTATCTCTAAACCTGCCTTACCGAGTTTGGCCCTCATGAGATAGGTCGTGATACTTGATGAACACATGATCTCCAATTTGAAACTCCAAGGGTTGTCTTCTCCGGTTGGCATAACTCTTTTGGCGACTCTGGACTGTTCTTAGTCTATCCCGAATAATCTCAATGGCTTCTATAGTCTGTTGCACCAACTCTGGGCCAGTAATATTTCTCTCACCAACTTCGTCCCAACACAATGGTGTCCTACACGCTCTACCATATATGGCCTTAAACGGTGCCATCTGAATACTTTGCTAATAACTGTTATTGTAGGCAAATTTTACCAAATGTAACTGCTCTTCCTATTTGCCTTGGAAGTCCAACACACAGGCTCTCAGCATATCTTCTAACATCTGGTCGTCCTTTCTGATTGGCCATTTGTTTGCAGATGATAGGCCGTGCTGAATTGCAATCTTGTTCCTAATGCCTCTTGCAGATTTTTCCAAAATTTGACAGTAAACCTGGGATCACGGTCCGAAGTGATCGTCACTGGTACTCCATGAAGTCGACCGATCTGCCGAACATACAACTCTGCGTACTTTTCCAGTTCCAAGTCCTTTCGCACTTCTAGAAAATGCGCTGATTTAGTCAAGGGATCTACTATCACCCAAATAGAATCATGTCCTCTTTGTGTACCATCCCGAATTTCAACTCAATTTCCGGAAATCAATAAAACGAGTCTATTCTATTATTTCATTTTCGTAAGTCTCGCTCGGAGCTGATCACTTCTGGGACACTGACCAAATGGGAATGGCTAACTAGGATAACGGTATGTGGACCAAGGACCCGATCGTGAACGGGACATCAATTTCAAGAAACGACGAGGAAATATTTTGGGCCAAGTAGATCGATCTTCGAAAGGTAACAGACTCGGTTCGATCGAGGCCAACGATGTACGATCGGATAGCAGGTGATTCTGCATGACCGAAAGTGCACGTGGTCGACTAGTCTCAAACTTAACTCGAACGATCGTTATCTCTGGAACTAGCTATAATTCCTCTCGTTCTCCCGATAATCGAGGCCGTCACGACTCAGATAACCTTAGGTCGATACGCGTAACCCCTAAACAGCCGCTCGTTAGTATGAGATTCAGAAATTGAAATTTAATTAGTTTGATCGTGGAATTTGCTCCGGATTTCGAGGTTGATTTTTGAAGGTTTACTGATTTAGTTTCGTAAGAACGACGTCAATTTGAGTTGGCCATTTATATAGGGGTTTAGTCTGGTCGAAAAATGGAATTTCGGCCCGGATTTGGACAAAAGACGACTTTGCCCCTAAGCCTAGAATAGTGTTCCGAATTTGGGGTTTTTAGTGGATGTTTATTAATTAGTTTTTAGTGGATAATGGGACTTGAGTTAGTGGAGTTAGTAATGACTTTGTTGCCCTTCAATTATTGGTCTTGAGAGAATGACAACCATTAGATCTAGGGGTGTTTAGTCCAAGCCTTTAGATTGTTGATACTTGTCACCAACTCCCACCAACTCTACTATAAACCCATATTTTCTTCTCTCTCTCTTCATTCTATCTTCTAGAGCAAGCCAAGTCTCTCTCTCTTCTCTCTCTCCCTCTCCATTTCGTCGGCCACCCCTTCCTCCTTCCCGTCCCTCACGCTATCCACTTCGCCGCCGCCGCCGTGGCCGTTTCCGCCGGAGTCGACCATCCCGCCGTTCCGCTACCGCCACCTCACCATCCTGTCGTCCCTTCCCTCTCTCTTGGCCATGTTCTCTCCCCTCTCGGTCGTGGGATCGCCGAGCCATCCATCACCGTCGTCCGCCCGTTCCAGTCACGCCGTCGCTGTCGCTGTCGTGCCGTCCGCCCGAGAGCACCGTCGTCCGCCCGTCCACGCCTAGCCGCCACCTCACCGACCGTCTCTCTCTCTCCTTGGCCGTTTGGAGGCCGACTAAGCCATGAGCCGCCGCTTGGAGGCTGCCGTCCGTGAGCCACCATTCCTCGGGAATCCGCCGCCGATTTACCATTCACCGGTAGTTGGCTGCCGTTCCTCGTCGTCTAGACCCGAGTTTAAGTGAGTAATACCCCCTAAACCCTAATTAGGATGATAATGCCCTTTAGATCGGGATTAAGAGTCGTTAGTAGTTAATTAGTGTATTTGATGTTGATTACAAATTATGGCTTGATCGGTAAATATCGAGAGAATGTTATTGGATGTTTGAGGTGAAATAGATGAGGATTAGAGGTCGAGATGAGGATATTTGAGGGCTGTCCATGGTGACAAATGATGGACCGAGTGATGACTTGTTGTCGGATTAACTTGATTGACGCGTTAGAATGGCCCGGGTGATTGATCAATTGGTTGAAATGCTTAAATTGATTGGTTTGTGATCGAAATGTGCGATCGAAATGTGCTTGACTGTGTGATCGAAACGTGCGAATTGTGACTTGAGCTATGAGCACGTTGAATGATGATTTATCGAGCACGTTAATTGGTTTTGATTGAAATATGTCCATGAATTGATTGGTGCTCATGTATACCACATATTGCCCGAGCATGAGCATTCATGGCTGCGCATTACGTGTGTGCCAAGTGTGAGGCATGTGATGAAATTTGTGCGAGAATGCAAGTCTACCATGAGCACGTGATCACTTGTAATTACCCGTTGCGTTCGTTGCCGAGTTCAGATAAAAATTGGGCAAGAGTGCCGTGTGATCACTTAAGGCCTTCGGGTCGTGGCCTTTAGGTCGATTCCATCTTCATGCACTTTGTAGCAAGACGATGCCCGGTGTGTTCGGAAGACGACCAGTCTCATGCACTTTGTAACAGGCTCGGTTCGTAGGAGATCGGTGTTGCGCCTGATGCGTTTAACGCGGGCTAGAGACACTGGGCCGGGGGCGTTTTTACGCTGGCCACGAAGTGTTGTTATTGGGCCAAAGGCTGGGCTAGTGGGCCGTGGAAAGATAAGATAACGAGTAAATATGTTGAGTATTAGATTATGTGGTGGAATTGCTGGGCATGGTATGGGATGTGTCTAAGCGGTTCCATCTTATAATCCAAATACGTGCGCCTGTACTACATTGTTGCATTGGCATGCATAAGAGCGCATGGACAGTTGTGATCGTTTGTGAGACTCGGTGATGAGTGTGTGAACTAAACATTTATGAGCCTAAGCATGCGTATGACGCATGTGTGACTGCATATGCTCGAGGATGTGTTTGATCATTTTATTGAATTGCCTAACCTGCAGGGTCGACGGTAAGTATGATCTGGGCTGAGGGCCTAGGTCTATGGTTGTTTAATTAGGTGCGTTTTATTCCTGTCAGGAGGTGCATGTTAGCCTAGTTTAGGTTTAGTGGGTTTTTACTTGCTGAGATTTGTCTCACGGTTGAAAAACCCAACCTTTCAGACCCCCGACCTTGACGATGGCGCAGGAGCCGGACGCGCTGGTGCGACATGGGATCCCTCAGCATACCATGTCGGTGCACCCCATAAGGACTGGGGAGATGTTTTTGAGACATTACACCTTAGTCTGGGTAGATGTAGGGACCACCCACTGTGAGACGCACGAGTATGTCGCTTGGTGCTTCCGAGACCGGTTCGGGGAGGAGTACAGACCCCTTCGTTCCATGGACATTCCGTTTATCGCAGAGGGCCAGCTAGATCGTCAGTGTCCCAACGGGGACATAGTCGATGCCGATTCAGATATGGAGGTGAGTTGGGAGATTGACGAGGGACCGGAGTTAGGAGAGGAGGATGAGGAGCTAGGAGGAGTCGACTTTGAGCTTGAGATCGTCGATTCGACCCCGGAGCCGATGGATGTGGAGGTCGAAGAGCCGATGGAGGTTGATGAGGACCCGGAGATGGAGACCAAGTCCGAGGCAACCAGTTCTGACGAGGACCAGGAGTTTTCCGAGAGTTCGTCGGAGGCGTCGAGCTCAGACCCTGATTGGGAGCCCTAGGATAGATTCCCTCTCCTAGTAGATCGAGGACTGACATTTTTTGGGATTTAGTCCTCCTTAGCCACCTCTCCCTTTTTGACCAGTATGGTGGCTGTGGTCCGCTTTGTTGTATGTATTTTGGGTTAGTGTATTTCGTTTGTAAAGGGATATTGTAAAAGCTTTTACATATATAAAAGTGTATATTTTGTAATCAGTAGTTTTTGTCGTGCTATCCTTGTTCTTATATTATTTTCTGTTTGGGTATTATTATTATTTGTTTTGGTTCCGCATGTGTATGAATCTCTGTGCTGGGTTTTGGGTCGGCGACGGTTCCTAGGACGTCGCACTCATATTGACCGTGAGGAGGGATGTGGCGCGTCGTGGAAGGCGTGGGGCGTGACATCCCCCATTGTTTTGGTATCAGTGCAAGGTTAGCTCGATCTAGTATGGTCGAAGTTTGGAGTGATAATGAGCGATGAGACCAAGGGTAGACAATAGGGTGACCTCGTGTGCTAAGTGTACCTCTTGACTGTTTGTGCTTGATTGAGTGATTCTTTGATTAACTGACTCGTAAGTGCAGGTGCGGCAGGACCAGAGGTAAATGCATAAATCCTCTTGGATGATGTGTCGAGTTTGCTAGTATCAAGTCACATGCTGGTTGTTGGTTGTTGTTTCATACCTGCTTAGGGCTTTAGATTTGGTAGAGCTTGAGTTAGGTCTCTAATTCTTGAGTGGAATTATAGCAGGTAGGCGTTTAGCGAGGACTGAAGGATGAGTAGAAGGAGGGGCAAGGAACCCCAGGGGCAGCCTAGTACGGGGTATTGTGAAGTTAGAGATTCGAGATTTGAGGAAGTGATGGAGACCCTAAGAGAGATAGGACATATTATGGGTATGCAAGCGCAGGAAAGAGCTGCAGCCTATGCTCAAGTTGCTGAGGCCGCAGCGATTGCTGGTAATGGAGGGAATTAGGCTCAGCAAAGACAAGCTCAGCCAGTGGGGGCTAGACTGATGCCTCAGTTAGTAGAGCAGTTCTTGAAGTTAAAGCCGCCTAGGTTTAATGGTAAAAGTGACCCCAAAGCTGCTCCACGTTGGATAGAGGAGTTAGAAAAGGCGTTTGATGTCTTAGGGTGCACCGATACGGAGAGAGTTACGTTAGCCGTGTATCAGCTTCAAGAGGGTGCGAATGATTGGTGAAGAGCCACTAAGGAAAGAGTGTTTCCAGAAGGAACTGAGTTAGTTTGGGCAGTGTTTGTGAAGAGTTTTTATGAGAAGTACTTTTCGGAAGTCGCTCAAGAAAGGAAGTTGATGGAGTTTATGCGACTACGCCAAGGGCAGATGACGATTGATCAGTATGAGGCAGAGTTTACAAGGCTGGCAAAGTTTGCGCCGACTATGGTAGAGAATCCACGGGACAAAGTTCGGAGATTCCGGGATGGGATGAAGCCGGATCTCCGGAGTCAGATTTTGTCGCATGATATAAGGGACTATGGAGAGATGTATAGGCGAGATCAGCAGGAGAGGGCAGCCGCCTCAGGATCGCAAGGACCCCCGCAGCAGCCGCGTATCGAGAACAGGACCGGGAATCCCCCACCAGCCAATCAAGGTCGACCGCCCGCTCAAGGAAGGATTTATGCTATGGCACGCCAGGAAGTGGAGAATGCGCCGGGCGTGATCACAGGTACGGTCTCTCTCTGTGGTCATGCCGCGTATGCATTGTTTGATCCGGGAGCAACCCACTCGTTTGTTTCGGAGCAGTTTGTTAAGTTGGTTGGTATAGAACCTGTGTTGCTAGAGATTAAGCTTTGTGTGTCGACGCCGATGAATGATAACCTGTTAGTCTTGTTTGGGTGTCCTAGGTGTAAGATAGTTATTGGGGGTAAGGAAGAGAATATTGATTTGGTTGTGCTACCCATGTTTGACTTCGATGTGATCGTTGGAATGGATTGGTTAGTTCAGCAGAAGGCTGTGATGGATTGCAGTAGTCGTACGATTCGGTTTAGTCCGGAGGGGTGTGCTAGTTTTGAGTTTCAGGGAAGTCGAGGAGGAGTCTCGATCCCTTGGATTTCTTCGTTCGAAGTGAATAGATTGTTGAACGAAGGGTGTGAAGGATACTTGGTGAATGTTGTGGACCCGACAGTGGTGGAACCTAAATTAGAAGATATGCCCATAGTGCGTAATTTCCTCGAAGTTTTTCCTAAGGAATTACCAAGTTTGCCACCCGAGTGAGGTGTGGAGTTTGTGATTGAGTTGACACCAGGAACAGAGCCGATTTCGAAAGCGCCGTATCGGATGTCCTTAGCGGAACTGAAGGGGTTGAAGGTTCAGATGCAAGAATTGTTAGACAAAGGTTTCATTTGCCCTAGTGTATTCCCATGGGGAGCGCCAGTTTTGTTTGTGAGGAAGAAGGATGGGACGTTAAGGTTGTGCATAGACTATCGTCAGTTGAATCAGATGACAGTAAAGAATAAGTACCCACTGCCAAGGATCGATGACTTGTTCGATCAGCTACAAGGAGCTGCAGTGTTCTCCAAGATAGATTTGAGGACTGGATACCATTAGTTGAGGATCAAGAAGGAGGATATACCTAAGACTGCCTTCAGGACAAGGTATGGGCACTATGAGTGCACGGTGATGCCCTTTGGATTGACGAATGCCCCAGCCGCTTTCATGGATATGATGAATAGAGTATTTAAAGAGTTTCTGGATCAGTTTGTTATAGTCTTCATAGATGATATATTGGTATATTCGAAGAGCCCTGAGGAACATGAAATACACTTGGCTGAAGTACTACGGACGTTAAGGGAGCACACCTTGTATGCTAAGTTCAGCAAGTGCGAGTTTTGGCATTTCTAGGTCATATCGTGTCGGGAGATGGAACCTCTGTGGATCCGACAAAGGTTGAAGCAGTGACTAAGTGGCCATGACCGACATCGGTAACGGAGGTTTGGAGCTTTTTAGGACTGGCTGGCTATTATAGACGATTTGTGGAAAGGTTCTCATCTATAGCCATGCCTTTGACACGATTACTGATGAAGGAGACCAAGTTTGAATGGGACGATAAGTGTGAGGGGAGTTTTCAGGAATTGAAGTATAAGTTGATGACTGCTCCAGTGTTGACTATTCCGTCAGGACCTGGTGGATTCGAGATTTATAGTGATGCTTCGCTAAGAAGGCTTGGGTGCGTGTTAATGCAGCATGGTAAAGTGGTAGCTTATGCGTCGCGTCAGTTGAGGCCCCATGAAAAGAATTACCTTACGCATGATTTGGAATTAGCAGCGATAGTGTTCGTGCTTAAGATTTGGAGGCATTACTTATGTGGAGAGAAGTTTCAGATCTATACGGACCATTAGAGCTTGAAGTACTTGTTTTCGCAGAAGGAGTTGAATATGAGACAGCGTAGGTGGATGGAACTTTTAAAGGACTACGACTACGATATTTTGTATCATCCGGGGAAAGCAAATAAAGTCGCCAATGCTTTAAGTCGCAAGTCTAGCGTCGCACATTTGATGGTCAAAGAGTGGACGTTATTGGAAGGACTCAGGGATTCAGAATTCAAGTTTGAAGTTAACCAAGCATCGAATTTACTAGCTGCTCTAAGGATTGAGCCGAAGATTAAGGATAAGATTAAAGCATTGCAATCTATGAACCCTGAGATCCAGAAGATAGTTGGGATGGACACAGTATGTAACATCCCGAATTTCGACTCAATTTCTGGAAATCAATAAAACGAGTCTATTATGTTATTTCATTTTCGTAAGTCTCGCCCGGAGTTGATCACTCCTGGGATACTGACCAAATGGGAATGGCTAATTAGGATAACGGTACGTGGACCAAGGACCCGATCGTGAACGGGACATCAATTTTGAGAAACGACGAGGAAATATTTTGGGCCAAGTAGATCAATCTTCGGAAGGTAACGGACTTGGTTCGACTGAGGCCAACGATGTACGATCGGATAGCAGGTGATTCTGCATGACCGAAAGTACACGTGGTCGACCAGTTTCGAACTTAACCCGAACGATCGTTATCTCCGGAACTAGCGATAATTCCTCTCGTTCTTCCGATAATCAAGGCCGTCACGACTTAGATAACCTTAGGTCAATACGCGTAACCCCTAAACAGCCGCCCGTTAGTATGAGATTCAGAAATTGAAATTTAACTAGTATGATCGTGGAATTCGATCCGGACTTCGAGGTTGATTTTCGAGGGTTTACTGGTTTAGTTTTGCAAGGACGACGTCAATTTGGGTTGGCCATTTATATAGGGGTTTAGTCTGGTCGAAAAATGGAATTTTGGCCCGGATTCGGACAAAAGACGACTTTGCCCCTAAGCCTAGAATAATGTTCCGAATTTGGGGTTTTTAGTGGTGGATTATTAATTAGTTTTTAAGTGGATAATGGGACTAGAGTTAGTGGAGTTAGCAATGACTTTGTTGCCCTTCAATTATTGGTGGAAAGTGATTTTGAGCCATTAGATTTAGGGGTAGTTTGTCTTGAACCTTGGATGTGTGACACTTGTCACCAACTCCCACCAACTCCACTTAAACCCATCATTTCTTTTCTCTCTCCTCATTCTAGCTTTCTCTTCAAGCCAAAGCCTCTCTCCTCTCTCTCTTTCTCTTCCCCTTCCTCTCTTTCTCACCGACCACTTCCCCTTGCCGTGCATCACCGCCCGTCCGCCGTTCATCCTTCACGCCGCCGCCCGCCGTGGCCATTTCCGCCGGAGCCAAGCCATCCCGCCGTTCCACCACCACCACCTCACCATCCCACCGTCCATTCCCTCTCTCTTGGCCGTGTTCTCCCCTCTCTCTCCCGTGAAACCGCCGCCGAGCCGTCCGCCGTTCCACCGCTCGGAGAGCCGCCGTCCACGCCTAGCCGACACCCTCATCGACCGTTCTCTCTCTCCTTGGCCGTTTGGAGGCCGACCAAGCCATGAGCCGTGAGTCACCGTTGCCGTGAACCGCCCGAGCCGTAGTCGCCGTTAGCCGCCGGTCCTCAGGAATCCGCCGCCGATTTACCGTTCACCGGTAGTTGGCCGCCGTTCCCCGTCGTCTAGAACCCGAGTTTAAGTGAGTAATACCCTCTAAACCATAATTAGGACGATTATGCCCTTTAGATTGGGATTAGTTGTAGTTAGTAATTAAGTAGTGTAATTATGATGGATTATGAAATGTGGCTTAATCGGTAAATATCGCGAGAATGTTATTGGATGTTTGAGGTGAAATAGATGAGGATTGGAGGCCGAGATGAGGATATTTGAGGGCTGTCCATGGTGACAAATAATGGACCGAGTGATGATTTGTTGTCGAATTAACTTGATTGAGGTGTTAGGATGGCCCGAGTGATTGATCAATTGGTTGAAATGCTTGAATTGATTGATTTATATGCCATGAGGTTTAATTAGACCATTGCCACGTCGTTTGATCGTGTGATCGAAGTGTGCGGATTGTGACTTGAGTAATGAGCACGTTGAATGATGAATTGCCGAGCATGTTGGTTTGGTTTGATTTGAAATGTGTTCATGAATTGATTGATGCTCATATATACCACATATTGCCCGAGCATGAGCATTCGTGGCTGCGCATTACGTGTGTGCCGAGTGTGAGGCATGTGATGAAACTTGTGCGAGAATGCGGGTCTGCCATGAGCATGTGATCACGTGTAATTGCCCGTTGCATTCATCACCAGGTTCAAATAAAAATTGGGCAAGTGTGCCGTGTGATCACTTAAGGCCTTCGGGTCGTGGCCTTCGAGTCGATTCCGTCTTCATGCACTTTGTAGCAAGACGATGCCCGGTGTGTCTGGATAAGGACCAATCTCATGCACTTTGTAGCAGGCTTGGTTCGTAGGAGATCGGTGTTGCGCCTGATGCGTTTAACGCGGGCTAGAGACACTGGGCCGGGGGCATTTTTACGCTGGTCACGAAGTGTTTTTATTGGGCCTGAGGTCGGGCTAGTGAGCCGTGGAAAGATAAGATAACGAGTAAATATGTTGAATATTAGATTATGTGGTGGAATTGCTGGGCATGGTATGGGATGTGTCTAAGCGGTTCCATCTTATAATCCAAATACGTGCGCTTGTACTACATTGATGCATTGGCACGCATAATAGCGCATGGACAGTTGTGATCGCTTGTGATACTCGGTGATGAGCGTGTGATCTAGCATTTAAGAGCCTGAGCATGCGTATGATGCAAGTGTGACTGTGTATGCCGAGGATGTGTTTTATCATTATATGAAATTGCCTAACCTGCAGGGTCGACGGTAAGTACGATATGGGCCCGAGAGCCTAGGTCTATGGTTATTTATTTGGGTGTGTTTTATTCCTGTCAGGAGGTGTATGTTAGCCTAGTTTAGGTTTAGTGGGTTTTTACTTACTAAGGTTCGTCTCACGGTTGAAAAACCCAACCTTTCAGACCCCCGACCTTGATGATGCCGTAGGAGCCGGAGGCGCCAGTGCGACATGGGATCCCTCAGCACCTGGAGCATACCATATCGGTTCACCCCATAGGGAATGGGGAGATGTATTTGAGATACTATACCTTAGTTGTAGTAGATGTAGGGACCACCCATTATGAGACGCACGAGTATGTCGCTTGGTGCTTCCAAGATAGGTTCGGGGAGGAGTATGGACCCCTTCGTTCCATGGACATTCCGTTTACCGGAGAGGGTCAGTTAGACTCGCAGTGTCCCAATGGGGACATAGTTGATCCCGATTCAGATATAGAGGTGAGTTGGGAGATTGACGAGGGGCCAGAGTTAGGAGAGGAGGATGAGGAGCTGGGAGGAGTGGACTTTGAGCCTGAGATCATTGATTCGGCCCCGGAACCGATGGATGTGGAGGTCGAGGAGCCGATGGAGGTTGATGAGGACCCGGAGATGGAGACCGAGTCCGAGGCAGCCAGTTCAGACGAGGACCAGGAGTTTTCCGAGAGTTTGTCGGAGGCGTCGAGTTCAAATCCAGACTGGGAGCCCTAGGATAGATTCCCTCTCCTAGTGGACCGAGGACTGACACTTTTTGAGATTTAGTCCTCCTTAGCCACCTCCCCCTTTTGACCAGTATGGTGGCCGTAGTTCGCTTTTGTTGTATGTATTTCGGGTTTGTGTATTTTGTTGTAAATGGATATTGTAAAAGCTTTTGCGTATATATGAAAGTGTATATTTTGTATACAGTAATTTCTATGATGCTATCCTTGTTCTCATGTTGTTTTATGTCTGGGTATTATTATTTGTTCTGCTTCCGCTTGTGTATGAATCTCTGTGCTGGGTTTTGGGTCGGCGACGGTTCCTGGGACGTCGCACTCATATCGACCAAGAGGAGGGATGTGACGCGTCACGGAGGGCGCGGGGCCTGACATCTCCCGTTGTTTTGGTATCAGAGCAAGGTCAGCTCGATCCAATATGGTCGAAACCTGGAGTGATAAGGAGCGATGAGACCAAGGGTAAACAATAGGGTGATCTCGTGTGCTAAGTGTGCCTCCTGACTGTTTGTGCATTGTTTGAATGGTTCCTCTATTTACTAACCCGTAATTGCAGGTGCGGTGGGACTAGAGGTAAGTATATAAATCCTCTTGGGTGATGTGTTGAGTTTGCTAGTATTAAGTCGCATGCTGGTTGTTGGTTGTTGTTTCATACCTGTTTAGGGCCTTAGATTGGTAGAGCTTGAGTTAGGTCTCTAATTTCTGAGTGGAATTATAGCAGGTAGGTGTTTAGCGAGGACTGAAGGATGAGTAGAAGGAGGGGCAAGGAACCCCAAGGGCAACCTAGTACGGGGTATCGAGAAGCTAGAGATCCGAGGTTTGAGGAAGTGATGGAGACCCTGAGAGAGATAGGACATATCATGGGTATGCAAGCGCAGGAAAGAGCCGCAGCCCATGCTCAAGCTGCCGAGGCCGCAGCGATTGCTGGTAAGGGAGGGAATCAGGCTCAGCAAGGACAAGCTCAGCCGGTAGGGGGTTAGACTGATGCCTCAGTTAGTAGAGCAGTTCCTGAAGTTAAAACTACCTAGGTTTGATGGTAAGAGTGACCCCAAAGCTACTCCACGTTCGATAGAGGAATTAGAAAAGGCGTTTGATGTCTTAGGGTGCACCGATGCGGAAAGAGTTACATTAGCTGTGTATCAGCTTCAAGAGGTGCGAATGATTGGTGGAGAGCTACTAAGGAGAGAGTGTTTCCAGAAGGAACTGAGTTAGTTTGGGCAGTGTTCGTGGAGAGTTTCTATGAGAAGTGCATTTCAGAGGTCGCTCAAGAAAGGAAGTTAATGGAGTTTATGCGACTACGCCAAGGGCAGATGACGATTGATCAGTATGAGGCGGAGTTTGCAAGGCTGGCAAAGTTTGCGCCGACCATGGTAGAGAACCCACGGGACAAAGCTCGGAGATTCCGAGATGGGATGAAGCCGGATCTCCGGAGTCAGTTTCTGTTGCATGATATAAGGGACTATGGAGAGATGTATAGGAGAGCCCAGATTATCGAGCGAGATCAGCAGGAGAGGGCAGCCGCCTCAGGACCGCGGTTTGCCCAGGGTAGAGATAATCGTCGTTTTGCGAAGAGGCCGCCAGTGAACAATAGACATTTTACCCCACCTGTGAGAAGGGCTATTGGAGAGCCAAATCCCCAGCTGAACAGATTTGGAGTGTGCTTTAGGTGTGGTAGCAGGGAACATCAGATTCGTAGTTGTCCTCAGATGCGTCCCTCAGGACCCCCGCAGCAGCCGCGTACCGAGAATAGGACCGGGAATTCCCCACCAGTTAATCAAGGTCGACCGCCCGCTCAAGGAAGGGTTAATGCTATGGCACGCCATGAAGCGGAGAATGCGTCGGGCGTGATCACAGGTACAGTCTCTCTCTGTGGTCATGTCGCGTATGCATTGTTTGATCCGGGGGCAACCCACTCGTTTGTTTCGGAGCAATTTGTTAAGTTGGTTGATATAGAACCTGTGTTGCTTGAGACTAGGCTTTGTGTGTCGACGCCGATGAATGATAGCCTGTTAGTCTTGTTTGGGTGTCCTAGGTATAAGATAGTTATTGGGGGTAAGCAAGAGAATATTGATTTGGTTGTGTTGCCCATGTTCGACTTCGATGTGATCGTTGGAATGGATTGGTTAGTTCGGCAGAAGGCTGTGATGGATTGTAGCAGTCGTGTGATTCGGTTTAGTTCGGAGGGGTGTGCTAGTTTTGAGTTTCAGGGAAGTCGAGGAGGAGTCTCGATCACTTGGATTTCTTCGCTCGAAGTGAATAGATTGTTGGACGAAGGGTGCGAAGGATACTTGGTGAATGTTATGGACCCAACAGTGGTGGAACCCAAGTTGGAAGATATACCTGTAGTGTGTAATTTCTCCGAAGTTTTTCCTAAGGAATTACCAGGTTTGCCACCCGAGCGAGAAGTGGAGTTTGTGATTGTGTTGGTACCAAGAACAGAGCCGATTTCGAAAGCGTCGTATCGGATGTCCTTAACGGAATTGAAGGAGTTGAAAGTTCAGATGCAAGAGTTGTTAGACAAAGGTTTCATTCGCCCTAGTGTATCTCCTTGGGGAGCGCCAGTTTTGTTTGTGAGGAAGAAGGATGGGACGTTAAGGTTGTGCATAAACTATCGTCATTTGAATCAGGTGACAGCGAAGAATAAGTACCCACTGCCAAGGATCGATGACTTGTTCGATCAGTTACAAGGAGCTGCAGTGTTCTCCAAGATAGACTTGAGGACCGGATACCATCAGTTGAGGATCAAGAAAGAGGATATACCTAAGACTGCCTTCAGGACAAGGTATGGGCACTATGAGTTCACGGTGATGCCCTTTGGATTGACGAATGCCCCAGCCGCTTTCATGGATCTGATGAATAGAGTATTCAAGGAATTCTTGGATCAGTTCGTCATAGTCTTCATAGATGATATTCTGGTGTATTCGAAGAGCACTAAGGAACATGAAATACACTTGGCTGAAGTACTACGGACGTTGAGGGAACACGTGTTGTATGCTAAGTTCAGCAAGTGCGAGTTTTGGCTCAGTAAAGTGGCATTTCTTGGACATATCGTGTCGGGAGATGGAATTTTTGTGGATCCGACAAAGGTCGAAGCATTGACTAAGTGGCCAAGACTGACATCGGTAACGGAGGTTCGGAGCTTTTTAGGACTGGCTGGCTATTATAGACGATTTGTGGAAAGGTTCTCATCCATAGCCATGCCTTTGATACGATTATTGAAGAAGGAGACCAAGTTTGAATGGGACGATAAGTGTGAAAGGAGTTTTCAGGAGTTGAAGTATAAGTTGACGACCGCTCCAGTGTTGATTATTCCGTCAGGACCAGGTGGATTTGAGATTTATAGCGATGCTTCGCTGAGAGGACTTGGTTGTCCGTTAATGCAGTATGGTAAAGTGGTAGCTTATGCGTCGCGTCAGTTGAGACCCCACGAAAGGAATTACCCGACGCATGATTTGGAATTAGCAGCGTTAGTGTTCGCGCTTAAGATTTGGAGGCATTACTTGTGTGGAGAGAAGTTTCAGATCTATACGGATCATCAGAGCTTGAAGTACCTGTTTTCGCAGAAGGAGTTGAATATGAGACAGCGTAGGTGGATGGAACTTTTAAAGGACTACGATTGCGATATTTTGTATCATCCGGGGAAAGCAAATAAGGTCGCCGATGCCTTGAGTCGCAAGTCTAGTATGGCACACTTGATGTTTAAAGAGTGGACATTGTTGGAAAGGCTCAGAGACTCGGAGTTCAAGTTTAAAGTGAGCCAAGCATCAAATTTACTAGCTGCTCTAAGGATTGAGCTAGAGATTTAAGATAAGATTAAGGCATTGCCGTCTACGGACCCAGAGATCCAGAAGATAGTTGGGATGGAGACAGTGAAAAGGAAGTCAGATTTTCAAGTGTTGGAGGATGGGATTTTGAAGTTTAGAGGACGATTGTGTGTACCAGATGACGAAAGACTGAAAGAGGAGATCTTGAGTGAGGCTCATCGAAGTCAGTATAGCATCCACCCAGGGAGTACTAAGATGTATCAGAATCTGAGGCAGCACTATTGGTGGAATGGCATGAAGAAGGACGTGGCTAAGTATGTAGCCAAATGTTTGACGTGCCAACAAGTGAAGGCACAGCACTGCAAGCCAGGTGGATTATTGCGACCATTGGAGATCCCAGAATGAAAATGGGAGCATATTACGATGGACTTTGTAACGGGATTGCCGCGTAGTCAAAGAGGACATGATTCTATTTAGGTGATAGTGGATCGCTTGACTAAATCAGCGCATTTTCTAGCAGTGCGAAAGGACTTGGAACTGGAAAAGTACGCAGAGTTGTATGTTCGACAGATAGTTCGACTACATGGAGTGCCAGTGACGATCACTTCGGACCGTGATCCCAGGTTTATTGCCAAGTTTTGGAAAAGTCTGCAAGAGGCATTAGGAACGAGATTGCAGTTCAGCACGGCCTATCATCCGCAAACAGATGGTCAGTCGGAAAGGACGATTCAGACTTTGGAAGATATGCTGAGAGCTTGTGTGTTGGATTTCCAAGGCAAATGGGAAGAACAGTTGCATTTGGTAGAGTTTGCTTACAATAACAGTTATCAGCAGAGCATTCAGATGGCACCGTTTGAGGCCTTGTATGGGGTGTGTAGGACGCCATTGTGTTGGGACGAAGTTGGTGAGAGAAGTATTACTGGTCCAGAGTTGGTGCAACAGACTATGGAAGCTGTAGAGATCATTCGAGATAGACTGAGAACAGCTCAGAGTCGCCAAAAGAGTTATGCCGATCGGAGGAGAAGACCCTTGGAGTTTCAAGTTGGAGATCATGTGTTTCTCAAGGTGTCACCGATGAAAGGATTGTCCCGATTTGGTAAGAAAGGTAAGCTCAGTCCAAGGTATGTCGGGCCATTCGAGATATTGGAAAAGATTGGTGACATGGCCTACCGACTTGCTTTGCCTCCCAATCTGTCGCAAGTGCACAATGTGTTCCATGTGTCGATGTTAAGGAAGTACAAACAGGACCCGACTCACGTTTTGAGATACGAAGAGATAGACGTGGACGACAGGGTGTCGTATGTGGAAAGACCAATCAAAATCGAGGATAGAAAGGATCGAGTGCTAAGGAACAAGATGATTCCAATGGTTAAGGTCGTTTGGGAGCATCATGGTACAGATGAAGCTACTTGGGAAAGTGAAGAGGCCATGCGACGTCTACACCCCCAGTTGTTTGAGCATAGTAGTGTAGAGTGCAAATTTCGAGGACGAAATTTTTGTAAGGGGGGAAGAATTGTAATATCCCGAATTTCGACTCAATTTCCGGAAATCAATAAAACGAGTCTATTCTGTTATTTCATTTTCGTAAGTCTCGCCCGGAGCTGATCACTCCTGGGATACTGACCAAATGGGAATGACTAACTAGGATAACGGTACGTGGACCAAGGACCCGATCGTGAACGGGACATCAATTTCGAGAAACGACGAGGAAATATTTTGGGCCATGTAGATCGATCTTCAGAAGGTAACGGACTTGGTTTGACCGAGGTCAACGATGAACGATCGAATAGCAGGTGATTCTGCATGACCGAAAGTACACGTGGTCGACCAGTTCCGAACTTAACCCGAACGATCGTTATCTCCGGAACTAGCGATAATTCCTCTCGTTCTTCCGATAATTGAGGCCGTCACGATTCAGATAACCTTAGGTCGATACACGTAACCCCTAAACAGCCGCTCGTTAGTATGAGATTCAGAAATTGAAATTTAACTAGTTTGATCGTGGAATTCGATCCAGACATCGAGGTTGATTTTCGAGGGTTTATTGGTTTAGTTTTGCAAGGACGACGTCAATTTGGTTTGGCCATTTATATAGGGGTTTAGTCTGGTCGAAAAATGGAATTTCGGCCCGGAATCGGACAAAAGACGACTTTGCCCCTAAGCCTAGAATAGTGTTCCGAATTTGGGGTTTTTAGTGGTGGATTATTGATTAGTTTTTAAGTGGATAATGGGACTAAAGTTAGTGGAGTTAGCAATGACTTTGTTGCCCTTCAATTATTGGTGGAAAGTGATTTTGAGCCATTAGATTTAGGGGTAGTTTGTCTTGAACCTTGGATGTGTGACACTTGTCACCAACTCCCATCAACTCCACTTAAACCCATCATTTCTTCTCTCTCTCCTCATTCTAGCTTTCTCTTCAAGCCAAAGCCTCTCTCCTCTCTCTCTTTCTCTTCCCCTTCCTCTCTTTCTCGCCGACCACTTCCCCTTGCTGTGCATCACCGCCCGTCTGCCATTCGCCCTTCACGCCGTCGCCTGCCGTGGCCATTTCCGCCGGAGCCAAGCCATCCCGCCGTTCCACCACCACCACCTGACCATCCCGCCATCCATTCCCTCTCTCTTGGCCGTGTTCTCCCCTCTCTCTCCCGTGAAACCGCCGCCGAGCCGTCCGCCGTTCCACCGCTCGGAGAGCCGCCGTCCGCCGTCCACGCTTAGCCGCCACCATCATTGACCGTTTCTCTCTCTCCTTGGCCGTTTGGAGGCCGACCAAGCCGTGAGCCGTGAGTCACCGTTGCCGTGAGCCGCCTGAGCCGTAGCCGCCGTTAGTCGCCGGTCCTCGGGAATTCGCCGCCGATTTACCTTTCACTGGTAGTTGGCCGCCGTTCCCCGTCGTCTAGAACCTGAGTTTAAGTGAGTAATACCCTCTAAACCCTAATTAGGACGATTATGCCCTTTAGATTGGGATTAGTTGTAGTTAGTATTTAAGTAGTGTAATTATGATGGATTATGAAATGTGGCTTGATCGGTAAATATCGGGAGAATGTTATTGGATGTTTGAGGTGAAATAGATGAGGATTGGAGGCCGAGATGAGGATATTTGAGGGCTGTCCATGGTGACAAATAATGGACCGAGTGATGATTTGTTGCCGAATTAACTTGATTGAGGTGTTAGGATGGCCCGAGTGATTGATCAATTGGTTGAAATGCTTGAATTGATTGATTTATATGCCATGAGGTTTAATTAGACCATTGCCACGTCATTTGATCGTGTGATCGAAGTGTGCAGATTGTGACTTGAGTAATGGGCACGTTGAATGATGAATTGCCGAGCATGTTGGCTTGGTTTGATTTGAAATGTGTTCATGAATTGATTGGTGCTCATATATACCACACATTGCCCGAGCATGAGCATTCATGGCTGCACATTACGTGTGTGCCGAGTGTGAGGCATGTGATGAAACTTGTGCGAGAATGCGGGTCTGCCATGAGCATGTGATCACGTGTAATTGCCCGTTGCGTTCGTCGCCGGGTTCAGATAAAAATTGGGCAAGTGTGCCGTGTGATCACTTAAGGCCTTCGGGTCGTGGCCTTCGGGTCGATTCTGTCTTAATGCACTTTGTAGCAAGACGATGCCCGGTGTATCCGGATAACGACCAGTCTCATGCACTTTGTAGCAGGCTTGGTTCGTAGGAGATCGGTGTTGCGCCTGATGTGTTTAACGCGGGCTAGAGACACGGGGCCGGGAGCATTTTTACGCTGGCCACGAAGTGTTGTTATTGGGCCTGAGGCCGGGCTAATGAGCCGTGGAAAGATAAGATAACGAGTAAATATGTTGAGTATTAGATTATGTGGTGGAATTGCTTGGCATGGTATGGGACGTGTCTAAGCAGTTCCATCTTATATTCCAAATACGTGCGCTTATACTACATTGATGCATTGGCATGCATAATAGCACATGGACAGTTGTGATCGCTTGTGATACTAGGTGATGAGCGTGTGATCTAGCATTTGAGAGCCTGAGCATGCGTATGACGCAAGTGTGACTGTGTATGCCGAGGATGTGTTTGATCATTATATGAAATTACCTAACCTGCAAGGTCGACGGTAAGTACGATTTGGGCCCGAGGGCCTAGGTCTATGGTTGTTTATTTGGGTGCGTTTTATTCCTGTCAGGCGGTGCATGTTAGCCTAGTTTAGGTTTAGTGGGATTTTACTTGCTGAGATTCGTCTCACGATTGAAAAGCCCAACCTTTCAGACCCCCGACCTTGATGATGCCGCAGGAGCCAGAGGCGCCAGTGCGACATGGGATCCCCCAGCACCTGGAGCATACCATGTCGGTTCACCCCATAGGGAATGGGGAGATGTATTTGAGACACTATACCTTAGTTGTAGTAGATGTAGGGACCACCTATTATGAGACGCACGAGTATGTCGCTTGGTGCTTCCGAGATAGGTTCGGGGAGGAGTATGGACCCCTTCGTTCCATGAACATTCCGTTTACCGGAGAGGGTCAGTTAGACCCGCAGTGTCCCAATGGGGACATAGTCAATCCCGATTCAGATATGGAGGTGAGATGGGAGATTGACGAGGGGCTAGAGTTAGAAGAGGAGGATGAGGAGCTGGGAGGAGTGGACTTTGAGCCTGAGATCGTTGATCCGGCCCCGGAGCCGATGGATGTGGAGGTCGAGGAGCCGTTGGAGGTTGATGAGGACCCGGAGATGGAGACCGAGTCCGAGGCAGCCAGTTCAGACGAGGACCAGGAGTTTTCCGAGAGTTCGTCGGAGGCGTCGAGTTCAGATCCAGACTGGGAGCCCTAGGATAGATTCCCTCTCCTAGTGGACCGAGGACTGACACTTCTTGGGATTTAGTCCTCCTTAGCCACCTCCCCCTTTTGACCAGTATGGTGGCCGTAGTCCGTTTTTGTTGTATGTATTTCGGGTTTGTGTATTTTGTTGTAAATGGATATTGTAAAAGCTTTTGCGTATATATGAAAGTGTATATTTTGTATACAGTAATTTCTATGATGCTATCCTTGTTCTCATGTTGTTTTATGTCTGGGTATTATTATTTGTTCTGCTTCTGCTTATGTATGAATATCTGTGCTGGGTTATGGGTAGACGACAGTTCTTGGGACGTCGCACTCATATCGACTAAGAGGAGGGATGTGGCGCGTCGCGGAGGGCGCAGGGCGTGACACAGTAAAAAGGAAGTTAGATTTTCAAGTGTTGGAGGATGGGATTTTGAAGTTTAGAGGGCAATTGTGTGTGCCAGATGACGAAGGATTGAAAGAGGAGATCTTGAGTGAAGCTCATCGAAGTCAGTATAGCATCCACCCAGGGAGTACTAAGATGTATCAGATTCTGAGGCAGCACTATTGGTGGAATGGTATGAAGAAGGACGTGGCTAAGTATGTGGTCAAGTGTTTGACGTGCCAACAAGCGAAGGCACAGCACTGCAAGCCAGGTGGATTGTTACGACCGTTGGAGATCCCAGAATGGAAATGGGAGCATATCACGATGGACTTTGTAACGGGATTGCCGCACAGTCAAAGAGGACATGACTCTATTTGGGTGATAGTGGATCGCCTGACTAAGTCAGCGCATTTTCTAGCAGTGCGGAAGGACTTGGAATTGGAGACGTACGCAGAGTTGTATGTTCGGCAGATTGTTTGACTTCATAGAGTGCCAGTGACGATCACTTTGGACCGTGATCCCAAGTTTACTACCAAATTTTGGAAAAGTCTGCAAGAGGCATTAGGAACGAGATTACAATTCAGCACGGCCTATCATCCGCAAATAGATGGTTAGTCGGAAAGGACGATCCAGACTTTGGAAGATATGCTGAGAGCCTGTGTGTTGGATTTCCAAGGCAAGTGGGAAGAACAGTTGCATTTGGTAGAATTTGCCTACAATAACAGTTATCAGCAGAGTATTCAGATGACACCGTTTGAGGCCTTGTATGGTAGGGCGTGTAGGACACTATTGTGTTGGGACGAAGTTGGTGAGAAAAGCATTACTGGCCCAGAGTTGGTACAACAGGCTATGGAAGCTGTAGAGATCATTCGGGATAGACTAAGAATAGCCCAGAGTCGCCAAAAGAGTTATGCCGATCGGAGGAGAAGACCCTTGGAGTTTCAAGTGGGAGATCATGTGTTTCTCAAGGTGTCACCGATGAAAGGATTGTCTCGGTTTGGTAAGAAAGGTAAGCTCAGTCCAAGGTATGTTGGGCCATTCGAGATATTGGAGAAGATTGGTGACATGGCTTACCGACTTGCTTTGCCTCCTAATCTGTCGCAAGTGCACAATGTGTTTCATGTGTCGATGTTAAGGAAGTATGAACCAGACCCGACTCATGTTTTGAGATACGAAGAGATAGATGTGGATGACAAGGTATCGTATGTGGAAAGGCCAGTCAGAATCAAGGATAGAAAGGATCGAGTGCTAAGGAATAAGACGATTCAAATGGTTAAGGTCGTCTAGGAGCATCATGGTACGGAAGGAGCTACTTGGGAAAGTGAAGAGGCCATGCGACATTTGCACCCCCAATTGTTTGAGTAGAGTAGTGTAGAGTGCAAATTTCGAGGACGAAATTTTTGTAAGGGGGAAGAATTGTAACATCCCGAATTTCGACTCAATTTCCGGAAATCAATAAAATGAGTCTATTCTATTATTTCATTTTCGTAAGTCTCGCCCGGAGCTGATCACTCCTGGGACACTGACCAGATGGGAATGGCTAACTAGGATAACGGTACGTGAACCAAGGACCCGATCGTGAACGGGACATCAATTTTGAGAAACGACGAGGAAATATTTTGGGCCAAGTAGATCGATCTTCGGAAGGTAACGGACTCGGTTCGACCGAGGCCAACGATGTACGATTGGATAGCAGGTGATTCTGCATGACCGAAAGTGCACGTGGTCAACCAGTCTCGAACTTAACCCGAACTATCGTTATCTCCGGAACTAGCGATAATTCCTCTCGTTCTCCCGATAATCGAGGCCGTCACGACTCAGATAACCTTAGGTCGATACGCGTAACCCTTAAACAGCTGCCCGTTAGTATGAGATTCAGAAATTGAAATTTAACTAGTTTGATCGTGGAATTTGCTCCGGACTTCGAAGTTGATTTTCGAAGGTTTACTGGTTTAGTTTCGTAAGGACGACGTCAATTTGAGTTGGCCATTTATATAGGGGTTTAGTTTGGTCGATAAATGGAATTTTGGCCCGGATTCGGACAAAAGACGACTTTGCCCTTAAGCCTAGAATAGTGTTCCGAATTTGGGGTTTTTAGTGGATGTTTATTAATTAGTTTTTAGTGGATAATGGGACTTGAGTTAGTGGAATTAGTAATGACTTTGTTGCCCTTCAATTATTGGTCTTGAGAGAATGACAACCATTAGATCTAGGGGTGTTTAGTCCAAGCCTTTAGATTGTTGACACTTGTCACAAACTCCCACCAGCTCCACTATAAACCCATCTTTTCTTCTCTCTCTTTTCATTCTATCTTCTAGAGCAAGCCAAGTCTCTCTCTCTTCTCTCTCTCCCTCTCCATTTCGCCGGCCACCCCTTCCTCCTTCCCGTCCCTCACGCCGTCCACTTCGCCGCCGCCGCCGTGGCCGTTTCCGCCGGAGCCGACCGTCCCGCCATTCCACCATCGCCACCTCACCATCTCGCCGTCCCTTCCCTCTCTCTTGGCCGTGTTCTCTCCCCTCTCGGCTGTGGGATTGCCGAGCCATCCACCACCGTTGTCCGCCCGTGCCGGTCACGCCGTCGCCGTTGCCGCCATGCCGTCCGCCCGAGAGCACCGTCGTCCGCTCGTCCACGCCTAGCTGCCACCTCACCGACCGTCGCTCTCTCTCCTTGGCCGTTTGGAGGCCAACTAAGCCGTGAGCCACCGCTTGGAGGCCGCCGTCCGTGAGCCACCATTCCTTGGGAATCCATCGCCGATTTACCGTTCATCGGTAGTTGGCCACCGTTCCTCGTCGTCTAGACCCGAGTTTAAGTGAGTAATACCCCCTAAACCCTAATTAGGATGATAATGCCCTTTAGATCGGGATTAGGAGTCGTTAGTAGTTAATTAGTGTATTTGATGTTGATTGCAAATTATGGCTTGATCGGTAAATATCGAGAGAATGTTATTGGATGTTTGAGGTGAAATAGATGAGGATTGGAGGCCGAGACGAGGATATTTGAGGGCTGTCCATGGTGACAAATGATGGACTGAGTGATGACATGTTGTCGGATTAACTTGATTGAGGCGTTAGAATGGCCCGGGTGATTGATCAATTGGTTGAAATGCTTAAATTGATTGGTTTGTATGCTATGAGGTTTAATTAGACCTTGCCACGTTGCTTGACTGTGTGATCGAAATGTGCGAATTGTGACTTGAGCTATGAGCACATTGAATGATGATTTATCGAGCACGTTAATTAGTTTTGATTGAAATATGTAACATCCCGAGTTTCGACTCAATTTCCGGAAATCAATAAAACGAATCTTATTTGTTATTTCATTTCGTAAGTCTCGCCCGGAGCTGATCACTCCTGGGATACTGACCAAATGGGAATGGCTAACTTGGATAACGGTACGTGGACCAAGGACTCGGTCGCGGACTGGACATCAATTTCGAGAAACGACGAGGAAATATTTTGGGCCAAGTAGGTCGATCTTCGGAAGGCAACGGACTCGGTCCGACCGAGGCCAACGATGTACGATCGGGTAGCAGGTGATTCTGCATGACCGAAAGTGCACGTGGTCGACCGGTCCCGAACTTAACCCGAACGATCGTTATCTTCGGAACTAGCGATAATTCCTCTCGTTCTCCCGGTAATCGAGGCCGTCACGACTCGGATAACCTTAGGTCGATACGCGTAACCCCTAAACAGTCGCCCGTTAGTATGAGATTCAGAAATTGAAATTTAACTAGTTTGATCGTGGAATTTGATCCGGACTTCGAGGTTGATTTTCGAGGGTTTACTGGTTTAGTTTCGCAAGGATGACGTCAATTTGGGTTGGCCATTTATATAGGGGTTTAGTCTGGTCGAAAAATGGAATTTCGGCCCGGAATTGGACAAAAGACGACTTTGCCCCTAAGCCTTGTAGAGAGTTCCGAATTTGGGATTTTAGTGGAGGTTTATTAATTAGATTTTTAAGTGGATAATGGACAAGAGTTAGTGGAGGAAGAAATGACATTTGAACCAATCAATTATTGGATCTAGAAGAGTGTGAGCCATTAGATCTAAGGGTAGGTTGTCCAAACCTTTAGATGAGTGACACTTGTCACCTAATCCCCACCAACTACCAACCACTCCACTATAAACTCATTATCACCTCTCTCTCTCCTCACTTGTCTTCCTCTCCATGCCAAACTCATTTTTCTCTCTTCTCCCTCTCTTCCTCTCCATTTCGCCGGCCACTCCCCCTCCTCGCCGTCCACGCCGGCCGTCGCCAAGGCCGCCCGCCGCCGCTTCACCGCCGTTCCGCCACCACCACCTTGCCGTCCCGCCATCACCATCACCATTTCCTCACTCCCTCTCACCGTCTCTCTCTCTCTCTTGGCCGTGGGGTTGCCGTTCACCTCATCGCCCTTCACGCCGCCGCCCGTCGTGGCCATTTCCGCCGGAGCCAAGCCATCCCGCCGTCCACCGCCGTTCCATCATCACCTCACCGACCGTTCCTCTCTTTCCCTTGGCCGTTTGGAGGTCGATCCGCCCGTGAGCCGCCGCTTGGAGGCCGCCCGAGCCGTAGCCGCCGTCCCTTGGGAATACCGCCGCCGGCTCACCGTTCACCGGTAGTTGGCCGCCGTTCCCCGTCGTCGTAAAACCCGAGTTTAAGTGAGTATTACCCCCTAAACCCTAATTAGGACGATTATGCCCTCTAGATCGGGATTAGGAGTTTTAGTGGTTAATTAGTATATTTGATGTTGGTGATAGATTATGGTTTGATCGGAAATTATTGGGAGAATGTTAATTGGTTGTTTGAGGAATAATGGAAGTGAATTTGAGGATGAAACAAGGTTTAGTTGTGGCTGTCCGTGAGGCCAATCAAGGGATTAAGTATTGATTTGTTGTCGGATTAACTCGATTGAGGTGTTAGAATGGCCCGGGTGATTGATCGATCGGTTGAAATGCTTGAATTGGTCGATTTACATGCTATGAGGTTTAATTAGACCATGCCATGTCGCTTGATCGTGTGATCGGAATGTGCGAAGTGTGACTTGGGCATATGAGCATGTTTACATGTGGTGAGCTTGAACTTATTGAATTGTGTTGATTGGTGCTCATATTTATACCACATATTGCCCGAGCATGAGCATTCATGGCTGCGCATTACGTGTGTGCCGAGTGTGAGGCATGTGATGAAATTTGTGCGAGAATGCGGGTCTGCCATGAGCATGTGATCACGTGTAATTGCCCGTTGCGTTTGTCGCCGGGTTCAGATAAAATTTGGGGCATGTGTGCCGTGTGATCACTTAAGGCCTTCGGGTCGGTTGCCGTCTTCATGCACTTTGGAGCAAGACGATGCCCGGTGTGTCCGGATGACGATCGGTCCTTTGGGTCGTGGCCTTCGGGTCGATTCCGTCTTCATGCACTTTGGAGCAAGACGATGCTCGGTGTGTCCGGATGACGACCAGTCTCTTGTAGGCTTGGATCGTAGGAGATCGGTGTTGCGCCTGATGCGTTTAACGCGGGCTAGAGACACTGGGCCGGGGGCGTTTTTACGCTGGCCACGAAGTGTTGTGATTGGGCCAGAGGCCGGGCTAGTGAGCCGTGGAAAGATAAGGTGTTGAGTAAACTTGATAAGTATTAGATTATGTGGTGGAATTGCTGGGCATGGTATGGGACGTGTCCGAGCGGTTCCATCTTATAATCCAAATACGCGCGCATGTACTACATCAATGCATTGGCACGCATAAGAGCGCATGGGCAATTGTGATCGTTTGTGATACTCGGTGATGAGTGCGTGACCTAGCATTTGAGAGCCTGAGCATGCGTATGACGTAAGTGTGGATTTGCATGCCGAGGATGTGATTGATCATTATATGAAATTGCCTAACCTGCAGGGTCGACGGTAAGTACGATCTGGGCCCGAGAGCCTAGGTCAGTAATTGTTGCTTGATTTAGTTTTGTTCTCGTCAGGAGGTGCATGTTAGCCTAGTTTAGGTTTAGTGGGTTTTTACTTGCTGAGATTCGTCTCACGGTTGAAAAACCCAACCTTTCAGACCCCAGACCTTGACGATGCCGCAGGAGCCGGAGGTGCCGGTGCGATATGGGATTCCTCAGCATTTGGAGCATACCATGTCAGTCCACCCCATAGGGAATGGGGAGATGTATTTGAGGCATTATACCTTAGTTGTAGTAGATGTAGGGACCACCCATTATGAGACGCACGAGTACATAGCTTGGTGCTTTCGAGACCGGGACGGGGAGGAGTATGGACCCCTTCGTTCCATGGACGTTCCGTTTACCGGTGAGGGTCAGTTCGACCCGCAGTGTCCCAATGGGGACGTGGTCGATCCCGATTCAGATATGGAGGTGAGTTGGGAGATTGACGAGGGACCGGACTTAGAAGAGGAGGATGTGGAGTTGGGAGGAGTGGATTTTGAGCCCGAGATCGTTGATCCGGCCCCGGAGCCGATGGATGTGGAGTTCGAGGAGCCGATGGAGGTTGATGAGGACCCGGAGATGGAGACCGAGTCCGAGGCAGCCAGTTCAGACGATGATCAGGAGTTTTCCGAGAGTTCGTCGGAGGCGTCGGGTTCCGATCCCGACTGGGAGCCTTAGGATAGATTCCCTCTCCTAGTAGACCGAGGACTGACACTTTTTGGGATTTAGTCCTCCTTAGCCACCTCTCCCTTTTTGACCAGTGTGGTGGCCGTGGCCCGTTTTTGGTTGTATGTATCTTGGGTCTGTGTATTTTGGTTTGTAAATGGATATTGTAAAAGCTTTTGCGTATATATGAAAATGTATATTTTGTATTCAGTAATTTCTGCAATGTTATCCTTGTTCTCATATTGTTTTATGTCTGGGTATTACTATTACTGTTTTGCTTCCGCTTGTGTATGATCTCTGTGTTGGGTGTTGGGTCGGCGACGCTTCCTGGGACGTCGCACTCATAACGACCAAGGAGGAGGGATGTGGCGCGTCGCGGAGGGCGCGGGGCGTGACATCCCCCGTTGTTTTGGTATCAGAGCAAGGTTAGCTCGATCCAATATGGTCGAAGTTTGGAGTGATAAGGAGCGATGAGACCAAGGGTAGACATTAGGGTGACCTCGTGTGCTAAGTGTACCTCCTGACTGTTTGTGCTTGATTGAGTGGTTCTTTGATTAATTGACCCGTAAGCGCAGGTGCGGCAGGACCAGAGGTGAGTATATGATCCTCTTGGGTGATGTGTTGAGCTTGCTAGTATCAAGTCGCATGCTGGTTGTTGGTTGTTGTTTCATACCTGCTTAGGGCCTTAGCTTGTTAGAGCTTGAGTTAGGTCTCTAATTCCCGAGTGGAATTATAGCAGGTAGGTGTTTAGCAAGGATTGAAGGATGAGTAGAAGGAGGGGCAAGGAACCCCAGGGGCAGCCTAGTACGGGGCATCAGGAAGCTAGAGATCCGAGGTTTGAGAAAGTAATGGAAACTCTGAGAGAGATAGGACATATCATGGGTATGCAAGCACAGGAAAGAGCCGCAGCCCATGCTCAAGCTGCCGAGGCCGCAGCGATTGCTGGTAACGGAGGGAATCAGGCGCAGCAAGGACAAGCTCAGCCGGTAGGGGCTAGACAGATGCCTCAGTTAGTAGAGCAGTTCCTGAAGTTAAAGCCGCCTAAGTTTAATGGTAAGAGTGACCCCGAAGCCGCTCCGCGTTGGATAGAGGAGTTAGAGAAAGCATTTGATGTTCTAGGGTGCACCGATGCGGAGAGAGTTACGTTAGCCGTGTATCAGCTTCAAGAGGGTGCGAATGATTGGTGGAGAGCTACTAAGGAGAGAGTGTTCCCGGAAGAAACTGAGTTGGTTTGGGCAGTGTTCGTAGAGAGTTTCTATGAGAAGTACTTTTCGGAAGTCGCTTAGGAAAGGAAGTTAATGGAGTTTATGCGACTACGCCAAGGACAAATGACGATTGATCAGTATGAAGCGGAGTTTGCAAGGTTGGCAAAGTTTGCGCCGACCATGGTAGAGAACCCACGGGACAAAGCTAGGAGATTCCGAGATGGGATGAAGCCGGATCTCCGAAGTCAGATTCTGTCGCATGATATAAGAGACTATGGAGAGATGTATAGGCGAGCCCAGATTATAGAGCGAGATCAACAGGAAAGAGCAGCCGCCTCAGGATCGCGGTTTGCCCAAGGTAAAGATAATCGTCGCTTTGCAAAGAGGCCGCCAGTGAATAATAGACGTTTTACCCCACCTGTGAAGAGGGCTATTGGAAAGCCAAATCCCCAGCCATATAGATTTGGAGCGTGTTTTAGATGTGGTAGTAGGGAGCATCAGATTCGTAGTTGTCCTCAGATGCGTCCCTCAGGACCCCCGCAGCAGCCGCGTATTGAGAGTAGGATCGGGAATCCCCCACCAGCGAACCAAGGTCGACCGCCCGCTCAAGGAAGGGTTTATGCTATGGCACGCCAAGAAGCGGAGAATGCGCCGGGCGTGATCACAGGTACGGTCTCTCTTTGTGGACATGCCGCGTATGCATTGTTTGATCCGGGGGCAACCCACTCATTTGTTTCGGAGCAGTTTGTTAAGTTGGTTGGTGTAGAACCCGTGTTGCTTGAGACTAGACTTAGTGTGTCGACGCCGATGAATGATAGCCTGTTAGTCTTGTTTGGGTGTCCTAAGTGTAGAATAGTCATTGGGGGTAAGGAAGAGAATATCGATCTGGTTGTGTTACCCTTGTTTGACTTTGATGTGATCGTTGGAATGGATTGGTTAGTCCGGCAGAAGGCTGTGATGGATTGTAGTAGTCGTACGATTCGGTTTAGTCCGGAGGGGTGTGCTAGTTTTGAGTTTCAGGGAAGTCGAGGAGGAATCTCGATCCCTTGGATTTCTTCGCTCGAAGTGAATAGGTTGTTGGACGAAGGGTGTGAAGGATACTTGGTGAACGTTGTGGACCCAACAGTGGTGGAACCTAAATTGGAAGATATACCTGTAGTGTGCAATTTCCCCGAAGTTTTTCCTAAGGAACTACCAGGTTTGCCACCCGAGCGAGAAGTGGAGTTTGTGATTGAGTTGGCGCCAGGAACAGAGCCGATTTCGAAAGCGCCGTATCGGATGTCCTTAACGGAGTTGAAGGAGTTGAAAGTTCAGATGCAAGAGTTGCTAGACAAAGGTTTCATTCGCCCTAGTGTATCCCCATGGGGAGCGCCAGTTGTGTTTGTAAGGAAGAAAGATGGGACGTTAACGCTGTGCATAGATTATCGTCAGTTGAATCAGGTGACAGTGAAAAATAAGTACCCACTGCCAAGGATCGATGACTTGTTCGATCAGCTACAAGGAGCCGCAGTGTTCTCCAAGATAGATTTGAGGACCGGGTACCATTAGTTGAGGATCAAAAAGGAGGATATACCTAAGACTGCCTTCAGAACAAGGTATGGGCACTATGAGTTCACAGTGATGCCCTTTGGATTGACGAATGCCCCAGCCGCTTTTATGGATTTGATGAACAGAGTATTCAAGGAATTCCTGGACCAGTTCGTCATAGTCTTCATAGATGATATATTGGTGTACTCGAAGAGCCCTGAGGAACATGAAATACACTTGGCTGAAGTACTACGGACGTTGAGAGAACACGCATTGTATGCTAAGTTCAGCAAGTGTGAGTTTTGGCTTAGTAAAGTGGCATTTCTTGGACATATCGTGTCGGGAGATGGAATTTCCGTGGATCCGACAAAGGTCGAAGCGGTGACTAAGTGGTCAAGACCGACATCAGTAACGGAGGTTCGGAGCTTTTTAGGACTGGCTGGCTATTATAGACGATTTGTGGAATGGTTCTCATCCATAGCCATGCCTTTGACACGATTACTGAAGAAGGAGACCAAGTTTGAATGGGACGATAAGTGCGAAAGGAGTTTTCAGGAGTTGAAGTATAAGTTGACGACCGCTCCAGTGTTGACTATTCCGTCAGGACCTGGTGGATTTGAGATTTATAGCGATGCTTCGCTAAGAGGACTTGGTTGTGTGTTGATGCAGCATGGTAAGGTGGTAGCTTATGCGTCGCGTCAGTTGAGGCCCCATGAAAGGAATTACCCGACGCATGATTTGGAATTAGCGGCGATAGTGTTCGCACTTAAGATTTGGAGGCATTACTTGTGTGGAGAGAAGTTTCAGATCTATACGGATCATCAGAGCTTAAAGTACTTGTTTTCGCAGAAGGAGTTGAATATGAGACAGCGTAGGTGGATGGAACTTCTGAAGGACTACGACTGCGATATTTTGTATCATCCGGGGAAAGCAAATAAGGTCGCCGATGCCTTGAGTCGCAAGTCTAGTATGGCGTACTTGATGGTCAAAGAATGGACATTGTTGGAAAGGCTCAGAGACTCGGAGTTTAAGTTCGAAGTGAGCCAAGCATCAAATTTGCTAGCTGCTCTAAGGATTGAGCCGGAGATTAAGGACAAGATTAAGGCATTGCAGTCTACGGACCCCGAGATCCAGAAAATAGTTGAAATGGACACAGTGAAAAGGAAGTCAGATTTTCAAGTGTTGGATGATGGGATTTTGAAGTTTAGAGGACGATTGTGTGTGCCAGATGACGAAGGACTGAAAGAGGAAATTTTGAGTGAAGCTCATCGGAGTCAGTATAGCATCCACCCAGGGAGTACTAAGATGTATCAGAATTTGAGGCAACACTATTGGTGGAATGGTATGAAGAAGGACGTGGCTAAGCATGTGGCCAAGTGTTTGACGTGCCAACAAGTGAAGGCACAGCACTGCAAGCCAGGTGGATTATTGCGACCGTTAGAGATCCCAGAATGGAAATGGGAGCATATCACGATGGACTTTGTGACGGGATTGCCGCGTAGTCAAAGAGGACATGATTCTATTTGGGTGATAGTGGATCGCTTGACTAAGTCAGCGCATTTTCTAGCAGTGCGAAAGGACTTGGAACTGGAAAAGTATGCAGAGTTGTACGTTCGGCAGATTGTTCGACTTCATGGAGTGCCAGTGACGATTACTTCGGACCGTGATCCCAGATTTACTGCCAAGTTTTGGAAAAGTCTACAAGAGGCATTAGGAACGAGATTACAGTTCAGTACGGCCTATCATCCGCAAACAGATGGTCAGTCGGAAAGGACGATTCAGACTTTGGAAGATATGCTAAGAGCCTGTGTGTTGGATTTCCAAGGCAAGTGGGAAGAACAGTTGCATTTGGTAGAGTTTGCCTACAATAACAGTTATCAGCAGAGTATTCAGATGGCACCGTTTGAGGCCTTGTATGGCAGAGCGTGTAGGACGCCGTTGTGTTGGGACGAAGTTGGTGAGAAAAGTATTACTGGCCCAGAGTTGGTACAACGGACTATGGAAGCGGTAGAAATTATTCGGGATAGACTTAGAACAGCCCAGAGTCGCCAAAAGAGTTACGCCGATCGGAGGAGAAGGCCCTTGGAGTTTCAAGTGGGAGATCATGTATTTCTCAAGGTGTCACCGATGAAAGGATTGTCCCGATTTGGTAAGAAAGGTAAACTCAGTCCAAGGTATGTCGGACCATTCGAGATATTGGAGAAGATTGGTGATATGGTTTACCGACTTACTTTGCCTCCTAATCTGTCGCAAGTGCACAATGTGTTTCATGTGTCGATGTTAAGAAAGTACGAACCAGACCCAACTCATGTTTTGAGATACGAAGAGATAGATGTTGACGACAGGGTGTCGTATGTGGAAAGACCAGTCAGAATCGAAGACACAAAGGATCGAGTGCTGAGGAACAAGACGATTCCAATGGTTAAGGTCGTTTGGGAGCACCATGGTACGGAAGGAGCTACTTGGGAAAGTGAAGAGGCCATGCGACGTCTGCACCCCCAGTTGTTTGAGTAGAGTAGTATAGAGTGCAAATTTCGAGGACGAAATTTTTGTAAGGGGGGGAGAATTGTAACATCCCGAGTTTCGACTCAATTTCCGGAAATCAATAAAACGAATCTTATTTGTTATTTCATTTCGTAAGTCTCGCCCGGAGCTGATCACTCCTGGGATACTGACCAAATGGGAATGGCTAACTAGGATAACGGTACGTGGACCAAGGACCCGTCGCGGACTGGACGTCAATTTCGAGAAACGACGAGGAAATATTTTTGGCCAAGTAGGTCGATCTTTGGAAGGCAACGGACTCGGTCCGACCGAGGCCAACGATGTACGATCGGGTAGCAGGTGATTCTGCATGACCGAAAGTGCACGTGGTCGACCGGTCCCGAACTTAACCCGAACGATCGTTATCTTCGGAACTAGCGATAATTCCTCTCGTTCTCCCGGTAATCGAGGCCGTCACGACTCGGATAACCTTAGGTCGATACGCGTAACCCCTAAACAGTCGCCCGTTAGTATGAGATTCAGAAATTGAAATTTAATTAGTTTGATCGTGGAATTTGATCCGGACTTCGAAGTTGATTTTCGAGGGTTTACTGGTTTAATTTCGCAAGGATGACGTCAATTTGGGTTGGCCATTTATATAGGGGTTTAGTCTGGTCGAAAAATGGAATTTCGGCCCGGAATTGGACAAAAGACGACTTTGCCCCTAAGCCTTGTAGAGAGTTCCGAATTTGGGATTTTAGTGGAGGTTTATTAATTAGATTTTTAAGTGGATAATGGACAAGAGTTAGTGGAGGAAGAAATGACATTTGAGCCCATCAATTATTGGATCTAGAAGAGTGTGAGCCATTAGATCTAAGGGTAGGTTGTCCAAACCTTTAGATGAATGACACTTGTCACCTAATCCCCACCAACTACCAACCACTCCACTATAAACTCATTATCACCTCTCTCTCTCCTCACTTGTCTTCCTCTCCAAGCCAAACTCATTTTTCTCTCTTCTCCCTCTCTTCCTCTCCATTTCGCCGGCCACTCCCCCTCCTCGCCGTCCACGCCGGCCGCCGCCAAGGCCGCCCGCCGCCGCTTCACCGCCGTTCCGCCACCACCACCTTGCCGTCCCGCCATCACCATCACCATTTCCTCACTCCCTCTCACCGTCTCTCTCTCTCTCTTGGCCGTGGGGTTGCCGTTCACCTCACCGCCCGTCCGCCGTTCGCCCTTCACGCCGCCGCCCGTCGTGGCCATTTCCGCCGGAGCCAAGCCATCCCGCCGTCCACCGCCGTTCCATCATCACCTCACCGACCGTTCCTCTCTTTCCCTTGGCCGTTTGGAGGTCGATCCGCCCGTGAGCCGCCGCTTGGAGGCCGCCCGAGCCGTAGCCGCCGTCCCTTGGGAATACCGCCGCCGGCTCACCGTTCACCGGTAGTTGGCCGCCGTTCCCCGTCGTCGTAAAACCCGAGTTTAAGTGAGTATTACCCCTTAAACCCTAATTAGGACGATTATGCCCTCTAGATCGGGATTAGGAGTTTTAGTGGTTAATTAATATATTTGATGTTGGTGATAGATTATGGTTTGATCGGAAATTATTGGGAGAATGTTAATTGGTTGTTTGAGGAATAATGGAAGTGAATTTGAGGACGAAACAAGGTTTAGTTGTGGCTGTCCGTGAGGCCAATCAAAGGATTAAGTATTGATTTGTTGTCGGATTAACTCGATTGAGGTGTTAGAATGGCCCGGGTGATTGATCGATCGGTTGAAATGCTTGAATTGGTCGATTTACATGCTATGAGGTTTAATTAGACCATGCCATGTCGCTTGATCGTGTGATCGGAATGTGCGAAGTGTGACTTGGGCATATGAGCATGTTTACATGTGGTGAGCTTGAACTTATTGAATTGTGTTGATTGGTGCTCATATTTATACCACATATTGCCCGAGCATGAGCATTCATGGCTGCGCATTACGTGTGTGCCGAGTGTGAGGCATGTGATGAAATTTGTGCGAGAATGCGGGTCTGCCATGAGCATGTGATCACGTGTAATTGCCCGTTGCGTTTGTCGCCGGGTTCAGATAAAATTTGGGGCATGTGTGCCGTGTGATCACTTAAGGCCTTCGGGTCGGTTGCCGTCTTCATGCACTTTGGAGCAAGACGATGCCCGGTGTGTCCGGATGACGACCAGTCCTTTGGGTCGTGGCCTTCGGGTCGATTCCGTCTTCATGCACTTTGGAGCAAGACGATGCTCGGTGTGTCCGGATGACGACCAGTCTCTTGTAGGCTTGGATCGTAGGAGATCGGTGTTGCGCCTGATGCGTTTAACGCGGGCTAGAGACACTGGGCCGGGGGCGTTTTTACGCTGGCCACGAAGTGTTGTGATTGGGCCAGAGGCCGGGCTAGTGAGCCGTGGAAAGATAAGGTGTTGAGTAAACTTGATAAGTATTAGATTATGTGGTGGAATTGCTGGGCATGGTATGGGACGTGTCTGAGCGGTTCCATCTTATAATCCAAATACGCGCGCATGTACTACATCAATGCATTGGCACTCATAAGAGCGCATGGACAATTGTGATCGTTTGTGATACTCGGTGATGAGTGCGTGACCTAGCATTTGAGAGCCTGAGCATGCGTATGACGTAAGTGTGGATTTGCATGCCGAGGATGTGATTGATCATTATATGAAATTGCCTAACCTGCAGGGTCTACGGTAAGTACGATCTGGGCCCGAGAGCCTAGGTCAGTAATTGTTGCTTGATTTAGTTTTGTTCTCGTCAGGAGGTGCATGTTAGCCTAGTTTAGGTTTAGTGGGTTTTTACTTGCTGAGATTCGTCTCACGGTTGAAAAACCCAACCTTTCAGACCCCAGACCTTGACGATGCCGCAGGAGCCGGAGGTGCCGGTGCGATATGGGATTCCTCAGCATTTGGAGCATACCATGTCAGTCCACCCCATAGGGAATGGGGAGATGTATTTGAGGCATTATACCTTAGTTGTAGTAGATGTAGGGACCACCCATTATGAGACGCACGAGTACATAGCTTGGTGCTTTCGAGACCGGGACGGGGAGGAGTATGGACCCCTTCGTTCCATGGACGTTCCGTTTACCGGTGAGGGTCAGTTCGACCCGCAGTGTCCCAATGGGGACGTGGTCAATCCCGATTCAGATATGGAGGTGAGTTGGGAGATTGACGAGGGACCGGACTTAGAAGAGGAGGATGTGGAGTTGGGAGGAGTGGATTTTGAGCCCGAGATCGTTGATCCGGCCCCGGAGCCGATGGATGTGGAGTTCGAGGGGCCGATGGAGGTTGATGAGGACCCGGAGATGGAGACCGAGTCCGAGGCAGCCAGTTCAGACAATGATCAGGAGTTTTCCGAGAGTTCGTCGGAGGCGTCGGGTTCCGATCCCGACTGGGAGCCTTAGGATAGATTCCCTCTCCTAGTAGACCGAGGACTGACACTTTTTGGGATTTAGTCCTCCTTAGCCACCTCTCCCTTTTTGACCAGTGTGGTGGCCGTGGCCCGTTTTTGGTTGTATGTATCTTGGGTCTGTGTATTTTGGTTTGTAAATGGATATTGTAAAAGCTTTTGCGTATATTTGAAAATGTATATTTTGTATTCAGTAATTTCTGCAATGTTATCCTTGTTCTCATATTGTTTTATGTCTGGGTATTACTATTACTGTTTTGCTTCCGCTTGTGTATGATCTCTGTGTTGGGTGTTGGGTCGGCGACGCTTCCTGGGACGTCGCACTCATAACGACCAAGGAGGAGGGATGTAGCGCGTCGCGGAGGGCGCGGGGCGTGACAAAATATGTCCATGAATTGATTGGTGCTCATGTATACCACATATTGCCCGAGCATGAGCATTCATGGCTGCGCATTACGTGTGTGCCGAGTGTGAGGCATGTGATGAAATTTGTGCGAGAATGCGAGTCTGCCATGAGCACGTGATCACTTGTAATTACCCGTTGTGTTCGTCGCCAGGTTCAGATAAAAATTGGGTAAGAGTGCCGTGTGATCACTTAAGGCCTTTGGGTCGTGGCCTTCGGGTCGATTCCGTCTTCATGCACTTTGTAGCAAGACGATGCCCGGTGTGTCCGGAAGACGACCAGTCTCATGCACTTTGTAGTAGGCTTGGTTCGTAGGAGATCGGTGTTGTGCCTGATGCGTTTAACGCGGGCTAGAGACACTGGGCCGAGGGCGTTTTTACGCTGGCCACGAAGTGTTGTTATTGGGCCAGAGGCCGGGCCAGTGGGCCGTGGAAAGATAAGATAACGAGTAAATATGTTGAGTATTAGATTATGTGGTGGAATTGCTGGGCATGGTATGGGACGTGTCTAAGCAGTTCCATCTTATAATCCAAATACGCACGCTTGTACTACTGTTGCATTGGCACGCATAAGAGCACATGGACAGTTGTGATCGTTTGTGAGGCTCGGTGATGAGTGTGTGAACTAAACATTTATGAGCCTGAGCATGCGTATGACGCAAGTGTGACTGCATATGCCCGAGGATGTGTTTGATCATTATATTGAATTGCCTAACCTGCAGGGTCGACGGTAAGTATGATCTGGGCCGAAGGCCTAGGTCTATGGTTGTTTAATTGGGTGCGTTTTATTCCTGTCATGAGGTGCATGTTAGCCTAGTTTAGGTTTAGTGGGTTTTTACTTGCTGAGATTCGTCTCACGGTTGAAAAACCCAACCTTTCAGACCCCCGACCTTGATGATGGCGCAGGAGCCGGACGCACCGGTGCGACATGGGATCCCTCAGCATCTTGAGCATACTATGTCGGTGCACCCCATAAGGAATGGGGAGATGTTTTTGAGACATTACACCTTAGTCTGGGTAGATGTAGGGACCACCCACTATGAGACGCACGAGTATGTCACTTGGTGCTTCCGAGACCGGTTCGGGGAGGAGTACGGACCCCTTCGTTCCATGGACATTCCGTTTACCACGGAGGGCCAGCTAGACCGTTAGTGTCCCAACGGGGACATAGTCGATCCCGATTCAGATATGGAGGTGAGTTGGGAGATTAACGAGGGACCGGAGTTAGGAGAGGAGGATGAGGAGCTAGGAGGAGTTGACTTTGAGCCTGAGATCGTCGATCTAACCCCGGAGCCGATGGATGTGGAGGTCGAAGAGCCGATGGAGGTTGATGAGGACCCGGAGATGGAGACCGAGTCCGAGGTAGCCAGTTTTGACGAGGACCAGGAGTTTTCCGAAAGTTCGTCGGAGGCGTCGAGCTCAGACCCTGATTGGGAGCCCTAGGATAGATTTCCTCTCCTAGTAGATCGAGGACTGGCATTTTTTGGGATTTAGTCCTCCTTAGCCACCTCTCCCTTTTTGACCAGTATGGTGGCCGTGGTCCGCTTTGTTGTATGTATTTTGGGTTCGTGTATTTCGTTTGTAAAGGGATATTGTAAAACCTTTTGCATATATAAAAGTGTATATTTTGTAATCAGTAGTTTCTGTCGTGCTATCCTTGTTCTCATATTGTTTTCTGTCTGGGTATTATTATTATTTGTTCTGCTTCCGCTTGTGTATGAATCTCTGTGTTGGGTTTTGGGTCGGCTACGGTTCTTGGGACGTCGCACTCATATCGACCGTAAGGAGGGATGTGGCGCATCGTGGAAGGCGCGAGGCGTGACACTTTGACTGCGCGGCAATCCCGTTACAAAATCCATCGTAATATGCTCCCATTTCCATTCTAGAATCTCTAATGGTCGCAACAATCCACCTAGCTTGCAATGCTGTGCCTTCACTTGTTGACACGTCAAACACTTGGCCACATGCTTAGCTATGTCCTTCATACCATTCCACCAATAGTGCTGCCTCAGATTCTGGTACATCTTGGTACCCCCTGGGTTGATGCTATACTGATTCCGATGAGCTTCACTCAAGATCTTCTGTAACATCCTGAATTTCAACTCAATTTCCGGAAATCAATAAAACGAGTCTTATTTGTTATTTCATTTTCGTAAGTCTCGCCCGGAGCTGATCACTTCTAGGATACTGACCAAATGGGAATGGCTAACTAGGATAACGGTACGTGGACTAAGGACCCAATCGTGAACTGGACACCGATTTCGAGAAACGACGAGGAAATATTTTGGGCCAAGTAGGTCGATCTTCGGTAGGTAACGGACTCGGTTTGGTCGAGGCCAACGATGTACGATCGGATAGCAGGTGATTCTGTAAGACCGAAAGTGCACGTGGCCGACCAGTCCGGGTATTATTATTATTATTTGTTTTGTTTCCGCTTGTGTATGATTTCTGTGCTGGGTGTTGGGTCGGCGACTGTTCCTGGGACGTCGCACTCATATCGACCTGTTGGAGGGATGTGGCGCGTCACATAAGGCGCGGGGCGTGACATCCCCCGTTGATTTTGGTATCAGAGCAAGGTTAGCTCGATCCAATATGGTCGAGGCCTTAAGTGATAAGGAGCGATGAGACCAAGGGTAGACAATAGGGTGACCTCGTGTGCTAAGTGTACCTCCTGACTGTTTGTGCTTGGTTGAGTGATTCTTGGTTTAACTGACCCGTAAGTGCAGGTGCGGCAGGACCAGAGGTAAGTATATAAATCCTCCTGGGTGATGTATAGAGATTGCTAGAGTTAAGTCGCATGCTGGTTGTTGGTTGTTGTTTCATACCTACTTATGGCCTTAGATTTGGAATAGCTTGAGTTAGGTCACTAATTCCAGAGTGGAATTATAGCAGGTAGGTGTTTAGCGAGAGCTAAAAGATGAGTAGAAGGAGGGGCAAGGAACCCCAAGGGCAGCCTAGTATGGGGTATTGAGAAGCTAGGGATCCGAGATTCGAGGAAGTGATGGAGACCCTAAGAGAGATAAGACATATCATGGGTATGCAAGCGCAGGAAAGAGCCACAACCCATGCTCAGGCTGCTGAGGCCGCAGCGATTGCTGGTAATGGAGGGAATCAGGCTCAGCAAGGACAAGCTCAACTAGTGGGGGCTAGACTGATGCCTCAGTCAGTAGAACAGTTCCTGAAGTTAAAGCCGCCTAGGTTTAATGGTAAGAGTGATCCCGAAGCTGCTCCACATTGGATAGAGGAGTTAAAAAAGGTGTTACCGATGCGGAGAAAGTTACGTTAGCCGTGTATCAGCTTCAAGAAGGTGCAAATGATTGGTGGAGAGCTACTAAGGAAAGAGTATTTCCGGAAGGAATGGAGTTGGATTGGGCAGTGTTCGTAGAGAGTTTCTATGAGAAGTACTTTTCGGAAGTCGTTCAAGAAAGAAAGTTGATGGAGTTTATGCGACTACGCCAAGGGCAGATAACGATTGATCAGTATGAGGCGGAGTTTGCAAGGCTGGTAAAGTTTGCGCCGACCATGGTAAAGAACCCACGGGATAAAGCTCGGAGATTCCGGGACGGGATGAAGCCGGATCTCCGGAGTCAGATTTTGTCGCATGACATAAGGGACTATGGAGAGATGTATAAACAAGCCCAGATTATTGAGCGAGACCAGCAGGAGAGGGCAGCTGCCTCAGGATCGCGGTTTGCCCAGGGTAGAGATAATCGTCGTTTTGTGAGGAGACCGCTAATGAACAATAGACGTTTTACCCCACCTGTGAGAAGGGCTATTGAAAAGCCAAATCCCCCGCCGAATAGATTTGGAGCGTGCTTTAGATGTGGTAGCAGGGAACATCAGATCAGTAGTTGTCCTCAGATGCGTCCCTCAGGATCCCCACAGCAGCCGCGTATCGAGAATCGGATCGGGAATCCCCCACCAGTCAATCAAGGTCGACCGCTCGCTCAAGGAAGGATCTATGCTATGGCACGCCAAGAAGCGGAGAATGCGCCGGGCATGATCACAGGTACGATCTCTCTCTGTGGTCATGCCGCGTATGCATTGTTTGATCCGGGGGCAACCCACTCGTTTGTTTCGGAGCAGTTTGTTAAGTTGGTTGGTATAGAACTTGTGTATCTTGAGACTAGGCTGTGTGTGTTGACGCCGATGAATGATAGCCTATTAGTCTTGTTTGGGTGTCCTAGGTGTAAGATAGCCATTGGGGGCAAGGAAGAGAATATTGATCTGGCTGTGTTACCCATGTTCGACTTTGACGTGATCATTGGGATGGACTGGTTTGTCCGACAGAAGGCCGTGATGGATTGCAGCAATCATGTGATTTGGTTTAATCCGGAGGGGTGTTCTAGTTTTAAGTTTCAAGGAAATCAAGTAGGAATTTCGACCCCTTGGATTTCTTCGCTTGAAGTGATTAAGCTGTTAGATGAAGGATGTGAAGGATACTTGGTGAATGTTGTGGACCTAACAGTGGTGGAACCCAAGTTGGAAGATATACCTATAGTGTGCAATTTCCCCGAAGTTTTTCCTAAGGAATTACCAGGTTTGCCACCCGAGCGGGAAGTGGAGTTTGTGATTAAGTTGGCGCTAGGAACAGAGCCGATTTCGAAAGCGCCGTATCGGATGTCCTTAGCAGAATTGAAGGAGTTGAAGGTTCAGATGCAAGAATTCCTGGACAAAGGTTTCATTCGCCCTAGTGCATCCCCTTGGGGAGCACCAGTTTTGTTTATGAGGAAGAAAGATGGAACGTTGAGATTGTGCATAGACTATCGTTAGTAGAATTAGGTGACAGTGAAGAATAAGTACCCATTGCCAAGGATTGATGACTTGTTCGATCAGTTACAAGGAGCTGCAGTGTTCTCCAAGATAGACTTGAGGACCGGATACCATCAATTGAGAATCAAAAAAGAGGATATACCTAAGACTGCCTTTAGGACAAGGTATGGGCACTATGAGTTCACGGTGATGCCCTTTGGATTGACGAATGCCCCAGCCGCTTTCATGGATCTGATGAATAGAGTGTTCAAGGAATTTCTAGATCAGTTCGTCATAGTCTTCATAGATGATATACTGGTGTATTCGAAGAGCCCTGAGGAACATGAAATACACTTGGCTGAAGTACTACGGACGTTAAGGGAACACGCATTGTCTGCTAAAATCAGCAAGTGCGAGTTTTGGCTCAGCAAAGTGGCATTTCTTGGACATATCGTGTCGGGAGATGGAATTTCTGTGGATCTGACAAAGGTCAAAGCAGTGACTAAGTGGCCAAGGCCAACATCGGTAACGGAGGTTCGAAGCTTTTTAGGACTGGTTGGCTATTATAGACAGTTCGTGGAAAGGTTCTCATCCATAGCCATGCCTCTGACACGATTGTTGAAGAAGGAGACCAAGTTTGAATGAGACGATAAGTGTGAAAGGAGTTTTTAGAAGTTGAAGTATAAGTTGACGACCGCTCCAGTGTTAACTATTTCGTTAGGACCTGGTGGATTTGAGATTTATAGTGATGCTTCGCTAAGAGGACTCGGTTGTGTGTTAATGCAGTATGGTAAGCTGGTAGCTTATGTGTCGCGTCAGTTGAGGCCCCATGAAGGGAATTATCCAACGCATGATTTGGAATTAGCAGCGATAGTGTTCGCGCTTAAGATTTGGAGGCATTACTTGTGTGGAGAGAAGTTTCAGATCTATACGGATCATCAGAGCTTAAAGTACCTGTTTTCGCAGAAAGAGTTGAATATGAGATAGCGTAGGTGGATGGAACTTTTAAAGGACTACGACTGCGATATTTTGTATCATCCGGGGAAAGAAAATAAGGTCGCCGATGCCTTGAGTCGCAAGTCTAGCGTAGCGCACTTGATGGTCAAAGAGTGGACGTTGTTGGAAGGACTCAGGGATTCAGAATTCAAGTTTGAAGTGAGCCAAGCGTCGAAATTGCTAGCTGCTTTAAGGATTGAACCGGAAATTAAGGATAAGATTAAGGCATTGCAGTCTACGGACCCCGAGATCCAGAAGACAGTTGGGATGGACTCAGTAAAAAGGAAGTCAGATTTTCAAGTATTGGAAGATGGGATTTTGAAGTTTAGAGGACAATTATGTGTGCTAGATGACGAAGGACTGAGAGAGGAGATCTTGAGTGAAGCTCATCGAAGTTAGTATAGCTTTCACCCAGAGAGTACTAAAATGTATCAGAATCTAAGATAGCATTATTGGTGGAATGGTATGAAGAAGCACGTGGCCAAGCATGTGGCCAAGCATTATTGGTGGACTTTGTAACGGGATTGCCGCGCAATCAAAGGGGACATGACTCTATTTGGGTGATAGTGGATTGCTTGATTAAGTCAGCGCATTTTCTAGCAGTGCGAAAGGACTTAGAGCTGGAAAAGTACGCAGAGTTGTACGTTCGGCAAATAGTTCGACTTCATGGAGTACCAGTAACGATTACTTCGGACCGTGATCCCAGATTTACTGCCAAATTTTGGAAAAGTTTGCAAGAGGCATTAGGAACGAGATTGCAGTTCAGTACGGCCTATCATCCGCAAACCGATGGTCAGTCAGAAAGGACGATCCAGACTTTGGAAGATATGCTGAGAGCCTGTGTGTTGGATTTCCAAGGCAAATGGGAAGAGCAGTTACATTTAGTAGAGTTTGCCTACAATAACGGTTATCAGCAGAGTATTCAGATGGCACCGTTTGAGGCCTTATATGGTAGAGCGTGTAGGACGCTGTTGTGTTGGGATGAAGTTGGTGAGAGAAGTATTACTGGCCCAGAGTTGGTACAAAGGACTATGGAAGCCGTTGAGATTATTCGGGATAGACTAAGAACAGCCCAGAGTCGCCAAAAGAGTTATGCCGATCGGAGGAGAAGACCCTTGGAGTTTCAAGTGGGAGATCATGTGTTTCTTAAGGTGTTGCCGATGAAAGGATTGTCCCGATTTGGTAAGAAAGGTAAGCTCAGTCCAAGATATGTCGGGCCATTCGAGATATTGGAGAAGATTGGCGATGTGGCTTACCGACTTGCTTTGCCTCCTAATCTGTCGCAAGTGCACAATGTGTTTCATGTGTCGATGTTAAGGAAGTACGAACCAGACCCGACTCATGTTTTGAGATACGAAGAGATAGACGTAGATGACAGGGTGTCGTATGTGGAAAAGCCAGTCAGAATTGAAGATAGAAAGGATCGAGTACTAAGGAATAAGACGATTCCAATGGTTAAGGTCGTCTGGGAGCATCATGGTACGGAAGGAGCTACTTGGGAAAGTGAAGAGGCCATGTGACGTCTGCAACCCCAGTTGTTTGAGTAAGAGTAGTGTAGAGTGCAAATTTCGAGGACGAAATTTTTGTAAGGGAGGAAGAATTGTAACATCCCGAATTTCAACTCAATTTCCGGAAATCAATAAAACAAGTCTTATTTGTTATTTCATTTTCGTAAGTCTCGCCCAAAGCTGATCACTCTTGGGATACTGACCAAATGGGAATGGCTAACTAGGATAACGGTACGTGGACCAAGGACCCAATCGTGAACTGGACACCGATTTCGAGAAACGACGAGGAAATATTTTGGGCCAAGTAGGTCAATCTTCGGAAGGTAATGGACTCGGTTTGGCCGAGGCCAACGATGTACGATCGGATAGCAGGTGATTCTGTAAGACCGAAAGTGCACGTGGCCGACCAGTCCCGAACTTAAACCGGATGATCGTTATTTCCGGAACTAGCGATAATTCCTCTCGTTCTCCCGGTAATCGAGGTCGTCACGACTCAGATAACCTTAGGTCGATACGCGTAGCCCCTAAACAGCCGCCCGTTAGTAAGAGATTCGAGAATTGAAATTTAACTAGTTTGATCTTGGAATTTGATCTGGACTTCAAGGCTGATTTTCGAGGGTTTACTGGTTTAGTTTCGCAAGGACGACGTCAATTTGAGTTGGCCATTTATATAGGGGGTTAGTCTGGTCGAAAAATGGAATTTCGGCCCAGAATCGGACAAAAGACGACTTTGCCCCCAAGCCTAGCATATTGTTCCAAATTTTGGGTTTTTAGTGGTTGTTTATTAATTAGTTTCTAGTGGATAATGGGACATGAGTTAGTGGAGTTAGTAAAGTCATGTTTACCCTTCAATTATTGGACTTAGAAAGTTGTGGACCATTAGATCTAGGGGTAGATTGTCTTGGGCTTTGGATTAGTGACAAGTGTCACCAACTCCCACCAACCCCACTTAAACCCATCCTCTCTTCTCTCTCTCCTCATTCTAACTTCCCCTTCAAGCCAAGTCTCTCTCTCTACTCTCTCTTCCTCTCCATTTCGCCGGCCACCCCTTCCTCCTTGCCGTCCCTCACGCCAAGACCGCCCGCCGCCGGTCGCCGTGGCCGTCCTCGCCGGAGCTGACCCGGCTCACCGTTCCATCACCACCACCGCCACTTCCCTCTCTCCGTCCCTCTCTCTTTACCGTTCTCTCTCTCTCTCTCGGTCGTTAGATCGTCGTAGGACCATCCGCCCGAGCTGTCATCGTCGTCTGCCATTTCCGCCACTGTCCCACCCGCCGTCCTCACCTTAGCCGCCACCATCACCAACCTTTCCTCTCTCCCCTTGGCTGTTTGGAGGCCATTCAAGCCGTGAGCCGCCGCTTGGAGGCCGCCGTTCGTGAGCCGCCGTTCACCGCCGGAAACGTCGTCGCCGATTTACTGTTTACCAGTAATTGGCCGCCGTTGTCCCGTCGTCCCGAACCAAGTTTAAGTGAGTAATATCCCCTAAACCCTAATTAGGACGATAATGCCCTTTTTGATCGGGATTAGGAGTAGTTAGTAGTTAATTAGTGTATTTGAGGTTGATTATAAATCATGGCTTGATCAGTAAATGTCGTGATGATGTTATTGGTTGATTGAGGAGAAATTGAAGTGAATTGGAGGCCGAGATGGAATCAATTGATGGCTGTCCATAGGAGGAATCAAGGGATCAAGTGTCGATTTGTTGTCGGATTATCTCGATTGAGATGTTAGGATGGCCCGGGAAATTGATTGAATGGTTTTAGTGTTCGAATTGATTGAAACTTATGTTACGATGCCTATTTGGTCCTCGCCATGTCGTGTGATCGTGTGATTGACTTTGTGCGGAGTGTGATTTGGGCAATTGAGCATGTTTTAACGTGATGAGCTTGAACTTACTGATTTGTAATGATTGTGCTCATGAGTATTACATATTGTCCGAGCATGAGCATTCATGGCTGCGCATTACGTGAGTGCCGAGTGTGAGGCATGTGATGAAATTTGTGCGAGAATGCGGGTCTGCCATGAGCATGTGATCACTTGTAATTGCCCGTTGCGTTCGTCGCCGGGTTCAGATAAAAATTGGGCAAGTGTGCCGTATGATCACTTAAGGCCTTCGGGTCGATTCCGTCTTCATGCACTTTGTAGCAAGATGATGCCCGGTGTGTTCGGAAGACGACCAGTCTCATGCACTTTGTAGCAAGCTTGGTTCGTAAGAAATCGGTGTTGCGCCTGATGCGTTTAACGCGGGCTAGAGACACTGGGCCGGGGGCGTTTTTATGCTGGCCACGAAGTGTTGTTTATTGGGCCAGTGGGCTGTAGAAAGATAAGATAACGAGTAAATATGTTAAGTATTAGATTATGTGGTGGAATTGCTAGGCATGGTATGGGACGTGTCCAAGCGGTTCCATCTTATAATCCAAATAGGCGCGCTTGTACCACATTGATGCATTGGCATGCATAAGTGCGCATGGACAGTTGTGAACGCTAGTGAGACTCGGTGATGAGTGTGTGAACTAAACATTTATGAGCCTGAGCATGCGTATGACGCAAGTGTGACTGTGTATGTCCGAGGATGTGTTTGATCATTATATTGAATTGCCTAAATTGCAGGTTCGATGGTAAGTACGATCTTGGCCGAGGGCCTAGGTCTAGGATTGTTTATTTGGGTGCGTTTTATTCCTGTCAAGAGGTGCATGTTAGCCTAGTTTAGGTTTAGTGGGTTTTTACTTGCTGAGATTCGTCTCACGGTTGAAAAAACCCAACCTTTTAGACCTCCGACCTTGACGATGCCGCAGGAGCCGGATGCGCCGGTGCGACATGGGATCCCTCAACATCTCGAGCATACTATGTTGGTTCACCCCATAGGGAATGGGGAGATGTTTTTGAGACACTATACCTTAGTCTGGGTAGATGTAGGGACCACCCATTATGAGACACACGAGTATGTCGCTTGGTGCTTCGGAGATCGGTTCGGGGAAGAGTACGGACCCCTTCGTTCCATGGACATTCCGTTTACCGCGGAGGGCCAGTTAGACCCACAATGTCCCAACGGGGACATAGTCGATCCCGATTCAGATATGGAGGTGAGTTGGGAGATTGACGAGGGACCAGAGTTAGGAGAGGAGGATGAAGAGCTGGGAGGAGTGGACTTTGAGCCTAAGATCGTCGATCCGGCCCCGGAGCCAATGGATGTAGAGGTCGAGGAGCCGATGGAGGTTGATGAGGACCTGGAGATGGAGACCGAGTCCGAGGCAGCCAGTTCTGACGAGGACCAGAAGTTATCCGAGAGTTCGTTGGAGGCGTCGAGTTCAGATCCCGACTAGGAGCCCTAGGATAGATTTCCTCTCCTAGTAGATCGAGGACTGACACTTTTTGGGATTTAGTCCTCCTTAGCCACCTCCCCCCTTTTTGACCAGTATGGTGGCCGTGGTCTGCTTTTGTTGTATGTATTTCGGGTTTGTGTATTTGGTTTGTAAATGGATATTGTAAAAGCTTTTGCATATATATGAAAGTGTATATTTTGTATTATGTAGTTTCTGTCGTGCTATCCTTGATTCTCACGTCATTTATTGTCCGGGTATTATTATTATTATTTGTTTTGCTTCCGCTTGTGTATGATCTCTGTGTTGGGTGTTGGGTCGGCGACGGTTCCTGGGACGTCGCACTCATATCGACCTGTTGGAGGGATGTGGCGCGTCGCGTAGGGCGCGGGGCGTGACATCTTCTCTTTCAGTCCTTCGTCATCTGGCACACATAACCGTCCTCGAAATTTCAAAATCCCATCCTTTAGTACTTGGAAATCCAACTTCCTCTTCACTGTGTCCATCTCGACTATCTTCTAGATCTTTGGGTCCGTAAACTGCAATGCTTTAATCCTGACCTTAATTTCTGGTTCAATCCTTAGTGTAGCTAGCAAATTCGATGCTTGGCTCACTTCGAACTTGAACTTTGAATCTCTGAGCCTTTCCAACAATGTCCACTCTTTGACCATCAAATGTCCTACGCTAGACTTGCGACTTAAAGCATCGGCGACCTTATTTGCTTTTCTCGGATTATTCAAAATGTCGCAGTCGTAGTCCTTTAAAAGTTCCATCCACCTACGCTGTCTCATATTCAACTCATTCTGCGAAAACAGGTACTTCAGGCTCTAATGATCTATGTAGATTCGAAACTTCTCTCTGCACAAGTAGTGCCTCCAAATCTTGAGCGCGAACACTATTGCAGCTAACTCGAGGTCATGCGTCGGGTAATTCCTTTCATGGGGTCTCAATTGACGCGACGCATAAGCTACCACTTTACTATGCTGCATTAACACGCAACCAAGTCCTCTTAGCGAAGCATCGCTATAAATCTCGAATCCACCAGGTCCTGATGGAATAGTCAATACTAGAGCGGTCGTCAACTTATACTTCAACTCCTGGAAACTCCTCTCACACTTATCGTCCCACTCAAACTTGATCTCCTTCTTTAGCAATCGTGTCAAGGGCATGGCTATAGATGAGAATCTTTCCACAAATCTCCTATAATAGCCAGCCAATCCCTGAAAGCTCCGAACCTCCGTTACCGACGTCGGCCTTGGCCACTTAGTCATTGCTTCGACCTTTGTCGGATCCACAGAAATTCCATCTCCTGACACGATATGTCTAAGAAATGCCACCTTACTGAGCCAAAACTCACACTTGCTGAACTTAGCATACAACGCGTGTTCTCTTAACGTCCGTAGTACTTCAGCCAAGTGTATTTCATGTTCCTTAGGGCTCTTCGAATACACCAGTATATCATCTATGAAGACTATGACGAACTGGTCCAGAAATTCCTTGAATACTCTATTCATCAGATCCATGAAAGCGGCTGGGGCATTCGTCAATCCAAAGGGCATCACAGTGAACTCATAGTGCCCGTACCTTGTCCTAAAGGCAGTCTTAGGTATATCCTCCTTCTTGATCCTCAACTGATGGTATCCGGTTCTCAAATTTACCTTGGAGAACACTGCGGCTCCTTGTAGCTGATCGAACAAGTCATCGATCCTTGACAGTGGGTACTTATTCTTCACTATCACCTGATTCAACTGCTGATAATCTATGCACAATCTCAGCGTTCCATCTTTCTTTCTCACAAACAGAATTGGCGCTCCCCATGGGGATGCACTAGGGCAAATGAAGCCCTTGCTCAGTAACTCTTGCATTTGGACCTTCAATTCCTTCAGTTCCACTAAGGACATCCGATACGGTGCTTTTGACATTGGCTTTGTTCCTGGCGCCAACTCAATCACAAACTCCACTTCTCGCTCGGGGGGTAAACCTGGCAATTCCTTAGGAAAAACTTTAGGGAAATTGCACACTACAGGTATATCTTCCAACTTAGGTTCCACCACTGTTGGGTCCACAACATTTACCAAGTATCCTTCACATCCTTCATCCAAAAATCTATTCACTTCGAGCGAGGAAATCCAAGGGATCGAGACTCCTACTCGATTTCCCTAAAACTCAAAACTAGAACACCCATCCGGATTAAACCGGATTACATGGCTGCTGCAATCCAATACAACCTTTTACCAGACTAACCAGTCCATCCCAACGATCACATCAAAGTCAAACATGGTCAACACAGCCAAATCGATACTCTCTTCCTTGCCCCCAATGACTATCCTACACTTGGGATACCCAAACAAGACTAACAGGCTATCATTCATCGGCGTCGACACACTAAGCCTAGTCTCAAGCAACACTGGCTCTATGCCAACCAACTTAACAAATTGCTCTGAAACAAATGAGTGGGTTGCCCCCGGATCAAACAATGCATACGCGGCATGACCACAGAGAGAGATCGTACCTGTGATCACGCCAGGCGTATTCTCCGTTTCCTGGCGTGCCATAGCATAGATCCTTCCTTGAAAGGGTGGTCGACCTTGATTGGCTGGTGGGGGATTTCCAGTTCGATTCTCGATGCGTGGCTGCTGCGGGGATCCTTGGGATCCTAGGGGACGCATTTGAGGACAACTGCGAATTTGATGCTCCCTGCTGCTGCACCTAAAGCATGCTCCAAATCTATTCAGTTGGGGATTTGGCTTTCCAATAGCCCTTCTCACGGGTGGAGTAAAATGCCTATTGTTCACTGGCGACCTCCTCACAAAACGACGATTATCTCTGCCCTAGGCGAATCGCGATTCTGAAACGGCTGCCCTTTCCTGCTGGTCTCGCTCAATAATCTGGGCTCGCCTATACATCTCTCCATAGTCCTTTATATCATACGACAGTATCTGACTCCGGAGATCCGGCTTCATCCCATCCCGAAATCTCCGAGCTTTGTCCTGTGGGTTCTTTACCATGATCGGCGTGAACTTCGCTAGCCTTGCGAATTCCGCCTCATACTGGTCAATCGTCATTTGCCCTTGGCATAGTCGCATATACTCTATCAACTTCCTCTCTTGAGCGACTTCTGAAAAGTACTTTTCATAGAAACTCTCCACGAACACTGCCCAAACCAACTCCGTTCCTTCCGGAAACACTATTTCTTTGGTAGCTTTCCACCAATCATTCGCACCCTCTTGAAGCTGATACACTGCTAACGTTACTCTCTCCGCATCGGTGCACCCTAAAACATCGAACGCCTTCTCTAATTTCTCTATCCATCGTGGGGCGGCTTCGGGGTCACCTTTGCCATTGAACCTAGGCGGCTTTAACTTCAGGAACTGTTCCACTAACTGGGGCATCAGTCTAGCCCTTGCCGGCTGAGCTTGTTCTTACTGAGCCTGATTCCCTCCATTGCCAGCAATTGCTACGGCCTCAGCAGCCTGAGCGTGGGCTGCGGCTCTTTCCTACGCTTGCAAACCCATTATATGTCCTATCTCTCTCAAGGTCTCCATCACTTCCTCAAACCTCAGATCCCTAGCTTCACGATTCCCAGAGCTAGGCTGCCCCTAGGGTTCCTTGCCCCTTCTTCTACTCATCCTTTAGCTCTCGCTAAACACCTTCCTGCTATAATTCCACTCGATAATTAAAGACTAACTTAAGCTGTACCAATCTAAGGCCCTAAGTAGGTATGGAACAACAACTAACAACCAGCACGCGACTTAATACTATCAACCTCAACACATCACCTGTCACGCCCCGCGCCTTCCACGACATGCCACATCCCTCCTCTTGGTTGATATGAGTATGACGTCCCAGGAACCGTCGCCGACCCAAAACCCAGCACAGAGATTCATACACAAGCGGAAGCAGAACAAATAATAACAATACCCAGACAGAAAACAATACGAGAACAAGGATAGCACGACAGAAACTACTAATTACAAAATATACACTTTTATATATGCAAAAGCTTTTACAATATCCATTTACAAACGAAATACACGAACCCAAAATGCATACAACAAAAGCGGACCACGGCCACCATACTGGTCAAAAAGGGAGAGGTGGCTAAGGAGGACTAAATCCCAAAAAGTGTCAGTCCTCGATCTACTAGGAGAGGGAATCTATCCTAGGGCTCCCAATCAGGGTCTGAGCTCGACGCTTCCGACGAACTCTCGAATAACTCCTGGTCCTCGTCTGAACTGGCTGCCTCGGACTCGGTCTCCATCTCCGGGTCCTCATCAACCTCCATCGGCTCCTCGACCTCCACATCCATCGGCTCCGGGGCCGGATTGACGATCTCAGGCTCAAAGTCGACTCCTCCTAGCTCCTCATCCTCCTCTCCTAACTCCGGTCCCTCGTCAATCTCCCAACTCACCTCCATATCTGAATCGGGATCGACTATGTCCCCGTTGGAACACTGAGGGTCTAGTTGGCCCTCCGCGGTAAACGGAATGTCCACGGAACGAAGGGGTCCGTACTCTTCCCCGAACTGATCTCGGAAGCACCAAGCGACATACTCGTGCGTCTCATAGTGGGTGGTCCCTACATCTACCCAGACTAAGGTGTAATGTCTCAAAAACATCTCCTCATTCCCTATGGGGTGCACCGACATGGTATGCTCAAGATGCTGAGGGATCCCATGTCGCACCGGCGCGTCCGGCTCCTGCGCCATCGTCAAGGTCGGGGGTCTGAAAGGTTGGGTTTTTCAACCGTGAGACGAATCTCAGCAAGTAAAAACCCACTAAACCTAAACTAGGCTAACATGCACCTCCTGACAGGAATAAAATGCACCCAATTAAACAACCATAGACCTAGGCCCTCGGGCCCAGATCATACTTACCGTCGATCCTGCAGGTTAGGCAATTCAATATAATGATCAAACACATCCTCAGGCATATGCAGTCACACATGCGTCATACGCATGCTCAGGCTCATAAATGTTTAGTTCACACACTCATCACCGAGTCTCACAAACGATCACAACTGTCCATGCGCTCTTATGCGTGCCAATGCATCAATGTAGTATATGCGCGCGTATTTGGATTATAAGATGGAACCGCTTAGACATGTTCCATACCATGCCCAGCAATTTCACCACATAGTCTAATACTCAACATATTTACTCGTTATCTTATCTTTCTACGGCCCATTGGCCCGGCCTCTGGCCCAATAACAACACTTCGTGGCCAGCGTAAAAACGCCCCCGGCCCAGTGTCTCTAGCCCGCGTTAAACGCATCAGGCGCAACACCGATCTCCTACGAACCAAGCCTGCTACAAAGTGCATGAGACTGGTCGTCTTCCGGACACACCGGGCATCGTCTTGCTACAAAGTGCATGAAGACGAAATCGACCCGAAGGCCACGGCCCGAAGGCCTTAAGTGATCACACGGCACACTTGCCCAATTTTTATCTGAACCCGGCGACGAACGCAACGGGTAATTACAAGTGATCACATGCTCATGGTAGACTCGCATTCTCGCACAAATTTCATCACATGTCTCACACTCGACAAACACGTAATGCACAGCCATGAATGCTCATGCTCGAGCAATATGTGGTATACATGAGCACCAATCAATTCAAGGACACATTTCAATCAAAACCAATTAACGTGTTCGATAAATCATCATTCGACGTGCTCATAGCTCAAGTCACAATTCGCACATTTCGATCACATAGTCAAGCGACGTGGCAAGGTCTAATTAAACCTCATAGCATACAAATCAATCAATTTAAGCAATTCAACCAACCGATCAATCACCCGGGCCATTCTAACGCCTCAACCAAGCTAATCCGACAACAAGTCATCACTCGGTCCATCATTTGTCACCATGGACAGCCCTCAAGTAACCTCGTCTCGGCCTCCAATCCTCATCTATTTCTCCTCAAACATCCAATGACATTCTCCAGGCACTTTCCGATCAATAACATTTCATAACTAACCATGATTACACTGATAAATCACTAACTACAACTAATCCCGATCTAAAGGGCATTATTGTCCTAATTAGGGTTTAGGGGGTATTACTTACTTAAACTTGGGTCTAGACGACGGGGAATGGCAACCAACTACCGGTGAACGATAAATCGGCGGCGGATTCCCGAGGAATGGTGGCTCACGGACGGCGGCCTCCAAGCGGCGGCTCACGGCTTAGTCGGCCTCCAAATGGCTAAGGAGAGAGAGAGACGGTCGATGAGGTGGCGGCTAGGCGTGGACAGGCGGACGACGGTGCTCTCGGGCGGACGGCACGGCGGCGACGGCGACGGCGCGACTGGCACGGGCGAACGACGGTGGTGGATGGCTCGGCGATCCCACGGCCGAGAGGGGAGAGAACACGGCCAAGAGAGAGGGAAGGGACGGTGGGATGGTGAGGTGGCGGTGGCGGAATAGCGGAACGGCGGGACGGTCGGCTCCGGCGGAAACGGCCACGACGGCGGCGGCGGCGAAGTGGACGGCATGAGGGACGGCAAGGAGGAAGGGGTGGCTAGCGAAATGGAGAGGGAGAGAGAGAAGAGAGAGAGACTTGGCTTGCTCTAGAAGATAGAATGAAGATAGAGAGAAGAAAAGATGGGTTTATAGTGGAGTTGGTGGGAGTTGGTGACAAGTGTCAACAATCTAAAGACTTGGACTAAACACCCCTAGATCTAATGGTTGTCATTCTCTTAAGATCAATAATTGAATGGCAACAAAGTCATTACTAACTCCACTAACTCAAGTCCCATTATCCACTAAAAACTAAATAATAATCCTCCACTAAAAATCCCAAATTTGGAACACTATGCTAGGCTTAGGGGCAAAGTCGTCTTTTGTCCGATTCCGGGCCGAAATTCCATTTTTCGACCAGACTAAACCCCTATATAAATGCCAACTCAAATTGACGTCGTCCCTGCGAAACTAAACCAGTAAACCTTCGAAAATCAACCTCAAAGTCCGGATCAAATTCCACGATCAAACTAGTTAAATTTCAATTTCTGAATCTCATACTAACGGGCGGCTGTTTAGGGGTTACGCGTATCGACCTAAGGTTATCCGAGTCGTGACGGCCTCGATTATCGGGAGAACGAGAGGAATTATCGCTAGTTCCGGAGATAACGATCGTTCGGGTTAAGTTCGGGACCGGTCGACCACGTGCACTTTTGGTCATGCAGAATCACCTGCTATCCGATCGTACATCGTTGGCCTCGGTCGAACCGAGTCCGTTACCTTCCAAAGATCGATCTACTTGGCCCAAAATATTTCCTCGTCGTTTCTCGAAGTTGATGTCCCGTTCACGATCGGGTCCTTGGTCCACGTATCGTTATCCTAGTTAGCCATTCCCATCTGGACAGTGTCCTAGGAGTGATCAACTCTGGGCGAGACTTATGAAAATGAAATAACAAATAAGACTCGTTTTATTAATTTCCGGAAATTGAGTTGAAATTCGGGATGTTACATCACCCAAGAGTATTTATATACTCACCTCTGGTCCTGCCGCACCTGCACTTACGAGTCAGTTAATCAAAGAATCACTCAAGCAATGCACAAACAGTCAGGAGGTACACTTAGCATACGTGGTCACCCTACTGTCTACCCTTAGTCTCATTGCTCCTTATCACTCCAGGCTTTGACCGTATTAAATCGAGCTGACCTTGCTCTAATACCAAATCAAGCGGGGATGTCACGCTCCGCACCCTCTATGGTGCGCCACATCCCTCCTCTTGGTTGATTTGAGTGCGACATCCCAGGACGCGTCGCCGACCCATCACCCAACACAGAGATTCATATACAAGCGGAAGCAGAACAAATAATAATACTCTGACAGAAAACAATATGAGAACAAGGGCAGCACAACAGAAATTACTGATTACAAAATATGCACTTTTATACATATATAGAAACTTTTACAATATCCATTTACAGCCAAAATATACATCCAAAAGCATAACGGCAAAAGCAGGTCACAACCACTACACTAGTCAAAAGGGAGAGGCGGCCAGGGAGAAACATCAGCAAAAAGAGAAAGGCGGACTAAATCCCAAAAAGTGTCAGTCCTTGCTACAACGGGAAGGGGATCTATCATAGGGCTCCCAGTCGGGGTCTGAGCTCGACGTCTTTGAAGAACTCTTAGACAACTCCTAGTCCTCGACCGAACTCATCGTCTCAGACTCGGTCTCCATCGCAGGATCCCCATCTACCTCCATAGGCTCCACTGCCTCCACGTCCATCGGCTCCGAGGCTGGATCGACAATCTCAGGCTCAAAGTCCACACCTCCCAACTCCTCATCTTTCTCTCCTAGCTCAGGTCCCTCGTCTATCTCCCAACTCACCTCCATCTCCGCGTCAGGGTCAACTATATCTCCGTTAGGGCATTGCGAATCTAGCTCACCCTCCCCGTTGAACGGGATATCCATAGAACGGAGGGGCCTGTACTTATCCCCAAAACGGTCTCTAAAGCACCAGGCCATGTACTCATGAGTCTCAAAATGTGTGGCCCCTACATCTACCCAAACTAAAGTATAATGTCTAAGGAACATTTCCCCATTTCCTATGGGGTGAACCGACATGGTGTGCTCGAGGTGCTGCAGAATCCCATGTCGCACCGGTGCATCCGGCACCTCCGGCATCGTCAGGGTCTGGGGGTCTGAAAAGTTGGGTTATTCAACCATGAGACGAATCTCAGCAAGTAAAAACCCACTAAACCTAAACTAGGCTAACATGCACCTCCTGACAGGAACAAAACTCAATCAAACAAACACGGATCTAGGCCTTCGGCCCAAATCGCACTTACCGATGATGTAACATCCCGAATTTCGACTCGATTTCCGGAAATAAATAAAACGAGTCTTATTTGTTATTTCATTTCGTAAGTCTCGCCCGGAGCTGATCACTCCTGGGATACTGACCAGATGGGAATGGCTAACTAGGATAATGGTACGTGGACCAAGGACCCGATCGTGAACTGGACATCAATTTCGAGAAACGACGAAGAAATATTTTGGGCCAAGTAGATCGATCTTCGGAAGGCAACGGACTCGGTCCGACCGAGGCCAACGATGTACGATCGGATAGCAGGTGATTCTGCATGACCGAAAGTGCACGTAGTCGACCAGTCCCGAACTTAACCCGAACGATCGTTATCTTCGGAACTAGCGATAATTCCTCTCGTTCTCCCGATAATCGAGGCCGTCATGACTCAGATAACCTTAGGTCTATACGCGTAACCCCTAAACAGTCGTCCGTTAGTATGAGATTCAGAAATTGAAATTTAACTAGTTTGATCGTGAAATTTGATCCGGACTTCGAGGTTGATTTTCGAGGGTTTACTGGTTTAATTTCGCAAGGACGACGTCAATTTGGGTTGGCCATTTATATAGGGGTTTAGTCTGGTCGAAAAATGGAAATTCGGCCCGGAATCGAACAAAAGACGACTTTGCCCCTAAGCCTAGTAGAGAGTTCCGAATTTGGGATTTTAGTGGAGATTTATTAATTAGTTTTTAAGTGGATAATGGACTTGAGTTAGTGGAGTTAGTAAAGTCATTCTTGCCCTTCAATTATTGGTCTTGAGAGAATGACAACCATTAGATCTAGGGGTGTTTAGTCCAAGCCTTTAGATTGTTGACACTTGGCACTACCCCACCAACCACTCCACTATAAACTCATTATCACCTCTCTCTCTCTTTTCCGTGCTCTCTCTCCCGTGAAACCACCCTCCCTTCGCCGACCACTTCCCCTTTTTTGCCGTCCGCCCAAACCGTCCACCGCCGGCTGTCCCTTGCGCCGCCGTGGAGCCATCATCAACCGCCTCACCGACCGTTCCTCTCTCTTTCCTTGGCCGTTTAGAGGCTGTGAGCCCGTGAACCGCCGCTTGGAGGCCGCCGCCGTTAGCCGCCGATCCTCGGGAATCCGCCGCCGATTTACCGTTCACCGGTAGTTGGCCGCCTTTCCCCGTCGTCGTAGAACCCGAGTTTAAGTGAGTACAACCCCCTAAACCCTAATTAGGACGATTATGCCCTCTAGATCGGGATTAGGAGTTTTAGTGGTTAATTAGTATATTTGATGTTGGTGATAGATTATGGTTTGATCGGAAATTATTGGGAGATTGTTAATTGGTTGTTTGAGGAATAATGGAAGTGAATTTGAGGATGAAACAAGGTTTAGTAGTGGCTGTCCGTGAGGCTAATCAAGGGATTAAGTATTGATTTGTTGTCGTTTTAACTTGATCGAGGTGTTAGAAATTCCCAGGTAATTGATCGATTGGTTGAAATGCTTGAATTGGTCGATTTATATGCTATGAGGGTTAATTAGGCCATGCCATGTCGCTTGATCGTGTGAGCGGAATGTGCGAAGTGTGACTTGGGCAAATGAGCATGTTTAAATGTGGTGAGCTTGAACTTATTGAATTGTGTCGATTGGTGCTCATATTTATCCACATATCGCCCGAGCATAAGCATTCATGGCTGCGCATTACGTGTGTGCCGAGTGTGAGGCATGTGATGAAATTGTGCGAGAATGCGGGTCTGCCATGAGCATGTGATCACGTGTAATTGCCCGTTGCGTTTGTCGCCGAGTTCAGATAAAATTTGGGGCATGTGTGCCGTGTGATCACTTAAGGCCTTCGGGTCGGTGCCGTCTTCATGCACTTTGGAGCAAGACGATGCCCGGTGTGTCCGGATGACGACCAGTCTCATGCAGGCTTGGATCGTAGGAGATCGGTGTTGCGCCTGATGCGTTTAACGCGGGCTAGAGACACTGGGCCGGGGGCGTTTTTACGCTGGCCACGGAGTGTTGTGATTGGGCCAGAGGCCGGGCTAGTGAGCCCTGGAAAGATAAGATAATGAGTAAATTGTTAAGTATTAGATTATGTGGTGGAATTGTTGGGCATGGTATGGGACGTGTCTGAGCGGTTCCATCTTATAATCCAAATACGCGCGCATGTACTACATCGATGCATTGGCATGCATAAGAGCGCATGGACAGTTGTGATCGCCTGTGATACTCGATGGATGAGTGTGTGATCTAACATTTGAGAGCCTGAGCATGCGTATGACGCAAGCGTGACTGTGTATGCCGAGGATGTGTTTGATCATTATATGAAATTATCTAACCTGCAGGGTCGACGGTAAGTATGATCTGGGCCCGAGGGCCTAGGTCTATGGTTGTTATTTGAGTGTTTTGATTCCTGTCAGGAGGTGCATGTTAGCCTAGTTTAGGTTTAGTGGGTTTTTACTTGCTGAGATTCGTCTCACGGTTGAAAAACCCAACCTTTCAGACCCCAGACCTTGACGATGCCGCAGGAGCCGGAGGTGACGGTGCGATATGGGATCCCTCAGCATTTGGAGCATACCATGTCGGTTCACCCCATAGGGAATGGGGAGATGTATTTGAGGCACTATACCCTAGTTGTAATAGATGTAGGGACCACCCATTATGAGACGCACGAGTACATAGCTTGGTGCTTTCGAGACCGGTTCGAGGAGGAGTATGGGCCCCTTCGTTCCATGGACGACCCGTTTACCGGAGAGGGTCAGTTAGACCCGCAGTGTCCCGATGGGGACATAGTCGATCCCGATTCAGATATGGAGGTGAGTTGGGAGATTGACGAGGGACCAGACTTAGGAGAGGAGGACGAGGAGCTGGGAGGAGTAGACTTCGAGCCTGAGATCGTTGATCCGGCCCCGGAGCCGATGGATGTGGAGGTCGAGGAGCCGATGGAGGTTGATGAGGACCCGGAGATGGAGACCGAGTCCGAGGCAGCCAGTTCAGACGAGGATCAGGAGTTTTCCGAGAGTTCGTCGGAGGCGTCGAGTTCGGACCCCGACTGGGAGCCCTAGGATAGATTCCCTCTCCTAGTAGACCGAGGACTGACACTTTTTGAGACCTAGTCCTCCTTAGCCACCTCTCCCTTTTTGACCAGTGTGGTGGCCGTGGCCCGCTTTTGTTGTATGTATCTTGGGTCTGTATATTTGGTTTGTAAATGGATATTGTAAAAGCTTTTGCGTATATATGAAAATGTATATTTTGTATTCAGTAATTTCTGCAATGCTATCCTTGTTCTCATATTGTTTTATGTCTGGGTATTATTATTACTGTTTTGCTTCCGCTTGTGTATGATCTCTGTGTTAGGTGTTGGGTCGGCGACGCTTCCTGGGACGTCGCACTCATAACGACCAAGAGAAGGGATGTGGCGCGTCGCGGAGGGCGCGGGGCGTGACATCCCCCGTTGTTTTGGTATCAGAGCAAGGTTAGCTCGATCCAATTTGGTCGAAACCTGGAGTGATAAGGAGCGATGAGACCAAGGGTAGACAATAGGGTGACCTCGTGTGCTAAGTGTGCCTCCTGACTGTTTGTGCTTGATTGAGTGATTCTTTGATTAACTGACCCATAAGCGCAGGTGCGGCAAGACCAAAGGTGAGTACATAATCCTCTTGGGGTGATGTTTTGAGATTGCTAGTATCAAGTCGCATGCTGGTTGTTGGTTGTTGTTTCATACCTGCTTAGGGCCTTAGCTTGTTAGAGCTTGAGTTAGGTCTCTAATTCCCGAGTGGAATTATAGCAGGTAGGTGTTTAGCAAGGACTGAAGGATGAGTAGAAAGAGGGGCAAGGAACCCCAGGGGCAGCCTAGTACGGGGTATCGTGAAGCTAGAGATCCGAGGTTTGAGGAAGTAATGGAAACTCTGAGAGAGATAGGACATATCATGGGTATGCAAGCGCAGCCGGTAGGGGCTAGACAGATGCCTCAGTTAGTGGAGCAGTTCTTGAAGTTAAAGCCGCCTAGGTTTAATGGTAAGAGTGACCCCGAAGCCGCTTCACGTTGGATAGAGGAGTTAGAGAAGGCATTTGATGTTTTAGAGTGCACCGATGCGGAAAGAGTTACGCTAGCGGTGTATCAGCTTCAAGAGGGTGCGAATGATTGGTGGAGAGCTACTAAGGAGAGAGTGTTCCCGGAAGAAACTGAGTTGGTTTGGGCAGTGTTCGTAGAGAGTTTCTATGAGAAGTACTTTTTGGAAGTCGCTCAGGAAAGGAAGTTAATGGAGTTTATGCAACTATGCCAAGGACAGATGACGATTGATCAGTATGTGGCGGAGTTTGCAAGGTTGGCAAAGTTTGCGCCGACCATGGTAGAGAACCCACGGGACAAAGCTAGGAGATTCCGAGATGGGATGAAGCCGGATCTCCGAAGTCAAATTCTGTCGCATGATATAAGGGACTATGGAGAGATGTATAGACGAGCCCAGATTATTGAGCGAGATCAGCAGGAGAGGGCAGCCGCCTCAGGATCGCGGTTTGCCCAGGGTAGAGATAATCGTCGCTTTGCGAAGAGGCCGCCAATGAATAATAGACGTTTTACCCCACCTGTGAGAAGGGCTATTGGAAAGCCAAATCCCCAGCCATATAGATTTGGAGCGTGTTTTAGATGTGGTAGCAGGGAGCATCAGATTCGTAGTTGTCCTCAGATGCGTCCCTCAGGACCCCCGCAGCAGCCGCGTATTGAGAATAGGATCGGGAATCCCCCACCAGCGAACCAAGGTCGACCGCCCGCTCAAGGAAGGGTTTATGCTATGGCACGCCAAGAAGCGGAAAATGCGCCGGGCGTGATCACAGGTACGGTCTCTCTTTGTGGACATGCCGCGTATGCATTGTTTGATCCGGGGGCAACCCACTCGTTCGTTTCGGAGCAATTTGTTAAGTTGGTTGGTATAGAACCCGTGTTGCTTGAGACTAGGCTTTGTGTGTCGACGCCGATGAATGATAGCCTGTTAGTCTTGTTTGGGTGTCCTAAGTGTAAGATAGTCATTGGGGGTAAAGAAGAGGATATCGATCTGGTTGTGCTACCCATGTTTGACTTCGATGTGATCGTTGGAATGGATTGGTTAGTCCGGCAAAAGGCTGTGATGGATTGTAGTAGTCGTACGATTCGGTTTAGTCCGGAGCGGTGTGCTAGTTTTGAGTTTCAGGGAAGTCGAGGAGGAGTCTCGATCCCTTGGATTTCTTTGCTTGAAGTGAATAGGTTGTTAGACGAAGGGTGTGAAGGATACTTGGTGAATGTTGTGGACCCAATAGTGGTGGAACCTAAATTGGAAGATATACCTGTAGTGTGCAATTTCCCCGAAGTTTTTCCTAAGGAACTACCAGGTTTGCCACCCGAGCGAGAAGTGGAGTTTGTGATTGAGTTGGCGCCAGGAATAGAGCCGATTTCGAAAGTGCCGTATCGGATGTCCTTAACGGAGTTGAAGGAGCTGAAAGTTCAGATGCAAGAGTTGCTAGACAAAGGTTTCATTCGCCCTAGTGTATCCCCATGGGGAGCGCCAGTTGTGTTTGTAAGGAAGAAAGATGGGACGTTAAGGCTGTGCATAGATTATCGTCAGTTGAATCAGGTGACAGTGAAAAATAAGTACCCACTGCCAAGGATCGATGACTTGTTCGATCAGCTACAAGGAGCCGCAGTGTTCTCCAAGATAGATTTGAGGACCGGGTACCATCAGTTGAGGATCAAAAAGGAGGATATACCTAAGACTGCCTTCAGGACAAGGTATGAGCACTATGAGTTCACGGTGATGCCCTTCGGATTGATGAATGCCCCAGCTGCTTTTATGGATTTGATGAATAGAGTATTCAAGGAATTTCTAGATCAGTTTGTTATAGTCATCATAGATGATATACTGGTGTATTCGAAGAGCCCTGAGGAACATGAAATACACTTGGCTGAAGTACTACGGACGTTGAGAGAACACGCGTTGTATGCTAAGTTCAGCAAGTGCGAATTTAGTAAAGTGGCATTTCTTGGACATATCGTGTCGGGAGATGGAATTTCCGTGGATCCGATAAAGGTCGAAGCGGTGACTAAGTGGTCCAGACCGACATCAGTAACGGAAGTTCGGAGCTTTTTAGGACTAGCTGGCTATTATAGACGATTTGTAGAAAGGTTCTCATCCATAGCCATGCCTTTGACACGATTATTGAAGAAGGAGACTAAGTTTGAATGGGACGATAAGTGCGAAAGGAGTTTTCAGGAGTTGAAGTATAAGTTGACGACCGCTCTAGTGTTGACTATTCCGTCAGGACCTGGTGGATTTGAGATTTATAGCGATGCTTCTCTAAGAGGACTTGGTTGTGTGTTGATGCAGCATGGTAAGGTGGTAGCTTATGCGTCGCGTCAGTTGAGGCCCCATGAAAGGAATTACCCGACGCATGATTTGGAATTAGCAGCGATAGTGTTCGCACTTAAGATTTGGAGGCATTACTTGTGTGGAGAGAAGTTTCAGATCTATACGGATCATCAGAGCTTAAAGTACCTGTTTTCGCAGAAGGAGTTGAATATGAGACAACGTAGGTGGATAGAACTTCTGAAGGACTACGACTACGATATTTTGTATCATCCGGGGAAAGCAAATAAGGTCGCCGATGCCTTGCGTCGCAAGTCTAGTATGGCACACTTGATGGTCAAAGAATGGATATTGTTGGAAAGGCTCAGAGACTCGGAGTTTAAGTTCGAAGTGAGCCAAGTATCAAATTTGATAGCTGCTCTAAGGATTGAGCCGGAGATTAAGGACAAGATTAAGGCAATGCAATCTACGGACCCCGAAATCCAGAAAATAATTGAAATGGACACAGTGAAAAGGAAGTCAGATTTTCAAGTGTTGGATGATGGGATTTTGAAGTTTAGAGGACGACTGTGTGTGCCAGATGACGAAGGATTGAAGGAGGATATCTTGAGTGAAGCTCATCGGAGTCAGTATAGCATCCACCCAGGGAGTACTAAGATGTATCAGAATTTGAGGCAGCACTATTGGTGGAATGGTATGAAGAAGGACGTGGCTAAGCATGTGGCCAAGTGTTTGACGTGCCAACAAGTGAAGGCACAGCACTGCAAGCCAGGTGGATTGTTGCGACCGTTGGAGATCCCAGAATGGAAATGGGAGCATATCACGATGGACTTTGTAACGGGATTGCCGCGTAGTCAAAGAGGACATGATTCTATTTGGGTGATAGTGGATCGCTTGACTAAGTCAGCGCATTTTTTAGCAGTGCGAAAGGACTTGGAACTGGAAAGGTATGCAGAGTTGTATGTGCGGCAGATTGTTCGACTTCATGGAGTGCCAGTAACGATTACTTCGGACCGTGATCCCAGGTTTACTGCCAAGTTTTGGAAAAGTCTACAAGAGGCATTAGGAACGAGATTACAGTTCAGTACGGCCTATCATCCGCAAACAGATGGTCAGTCGGAAAGGACGATCCAGACTTTGGAGGATATGCTGAGAGCCTGTGTATTGGATTTCCAAGGCAAGTGGGAAGAACAGTTACATTTAGTGGAGTTCGCCTACAATAATAGTTATCAGCAGAGTATTCAGATGGCACCGTTTGAGGCCTTGTATGGCAGAGCGTGTAGGACGCCGTTGTGTTGGGACGAAGTTGGTGAGAAAAGTATTACTGGCCCAGAGTTGGTACAACGGACTATGGAAGCTGTAGAGATTATTCGGGATAGACTTAGAACAGCCCAGAGTCGCCAAAAGAGTTACGCCGATCGGAGGAGAAGGCCCTTGGAGTTTCAAGTGGGAGATCATGTATTTCTCAAGGTGTCACCGATGAAAGGATTGTCCCGATTTGGTAAGAAAGGTAAGCTCAGTCCAAGGTATGTCGGACCATTCGAGATATTGGAGAAGATTGGTGATATGGCTTACCGACTTGCTTTGCCTCCTAATCTGTCGCAAGTGCACAATGTGTTTCATGTGTCGATGTTAAGGAAGTACGAACCAGACCCGACTCACGTTTTGAGATACGAAGAGATAGATGTTGACGACAGGGTGTCGTATGTGGAAAGACCAGTCAGAATCGAAGACAGAAAGGATCGAGTGCTGAGGAACAAGACGATTCCAATGGTTAAGGTCGTGTGGGAGCATCATGGTACAGAAGGAGCTACTTGGGAAAGTGAAGAGGCCATGCGACGTCTGCACCCCCAGTTGTTTGAGTAGAGTAGTGTAGAGTGCAAATTTCGAGGACGAAATTTTTGTAAGGGGGGAAGAATTGTAACATCCCGAATTTCGACTCAATTTCCGGAAATAAATAAAACGAGTCTTATTTGTTATTTCATTTTGTAGGTCTCGCCCGGAGCTGATCACTCCTGGGATACTGACCAGATGGGAATGGCTAACTAGGATAATGGTACGTGGACCAAGGACCCGATCGTGAACTGGACATCAATTTCGAGAAACGACGAGGAAATATTTTGGGCCAAGTAGATCGATCTTCGGAAGGCAACGGACTCGGTCCGACCGAGGCCAACGATGTACGATCGGATAGCAGGTGATTCTGCATGACCGAAAGTGCACGTAGTCGACCGGTCCCGAACTTAACCCGAACGATCGTTATCTTCGGAACTAGCGATAATTCCTCTCGTTCTCCCGGTAATCGAGGCCGTCACGACTCGGATAACCTTAGGTCGATACGCGTAACCCCTAAACAGTCGCCCGTTAGTATGAGATTCAGAAATTGAAATTTAACTAGTTTGATCGTGAAATTTGATCCGGACTTCGAGGTTGATTTTCGAGGGTTTACTGGTTTAATTTCGCAAGGACGACGTCAATTTGGGTTGGCCATTTATATAGGGGTTTAGTCTGGTCGAAAAATGGAAATTCGGCCCGGAATCGGACAAAAGACGACTTTGCCCCTAAGCCTAGTAGAGAGTTCCGAATTTGGGATTTTAGTGGAGATTTATTAATTAGTTTTTAAGTGGATAATGGACTTGAGTTAGTGGAGTTAGTAAAGTCATTCTTGCCCTTCAATTATTGGTCTTGAGAGAATGACAACCATTAGATCTAGGGGTGTTTAGTCCAAGCCTTTAGATTGTTGACACTTGGCACTACCCCACCAACCACTCCACTATAAACTCATTATCACCTCTCTCTCTCCTCATTCTAGCTTCTTCTTCAAGCCAAGTCTCACTTCTCTCTCTCTCTTCTCCCTCTCTTCCTCTCCATTTCGCCGGCCACTCCTCCTCCTTGCCGTCCACTTCGCCGCCGCCAAGGCCGCCCGTCGCCGCCCGCCGTGGCCGTTCCGCCACCGCCACTTCGCCGTCCCGCCATCACCCTCACCGTTTCCTCTCTCCCTCTCACCGTCTCTCTCTCTTTTCCGTGCTCTCTCTCCCGTGAAACCACCCTCCCTTTGCCGACCACTTCCCCTTTTTTGCCGTCCGCCTGAACCGTCCATCGCCGGCTGTCCCTTGCGCCGCCGTGGAGCCATCATCGACCGCCTCACCAACCGTTCCTCTCTCTTTCCTTGGCTGTTTAGAGGCCGTGAGCCCGTGAACTGCTGCTTGGAGACCGCCGCTGTTAGCTGCCGATCCTCGGGAATCCGCCGCCGATTTACCGTTCACCGGTAGTTGGCCGCCTTTCCCCGTCATCGTAGAACCCGAGTTTAAGTGAGTACAACCCCCTAAACCCTAATTAGGACGATTATACCCTCTAGATCGGGATTAGGAGTTTTAGTGGTTAATTAGTATATTTGATGTTGGTGATAGATTATGGTTTGATCGGAAATTATTGGGAGATTGTTAATTAGTTATTTGAGGAATAATGGAAGTGAATTTGAGGATGAAACAAGGTTTAGTAGTGGCTGTCCGTGAGGCTAATCAAGGGATTAAGTATTGATTTGTTGTCGGTTTAACTTGATCGAGGTGTTAGAAATTCCCGGGTAATTGATCGATTGGTTGAAATGCTTGAATTGGTCGATTTATATGCTATGAGGGTTAATTAGGCCATGCCATGTCGCTTGATCGTGTGAGCGGAATGTGCGAAGTGTGACTTGGGCATATGAGCATGTTTAAATGTGGTGAGCTTGAACTTATTGAATTGTGTCGATTGGTGCTCATATTTATACCACATATCGCCCGAGCATAAGCATTCATGGCTGCGCATTTCGTGTGTGCCGAGTGTGAGGCATGTGATGAAATTGTGCGAGAATGCGGGTCTGCCATGAGCATGTGATCACGTGTAATTGCTCGTTGCGTTTGTCGTCGGGTTCAGATAAAATTTGGGGCATGTGTGCCGTGTGATCACTTAAGGCCTTCGGATCGGTGCCGTCTTCATGCACTTTGGAGCAAGACGATGCCCGGTGTGTCCGGATGACGACCAGTCCTTTGGGTCGTGGCCTTCGGGTCGATTCCGTCTTCATGCACTTTGGAGCAAGACGATGCCCGGTGTGTCCGGATGACGACCAGTCTCATGTAGGCTTGGATCGTAGGAGATCGGTGTTGCGCCTGATGCGTTTAACGCGGGCTAGAGACACTAGGCCGGGGGCGTTTTTACGCTGGCCACGGAGTGTTGTGATTGGGCCAGAGGCCGGGCTAGTGAGCCGTGGAAAGATAAGATAATGAGTAAATTGTTAAGTATTAGATTATGTGGTGGAATTGCTGGGCATGGTATGGGACGTGTCTGAGCGGTTCCATCTTATAATCCAAATACGCGCGCATGTACTACATCGATGCATTGGCACGCATAAGAGCGCATGGACAGTTGTGATCGTCTGTGATACTCGGTGGATGAGTGTGTGATCTAACATTTGAGAGCCTGAGCATGCGTATGACGCAAGCGTGACTGTGTATGCCGAGGATGTGTTTGATCATTATATGAAATTATCTAACCTGCAGGGTCGACGGTAAGTATGATCTGGGCCCGAGGGCCTAGGTCTATGGTTGTTATTTAAGTGTTTTGATTCCTGTCAGGAGATGCATGTTAGCCTAGTTTAGGTTTAGTGGGTTTTTACTTGCTGAGATTCGTCTCACGGTTGAAAAACACAACCTTTCAGACCCCAGATCTTGACGATGCCGCAGGAGCCAGAGGTGACGGTGCGATATGGGATCCCTCAGCATTTGGAGCATACCATGTCGGTTCACCCCATAGGGAATGGGGAGATGTATTTGAGGCACTATACCCTAGTTGTAATAGATGTAGGGACCACCCATTATGAGACACACGAGTACATAGCTTGGTGCTTTCGAGACCGGTTCGGGGAGGAGTATGGGCCCCTTCGTTCCATGGACGTCCCGTTTACCGGAGAGGGTCAGTTAGACCCGCAGTGTCCCGATGGGGACATAGTCGATCCCGATTCAGATATGGAGGTGAGTTGGGAGATTGACGAGGGACCAGACTTAGGAGAGGAGGACGAGGAGCTGGGAGGAGTAGACTTCGAGCCTGAGATCGTTGATCCGACCCCGGAGCCGATGGATGTGGAGGTCGAGGAGCCGATGGAGGTTGATGAGGACCCGGGGATGGAGACCGCGTCCGAGGCAGCCAGTTCAGACGAGGATCAGGAGTTTTTCGAGAGTTCGTCGGAGGCGTCGAGTTCAGATCCCGACTGGGAGCCCTAGGATAGATTCCCTCTCCTAGTAGATCGAGGACTGACACTTTTTGAGACCTAGTCCTCCTTAGCCACCTCTCCCTTTTTGACCAGTGTGGTGGCCGTGGCCCGCTTTTGTTGTATGTATCTTGGGTCTGTATATTTGGTTTGTAAATGGATATTGTAAAAGCTTTTGCATATATATGAAAATGTATATTTTGTATTCAGTAATTTCTGCAATGCTATCCTTGTTCTCATATTGTTTTATGTCCGGGTATTATTATTATTTGTTTTGCTTCCGCTTGTGTATGATCTCTGTGTTGGGTGTTGGGTCGGCGACGCTTCCTGGGACGTCGCACTCATAATGACCAAGAGAAGGGATGTGGCGCGTCGCGGAGGGCGTGGGGCGTGACAGATGACCCTGTAGGTTAGGCAATTTAAAGTGATAATCAAGCACATACTCGGGCATACACGGTCACACGTGCATCATACGCATGTTCATGCTCATAAATGTTCGTGCCACATGCCAATCACCAAGTTTCACACATATTCATACTCGTCCATACATTCTTATGTATGCCGCCAATGCATCAATGTGGTACAAGCGCGCGTATTTGAATTATAAGATGGAACAACTTGGGCACGTCCCATACCATGCCTAGCGATTCCACCACATAATCTAATACTCTACAAATTATCTGATTTTCACGGCCCACTAGCCCAAACTCATATACAACACTTCGTGGCAAGAGTAAAAACGCTTCCGGCCCAGTGTCTCTAGCCTGCTACAAAGTGCATGAGGCGCAACACCGATCTCCTTACGAACCAAGCCTACTACAAAGTGCATGAGACTGGTTGTCTTCCGGACACACCAGGCATCGTCTTGCTACAAAGTGCATGAAGACGGAATCGACCCGAAGGCCACGACCCAAAGGCCCTAAGTGATCACACGGCACACTGCCCATTTTTATCTGAACCCGGCGTCAAGCGTATCGGGCAATTAAAGGTGATTACATGCTCATGGCAGACACGCATTCTCGCATAGATTTGGTCACATGCCTCACACTCGGCATACACAATGCACAACCATGAATGTTCATACTCGGGCAATATGGAATGCACAAGAGCACCAATCATTACAATTCAATGAATTCAAGCTTATCACATCACAACGTGCTCAATTGCCCAAATCACACTTTGCACAAAGTCGATCACATGATCACGCGACATGACAGAGTACGAATAAGCACAAGGCACACAAATCATTCAAATTGAGTACCACAACTATCCAATCAAATACCCAGGGAAATTCTGACACCTCAATCGAATTATTCCATCCACTTGTCGACACTTGAACCATTAATTGCCGATATGGACAGCCACCAATTGGCCTTGTCCCGACCTCAAATCCACCTTATAACCCTCTTAACAATCCATCGATCTCGTCCCAACACTTATTAATCCAATGGAAATCCTTAATCAATCTTAATCGCCGTTAATCAACCTCAATCAATTTAATTATCCACTAATTACTCACTACGACACCCTAACCCTATCTAAAGGGCATTATCATCCTAATTAGGGTTTAGTAGGTTTTACCCACCCAAACTCGAATCGGGACGACGGGGAACGGTGGCCAACTACCGGTGAACGGTAAGTCGGCGGCGGGATTCCCGATGAGCGGCAGCGGACAGTCACTGACGGCGGCGAGCGACGACTCTCCGGGCTAACATGGCTGGCGGCTCATGGCGGGGGAGACGGATGAACGGCGGCAGCGGTCGACGGCGTGAGGTGGCGGCGCGGCGGTGAACGGCGGCAACGGGCTCATGGTGGCTTGGCCTCCAAGCAGCCAAGAGAGAGGAATGAGGGCCGGAGAGGGTGGTTGTGGTGGTCGGCATGGACGGACGGCGAGTCGGCGGTCATGGCGTGCAGCGGCGGCAAATTGGGCGAGCGGCACGGTGGCGTGACGGCGAGCGATGGCGGGCGGACAGTCTCGACGATCACGTGTCCGGGGAAAGAGAAAGAACAAGGGAGGGAGACGGTGACGATGGCGGTGGCATGGCTTGAACGGCGGTGGTTCGGCGACGGTGCGGCTGGTGTGGGCGGCGGCGAGCGGCGAACTTGTGGCGGTGAGCGGCAAGAGAGGTGATCGGCGTGAGAGAGGAAGGGAGGGAGAGGGAAAGAGAGAGTCTAGCTTGAAGAAGAAGAAATTGGAAGGGAGAGAGAGAGAGAGAAGAAAGCTTATAGTGGGGTTGTTGGGGTTAGGTGCCACATGTCACAATCCTAGTCACCTTGACTCTCTTACCCTTAATCCAATGGCCACCATTCTTCCTAGATCAATTATTGAAGGGTAATGTAGTCTTTGCTCACTCCACTAACATCTTGTCACTTGTCCTTAAATGGCATTTAATTAATCCCCTTAAATCACTTAAAATTCGGAACACTAAATAGGGCTTAGGGGCAAAGTCGTCATTTGTCAGATTCCGGACCGAAATTCCATTTTTTGACCGGACTAATCCCCTATATAAATGGCCAACCCAAATTGACGTCGTCCTTGCGAAACTAGACCGGTAAATCCTCGAAAATCAACCTTGAAGTCTGGATTAAATTCCACGATCAAACTAGTTAAATCTTAATTTTTGAATCTCTCACTAACGGGCGGCTGTTTAAGGGTTATGCGTATTGACTTAAGGTTATCTGAGTCGTGACGGCCTCGATTACCGGGAGAACGAGAGGAATTATCGTTAGTTCCGGAGATAATGATCGTTCAGTTTAAGTTCGGGACTGGTCGGCCACGTGCACTTTCGGTCTTACAAAATCACCTGCTATCCGATCGTACATCATTGGCCTCGGCCAAACTAAGTCCGTTACCTTCCGAAGATCGACCTATTTTGGCCCAAAATATTTCCTCGTCGTTTCTCGGAATCGGTGTCCACTTCACGATCGGGTCCTTGGTCCACGTATCGTTATCCTAGTTAGCCATTCGTATCTAGTCAGTATCCCGGGAGTGATTAGCTCCGGGCGAGACTTACGAAAATGAAATAATAGATATAACTCGTTTTATTGATTTCCGGAAATTGAGTCGAATTTCGGGATGTTACAGCTTATGTGACGAATGCCAGAGAAGGCCGCGCCTACCGCAGAATCACGACGCTTGTGAGATTTGATGAGGGCCTAACGGACTTGGTGCCTACGTGGCGTGATATCACTACGCAAACAGAGAATGAATTGATCCCTATGTGGATTCAACGGTGCTTTGGCGGTACGGGCGGGCTGGCTTCGAGATAAAGCCATGGGTGGGATGTGAAATGGTCAGGCGTACGGGATCGAGGTGAAGATGAAGAAGCGAGAAGCGAGAAACTGTAGTGGCATAGGATAACCCAAGTCAAGTTTCGCTATTCATAGTGCATGTGAAATATGTGTTCTGTGCCATGGCTCAAAGAGCTTGTTAAAACATATTTGCATGCACTGTAATCATAAGATTTGCTCATGATGTTTCTTGTCTTATTCCACTGTGTGTATTAATTGTGATTGTCCCAAGAAATGCTTCCGCTTGTGTATAACGAAAGATAATAATGAACGGGACGTCATGTGAATGACCCTGAGGTTGGGGGTGTTACAACATGTTAGCTTAGTTTAGGTTTAGGGGGTTTAGTCGCTGAAATTCGTCTCACTGTTGTTGAAATCCCATCTTTTCAGACCCCCAGCCTTAAAGATGTCCGAAGTTCCCATCCGTTTTGGGATCCCGTCCCAGATAGATAGGGAGGTGATCAAGTACCCCATAAAGAACGAGGATATGTATATTAGGCATTTTACCACCGTATAGGTCGACATGGGCGAGCAGTACTTCTAGGCCCACAAATACATAAGTTGGTACTTTAGGGACTACTTTGGGTCTTACGGGGGCCTTTAGGACCTTTGATGTCCCATTCAACGGGCTAGGTGAGATAGATCCACAGGCCGCCGATGGAGATTTGCCGAGCCCTAAAGCCTCGTCCAAGGCGGGTTCTAGTTCAGGCTGTCGGCCTATTATCTGGGAGGTTAACGAGCCATACCCGATGGATGAGGAGCCGGTAGACTAGGATTCCGACTCAGAGCCTATGGATTCGGATGGCGAGTTGGAGTCGATAGAGCAAGATCCCGAGCCGGAGGGCGAGCCAAAGGAGGCCTATTCAGAGGAGGAGCCGGCAGAGGCTGAGTCTGAGTTGGATTCCATGGATTCCGAGGATGAGTCATCTGACAGCTCTTCTAAGTCCTTGGGATCCGACCCGGACTAGGTACCTTAGGGTTTAACCATAACCCCAGTCAACTTGGGCCGATACCTTTTTGACCGGAGCCCTTTCTTAGTTAGTAGTCTGACCGCCCAGGCCACCTACCCCATTTTGTCGTTGGTGGTCGTTGACCCGCTTTTAAGATGTATGTGTTTTTGTTGTAATGGATATTATATTCTCCCTGTTTAATGCAAGTGTATATTTGTATATTTTATTGTTGTGTTGCTATCCTTGGTCGCGTGTTTTAAATTGTACGGGTATTTATGTTGCTTTCGCGTGTGCTTGATTCTCTATTTTGGTTTTTGGGTCAGCGACGCGTCCTGGGACATCGCACAAATTCAACCTTGGTTAGGATGTTCGCGTGCCGTAGGGTTCAGGGCGTGAATGTACTTTCGGTCGTATGGGATCACTCGCGATCCGATGGTACGTTGTCGGCAACTAAATCCATCACCCTCCTTAGATCGGCCCACATTAGCTCAAAATATTCCCTCGTCGTTCCTCGGAATCAATGCTCGATTCATGGTCGAGTTCTTGGGTCCATGTGTCGTTTTCCTAGTTAGCCTTTCCTCATGGGTCAGTATATCGAGAGTGATCAATTCCGGACGAGACTTACCAAAACGAAATGAAAAATACACATCTATTTTATTGATCTCGGAAATGGTTCGAATTCAGAATGTCACATATGGAAATATATGTCAAATTATCTTCATGTTCTTACATGTTAGAGAGAGGGATGAAATTTGGTAACATCAGTTCATATGCACTTTATATATCCTTAGGTTAAATGTAAATAAAAAAAGGTATTCCTCATTCATTAAAATAAAATTATAGTTATAAGCCAAACTTAATTGTCGTGCTCAAGTGATCTATATATCCTATTTGAGAGCTTGGATATCGTAGGCGTGGTAGGGTCAATTACGAGGGTGCAATTCATTGTACTGTCCTTAAACAACGATCTATTGAAGAGAGGCTGATCAAGTATTCCGGCTCACCAAACACCGCATGGGCTTGTTCGCAACTAGAAAACTTTTGGCCAGTGACACTTACCTACTCCTCATATTAAAATTTCTTCTGTTCCCTCCAAATTCAGCGCTTAATCATATCATCATCATTGTACACGATCTAATAAAAATTCATAAAATGAGTCTATAAGTTATTTTTTTGTAAATACAATATTTGGCTTTACGCTTGTCAAAAGAAACCTATGAGAACACTCTTATCAATTCCATTTACAATCTGAAACAATATTTATCAGATAAAATGAAAAAGAAAAGAAAATGAAAATAGAATTTTACTTTATTGCATATGCTAATTAGTAAGCTTCAACTTGAAACTTCCGACCAAAGTACATACTTCACCCGAAGTCTTATTATTACAAAGAGACAGACATGAATCCAGTTGAAAATCGTACTTTTATGTAGTACCCAAGCTTACAACATCGATCATCGAGGCCGCGCATCATTTGTGTGTGGACAATGACAACCTTTTCTCTCTTAGGCGGGCGAGGTGCTTGCGCAACTTCCCTCGATTGGGCAAGTTCTCGGCAATCACAGGCGAGCTCTCGAAGTTGGCCATCCAAGCATTCAAACGAGGGAACTTCACGGCATCGAACATCTTGCCTCCCGATACCTCTTCGATGGCTCCCATCCAATATGCCACCCCACCAAATGCAATGTCCACAATGTTGATGCTGTCTCCTCCAAAGAATTTCTTTCCCTTGTTCGGACCATGTTCCTCTAGGATTGACAGCATCTCCAGGCTATCTCTCACGGCCTTCTCTTGCTCTTCGCCGACGCTCCGATACACCATCCAAACATTAAGACCTGCGCACACACACGAAACATAAACGAGATGCAAGCCAACTCCGCCTTACGTTTGTCTCACCGCAATTTAGGGTTGGGTATCGAAACAAATGGAACTTATAAATTGAATGACTGACTTTCTAAAAGATGAATTGACGAAGTAGAAGAAGATTAGAATAGCAAACCTTTTCCTCGATGAATTTGACCCAGAAACGGGCCACAGCTCGCTCGTGAGGATCGGTGGGCAATAGGGGGTATTGCGGCCACGTCTCCTCGAGGTACTCGATGATGAGCATGGATTCGCAAACGGGCCGCCGGCCATGGACAAGCACGGGAATCTTCTTGTGCACTGGGTTGTATTGCAAAAGCAAGGCGCTTTTATTGGAGAGGTCTTCCTCAATGTAGTCAAATGGTATGCCCTTGAGCTTCAATGCCCATACGACTCTGGTGCTGAATGGACTCGCCCAAACTCCATGCAACTTCACTCCATCCATGTCTCTCAAGAGTGTGATACTTCTTGCTTTTGTGAGCTCAATTTAAAGGGCGTTTGGTGGAGTCGCGTTGCTTGGGCATTACGTTTTGGGTTTCTGGTCAAACAAACTCAGAAGGTCGAATTCGTATCTCATTTTGGTCTTTGGACAACCTAAATTTCAACCCGACATGATAAAACATTTAGATTTCTTTGGAAGAAAGGTCAAACACGCCAGTGAGGCCAGCACGGGATTGATTGTATTGACATCATGCTATTTTCAAAGTTTCAACTCACATGTATGGACGTGTTACCTGGTGTAGCTTTTGTTAGGTGAATAGCATAAGTCTTTAGAAGAAAGAATTTCGCCTGGATTTCAATATGGTATCAAAAGTGCGGGCAATGCTAATTTAATTAAACCGGTTGAAAATTTTGGTTCATTACGTGATGTGTCAGATTATGAGCAGCCTTTTAAATAAATGGGCCAAATTCAAAAACCGATTGCAGTCTACACATCAATTAATAAATCAACTTTGTAGAACGATTGTAGTAAGTTCTAGCATTACTCTTCTCTCGAGTTCAATTCGTCGTACTTCCTTTCGCCTAATAATGTGTATCCCTTTGTATGTACTTGTCTATTGGGTTTCAAGTAGCTTGAGTTTATAGAATGAAACGGCTGCGCACTCGAGTTCAATGTCTAATGAAAAATTGCATTAATATAGTTGTAGAGACTTGTACCTGAGGCAGATGCATCTGGGTCTACTTGGTTTGGTTTTGGTATTACCAAAATATGGCTGCAGGTTTGGTTTTTTAATCCTAAAAGCAGTTCGGATAAAGGAGAGTAAGAATGAAATCTCTGAACATAGCAAGAAGAAATGTGATGCTTCTTCGAGTAAAAACTTTGAGAATTTTGCAACTAACATGCTGAGTTAGATGTGCATATAAGCATTTCCAGAATTCTATTTTCTTCTCTTTCGGTTTTCCGTGTGAAAACAGATTCAGACGCTCGTTTTCTTTCTTTCTGGGCACCAACATCCAACCTTCCCTAGTTTAAGATGCCTCATCCTAGTTCCTCTGTATTTCTTGTTCTCTCCCAATATTCAGCGGTCATGTGAGAAAAAATAACCACCCTGAGCAAATATGCAATGGGATTTCCTAATTGTCAGGCATCGACTCACCAATAGTAATCTGTTCTTACAGGAAAATCTCCTTCGAAGGAATGAAATCAAGAGAAAGATTATAGCAGGTTAAATACTGAGCCCAATAGCACGAAAAAATCTGTCATCACATATCAAATGAGAGGATCTCACCTGACCAGCAAGTATTTTCCACATTGGTTCAATCACTTCTCCCAATATCATAATACTAACCATGACTTTATTTTCCCTCTTCCTGAGTGAACCTCTCCCTAAGCCTTCTAAAATGGCCCAGTAATTTCTCAGAGTCAGGATGGTTTTCTTTGACCACATCAACCTCCTTCCAGTTCTCAACCCATAAATGCAAACGAGGGAAAGTGGTGGGACTCAGCAATTTCTCATCAACGACTTCCTCTGTACATTCGAACCAATAAGCCAACCATCCAAATGTGATGTCTGCCAGTCCTATGCTGTCTCCTCCAAAGAACTTCTTGTCCGCGAGAGCTTCATGCTCTAAAGTCCTCAAGACTTCAAGCACTTCCTCAGTTGCCTTCTCTCTCTCTTCTCCTTGGGACATTAGGAAGAACTTGAAAAAGGTAAGACTCTACAAGAGTGAAAAAAAAAAAAAAAGGAAAAAAAGATATCTGATGTTAGCTAATCTCACAGGATCCTTGCAATTATGTAGATATTTGGCATCTTGATTAAGTGGACTAACATTTGGGTAGAGTAATAGAAGTGGGAATCAGTATTTGCCAATCAGATTGTGCAAGAAGATGAAGTTCTTGGTTATTCACAAGTTAAATAGAGTAGAACTTTCCCAAAGAAAAGGAGAGCAACGCCAAAATCGGAAGGCAGCAAGAAATGTAACGAATTTTCAACACTAAAAGGGAGAGGAACGGTGCAATTAAAAAATTGCAATTAATGTCAATTTGCTTGGGCATCAGACCACTTGGATTAAGTATGCTTGAGGTCATCCATCATTAAAGATATAAACTACATTAATTTGTAAAACTGACTGATCTTTTGTTATAGCATGAAATAAACAAAATCAATGCAATAACTGCAATGAATATGGTTAATTAGGTTTCTTCTTCCAATCAATTACTTGAAGATCTACTGCTGAAGATGCAAAAGTTGAATACTAACAGAAACAACGGTGTACTCTCTCACCTTTTCCGCCATAAAGTTCATCCAGAACCGAGATGAGGCTCTCTCGTGAGCATCTTTGGGCAGCAAGGGAGGCTCGGGCCATGTTTCTTCAATATACTCCAGAATCACAAGGGACTCGATGATCGGTTTCCCACGATGAACAAGGACTGGAATCTTTTTGTGAACTGGGTTGTACAGCAATAGCAATTGGCTCTTGTTGGTGAGATCTTCTTCTATGTACTCATATTCCACGCCTTTCAGTTTCAGAGCCCATATCACTCTGTGACTGTACGGACTTGCCCAGAAACCATGCAACTTCACTTCTTCCATTGCCAAAGGTGAAGGAAAAAGTTGAGAGGAGCCTAATCAATAAAGGGTGCGAAAAGAGCTCGCTTTATGTACAGTTGAGAAGATGGGTCAAACCAAGGAAACATGGATATGGTTCTCTGCCTTGTGGCACGCATAAATTGTCCCGATCACACTCCGATCACACGGAGGAGATGAAAACAGCTACTTAAATTATTTTGTAAAGTTGACAACCTGTCTTTTGACAGATAAACCTCCGGTCCATTTTGGCAAACTCATAGGACAAGCCAAGGAGAAAAGCCATCACAAGCATCTTTGCCAGGCTGTGGCTTTAAGGACCCACTGAAAAGATCATGACTCCAGAGAAGCAAATTAATTGAGTTCTTCTCAAGATAAATAAAATAGTCATTCTAATTGATTAAATATGAAGATCATGTTTCCCCTCATCAACCTAACTAAACTAACTCTTCGTCGGACCACTATCGACTGGCATAAAATCGATCAAAAAAGCCTAACTTGCTAACTATCCTAAACCAGCTATTCAAGCCCACAGATTATCATACAAATCGCCCTAACTGTCTACGACAATCCCAATCAATATAAAATCATCAAACAAGGTGAGAAAATGCTAACTTGGACGGCCTATGGCCATAGGGGTGCTCCTGCGAGGTACAACAATGGCAATCAACTCGGTTTAATGCAGATTCAGTGATAAAAAATGCAATCAAACAATGTAAAACATTATCAAAATCAAATTTTGTGCATTAACAATCAAGATAGTTGCAAGATCTAACACGATGAAGTTCAACTGTTTAACTAGGGATTATGGAAAAATAGTGATGACGATTGAACTTTACCTACTTCGTCGAGTCTTGAAATGAGCTTTTCGAGCTAATCAGAAACTATAGAACTCTTCCTTGACACTTGAGCTTTAGGTTGGTATATCGGTCCGTTTAGGTGTCGCCAATGAAGGGATTATCTCAATTTGGCTAGAAAAGTAAGCTGAGCCTGAGATATATCAGTCCATTTGAGATTCTGGAAAAGATTAGAGATCTAACCTACTGACTAGCCTTACCGCCCAACCTATCTCAAGTGCACAATGTATTCCACGTGTCGATGTTGAGAAAGTATGAACCAGACCTAACCCACGTTCTGAAGTACGAGGAGATAGACATGGACGATAAGGTATTGTACGTGGAAAGGCCCGTAAGGATTAAGGACAAAAAAGATCAAATGTTACGCAACAAGACGATGCCAATGGTCAAGGTCCTGTGGGAGCATCATGGAACAAAAGGTGCCACCTAGGAATGCGAGGAGGCAATGCGACGTTAACACCCCCATTTGTTTGAGTAGATAGATTTAGATTGCAAATTTCGATGACGAAATTTTGTAAGGGGGGAAGAGTTGTAACATCCTGAATTCGACCCATTTTCCGGGATTAATGAAATTGATGTTATTTCTCATTTCATTTTAGTAAGTTTCGCCCGGAATTGATCACTCTTGGGATACTAACCGATGGGAAATGGCTAACTAGGAAAACGGTACGTGGACTAGGAACCCAATCACGAATCGAGCTCAGATTTCGAGAAACGACGAGGAAATATTTTTGGCCAATATGGGCCAATCCTAGGAAGATGATGGATTTGGTTTGGCTAATGACGTACGATCGAATCACGGGTGATTCCGCACTACCGAGAGTACGCGTGGCGAACAATCTTGAACTTAATCCGAACGATCATAACCCCCGGAACTAGTGATAAATCCTCTCATTCTCTTGGTAATCGAGACCGTCATGACTCAAGTAACCCTAGGTCAATACACATAACCCCTAAACAGCCGTCCGTTAGTGAGAGACCCTAAAATTGTGATTGAGCGAAAATTATCATTTTATTGAATCCGGACTTGAACGACGAATTTCTCGGATGTTCGCGACTATTTTTCAAGGACGATGTTGTATTATGGTGGCCAACCATATTAGGGATTGGCACGGTCGAAAAATGGAAATTCGGCCCAGAATTAGAAAAATACCAAATTGCTCTTGAGCCTTATGCCTTGGATCCGAATTTTAGAAAATTATTAGGGGACATTTTGGACAATTTCAGCCCCCTCTTTGCCGAGAATTTTGTTCAAGGCTTGATCATGGCTATTGGTGTGAGGGCAAGATGGTCATTTTTGGGAAGTTGTTCAACTAACCCCACTCAAGCCAATAATGCATATTACCCTCGACTCTCTCTCTCTCACTCCCCATCCGGCTAACCTCTCCCCCCCATGCCACTCTCTCCCTCTCTCCATTTTCCTTGGTCAGCCATGATGGCCTCGGCGGAGCGTGCCACCGTGCCGTTGTCCACTCGTGCTACCATGCCGTTGTCCGCTCGCCCCGCCTTGCACCGCGCCACCCTCAGTTGACCTTACTCTCACTGACCCATTTCTGTTCGCCACTTTCACCATCACCGGCGCCCCTTTGCCCATCTTGAACCGCCACCCGTCGCCGCCGCTAATCATCGCCGGGGGAGCCATCATCTATTGCCGTGAACCGACGATCAGCCGACCCGTTTTCCCCCTTCCAGCCAGCTTGTTTGGAGCTCAGGAGTGGGTGAGTAATTACCCTAAACCCTAATTAGGCCATTATGCATTTCTAAATAGGTTTAGGGTTGATTTAGGGGTTAATTAGGGGAATTATGGCTAATTAGTGGCCTGATGGAAAGCGGCTGATTATGCGATTAATTGGGAGATTAAAATGTTGATTTGGAAGTGGAAGAATGGCCTAGATTGACCTGATTTGGTGGCTGCCCATGATGTGTTTAATTAACCTAGGTTAGGTAAATTTAGGGTGTAATGGTGGAAATCCCGGGCATGCTTTGTATTGTCCTTATGGTGGCTGATTATGCTTGGTTGGATGTTAATTTTATGAAGTCATGTCGTGTGCCTAGTGTGGCCGAGAATTGAGGAGTATGGCGGGCCTCGAGTGTGTGAATTTATATTGTTCCAATCGCATGAATTATGTGTGTGTCGACTATGTGCCATGCAAGATTGAATTGAATTGCTTAATTAGACATGCTCGTATGTTGATTGGGCATATTGTGATTAAATTTGACCATGTCAAACGGTTATTTGAGCACGTTGTGGCACTTGTCGAGCATGTCTTGGCATTAATTAATTATGTGCCTAGGTAAAATTGAATGCTCATTGTGAATTGTACTGTTGCCCGAGTGCCAAATTGCATGGTCACGCATTTCGCATGTTAAGCATTGGCTTGATACGACAATTGTGTGAGTATGTGTACCTGACATAAGCATGTGATCACCTAATCGTCTTGATGCGTTTTATGCAGGGTTCAGATAAAAACCGGTGTATGTGTACGTGTGATCACATAAAACCCTAATGCGTTTTACGTAGGGTATTGAATCCGTCCTGATGCATTTTACATAGGTTTAGTCAGTATATGGAGATTGGTGTTGCGCTTAATGTGTTTTACGCGGGCTAGAGACACTAAGCCTGATGCGTTTTACGCGGGACAGGAACTATTGGATATTGATAGACCTGATACGTTTTATGCGGGTCAGACTTAAAGCATTTTACGCGAATCGAAATATAAACGAGAAATTAACAGTGTGCAAGTGTGCATGATTAAGCCGGATCATGAACATGGACATATTGATGGTAGATGTGTGAAAGAGTGCATTGATAGGTGTGCAAGCATGTGCTTATCAATGAACCGTGTGTGATTCAAACATCAAGAAGCATGAGCATGTGCATGGCGTACGTGTGACTAAGCATGTTCGTGTATGTACCATTATTGTGATTATTATATGCATAACCTACAGGGTCATTTGTGTGATCGATCTAGGCCCAAGGGCCTAGGTCAATTGAGTGTTGTACTGGATTATGTGATTTGTTTGCTTATCAGGAGGTGCATGTGTCACATCCTCAATTTCAGTCCCTGGGAAATGGCTATGGTTTAAATTTGGTGGTTTTCCAGTCGGAACTAAATTTTTACTCTTGTTTTGGAAAACCCAATTTCGGATCATTTGTACCCATTTATTTTGTTATTTTTGGAGAGACTTTTGTGATCCGAATTTCCAAATACTTTCTTTTTGAAAGTTTCTCCAAACATCTTGAAGTTTTACATTCTTTAATTTCAGAATTTTTGGAGTTGATATGAGTGGTACGATGGCTTGATTTTTGGACCATGTAAAATAGCCCAGAATTGGTATTTCGGTGATGTTCCCACATTCTTAATTTTCTACAAGCTTGTCTGAACTGATTTTGGAAAAATTTCCTTCACAAAAATTGTTGAGAACATCCTTTTCTATAATGTATATAAATTTAGGAATTTTTTGAGATGATTTGGATTCTAGACAAAGCTTAATTTGAGAGATAAGAATCCTGTTCCAGCAAACTGTTTTTAGTCTGTCTTTGAGCTACTACAAATGGCATTTATAGAGAGATTCAGATTTTGTGCTCTTCATGAAAAATGTTTGTTAAGGTCTTGTTTATCATATATTCAAATTTGAGAATTTTCAGAGTCCATTTACTATATTTTCAAGTCCGATTTCATTAACAGCGCAAAGCTGTCCGGTTTTGTCAGATTTCAAAGATTCAACATTTTCTATTCGAGAACGTTGGAATTTTGACTTTATGTCTTTTGATGATTTAAAGAATACGTTCTGAGCTTTCAAATGAAATATTTTATGCTTTGATTGGAGTCGGCCCAGGGGGAAACCAAGAGAGAGAAGTAAGCTTGGAATTGGATGATTCTAAAGAAGTCTAAACTTGAAGCCCAAGTTTGGAAATAAATGGCTTAGAATTTTCATTATGGCTTTTGGCCTTTGTGCATAAATGAGCATAAATGACCTTATCTCTTAGTGGTATAAGCCATGACCTAATCCCTTGATGACCTAAGCCATGACCTAAGCAAAGGCCATTCAGCCAAGGGGAGGGAGAGAGAGAGAGAGAGTAGCCGTGAGGGAGAGAGAGAAAGAGAGGACCAAGGTTGGCTTCTTTATCATTTTAGTCTATTAATGACATTAATTACACGCCATCATGAAATTTAACTAAAAGGCTTAGTCTATTAATGGCATTAAATGAAAGCCATGATGAGTCTTGACTTTGAGACCTTGTCATGATGGCCATCTATCTTCTTAGGCAAGCTTGGATTAGTAACTTGGTGAGCAAGTTTGAAGTTCTATAAATAGTGGAAGCCCTCCCCTCTCTCTCACGCTACTTCTTCTCCATTCTCATGCCACTCTCTCCTCATCGTCATACTAACTTCATCATCCTCTCTCTTTTCTTTTATTTCTCAGCCCAAGAGGTTCACGCCCAAACGAACCCTGAATTGGCCCATGTTTCTTCTCGTTTTCACCCAAGAGCCCACGATTTGTCCTTCATAAGCCTAGATTGCTCGGCCAAGCAAGAAGGAAGCAAGGAGAAAGTCTGAAATTTCCCGAGCTCACCCGTTTCTAGCCCGTTTTCTAGTTTTGATAGTTGTTGAGTAAGTAAACTTCCTAATATCGAGAAAGGAAGTTGTAATACGTTGTGACACGGTTTGCTTGGACCATTTCTCGATCATCTGGTTGGTTGTGGTTGGTTCATTTTTCGATTTAATTATGTTTTGTGTTTGATGTTTGTTTTGGAGATAGAACCGAGACTTGAACAACAAGGTGCACATGTTATAGCCATGCTTGATGTTCTCTTGTATGAACTTTGCTATTGATCTGCCATCAATGCGGGTGCGAAAAGGGCCAACTTGTGTTAACGGTGATCCCTTCGTCCTCGCTTGATATTAGTAGGTTTACTTGTTGAGTCTTCCCGACTCATCTCCCGTTGTTTCCCCTTTTTCAGGTTCGTAGGATGGTATCTCCCCCTACCTGCGTTGACAATCCCATGGAGCAGAGAGCCGAAGTGCTTATGTCACGCCCCGCATCCTCTACGGCGCGCCACATCCCTCCTCTTGATCAATTTTAGTGCGACGTCCCAGAACGCATCGCCGACCCATCACCTAACACAGAGATTCATACACAAGCGAAAGTAAAACAAAAATAATACTCGGACAGAAAACAATATGAGAACAAGGGCAACACAACAGAAATTACTAATTACAAAATATGCACTTTTATACATATATAGAAACTTTTACAATATCAATTTACAGCCAAAATATACATCCCAAAGCATAACGGCAAAAGCAAGTCACAACCACCACACTAGTCAAAAGGGAGAGACGGCCAAGAAGAAACATCAGCAAAAAGGGAAAGGAGGACTAAATCCCAAAAAGTGTCAGTCCTCGCTACAACGGGAAGGGGATCTATCCTAGGGCTCCCAGTCGGGGTCTGAGCTCGACGTCTTTGAAGAACTCTCGGACAGCTCCTGGTCCTCGTCCAAACTCATCGCCTCAGACTCGGTCTTCGTCGCAGGATCCCCATCTGCCTCCATAGGCTCCACTGCCTCCACGTCCATCGGCTCTGGGGCCAGATCGACAATCTCAGGCTCAAAGTCCACACCTCCCAACTCCTCATCCTCCTCTCCTAGCTCAGGTCCTTCGTCTATCTCCCAACTCACCTCCATCTCCACGTCAGGGTCAATTATATCTCCGTTAGGGCACTGCGGATCTAGCTCACCCTCCCCGTTGAATGGGATATCCATAGAACGGAGGGGCCCGTACTCATCCCCAAAACGATCTCTAAAGCACCAGGCCACGTACTCATGAGTCTCAAAATGTGTGGCCCCTACATCTACCCAAACTAAAGTATAATGTCTAAGGAACATTTCCCCATTCCCTATGGGGTGAACCGACATGGTGTGCTTGAGGTGCTGCGGAATCCCATATCGCACCGATGCATCTGGCACCTTCGGCATCGTCAGGGTCTGGGGTTTGAAAAGTTGGGTTATTCAACCGTGAGACGAATCTCAGCAAGTAAAAATCCACTAAACCTAAGCTAGGCTAACATGCACCTCCTGACAGAAACAAAACTGAATAAAACAAACACAGATCTAGGCCCTCGGCCTAGATCACACTTACCGATGACCCTGCAGGTTAGGCAATTTAAAGTAATAATCAAGCACATACTCGGGCATACACGGTCACACGTGCGTTATACGCGTGTTCATGCTCGTAAATGTTTGTGCCACATGCCAATCACCGAGTTTCACACATATTCATACTCGTCCATGCATTCTTATGTATGCCAATGCATCAATATGGTACAAGAGCGCATATTTGGATTATAAGATGGAACCACTTGGGCACGTCCCATACCATGCTTAGCAATTCCACTACATAATCTAATACTCTACAGATTATCTGATTTCCACGGCCCACTGGCCCAAACTCATATACAACACTTCGTAACCAGCGTAAAAACGCCCCCGGCCCAATGTCTCTAGCCTGCTACAAAGTGCATGAGGCGCAACACCGATCTCCTTACGAACCAAGCCTACTACAAAGTGCATGAGACTGGTCGTCTTCCGGACACACCGGGCATCGTCTTGCTACAAAGTGCATGAAGACGGAATCGACCCGAAGGCCACGACCCGAAGGCCTTAAGTGATCACACGGCACACTGCCCATTTTTATCTGAACCCGGCGTCAAGTGCATCGGGCAATTAAAGGTGATCACATGTTCATGGCAGATACGCATTCTCGCACAGATTTCATCACATGCCTCACACTCGGCATACATAATGCGCAACCATGAATGTTCATACTCGGGCAATATGGAATGCACAAGAGCACCAATCATCGCAATTCAATGAATTCAAACTTATCACATCACAACGTGCTCAATTGCCCAAATCACACTCCACACAAAGTCGATCACACGATCACGCAACATGGCAGAGTACGAATAAGCATCAAGGCACACAAATCATTCAAATTGAGTACCACAACTATCCAATCAAATACCCGGGGAAATTCCGACACCTCAATCGAATTATTCCATCCACTTGTCGACACTTGAACCATTAATTGCCGATATGGACAGCAACCAATTGGCCTTGTCCCGGCCTCAAATCCACCTTATAACCCTCTTAACAATCCATCGATCTCATCCCAGCACTTACTAATCCAATGGAAATCCTTAATCAATCTTAATCGCCGTTAATCAACCTCAATCAATCTAATTATCCACTAATTACTCACTACGACACTTTAACCCAATCTAAAGGGCATTATCGTCCTAATTAGGGTTTAGTAGGTTTACCCACCCAAACTTGAATCGGGACAACGGGGAACGGCGGCCAACTACCGGTGAACGGCAAGTCGGCGGCGGGATTCCCGATGAACGGCGGCGGATGGTCACGGACGGCGGCGAGCGACAGTTCTCTGGGCTAACACGGCTGGCAACTCACGGCGGGGGAGACAGATGAGCAGCGGCAACAATTGACAGCGTGAGGTGGCGGCGCGGCGGTGAACGGCGGCGATGGGCTCACGGTGGCTTGGCCTCCAAGCGGTCGAGAGAGAGGAATGAGGGCCGGAGAGGGTGGTTGTGGTGGTCGACGCAGACGGACGGCGAGTCGGCGGTCACGGCGTGTGGCAGCGGCAAACCGAGTGAGCGGCACGGCGGCGTGATGGCAGGCAGACGGTCTCGGCGATCACGTGTCCGGGGAAAGAGAAAGATCAAGGGAGGAAGACGGTGAGGATGGTGGTGGCACGGCTTGAACGGCGGTGGTTCGGCGACGATGCGGCTAGCACAGGCGGCGGCGATGCGGCTAGCACAGGCGGCGACGAGCAGCGAACCTGCGGAGGTGAACAGCAAGAGAGGTGGTCGGCGTGAAAGAGGAAGGGAGAGAGAGGGAAAGAGAGAGTCTAGCTTGAAGAAGAAGAAATTGAAAGGGAGAGAGAGAGAGAGAGAGAGAGAAAGAGAGAAGAAAGCTTATAGTGGGGTTGTTGGGGTTAGGTGCCACATGTCACAATCCTAGTCACCTTGACTCTCTTACCCTTGATCCAATGGCCACCATTCTTCCTAGATCAATTATTGAGGGGTAATGTGGTCTTTGCTCACTCCACTAACATCTTGTCACTTGTCCTTAAATGGCATTTAATTAATCCCCTTAAATCACTTAAAATTCGGAACACTAAATAGGGCTTAGGGGCAAAGTCGTCATTTGTCCGATTCCGAGCCGAAATTCCATTTTTTGATCGGACTAACCTCCTATATAAATGGCCAACCCAAATTGATGTCGTCCTTGCGAAACTAGACCGGTAAACACTCGAAAATCAACCCTGAAGTCCGGATCAAATTTCATGATCAAACTAGCTAAATCTCAATTTTTGAATCTCTCACTAATGGGCGGCTGTTTAGAAGTTACGCGTATCGACCTAAGGTTATCTAAGTCATGACGGACTCGATTACCGAGAAAAAGAGAGGAATTATCGCTAATTTCGGAGATAACGATCGTTCGGTTTAAGTTCGTGATGCGTGCGTGGGCGAGTGATTCCGAACAAAAAATTTCAGGACTGCGCGATTTCGGGAAAATGGGCGTAACTTCCTCAATACAGGTCGGATTGACCTGATTCCAAAAGCCACAGATCAAGGACTCGTAGATCTACAACTTTTGTGTTTTGAGTTTCCACAAATAAGCTCTGTGGAGTGAGCGATTCTGGGAGGAAGTGGATGAGACACTATGTTTGTGGGGATGTTTGCAACTCGAGGATATGGAAGGTTTATCAACTAAGCCTAAAGGCACAAGCCACCAGCCAAGGATAAAGGACCGAGATAATTACAGTTCACCACCAAGGCTTAAAGGAAATTCCACCGACCATGGATAAAGAACTGTTTGATTCACCACCAACGACGTTGGATAAAGAATCGAGATAGTAATTCAACTCACAAAGAGGAATTTTCATTCATTCAACCAGTCTAATTACAAATGAGAATATGTCTCATTATATAGATATTAGACTCGGAATTGAAAACAACATGGGAACTACCCAAACATTAAAGACTAAACAAGACTGAAATAGCATTAAAGGTCTAGAAACTAGGGAATGCAATAAACAACATGGGAACTACCCAAACATTAAAGATTAAACAAGACTGAAATAGCATTAAAAGTCTAGGAACTAGGGAATGCAATAAATGACATGGGGATTCGAAGTCTTAACTCTTCAGCCTTCAAAATTCGTCCACCAACAATATCCAGCAAAAATCCACTTCCAAAGAGCATTAAATCACTATGGAACTTATCCTGAATAACTCCCTTTTGATATAGCATTGATCAGCAACGAATTTTGATATTGGTATCATCATTCCTTAACCCATCGAAGCAAGTTATAACCGAAGTTAGTCTTGGCATGAATAAGTACCGATAGTGTTTGTTTTGCCGAACGAATCTGCTTAGGACTTAAGGATTGATCAGTAGTCTCGGATGCTCCCACATCAGTTCGGGACTGGTCGGCCACGTGCACTTTCGGTCTTACAGAATCACCTGCTATCCGATTGTACATTGTTGGCCTCGGCCAAACCGAGTCCGTTACCTTCCGAAGATCGACCTATTTTGGCCCAAAATATTTCCTCGTCGTTTCTCGGAATCGGTGTCCAATTCACGATCGGGTCCTTGATCCACGTACCGTTATCCTAGTTAGTCATTCCCATCTGGTCAGTATCCTATGAGTGATCAGCTCCGGGCGAGACTCACGAAAATTAAATAATAGATATGACTCGTTTTATTGATTTTTGGAAATTGAGTCAAATTTCGAGATGTTACAATTTTTCCCCCCTTTCAAAAATTTCATCCTTGAAATTTGCACTCTACGCTATTCTACTCAAACAAATGGGGGTGCAGATATCGCATGGCCTCTTCACTTTCCCAAGTGGCTCCTTCTGTATCGTGATGCTCCCAAACAACCTTAACCATCGGAATTGTCTTATTCCTCAGCACTCAATCCTTTCTATCCTCAATTCTAACTGGCCTCTCTACATACGACACTCTATCATCCACGTCTATCTCTTCATATCTCAAAACATGGGTCGGATCTGGTTCATATTTCCTCAACATCGACACGTGGAGCATGTTATACACTTGCAACAGATTGGGAGGCAAAGCAAGTCGGTAGGCCACATCGCCAATCTTCTCCAATATCTCAAATGGCTCGACATATCTTGGACTGAGCTTACCTTTCTTACCAAACCGGGACAATCCTTTCATCGGCAACACCTTGATGTTGACACCTAATTTTTAACTGACGCGTCATTAAAAATAGAAAATTTAAGATTATGATTTCCGATCGCGACAGAACCCGTTTCTTGAACAAAAAGTGTCGTTTTTTAATTCTATTTGTTGGCCAGGCTTTTGTAAACATTTTTCTATTTATTTCACGCAAAAACCCGAAAAGTCAAACGGTTGACTTTCCGGTTGACTTTTTGGTCAACCCTTTGACCAAAAGTCAACCCCAGGTCAAATTGGGTCTTTTCGCATAAAAAGATTCCTTTCAAGTTCAATTTTACTTTAGAAGTGAAAACTTCAGAAAAATTCAAAGATTTGATCATAAAATCAAACTCCTAGTGAAAAGTCAACTAGGATTTGACTTTTGGTCAAACCTTTGACCAAAAAAATCGGAAAATGTAAAAATTCAAAAATCATCTGATTTTACATTCAACTTACCTTTGGTATTTGAAATTTTGCAAAAATCGGTTTAGAATAAACTTTTTCCCAATTTGCGGAATTTGATTCAAAATCGGCCAAAAATGAAATTACTTCATTTCTAGTCATTTTTTAGGATAGTTTTCTTCATGACATTTGATCTAGAAGTCATTTTATATTCAATTTTGTAATCAATTTTGTAATTCCAAGTCAAACACAAAAATCCCCAATTTTGGCCTTAATCAGTGATTTGGATCGATTCTTCATGATTTGCGCAATTGAGACACGATTAAGCCCAATTTCTTATATGAAATCCAAATTCAAAATCAATTTTGGAAGATTCACATGAATTTGAGTCAATTTGATTAATTTATGATCCAATAATCAAGTAATCTAAGAGTAATTGGTCTAATTAGTGCAATTCAACTTGACTCACTCTAGACTAATATTCAATTTGATGAATTGTGACTCAATTCGGTTATTTGGACTTCAATTAAATTTGTTAGTCTTGCTTGGCCATGCAATTACCCAAATTCAAGAGCAATTGAGACAAACAAGCTAAATTGGACCAATTTGTGCATAAATTTCAAATCGGTTCAATCCAATTGGATTCGATATTAATGGGCTCAACTAATCATCAAATCAAACAAAATTGGAACAAATAAATCAAGGATTGAACTAGTTCAATCAGGCCAAATTCGGGATTAACTGGCTTAACTCGGTTTGATTCAAATTGAACCGGTCCGATCGGACTGGCCATTTTTCGATTAAAAATTCGGAGATCGACAATCCATTCTGACTAGCCAAGGCTGGCCCCATCCCTTTGAGCTCAAAAATTACAAAAATGCCCATAAGTGAAAATTACCAAAATACCATTCCTTAAGGATTAAGTAAATTAATTAGGGGATAAGCAAATCAATCATGGCCATTCATCTAGAATTGATCATGTCAATCTATAGTGCCATGTCACCAATCCTTAGTCCATAAGGAATATTCTTAATCATTAAGGATGCATTTTAGGTCATTTGATCAATCTAAGGACTAGGATTCAAAGTTAGGGGAAGTATATAGTGTTTTTTTTCCCTCCAAAATTTGGCATTCTCTCTCATTTTCAGATCTGGTTCTCTCTCTCTTCTCTCTCTCTCTCTCTCTCTCTCTCTCTCACGATCTCTCTCTCCCTCGCCGGCCACTTTTCTGTCGAGCCACCATCTCACCGACATCCCCCACGGCGGCCCAAGGCTAGTCGCAAGACCAACTATCTTCGCCGGTGGTCGGAACTTGCTGTTCCGGCCAGTTTTCTTTCTTGGCAACATCACCGGCGCTGCTGCCGGTGATGTGATCAGCCGGTTCAAGCGGTTGAGCCGGCTAATCGGCGACCTCCTACGGCGATTCAAGACTTGCGACTACACTCCCCAGCATCTTCACATCGCCGTGGTGTCCGGCGACTCGTTAAACGGCCATCAGATCGCGTCTTTTGATTTGATTCTTCGTTACTAGCTCGATAGTGCAAAAACGGACCGATTCTCACTTAGTTTGTGCAATCTATTATCATAGGTTGGCCGAGCTTTCCGAGACTTCTCCGTGCTGTCCTTGATCTGAACACGGAGGCCGGATCGCTCGATTTTATGTCGGAGCATTGTTGAACGGTAAGTGTGCTTTTGCAAAATCGTGTACACTGAAACCTGCATGATTGTGATGTCGATTTCAGCTCGTTAATGTCAAAATCTTGCGAAGTAATGAACAAGAGAATCGTAGAGCACGTCTTAAGCTTCGATTTGATATATCATATGCCTTGATCGGACTTGATTTGCTATGTCAAAACTATTTCGGAAGTTAGGATCAGAATCTGAAATGTAATGTGCAGATCTGTTCTGATGATGTCCTGATTGATGTTGTGCTGTTCTATGATTTTTCTGATTTTCTATGATCATTTTTTGAAAAACTTTCTTCATGAAAGTTGTAGATCACATCTTAATCTATTCATCGTAAAATTTTCATAAAATTCAAAGCATGTTAGCATGGTACGATTAGCAACGTCATCCAAGCATAAATCTGGTGACAGACTGGTTTCTGATTGACCTTCGTGTGTTCTTCGATTTTCATAAATTCGTGTGTTCAAAATCTGAAAAATTTTTCTTCATGAAAGTTCACATTGAGATCGAGATCTTTCCATTGATACTAATGTCATCAAAATCGGAGGTCATTTGAATTTTCAAAAGGAATTTTCACAATTTGATCAGTATCTGTGTCCAGATCTGATTGTCATTCCTTTAGAGTTCAAAAGATGTTTCTCCGAAATTGATAAAGTTGGAGTCCTTTTTTGCAAAAAATCAAAACTACAAAGTTGGTCATTAGGGCCTCATTATGTTGAATGGAGAATTTGAGGGCCAAATAGCAATTTTTGGAGGGCCAATTTGCTTAAAAAGTTTTTCACGGGTTGAAATTTGGTTTGCAATTGAGTCCTTTGCAAAAACCGAATTTTATAAAAATTTGGAGGACTTTTTAGCAAAAACTCAAAACACAAAACTTGTTGCACACGGAGAATTCTAACTGCACAAAAATTGTCACGCGGTTTTGATAAGGTTTGTTATTTTTCCCGCCATTATTTTGAATTCCATAACAGAATCGGGTCCAGTCTGTCACCGAGGGTAAATTTATCATTTTCGGGAAAATCGGTGAGGAATTAGAAAAAATGGTCTTCTTGACTTTTGATCCTCATGGTATAAGCTTTCTAATGATTCCTGAATCACTTCATTTGGACGTTATTAGGATAGTTAATCACATCTGAACAGAAGCAATCCGAATTTGATAAAAACTGAATAAGTGGTCTCCTTATGAAGCCCACTTCTCATTGTTTGATTGGTTTCGAAATAAGGCCCATGAGCCTAAATGCATCCTTATTTCATTGTCATGCATGTGTTTGTTAGATGAATGTTAGGCCCGATGCGTGTTCGTTGAGTAGTTCATTGTGGTCATTTAGAACTCGACTTTAGGGGTTAATTGATATGAGTTGCCGTTTTGTGAATGCAAATGGTAGCTCATTATCGTTAACCATTGATCAAATAATATTAGATGATTAGGTAGGTGGTGAATCGAATTGCATGAAAAACAAAGACCGATCCCGAGGCCCGTGTTTGATTAGTGAATTGTTTGCACTATTGTTTTTCTTTGATTGTTCCTTTGTGCATTGTTTGTCATAAATAAATGTTTTGAATATAAACACCGATACCCGAGAGGCGTTCCATGGGAGGATAATCCGAAATGATAAAAAACCAAGGCGATTGACCGATGTCCAATTCGGTTTCCATTTGTATTCATTTGACGATGGCGATAGGCCGATGTCCGATCCAGTTTCAATTTGTACTCAATTCATTCATCCCCGATCATGTCTCGGGTTTTCAATTTGTGTTGTAATAAACACCCGACGAGTTGCGAATTATTACTTTCTTGCACTTAGAATTGGCTCGTCTTTTCAATATTTTGAGTTTTGATTTTACGAAATATCTTTAAATACAATTGATTGTTTCATTCTTTTTCTAGACTAAGATAGGATTAGTTTAGAATTTTAAATGAAAATATAAAAACAAGATGCATGATTACCTAGTGGACTAAGACTTAAAACATGAAAATGGTAAAGAACAAATGTATGATAACTTAGATAACAACCATGCTAAGTTTAGCGGTATCGAAATGGCGTTAATAGAAATATTAACGTAAGCTAGTCCCCGAACTTTTGATCTCTTAGTTTTCATAGAAACCGAAACGAAATTCCCGCGTTTCGGTTGGGTATTCTAGCCGACCCCCGACCTAGGCTAGTGGCGACTCCTAAAAAAGACAAAATCAATCCGCTGTCACGTGAGATATGGATTTAGGAAAGATCCATGTTCATGATCAATGGATCATATGGATAATCAAAAGATTTAAACTCCAAGATAATCATTTTTTATGATATGCCATATGAACCATTTCATGAACACTTATCTCTAAACCCGCCTTACCGAATTCAGCCCTCGTGAGGTAGGTCGCGACAAGCTTGGCGACTCTGCTGGGGACTAAGTTACAAACCTAAGTGGATTAAAACCGTAATAAAGTTGTTGGTTGTTATCTCACTTATCTACATTTTGTAGCATCGACTGCATGTCAAAGTCACGTGGAAATTGAGGTTAGTCCACTAACCATGTGTTAAATGGTGTTGTAGGTGGGAGTCATAAGGGGTGGAGTGAGTGCAAACCCTTTTGTTTTGTAGGTGGCGTTTGGATGAATGTCGAATGTATGAGATTATGTTGAAGTGTTGTTTGCTTTAAATTCAAATGCATGTTTACTTGCTTTAGCACGACACAATGCACCCACATCCCGCGGTCTAAAACTCCAGATCGCTTTTAGGATACCTTTAAGAGGTATTAAGAGTGGAATTCGCATGTGAATGCATGTGGTAATCCATTCTTCAATACCGCTCACCTTGATTAGTAAGAAGTGCACCAACCGACATTAGTAGCGGTGGGTAAACTTTTCTTATATAATTAAGGTGGGGACATTAAACCTTTAAAATCCTACCCTTAGATGTCAAACCTCACAAGACCTCATGCGATGTGTCGATGTGTTTGCCATTTTTTCTTCGTGGTAAGGTTGATTGTATCATTCTACAATTTCAATTATGCCATTTCAATTCCATGTTATATTCCTTTCTATAATACGTGGTGATTAATCTCGATGCCCCGAATTAGGGTTAGTTAAAATGAATATGTCGGAGATTCGAATCATCCCCATACCAAGAGCTCTTGTGACCATGTGGAAAGTTTCGAGTCAAGGCACAAGGAGTACATGGAAAAGAGAATTGGATATCTTCCCGCACTCTTATACATCGAGCCTCGTGTTGCTATGATCAAAGCATTGTCCCATTTTTGGAACTCAAAGATATCCACTTTTGTGTTTGGTCGAAATGAGTTGACCCCTACAATTGAGGAGTACGATATTGCCATTGGAAGAGTTGGTTCTTTTGATCTAGTTAGTCCTCCGATAGATATAGATCCAATAACTCTTTTGAGCCAATTCTTAGGAGTTGACATTCTCCGAATCAAAGGCATTCTTAGAGGAAATTCCAATGCACTCTCCTTCACATTCTTGGAACGACATTTTTCTCGTTTGCCAAAGGAAGTGGGTAATCAAATTCCTCGAGTCTTTCTCTTAGCATTCTTTGGTTTTGTGGTTTTTCCATTCACCAAAAAGACAATGGATCCTTCTGTAATTCATATTGTCAATCAAGTGTGTATGTTCAAAAGATTTTTCAATATGATCCTAGGTGAGACCTTCATATCATTCAATAGGTTCAAACAAAACAGAAATAGTGTCTTTAGAGCTCCAATAGGTTTACTCCAAATTTGGTTGGTTTCTCATCTCAAAGACTTTGGTTTGAGCTTGAAAATCATAGACGTGTCCAAAAATTGTCATCCTATCTTACTTTTCCGAGAAAAAGAAGAAATCTTTCCTTATTGGTCATTCTCAACTTGGTTTAATTTTTTCAAGAACCTTGTTCCAAATCAAATCCAATGGCATGTTCGTTGGCTTGGAAATCCCGAGGTGCGCCTTAATAACGGATCAGACAACCCAATCCCACTTTTGGGTCTCACGGGGTCCACGTCATATTACCCTTTTAGGGTGATCCGTCAATATCGCGCGCTTCAAAAGATTCCACCATTCCTCAAGCTGGGATTATATCATTTTGACTATCGCAAAGATGTCATCCAAAAGAACCAAATGGCGGATTTGAAGGAAATGATCAAGTCCATCATTGATATGTGGTACAAATGTCACCCGGAGCCGATTCACATTACCGACGAGTCCGAGTTAGAAGGAGAAATGAAGATACATCATGCATTGCCGGAGTACATACACCGTTGTCTCGAGCCCGAGCTTAAAGTGGATCTCCCTAATGTCTCCGAGAAGCCAACTCAACAACAAGCTATAGCCGTAAGAGCTCTTAGGGAAAGGGACAAGGCTTTAGCTGAGGTTGAACGTTTGACCCAAGAAAACAAATGAATTCGCCTCGCATCTAAAGAGGATCCATTACAATTTTGCTATATTCCATGAGGAAATCTCCTTTCATGTAATTTTCGTTTTATAGATTTGATGTATAGGGTCTCCTTTTTACTCATTTTAGCAATGATGTAACAGGATTCTCTTCTTGTTGATCTATAGGGATTGTATTTCACGAATTTTGTTGTTAATAGTGAAATTTCCCTTTATGTGTACTTTCTTTTCCGAGATTCCAATGGAATATAGATGAGGCATTTTGATTAATCATTGTGTGTTACCCCTTTAATTGTATAATTTCTTGTGAATAAATTGTGATAAGAGATTATTCACATGATATTGGGATTATGAGAATATTTCTTATCTCTATTTCATCCAAAGAAAATATAAAATTGAAGGGTTTTATATTTTCATCTCAATTCATTTTCCGCATACTAACTTGATTTATGTTTTTTTTTAACAATAAGGTACTAAAATACGGCTGAGACACATTCTATTATACGTACCCGTCGCCAAGCAAGAATGGAGAACGAGGACACTCGTAGCCGCGTTATTACCATTGAGAATCAAATGGCGCAAATGATGGCGCTCTTAACTGACCTTGCAAACCAAGTAAAGAATCTCACGCCGGCGGTTCCTGCTGCTGCAGCTTCTACGCCTAATGCGCCTGCTAATGCACCGGTGATAGATCCTGTTGAAAAAGGACCGGCTGAAGAGGTCCCCGTTAATGCTATTCCTGCTGTCATTGATTTGGAAGCTCCACCTAAAGAGTCACCTGTTGTTCATATGGATGAAGAGAGTGCGAGACATATCGCGAAATTGGAAGAACGTTTATGCATGTTGCAAGGTTACCAACTCCAAGGCTTTGATAAGCTGTTGCCTTTTATAAAGGTGAAAGTCCCTGATTTTTATAATGAACCCGAATTCTCAAGGAAGTATGATGGAACTGGGTGCCCTATGACCCACTTGAAATATTATTTAAATAAGATGGCTCGTTACTCCGATAATACTCCGCTGTTGATCAACAATTTTCAAAATAGTTTGGCTGATTCCGCTTTAACATGGTTCATCGAGTTGAATTTGGAGAAAATTTGCACCTGGGAAGACCTTGCAAACGAATTCCTCCAACAATACAAGTTTAATACCAAAATTGTTCCAACCCATGAAGAGTTGGTTCGGGTTGATAAAAGGAGAAACGAAACTTTTAGAGCGTATGCCCAAAGGTGGAGAACTACGGCGTCCCAAGTTAAACCTCCGCTGTCCGAGAAAGAGATCATGCAGCTGTTTCTTCGAGCTCTACGTCGAGAATACTTCGATAAGAGGTTTAATAACACTTGCATCAATTTCCCTGCAATGGTTGAACTAGGAGAACGTATTGAAGCAATCATGCGAGAGGGTCGATTATCCGAGATGACGACTCGCAAACTTATCCCAAAGAAGGATAAGGATGGTCATCTTCTAGCAAGGAAGATCATGAGGCTAGGTTATTACTGGCTAACCATGGAAGCCGATTGTATTCAACATGTTAGATGTTGCCATCAATGTTAGGTTTATGGAGACAAAATCAATGCTCCTCCAAATGAATTGCATCAAATGTCCGAAGCATGGCCTTTTTCAATGTGGGGGATTGACATTATCGGATTAATTAATCCTAAGGGATCAAATGGACACCGTTTCATTCTAGTGGCTATCGATTACTTCAGCAAATGGATCGAAGCCAATTCTTATGCCCACATCATTGCGAGAAGTGTGGCAAAATTTATTCGTCAAGACATTATTGCTCGATACGGGGTTCCAAAAGCAATTATCACAGATAATGGGTCAAACCTGAATAACAAAATAGTGGATGAGCTACTCAATAAGTTTCACATTCGCCACTTGAATTCTTTTCCTTACTGCCCACAAATGAATGGAGCTGTGGAGGCAGCAAACAAGAATGTAAAGAAGATTATGTCCAAGACGGCAGAGAATTACCGAGACTAGCACGAGCGGTTGCCGTACGCGTTAATGGCTTACCGAACTTCTATTCGCACTTCAACTGGGGCAACATCATTCTCATTAGTATATGGAATGGAAGTAGTTTTACCTGTGGAAGTGGAAATTCCTTCGTTAAGGGTACTTTCGCAAATAAAGCTTTCTGAAGCAGAATGGATTCAACAAAGATTTGAATAGCTTAACATGATTGATGAAAAAAGGGTAAAAGCCCTATGCCATGGACAAAGCTACCAAAAGTGAGTGGCTAAGTCATTCAACCGTAAAGTTTGACCCAGGCACTTTGAGGTCAATGACCTAGTTTTGAGGAAAGTCCTACCCATCATTCCAGATCATGGGAAATTCAACCCCAATTATAAAGGACCGTATGTCGTCAAGAAAGTGTTGCCCGGCGGAGCATTGATTCTTGTAGAAATGGATGGTCGAGAGTTGCCAAAACCTGTAAATGCTGATACTATCAAGAAATATTTTCCTTGAATAAAAAGCCTTTGAACCACTTTTGGATTGAATCCAAGTCACTTTAGGACATTTGCATCATGCATACATGGCATTTTTTGCATATTTGCCCTTTTTGTAAGTACTCAATTATTCCCCAGGGAAGCTATTCCAAACCTCAAGGAGTCAAGCTCGAGGAAATAGTTAAAAACATCAAAAATCAAAAATTAGTCTTCTCCCTAGAGTTTAGGTAGTAGATCATTTTTGTAAGGACCTTTTTTGTCTAAAATGTTTTTCAAGTTTGAAATTTTATTAAAAAACATCCCTAGAGGAGTCAAAAATATTTTCAAATGTTTTGATTTATCAAAATTCCCCATAGATGGGAGATTTAACCAAAAGATCCTTTGAAAAACAGGGATTTCTTAAAAATGCCGAGTGGAAATGCCTAGAATAATAAGAGGCAAACCTTTGATCAAACACGTCCTTATACACATTTTAAGAGAATTGAGCAAAAAAACCATGTCTTAGGACGTAGGTTCGTTCACATTGAATACATGGATTGAAGTGATAAAAGGCATATCATTTCTTTATCCTAAACACTAATTTTATCCTTTGCTAGCCACTTTGAGCCAAATAGGAAGAATTTTCAAAATAACCATGTCAAGAACCACCCCACATTGGGGCAAGTTAAGAAGTTGTGGTTGATCATTTTTTGGAGCAAAAATATTAAGAAAGATTGTATTGCTTTCACTTGCATTAACCTTCATGTGGTAATTTCATGTGGATCTTTATGGACGCTTGAAACATCCCAAAGTGAAGAAGAGCATTCTTTTCCTCTATCCAAACACAGTTATCCCTTGTTTAGCCAAATTGAGCCTTAAGCATGTTCATTTCAAAGCCCAAAATGTTGATTATCTCCCTACATTGGGGCAATGCACATGATTTACCAAGAAAATTTGGAAAAATTGGTGATATGTATAAAATATCTCGATAGTCCAAAGAGCTCAAAACATAACTATTAGGGGACATGAAAAAGCAGTGTGCCTAGTAAAAGTAAGGTCGATGCCCATGAAAAAGAAAATGTATCAAAAGCAAAAGCAAAAAAAGCAATATGCTTATGATGAAGACAAAATTCTTATTGCAAAAGATGCTTAGAAAGAGCAAAGCTCTTATGTTGCAAGAAAAATGGACTCTCGAGACAATTTGATTTTCAAGAGTCAAATGATGTCAAATTTGGATGATTTGGTAATGATGCCAAGATAATCATCATTTCTCTTTCAAACCCCTTCTACAAAAGTTGAAGCCTTTTGAGCCTAACCTGAACCAACATTACAACCCTCTCCGAAGTCTCTTCCGATTGGGATGATTTGAGTTAATGTGAAGATTTCACAAAGAAGCTACCGCTAGAAGGAGTGGAAGTAATCCTATCTTGTCTTATCTTCAAGGTTCTTGATTTGTAAACTCGTTGAAGATGTTGATGATATATTATTTTCTTGGCCTCAAAACAAATACCTTTTGTGTAAACCCATGACTAAACCTATATTACGGTCCTTTTGAAAGACCTTTTTGATCAATCAATTTGTATTCAATGTGAATGTTTCCGAAAACCTTTGACATAGGTTCATGAGGCATTACTAGTGAGAATTGAATAGTTTCCCCACATCAATGAATGTGAATCAAAGCTATCATGAGAGCCAATGTGAGACCTTTTTGATTAGGTTATTTCCAATTTGGCATTTTTATCTAACCTCTTAGATGATTATTCAAAGTATCATTTTGTTAAAATTTCCTTTTAAGTATTTTGATAGTCAGTATCTTTTACCAAAATAAGAATGATTCTATTTGATTTGTTGTTAAACAATCTCGGAATTTCTTTCAAAATATCTTTCCTCAGTGGATTGGATTTTGGTCATTCTAAACCATACTCCCCATTTTCAGTTTTTGGTCATCCTAAACCATACACCCTATTTTCGGTTCCTGGTCATCCTTAAACCTTGTCTTTAGGTTCTAGGTCATTCTTAAACCTTGTCCTTAGATTCCTGGTCATCCTTAAACCTTGTCCTTAGGTTCTAGGTTATCCTTAAACTTTGTCCTTTGGTTCTAGGTCATCCTTAAACCTTGTCCTTCGGTTCTAGGTCATCCTTAAACATTGTCCTTAGGTTCCTAGTCATCCTTAAACCTTGTCCTTAGGTTTTAGGTTATTCTTAAACCTTGTCCTTCGGTTCTAGGTCATCGTTAAACCTTGTCCTTCGGTTCTAGGTCATCGTTAAACCTTGTCCTTCGGTTCTAGGTCATCCTTAAACCTTGTCCTTAAGTTCTAGGTTATCCTTAAACCTTATCCTTCGGTTTTAGGTCATCCTTAAACCTTGTCCTTCGGTTCTAAGTCATCCTTAAACCTTGTCTTTAGGTTCCTGATCATCCTTAAACCTTGTCCTTAGGTTGTTGGTTATCCTTAAACCATAGATTTCCTATAAAGCCCTTTTCTTTTTCTTTTCTTCCTTCATTCCACCCCATGAGAGAGAGAAGAGAGAAACACATGAATGAGCTGACAATCCAAAAGGTCAATGGTAAGTGTTTCCGGTAAGACTCTCATCAAATGTCTTTAGTTTCTTTTATTTCCCAAGTAAAGTCGACTAAAAATTTGCAGGTGCCAATTGGTCTTTGAGCGGAACCTCTTCGAACTCCCACTCAAAGAGGGGCAGTTGTTGACACCTAATTTTTAGCCGACGCGTCATTAAAAATAGAAAATTTAAGATTATGGTTTCTGATCGCGACGGAACCTGTTTCTTGAATAAAAAGTGTCGTTTTTTAATTCTATTTGTTGGCCAGGCTTTTGTAAACAATTTTCTATTCATTTTATGCAAAAACCCGAAAAGTCAAACGGTTGACTTTTTGGTCAACCCTTTGACCAAAAGTTAACCCCAGGTTAAATTGGGGCTTTTTGCATAAAAAGATTCCTTTCAAGTTCAATTTCACTTTAGAAGTGGAAATTTCAAAAAAATTAAAAATTTTGATCATAAAATCAAACTCCTAGTGAAAAGTCAACTAGGGTTTGACTTTTGGTCAAACCTTTGACCAAAAAAATCGGAAAATGCAAAAATTCCAAAATCATCTGATTTTACATTCAATTTACCTTTGGTATTTGAAATTTTGCAAAAATCGGTTTAGAATCAACTTTTTCCCAATTTGCAGAATTTGATTCAAAATCGACTAAACATGAAATTACTTCATTTCTAGTCATTTTTTAGGATAGTTTTCTTCATGACATTTGATCTATAAGTCATTTTATATTCAATTTTGGAATCAATTTTGTAATTCCAAGTCAAACACAAAAACCCCCAATTTTGGCCTTAATTAGTGATTTGGATCGATTCTTCATGATTTGCGCAATTGAGACACGATTGAGCCCAATTTCTTATATGAAATCCAAATTCAAAATCAATTTTGGAAAATTCACATGAATTTGAGTCAATTTGATCAATTTAGGATCTAATAATCAAGTAATCTAAGAGTAATTGGTCCAATTAGTGCAATTCAACTTGACCCACTCTAGACTAATATTCAATTTGATGAATTGTGACTCAATTCGGTTAATTGGACTTCAATTAAATTTGTTAGTCTTGCTTGGCCATGCAATTACCCAAATTCAAGAGCAATTGAGACAAACAAACTAAATTGGACCAATTTGTGCATAAATTTCAAATCTGTTCAATCCAATTGGATTCGATATTAATGGGCTCAACTAATCATCAAATCACACAAAATTGGAACAAATGAATCAAGGATTAAACTAGTTCAATCAGGCCAAATTCGGGATTAACTGGCTTAACTCGGTTTGATTCAAATTGCACCGGTCTGATCGGACTAGCCATTTTTTGGTTAAAAATTCGGAGATCGATGATCCAATTCGACTAGCCAAGGCCGGCTCCATCCCTTTGAGCTCAAAAATTACAAAAATGCCCATAAGTGAAAATTACCAAAATGCCCTTCCTTAAGGATTAAGCAAATTAATTAGGGGATAAGCAAATCAATCATGGCCATTTATCTAGAATTGATCATGTCCATCCATAGTGCCATGTCACTAATCCTCAGCCCATAAGGAATATTCTTAATCATTAAGGATGCATTTTAGGTCATTGGATCAATCTAAGGACTAGGATTCAAAGTTAGGGAAAGTATATAGTGTTTTTTTTTCCCCCCAAAATTTGGCATTCTCTCTCATTTTCAGATCTAGTTCTCTCTCTCTTCTCTCTCTCTCTCTCTCACGATCTCTCTCTCCCTTGCCGACCATCTCCCTCTCTCCGGCCACTTTTCCGGCGAGCCACCACCTCACCAGCATCCCCCACGGCGGCCCAAGGCTGGTCGCAAGACTAGCTACCTTCGCCGGTGGCCGGAACTTGCTGTTCTGGCCAGTTTTCTTCCTCAGTAACATCACCGGCGCTGCTGCCGGTGATATGATCAGCCAGTTCAAGCAGCTGAACTGGCTGATCGGCGACCTCCTATGGCGATCCAAGACTTGCGACTACACTCCCCAGCATCTTCACATCGCCGTGGTGTTCGGCAACTCGTTAAACGGCCATCAGATCGTGTCTTTTGATTTGATTCTTCGTTACTAGCTCGATAGTGCAAAAACAGACCGATTCTCACTTAGTTTGTGCAATCTTTTATCATAGGTTGGCCGCGCTTTCCGAGACTTCTCCGTGCTGTCCTTGATCTGAACACGGAGGCCCGATCGCTCGATTTTATGCCGAAGCATTGTTGAACAAGGTAAGTGTGCTTTTGCAAAATCGTATACACTGAAACCTGCATGCTTGTGATGTCGATTTAAGCTCGTTAATGTCGAAATCTTGCGAAGTGATGAACTAGAAAATCGTAGAGCACGTCTTAAGCTTCAATTTGATATATCATATGCCTTGATCGGACTTGATTTGCTATGTCAAAACTATTTCGGAAGTTAGGATCAGAATCTGAAATGTAATGTGCAGATCTGTTCTGATGATGTCCTGATTGATGTTGTGCTGTTCTATGATTTTTCTGATTTTCTATGATCATTTTTTGAAAAAACTTTTTTCATGAAAGTTATAGATCACATCTTAATCTATTCATCATAAACTTTTCATAAAATTCCAAGCATGTTAACATGGTACGATTAGCAATGTCATCCAAGCATAAATCTGGTGATAGACTGGTTTCTGATTGACCTTCTTGTGTTCTTCGATTTTCATAAATTCGTGTGTTCAAAATCTGAAAAAATTTTCTTCATGAAAGTTCACACTAAGATCGAGATCTTTCCACTGATACTAATTTCATTAAAATCTGAGGTCATTTGCATTTTCAGAAGGAATTTTCACAATCTGATCAGTATCTGTGTCCAGATCTGATTTTCATTCCTTTAGAGTTCAGAAGATGTTTCTCCGAAATTGATAAAGTTGGAGTCCTTTTTTGCAAAAAATCAAAACTACAAAGTTGTTCATTGGGGCCTCATTATGTTGACTGGAGAATATGAGGGCCAAATAGCAATTTTTGGAAGGTCAATTTGCTTAAAATTTCACAAAAGGTTTTCACGGGTTGAAATTTGGTTTGCAATTGAGTCCTTTGCAAAAACAGAATTTTATAAAAATTTGGAGAATTTTTTAGCAAAAACTCAAAACAAAAAACTTGTTACACACGAAGAATCCTAATTGCACAAAAATTTTCACATGGTTTTGATAAGGTTTGTTATTTTTCCTGCCATTATTTTTAATTCCATAACAGAATCGGGTCTAGTCTGTCACCGAGGGTAAATTTGTCATTTTCGGGAAAATCGGTGAGGAATTAGAAAAAATGGTCTTCTTGACTTTTGATCCTCATGGCATAAGCTTTCTAATGATTCCTGAATCACTTCATTTGGACGTCATTAGGATAGTTAATCACATCTGAACAGAAGCAATCCGAATTTGATAAAAACTGAATAAGTGGTCTCCTTATGAAGCCCAATTCTCATTGTTTGATTGGCTTCGAAATAAGGCTCATGGGCCTAAATGCATGCTGATTTCATTGTCATGCATGTGTTTGTTAGATGAATGTTAGGCCCGATGCATGTTCGTTGGGTAGTTCATTGTGGTCATTTAGAACCCGACTGTAGGAGTTAATTGATATGAGTTGCCGTTTTGTGAATGTAAATGGTAGCTCATTATTGTTAACCATTGATAATATAATGTTAGCTGATTAGGTGGGTGGTGAATCGAAATGCATGAAAAACAAAGGTCGATCCCGAGGTCCGTGTTTGATTAGTGAATTGTTTGCACTATTGTTTTTCTTTGATTGTTCCTTTGTGCATTGTTTGTCATGAATGAATGTTATAAATATAAACAATGATACTTGAGAGGCGGTCCATGGGAGGATAATCCGAAATGATAAAAAATCAAGGCGATTGACCGATGTCCAATCCAGTTTCCATTTGTATTCATTTGACGATGGCGATAGACCGATGTCTAATCCGGTTTCAATTTGTACTCAATTCATTCATCCCCGATCATGTCTCAGGTTTTCAATTTGTATTGTAATAAACACCCGACGAGTTGCGGATTATTACTTTCTCGCACTTAGAATTGGCTCGTCTTTTCAATATTTTGAGTTTTTATTTTACGAAATGTCTTTAAATACAATTGATTGTTTTTTTCTTTTTCTAGACTAAGATAGGATTAGTTTAGAATTTCAAATGAAAATACAAAATCAAGATGCATGATTACCTAGTGGACTAAGACTTTAAACATGAAAATGGTAAAGAACAAATGTTTGATAACTTAGATAACAACTATACTAAGTTTAGCGGTACCGAAAATGCGTTAATAGAAATATTAACGTAAGCTAGTCCCCGAATCTTTGATCTCTGATTTTCATAGAAACCAAAACGAAATTCCCGCGTTTCGGTTGGGTATTCTAGCCGACCCCCGACCTAGGCTAGTGGCGATTCCTAAAAAAGACAAAATCAATCCACTGTCACGCGAGATATGGATTTAGGGAAGATCCATGTTCATGATCAATGAATCATATGGATGATCAAAAGATTTAAACTCCAAGAAAATCATTTTTTGTGATATGCCATATGAATCATTTCATGAACACTTATGTCTAAACCAGCCTTACCGAGTTCGGCCCTCGTGAGGTAGGTCGCGACACTTGAGGAACATATGATCTCCAAGTTGAAACTCCAAGGGTCGTCTTCTCCGGTCGGCATAACTCTTTTGGTGACTCTGGACTGTTCTCAGTCTATCCCGAATAATCTCAATGGCTTCCATAGTCTGTTGCACCAACTCTGGGCCAGTAATACTTCTCTCACCAACTTCGTCCCAGCACAATGGTGTCCTACACGCTCTATCATATAAGGCCTCAAATAGTGCCATCTGAATACTTTGCTAATAACTGTTATTGTAGGCAAACTCTACCAAATGTAACTGCTCTTCCCATTTGCCTTGGAAGTCCAACACACAGGCTCTCAGCATATCTTCTAACGTCTGGATTGTCCTTTCTGATTGGCCATCTGTTTGCAGATGATAGGCCGTGCTGAATTGCAATCTTGTTTCTAATGCCTCTTGCAGATTTTTCCAAAATTTGGCAGTAAACCTGGGATCACGGTCTGAAGTGATCGTCACTGGTACTCCATGAAGTCGAACGATCTGTCGAACATACAACTCTGCGTACTTTTCCAGTTCCAAGTCCTTTCGCACTGCTAGAAAATACGCTGATTTAGTCAAGCAATCTACTATCACCCAAATAGAATCATGTCCTCTTTGACTGCGCGGCAATCCCGTTACAAAATCCATCGTAATATGCTCCCATTTCCATTCTAGAATCTCTAATGGTCGCAACAATTCACCTGGCTTGCAATGCTGTGCCTTCACTTGTTGACACATCAAACACTTGGCCACATGCTTAGCCATGTTCTTCTTCATACCATTCCACCAATAGTGCTGTCTCAGATTCTGGTACATCTTGGTACTCCCTGGGTTGATGCTATACTGATTTCGATGAGCTTCACTCAAGATCTTCTCTTTCAGTCCTTCGTCATCTGGCACACATAACCGTCCTCGAAATTTCAAAGTCCCATCCTCTAGTACCTGGAAATCCAACTTCCTCTTCACTGTATCCATCTCGACTATCTTTTGGATCTCTGGGTCCGTAAACTGCAATGCCTTAATCATGATCTTAATTTCTGGTTCAATCATTAGTGCAGCTAGCAAATTCGATGCTTGGCTCACTTCGAACTTGAACTCCGAATCTCTGAGCCTTTCCAACAATGTCCACTATTTGACCATCAAATGTGCTATGCTAGACTTGCGACTTAAAGCATCGGTGACCTTATTTACTTTTCTCGGATGATACAAAATGTCGTAGTCATAGTCCTTTAAAAGTTCCATCCACCTACGCCGTCTCATATTTAACTCCTTCTGCGAAAACAGGTACTTCAGGCTCTAATGATCCGTGTAGATTCGAAACTTCTCTCCGCACAAGTAGTGCCTCTAAATCTTGAGCGCGAACACTATTGCAGCTAACTCGAGGTCATGCGTCAGGTAATTCCTTTCATGGGGTCTCAACTGACGCGACGCATAAGCTACCACTTTACTATGCTGCATTAACACGCAACCAAGTCCTCTTAGCGAAGCATCGCTATAAATCTCGAATCCACCAGATCCTGATGGAATAGCCAATACTGGAGCGGTCGTCAACTTATACTTCAACTCCTGGAAACTCCTCTCACACTTATCGTCCCATTCAAACTTGGTCTCCTTCTTCAGCAATCGTGTCAAGGGCATGGCTATAGATGAGAATCTTTCCACAAATCTTCTATAATAGCCAGCCAATCCCAGAAAGCTCCGAACCTCCGTTACCGATGTCGGCCTTGGCCACTTAGTCACTGCTTCGACCTTTGTCGGATCCACAGAAATTCCATCTCCCGACACGATATGTCCAAGAAATGCCACCTTACTGAGCCAAAACTCGCACTTGCTGAACTTAGCATACAATGCGTGTTCTCTTAACGTCCGTAGTACTTCAGCCAAGTGTATTTCATGTTCCTCAGGGCTCTTCAAATACACCAATATATCATCTATGAAGACTATGACGAACTGGTCTAGAAATTCCTTGAATACTCTATTCATCAGATCCATGAAAGCAGCTGGGGCATTCGTCAATCCAAAGGGCATCACAGTGAACTCATAGTACCCGTACCTTGTCCTAAAGGCAGTCTTAGGTATATCCTACTTCTTGATCCTCAACTGATGGTATCCGGTTCTCAAATTTACCATGGAGAACACTGCGGCTCCTTGTAGCTGATCAAACAAGTCATCGATCCTTGGCAGTGGGTACTTACTCTTCACTGTCACCTGATTCAATTGCTGATAATCTATGCACAATCTCAGCATTCTATCTTTCTTTCTCACAAACAGAATTGGCGCTCCCCATTGGGATGCACTAGGGCGAATGAAGCCCTTGCTTAGTAACTCTTGCATTTGGACCTTTAACTCCTTCAGTTCCACTAAGGACATCCGATATGGTGCTTTCGACATTGGCTCTGTTCCTGGCGCCAACTCAATCACAAACTCCACTTCTTTCTCGGGCGGTAAACCTGGCAATTCCTTAGGAAAAACTTCGGGGAAATTGCACATTACAGGTATATCTTCCAACTTAGGGTCCACCACTAACATTTACCAAGTATCCTTCATATCCTTCATCCAATAATCTATTCACTTCGAGCGAGGAAATCCAAGGGATTGAGACTCTTACTCGATTTCCCTAAAACTCAAAACTAGAACACCCATCCGGATTAAACCGGATTACACGGCTGCTGCAATCCAATACAACCTTCTGCCGGACTAACCAGTCCATCCCAATGATCACATCAAAGTCAAACATGGTCAACACAGCCAAATCGATACTCTCTTCCTTGCCCCCAATGACTATCCTACACTTGGGATACCCAAACAAGACTAACAGGCTATCATTCATCGGCGTCGACACACTAAGCCTAGTCTCAAGCAACACTGGCTCTATGCCAACCAACTTAACAAATTGCTCTGAAACAAATGAGTGGGTTGCTCCCGGATCAAACAATGCATACGTGGCATGACCACAGAGAGAGATTGTACTTGTGATCACGCCCGGCGTATTCTCCGTTTCCTGGCATGCTATAGATCCTTCCTTGAGCGGGCGGTCGACCTTGATCAGCTGATGGGGGATTTCCAGTCCGATTCCCGATGCGTGGCTACTGCGGGGGTCCTTGGGATCCTGGGGGACGCATATGAGAACAACTGCAAATTTGATGCTCCCTGCTGCCGCACCTAAAGCATGCTCCAAATCTATTCGGCTGGGGATTTGGCTTTCCAATAGCCCTTCTGACGGGTGGAGTAAAACGCCTATTGTTCACTGGCGACCTCCTCACAAAACGACGATTATCTTTGCCCTAGGCGAATTGTGATCCTAAAACGGCTGCCCTTTCCTGCTAGTCTCGCTCAATAATCTGGGCTCGCCTATACATCTCTCCATAGTCCTTTATATCATGCGACAGTATCTGACTCTGGAGATCCGGCTTCATCCCATCCCGAAATCTCCGAGCTTTGTCCCGTGGGTTCTCTACATGGTCGGCGCGAACTTCGCTAGCCTTGCGAATTCCGCCTCATACTGGTCAATCGTCATCTGCCCCTGGCGTAGTCGCATAAACTCTATCAACTTCCTCTCTTGAGCGACTTCTGAAAAGTACTTTTCATAGAAACTCTCCACGAACATTGCCTAAACCAATTCCGTTCCTTCCGGAAACACTCCTTCTTTGGTAGCTCTGTAACATCCCGAATTTCGACTCAATTTCCGGAAATCAATAAAACGAATCTTATTTGTTATTTCATTTCGTAAGTCTCGCCCGGAGCTGATCACTCCTGGGATACTGACCGGATGGGAATGACTAACTAGGATAACGGTACGTGGACCAAGGACCCGATCGTGAATGGGACATCAATTTCGAGAAACGACGAGGAAATATTTTGGGCCAAGTAGATCGATCTTCGGAAGGCAACGGACTCGGTACGACCGAGGCCAACGATGTACGATCGGATAGCAGGTGATTCTGCATGACCGAAAGTGCACGTGGTCGACCAGTCCCGAACTTAACCCGAACGATCGTTATCTTCGGAACTAGCGATAATTCCTCTCGTTCTCCAGGTAATCGAGGCCGTCACGACTCGGATAACCTTAGGTCGATACGCGTAACCCCTAAACAGTCGCCCGTTAGTATGAGATTCAGAAATTGAAATTTAACTAGTTGAATCGTGAAATTTGATACGGACTTCGAGGTTGATTTTCGAGGGTTTACTGGTTTAGTTTCGCAAGGACGACGTCAATTTGGGTTGGTCATTTATATAGGGGTTTAGTCTGGTCGAAAAATGGAAATTCGGCCCGGAATCGGACAAAAGACGACTTTGCCCCTAAGCCTAGCATAGTGTTCCGAATTTAGAGATTTTAGTGGAGATTTATTAATTAGTTTTAAGTGGATAATGGACTTGAGTTAGTGGAGTTAGTAAGGTCATTCTTGCCCTTCAATTATTGGTCTTGAGAGAATGACAACCATTAGATCTAGGGGTGTTTAGTCCAAGCCTTTAGATGGTTGACACTTGGCACTACCCCACCAACCACTCCACTATAAACCCATTATCTCCTCTCTCTCTCCTCACTTTTCTTTCTCTTCAAGCCAAGTCTCTCTTCTCTCTCTCTTCTCCCTCTCTTCCTCTTCATTTCGCCGGCCACTCCCCCTCCTTGCCGTCCACGTCGCCGCCGTCAAGGCCGCTCGCCGCCGCCCGCCGTGGCCGTCCCGCCGCCTCACCATCCCGTCTCCGCCACTTCCTCTCTCTCCCTCTCACCGTTTCGCCGTCTCTCTCTCCCTTCCCGTGCTCCCTCTTTCCTCTCGGTCGTGGGGTTACCGGACCACCCGCCGCCGCCGTCCGCCGTTCCACCGCACGGGGAGCCACCGTCGACCACCTTGCCGACCTTTCCTCTCTCTCTTCTTGGCCGTTTGGAGGCCGATCAGCCGTGAGCCGCCGCTTGGAGGCCGCCACCGTCCGTGAGCCGCCCAAGCCGTAGCCGCCGTCCACCGCCGTTCCTCGGGAATCCGCCGCCGACTTACCGTTCACCGGTAGTTGGTCGCCGTTCCCCGTCGTCCCGAACCAAGTTTAAGTGAGTATTACCCCCTAAACCCTAATTAGGACGATTATGCCCTCTAGATCGGGATTAGGAGTTTTAGTGATTAATTAGTATATTTGATGTTGGTGATAGATTATGGTTTGATTGGAAATTATTGGGAGAATGTTAATTGGCTGTTTGAGGAATAATGGAAGTGAATTTGAGGATGAAACAAGGTTTAGTAGTGGCTGTCCATGAGGCTAATCAAGGGATTAAGTATTGATTTGTTGTCGGTTCAACTTGATCGAGGTGTTAGAATTTCCCGGGTGATCGATCGATTGGTTGAAATGCTTGAATTGGTCGATTTATATGCTATGAGGGTTAATTAGACCATGCCATGTCGCTTGATCGTGTGATCGGAATGTGCGAAGTGTGACTTGGGCATATGAGCATGTTTAAATGTGGTGAGCTTGAACTTATTGAGTTGTGTCGATTGGTGCTCATATTTATACCACATATCGCCCGAGCATAAGCATTCATGGCTGCGCATTACGTGTGTGCCGAGTGTGAGGCATGTGATGAAATTTGTGCGAGAATGCGGGTTTGCCATGAGCATGTGATCACGTGTATTTGCTCGTTGTGTTCATCGCCGGGTTCAGATAAAATTTGGGGCTTGTGTGCCGTGTGATCACTTAAGGCCTTCGGGTCGGTTCCGTCTTCATGCACTTTGGAGCAAGACGATGCCCGGTGTGTCCGGATGACGACCGGTCTCATGTAGGCTTGGATCGTAGGAGATCGGTGTTGCGCCTGATGCGTTTAACGCGGGCTAGAGACACTGGGCCGGGGGCGTTTTTACGCTGGCCACGGAGTGTTGTGATTGGGCCAGAGGCCGGGCTAGTGAGCCGTGGAAAGATAAGATAATGAGTAAATTGTTAAGTATTAGATTATGTGGTGGAATTGCTGGGCATGGTATGGGACGTGTCTGAGCGGTTCCATCTTATAATCCAAATACGCGCGTATGTACTACATCGATGCATTGGCACGCATAAGAGCGCATGAACAGTTGTGATCGTTTGTGATACTCGGTGATGAGTGTGTGATCTAGCATTTGAGAGCCTGAGCATGCGTATGACGCAAGTGTGGATTTGCATGCCGAGGATGTGATTGATCATTATGTTAAATTGCCTAACCTGCAGGGTCGACGGTAAGTACGATTTGGGCCCAAGGGCCTAGGTCAGTGATTGTTGCTTGATTTAGTTTTGTTCTCGTCGGGAGGTGCATGTTAGCCTAGTTTAGGTTTAGTGGGTTTTTACTTGCTGAGATTTGTCTCACGGTTGAAAAACCCAACCTTTCATACCACAGACCTTGATGATGCCGCAGGAGCCGGAGGCGCCGGTGCGATATGGGATCCCTCAGCATTTGGAGCATACCATGTCGGTTCACCCCATAGGGAATGGGGAGATGTTTTTGAGACACTATACCCTAGTCGTAGTAGATGTAGGGACCACCCATTACGAGATGCACGAGTATGTAGCTTGGTGCTTTCGAGACCGGTTCGGGGAGGAGTATGGACCCCTTCGTTCCATGGACGTTCCGTTTACCGGGGAGGGTCAGTTAGACCCTCAGTGTCCCGATGGGGACATAGTCGATCCCGATTCCGACATGGAGGTGAGTTGGGAGATCGACGAGGGACCGGAGTTAGGAGAGGAGGATGAGGAGCTAGGAGGAGTCGACTATGAGCCTGAGATCGTTGATCCGGCCCCGGAGCCGATGGATGTGGAGTTCGAGGAGCCGATGGAGGTTGATGAGGACCCGAAGATGGAGACCGAGTCCGAGGCAGCCAGTTCAGACAATGATCAGGAGTTTTCCGAGGGTTCGTCGGAGGCGTCGGGTTCCGATCCCGACTGGGAGCCTTAGGATAGATTCCCTCTCCTAGTAGACCGAGGACTGACACTTTTTGGGATTTAGTCCTCCTTAGCCACCTTTTCCCTTTTGACCAGTGTGGTGGCTGTGGCCCGTTTTTGGTTGTATGTATCTTGGGTCTGTGTATTTGGTTTGTAAATGGATATTGTAAAAGCTTTTGCATATATGAAAGTGTATATTTTGTATACAGTAATTTCTTTGATGCTATCCTTGTTCTCATATTGTATTATGTCTGGGTATTAGTATTATTGTTTGCTTCCGCTTGTGTATGATCTCTGTGTTGGGCGTTGGGTCGGCGACGCTTCCTGGGACGTCGCACTCATATCGACCAGGAAGGAGGGATGTGGCGCGTCGCGGAGGGCGCGGGGCGTTACAGCCCCCGTTGTTTTGGTATCAGAACAAGGTCAGCTCGATCCAATTTGGTCGAAACCTGGAGTGATAAGGAGCGATGAGACCTAGGGTAGACAATAGGGTGACCTCGTGTGCTAAGTGTACCTCCTGACTGTTTGTGCTTGATTGAGTGGTTCTTTGATTAGTTGACCCGTAAGCGCAGGTGCAGCAGGACCAGAGGTGAGTACATATTCCTCTTGGGTGATGTGTTGAGCTTGCTAGTATTAAGTCGCATGCTGGTTGTTGGTTGTTGTTTCATACCTGCTTAGGGCCTTAGCTTGTTAGAGCTTGAGTTAGGTCTCTAATTCCCGAGTAGAATTATAGCAGGTAGGTGTTTAGCAAGGACTGAAGGATGAGTAGAAGGAGGGGCAAGGAATCCCAGGGGCAGCCTAGTACGGGGTATCGTGAAGCTAGAGATCCGAGGTTTGAGGAACTGATGGAAACCCTAAGAGAGATAGGACATATCATGGGTATGCAAGCACAGGAAAGAGCCGCAGCCCATGCTCAAGCTACCGAGGCCGCAGCGATTGCTGGTAATGGAGGGAATCAGGCGCAGCAAGGACAAGCTCAGCCGGTAGGGGCTAGACAGATGCCTCAGTTAGTAGAGCAGTTCCTAAAGTTAAAGCCACCTAAGTTTAATGGTAAGAGTGATCCCGAAGCCGCTCCGCGTTGGATAAAGGAGTTAGAGAAAGCCTTTGATGTTCTAGGGTGCACCGATGCGGAGAGAGTTACGTTAGCCGTGTATCAGCTTCAAGAGGGTGCGAACGATTGGTGGAGAGCTACTAAGGAGAGAGTGTTCCCGGAAGAAACTGAGTTGGTTTGGGCGGTGTTCGTAGAGAGTTTTTATGAGAAGTACTTTTCGGAAGTCGCTCAGGAAAGGAAGTTAATGGAGTTTATGCGACTACGCCAAGGAAAAATGACGATTGATCAGTATGAGGCGGAGTTTGTAAGGTTGGCAAAGTTTGCGTCGACCATGGTAGAGAACCCACGGGACAAAGCTAGGAGATTCCGAGATGGAATGAAGCCGGATCTCCGAAGTCAAATTCTGTCGCATGATATAAGGGACTATGGAGAGATGTATAGTCGAGCCCAGATTATAGAGCGAGATCAGCAGGAGAGGGCAGCCGCCTCAGGATCGCGGTTTGCCCAGGGTAGAGATAATCATCGCTTTGCGAAAAGGCCGCCAGTGAATAATAGACGTTTTACCCCACCTGTGAGAAGGGCTATTGGAAAGCCAAACCCCCAACCATATAGATTTGGAGCGTGTTTTAGATGTGGTAGTAGGGAGCATCAGATTCGTAGTTGCCCTCAGATGCATCCCTTAGGACCCCCGCAGCAGTCGCGTGTTGAGAATAGGATCGGGAATCCCCCACCAGCTAACCAAGGTCGACCGCCCACTCAAGGAAGGGTTTATGCTATGGCACGCCAAGAAGCGGAGAATGCGCCGGGCGTGATCACAGGTACGGTCTCTCTTTGTGGACATGCCGCGTATGCATTGTTTGATCCGGGGGCAACCCACTCGTTCGTTTCGGAGCGATTTGTTAAGTTGGTTGGTATAGAACCCGTGTTACTTGAGACTAGGCTTTGCGTGTCGACGCCGATGAATGATAGCCTGTCAGTCTTGTTTTGGTGTCCTAAGTGTAGGATAGTTATTGGGGATAAGGAAGAGAGTATTGATCTGGTGGTGTTACCTATGTTTGACTTCAATGTGATCGTTGGAATGGACTGGTTAGTCCGGCAGAAGGCTGTGATGGATTGTAGTAGTCGTACGATTCGGTTTAGTCCGGAGGGGTGTGCTAGTTTTGAGTTTCAAGGAAGTCGAGGAGGAGTCTCGATCCCTTGGATTTCTTCGCTCGAAGTGAATAGGTTGTTGGACGAAGGGTGTGAAGGATACTTGGTGAATGTTGTGGACCCAATAATGGTGGAACCTAAATTGGAAGATATACCTGTAGTGTGCAATTTCCCTGAAGTTTTCCCTAAGGAATTACCAGGTTTGCCACCCGAGCGAGAAGTGGAGTTCGTGATTGAGTTGGCGCCAGGAACAGAGCCGATTTCGAAAGCGCCGTATCGGATGTCCTTAATGGAGTTGAAGGAGTTGAAAGTTCAGATGCAAGAGTTGTTAGACAAAGGTTTCATTCGCCCTAGTGTATCCCCATGGGGAGCGCCAGTTGTGTTTGTAAGGAAGAAAGATGGGACGTTAAGATTGTGCATAGATTATCGTCAGTTAAATCAAGTGACAGTGAAAAATAAGTACCCACTGCCAAGGATCGATGACTTGTTCGATCAGCTACAAGGAGCCGCAGTGTTCTCCAAGATAGATTTAAGGACCGGGTACCATCAGTTGAGGATCAAAAAGGAGGATATACCTAAGACTGCCTTCAGGACAAGGTATGGGCACTATGAGTTCACGGTGATGCCCTTTGGATTGACGAATGCCCCAGCCGCTTTCATGGATCTGATGAATAGAGTATTCAAGGAATTCCTGGATCAGTTCGTCATAGTCTTCATAGATGATATATTGGTGTATTCGAAGAGCCCTGAGGAACATGAAATACACTTGGCTGAAGTACTACGGACGTTGAGAGAACACGCGTTGTATGCTAAGTTCAGCAAGTGCGAGTTTTGGCTCAGTAAAGTGGCATTTCTTGGACATATCGTGTCGGGAGATGGAATTTCTGTGGATCCAACAAAGGTCGAAGCGATAACTAAGTGGCCAAGACCGACATCAGTAACGGAGGTTCGGAGCTTTTTGGGACTGGCTGGCTATTTATAGACGATTTGTAGAAAGGTTCTCATCCATAGCCATGCCTTTGACACGATTACTGAAGAAGGAGACCAAATTTGAATGGGACGATAAGTGTGAAAGGAGTTTCCAGGAGTTGAAGTATAAGTTGACGACCGCTCCAGTGTTGACTATTCCGTCAGGACCAGGTGGATTTGAGATTTATAGTGATGCTTCGCTAAGAGGACTTGGTTGTGTGTTAATGCAGTATGGTAAAGTCGTAGCCTATGCGTCGCGTCAGTTGAGGCCCCATGAAAGGAATTATCCGACGCACGATTTGGAGTTAGCAGCAATAGTGTTCGCACTTAAGATTTGGAGGCATTTCTTGTGTGGAGAGAAGTTTCAGATTTATACGGATCATCAGAGCTTAAAGTACCTATTTTCGCAGAAGGAGTTGAATATGAGACAGCGTAGGTGGATGGAACTTCTGAAGGACTACGACTGCGATATTTTGTATCATCCGGGGAAGGCAAATAAGGTCGCCGATGCCTTGAGTCGCAAGTCTAGTATGGCACACTTGATGGTCAAAGAGTGGACATTGTTGGAAAGGCTCAGAGACTCGGAGTTTAAGTTCGAAGTGAGCCAAGCATCAAATTTGCTAGCTGCTCTAAGGATTGAGCCGGAGATTAGGGACAAGATTAAGGCATTGCAGTCTACGGACCCCGAGATCCAGAAAATAGTCGAGATGGACACAGTGAAAGGGAAGTTAGATTTTCAAGTGTTGGAGGATGGGATTCTGAAGTTTAGAGGACGATTGTGTGTGCCAGATGACGAAGGACTGAAAGAGGAAATTTTGAGTGAAGCTCATCGGAGTCAGTATAGCATCCACTCAGGGAGTACTAAGATGTATCAGAATTTAAGGCAGCACTATTGGTGGAATGGTATGAAGAAGGACGTGGCTAAGCATGTGGCCAAGTGTTTGACGTGCCAACCAGTGAAGGCACAGCACTGCAAGCCAGGTGGATTATTACGACCGTTGGAGATCCCAGAATGGAAATGGGAGCATATCACGATGGACTTTGTAACGGGATTGCCGCGAAGTCAAAGAGGACATGACTCTATTTGGGTGATAATGGATCGCTTGACTAAGTCAGCGCATTTTCTAGCAGTGCGAAAGGACTTGGAACTAGAAAAGTATGCGGAGTTGTATGTTCGGCAGATTGTTCGACTTCATGGAGTACCAATGACGATTACTTCGGACCGTGATCCCAGATTTATTGCCAAGTTTTGGAAAAGTCTACAAGAGGCATTGGGAACGAGATTACAGTTCAGTACGGCCTATCATTCGCAAACAGATGGTCAGTCGGAAAGGACTATCCAGACATTGGAGGATATGCTGAGAGCCTGTGTATTGGATTTCCAAGGCAAGTGGGAAGAACAGTTACATTTGGTGGAGTTCGCCTACAATAACAGTTATCAGCAGAGTATTCAGATGGCACCGTTTGAGGCCTTGTATGGTAGAGCGTGTAGGACGCCGTTGTGTTGGGACGAAGTTGGTGAGAAAAGTATTACTGGCCCAGAGTTGGTACAACGGACTATGGAAGCTGTAGAGATTATTCGGGATAGACTTAGAACAGCCCAGAGTCGCCAAAAGAGTTACGCCGATCGGAGGAGAAGGCCCTTAGAATTTCAAGTGGGAGATCATGTGTTTCTCAAGGTGTCACCAATGAAAGGATTGTCCCGATTTGGTAAGAAAGGTAAGCTCAGTCCAAGGTATGTCGGACCATTCGAGATATTGGAGAAGATTGGTGATATGGCTTACCGACTTGCTTTGCCTCCCAATCTGTCGCAAGTACATAATGTGTTTCATGTGTCGATGTTAAGGAAGTACGAACCAGACCCGACTCATGTTTTGAGATACGAAAAGATAGATGTGGACGACAGAGTATCGTATGTGGAAAGACCAGTCAGAATCGAGGATAGGAAGGATCGAGTGCTGAGGAACAAGGCGATTCCAATGGTTAAAGTCGGTTGGCAGCATCATGGTACGGAAGGAGCTACTTGGGAAAGTGAAGAGGCCATGCGACGTCTGCACCCCGAGTTGTTTGAGTAGAGTAGTGTAGAGTGCAAATTTCGAGGACGAAATTTTTGTAAGGGGGGAAGAATTGTAACATCCCGAATTTTGACTCAATTTCCGGAAATCAATAAAACGAATCTTATTTGTTATTTCATTTCGTAAGTCTCGCCCAAGAGCTGATCACTCCTGGGATACTGACCAGATGGGAATGACTAACTAGGATAACGGTACGTGGACCAAGGACCCGATCGTGAATGGGACATCAATTTCGAGAAACGACGAGGAAATATTTTGGGCCAAGTAGATCGATCTTCGGAAGAAAACGGACTCGGTACGACCGAGGCCAATGATGTACGATCGGATAGCAGGTGATTCTGCATGACCGAAAGTGCACGTGGTCGACCAGTCCCGAACTTAACCCGAACGATCGTTATCTTCGGAACTAGCGATAATTCCTCTCGTTCTCCCGGTAATCGAGGCTGTCACGACTCGAATAACCTTAGGTCGATACGCGTAACCTCTAAACAGTCGCCCATTAGTATGAGATTCAGAAATTGAAATTTAACTAGTTGAATCGTGAAATTTGATCCGGACTTCGAGGTTGATTTTCGAGGGTTTACTGGTTTAGTTTCGCAAGGACGACGTCAAATTGGGTTGGCCATTTATATAGGGGTTTAGTCTGGTCGAAAAATGGAAATTCGGCCCGGAATTGGACAAAAGGCGACTTTGCCCCTAAGCCTAGCATAGTGTTCCGAATTTGGAGATTTTAGTGGAGATTTATTAATTAGTTTTAAGTGGATAATGGACTTGAGTTAGTGGAGTTAATAAGGTCATTCTTGCCCTTCAATTATTGGTCTTGAGAGAATGACAACCATTAGATCTAGGGGTGTTTAGTCCAAGCCTTTAGATGGTTGACACTTGGCACTACCCCACCAACCACTCCACTATAAACCCATTATCTCCTCTCTCTCTCCTCACTTTTCTTTCTCTTCAAGCCAAGTCTCTCTTCTCTCTCTCTTCTCCCTCTCTTCCTCTTCATTTCCCCGGCCACTCCCCCTCCTTGCCGTCCACGTCGCCGCCGTCAAGGCCGCTCGCCGCCGCCCGCCATGGCCGTCCCGCCGCCTCACCATCCCGTCTCCGCCACTTCCTCTCTCTCCCTCTCACCGTTTCGCCGTCTCTCTCTCCCTTCCCGTGCTCCCTCTTTCCTCTCGGTCGTGGGGTTGCCGGACCACCCACCGCCGCCGTCCGCCGTTCCACCGCACGGGGAGCCACCGTCGACCACCTTGCCGACCTTTCCTCTCTCTCTTCTTAGCCGTTTGGAGGCCGATCAGCCGTGAGCCGCCGCTTGGAGGCCGCCACCGTCCGTGAGCCGCCCAAGCCGTAGCCGCCGTCCACCGCCGTTCCTCGGGAATCCGCCGCCGGCTTACCGTTCACCGGTAGTTGGTCGCCGTTCCCCGTCGTCCCGAACCAAGTTTAAGTGAGTATTACCCCCTAAACCCTAATTAGGACGATTATGCCCTCTATATCAGGATTAGGAGTTTTAGTGATTAATTAGTATATTTGATGTTGGTGATAGATTATGGTTTGATTGGAAATTATTGGGAGAATGTTAATTGGTTGTTTGAGGAATAATGGAAGTGAATTTGAGGATGAAACAAGGTTTAGTAGTGGCTGTCCGTGAGGCTAATCAAGGGATTAAGTATTGATTTGTTGTCGGTTCAACTTGATCGAGGTGTTAGAATTTCCCGGGTGATCGATCGATTGGTTGAAATGCTTGAATTGGTCGATTTATATGCTATGAGGGTTAATTAGACCATGCCATGTTGCTTGATCGTGTGATCGGAATGTGCGAAGTGTGACTTGGGCATATGAGCATGTTTAAATGTGGTGAGCTTGAACTTATTGAGTTGTGTCGATTGGTGCTCATATTTATACCACATGTCGCCCGAGCATAAGCATTCATGGCTGCGCATTACGTGTGTGCCGAGTGTGAGGCATGTGATGAAATTTGTGCGAGGATGCGGGTCTGCCATGAGCATGTGATCACGTGTAATTGCCCGTTGCGTTCATCGCCAGGTTCAGATAAAATTTGGGGCTTGTGTGCCGTGTGATCACTTAAGGCCTTCGGGTCGATTCCGTCTTTATGCACTTTGGAGCAAGACGATGCCCGGTGTGTCCAAATGACGACCAGTCCTTTGGGTCGTGGCCTTCGGGTTGATTCCGTCTTCATGCACTTTGGAGCAAGACGATGGCCGGTGTGTCCGGATGACGACCAGTCTCATGTAGGCTTAGATCGTAGGAGATCGGTGTTGCGCCTGATGCGTTTAACGCGGGCTAGAGACACTGGGCCGGGGGCGTTTTTACGCTGGCCACGAAGTGTTGTGATTGGGCCAGAGGCCGGGCTAGTGAGCCGTGGAAAGATAAGATAATGAGTAAATTGTTAAGTATTAGATTATGTGGTGGAATTGCTGGGCATGGTATGGGACGTGTCTGAGCGGTTCCATCTTATAATCCAAATACGCGCGTATGTACTACATCGATGCATTGGCATGCATAAGAGCGCATGAACAGCTGTGATCGTTTGTGATACTCGGTGATGAGTGTGTGATCTAGCATTTGAGAGCCTGAGCATGCGTATGACGCAAGTGTGGATTTGCATGCCGAGGATGTGAATGATTATTATGTTAAATTGCCTAACCTGCAGGGTCGACGGTAAGTACGATCTGGGCCCGAGGGCCTAGGTCAGTGATTGTTGCTTGATTTAGTTTTGTTCTCGTCAGGAGGTGCATGTTAGCCTAGTTTAGGTTTAGTGGGTTTTTACTTGCTGAGATTCGTCTCACGGTTGAAAAACCCAACCTTTCAGACCCCAGACCTTGACGATGCCGCAGGAGCCGGATGCGTCGGTGCGACATGGGATCCCTCAGCATTTGGAGCATACCATGTCAGTCCACCCCATAGGGAATGGGGAGATGTTTTTGAGACACTATACCCTAGTCGTAGTAGATGTAGGGACCACCTATTACGAGATGCACGAGTATGTAGCTTGGTGCTTCCGAGACCGATTCGGGGAGGAGTATGGACCCCTTCGTTCCATGGACGTCCCATTTACCGGGGAGGGTCAGTTAGACCCTCAGTGTCCCGATGGGGACATAGTCGATCCCGATTCAGACATGGAGGTGAGTTGGGAGATCGACGAGGGACCGGAGTTAGGAGAGGAGGATGAGGAGCTAGGAGGAGTTGACTATGAGCCTGAGATCGTTGATCCGGCCCCGGAGCCGATGGATGTGGAGTTCGAGGAGCCGATGGAGGTTGATGAGGACCCGGAGATGGAGACCGAGTCCGAGGCAGCCAGTTCAGACGATGACCAGGAGTTTTCCGAGAGTTCGTCGGAGGCGTCGGGTTCCGATCCCGACTGGGAGCCTTAGGATAGATTCCCTCTCCTAGTAGACCGAGGACTGACACTTTTTGGGATTTAGTCCTCCTTAGCCACCTCTCCCTTTTTGACCAGTGTGGTGGCCGTGGCCCGTTTTTGGTTGTATGTATCTTGGGTCTGTGTATTTGGTTTGTAAATGGATATTGTAAAAGCTTTTGCATATATGAAAGTGTATATTTTGTATACAGTAATTTCTTTGATGCTATCCTTGTTCTCATATTGTATTATGTCTGGGTATTAGTATTATTGTTTGCTTCCGCTTGTGTATGATCTCTGTGTTGGGCGTTGGGTCGGCGACGCTTCCTGGGACGTCGCACTCATATCGACGAGGAAGGAGGGATGTGGCGCGTCGCGGAGGGCGCGGGGCGTGACAAGCTCTCCACTAATCATTGGTGCACCTTAAAACATAACTCTCTCCACATCGGTGCACCTTAAAACATAAAACGCCTTCTCTAATTCCTCTATCCATCGTGGGGCGGCTTCGGGGTCACCTTTGCCATTGAACCTAGGCGGTTTTAATTTCAGGAAGTGTAATCTGTTCCACTAACTGGGGCATCAATTTAGCCCTTACCGGCTGAGCTTGTCCTTACTGAGCCTGATTCCCTCCATTGCCAGCAATTACTGCGGCCTCAGCAGCCTGAGCGTGGGCTGCGGCTCTTTCCTGCGCTTGCAAACCCATTATATGTCTTATCTCTCTCAGGGTCTCCATCACTTCCTCAAACCTCGGATCCCTAGCTTCACGATTCCCAGAGCTAGGCTGCCCGTGGGGTTCCTTGCCCCTTCTTCTACTCATCCTTTAGCTCTCGCTAAACACCTTCCTGCTATAATTCCACTCGAGAATTAGAGACCTAACTTAAGCTGTACCAATCTAAGGCCCTAAGCAGGTATGGAACAACAACCAACAACTAGCACGCGACTTAATACTAGCAACCTCAACACATCACCCAAGAGGATTTATATACTCACCTCTGGTCCTGCTGTACCTGCACTTACGGGTCAGTTAATCAAAGAATCACTCAAGCAATGCACAAACAGTCAGGAGGTACACTTAGCAAGAGGTCACCCCTACTAGTGCTTGTCTACCCTTAGTCTCATCGCTCCTTATCACTCCAAGCGTCGACCGTATTGAATCGAGCTAACCTTGCTCTAATACCAAATCAAGCGGGGATGTCACCCTCCGCACCCTCTACGGTGCTCCACATCCCTCCTCTTGGATGATTTGAGCGCGACATCCCAGGACACGTCGCCGACCCATCACCCAACACAGAGATTCATACACAAGCGGAAGCAAAACAAATAATAATACTCTGACAGAAAACAATATGAGAACAAGGGCAGCACAACAGAAATTACTGATTAGAAAATATGCACTTTTATACATATATAGAAACTTTTACAATATCCATTTATAGCCAAAATATACATCCCAAAGCATAACGGCAAAAGCAGGTCACAACCACCACACTAGTTAAAAGGGAGAGGCGGCCAGGGAGAAACATCAGCAAAAAGGGAAAGGAGGACTAAATCCCAAAAAGTGTCAGTCCTCGCTACAACGGGAAGGGGATCTATCCTAGGGCTCCCAGTCAAGGTCTAAGCTCGACGTCTCTGAAGAACTCTCAGACAGCTCCTGGTCCTCGTCCGAACTCATCACCTCATACTTGGTCTCCGTCGCAGGATCCCCATCTACCTCCATAGGCTCCACTGCCTCCACGTCCATCGGCTCTGAGGCCGGATCGACAATCTCAGGCTCAAAGTCCACACCTCCCAACTCCTCATCCTTCTCTCCTAGCTCAGGTCCCTCGTCTATCTCCCAACTCACCTCTATCTCCGCATCAGGGTCAACTATATCTCCGTTAGGGCATTGTGGATCTAGCTCGCCCTCCCCGTTGAACGGGATATCTATAGAACGGAGGGGCCTGTACTCATCCCCAAAACGGTCTTTAAAGCACCAGGCCACATACTCATGAGTCTCAAAATGTGTGGCCCCTACATCTACCCAAACTAAAGTATAATGTCTAAGGAACATTTCCCCATTTTCTATGGGGTGAACCGACATGGTGTGCTCGAGGTGCTGCGAAATCCCATGTCACACCGGTGCATCTGGTACCTCTGGCATCGTCAGGGTCTAGGGGTCTGAAAAGTTGGGTTATTCAACCGTGAGACGAATCTCAACAAGTAAAAACCCACGAAATCTAAATTAGGCTAACATGCACCTCCTGACGGGAACAAAACTCAATCAAACAAACACGGATCTAGGCCTTCGGCCCAGATCGCACTTACCGATGATCCTATAGGTTAGGCAATTTAAAGTGATAATCAAGTACATACTCAGGCATACACGGTCACACGTGCATCATACGCATGTTAATGCTCGTAAATGTTCGTGCCACATGCCAATCACCAAGTTTCACACATATTCATACTCGTCCATACATTCTTATGTATGCCAATGCATCAATGTGGTACAAGCGCGCGTATTTGGATTATAAGATGGAACCACTTGGGCACGTCCCATACCATGCCTAGCAATTCCACCACATAATCTAATACTCTATAGATTATCTGATTTTCACGGCCCACTGGCCTAAACTCATATACAACACTTCGTGGCCAGAGTAAAAACGTCTCTGGCCCAGTGTCTCTAGCCTGCTACAAAGTGCATGAGACGCAACACCGATCTCCTTACGAACCAAGCCTACTACAAAGTGCATGAGACTGGTTGTCTTCCGGACACACCAGGCATCGTCTTGCTACAAAGTGCATGAAGACGGAATCGACCCGAAGGCCACGACCCGAAGGCCTTAAGTGATCACACGGTACACTGCCCATTTTTATCTGAACCCGGCGTCAAGCGTATCAGGCAATTGAAGGTGATCACATGCTTATGGCAGACATGCATTCTCGCACAGATTTCGTCACATGCCTCACACTCGGCATACACAATGCGCAACCATAAATGTTCATACTCGGGCAATATGGAATGCACAAGAGCACCAATCATTGCAATTCAATGAATTCAAGCTTATCACATCACAACGTGCTCAATTGCCCAAATCACACTCCGCACAAAGTCGATCATACGATCACGTGACATGGCAGAGTACGAATAAGCATCAAAGCACACAAATCATTCAAATTGTGTACCACAACTATCCAATCAAATACCCGGGGAAATTCCGACATCTCAATCGAATTATTCCATCCACTTGTCGACACTTGAACCATTAATTGCCGATATGGATAGCCACCAATTGGCCTTGTCACGGCCTCAAATCCACCTTATAACCCTTTTAACAATTCATCGATCTCGTCCCGACACTTACTAATCCAATGGAAATCCTTAATCAATCTTAATCGCCGTTAATCAACCTCAATCAATCAATTATCCACTAATTACTCACTACAACACCCTAACCCTATCTAAAGGGCATTATCGTCCTAATTAGGATTTATTAGGTTTTACCCACCCAAACTCGAATCGGGACGACGGGGAACTGTGGCCAACTACCGGTGAACGGCAAGTCGGCGGCGAGATTCCTGATGAGCGGCGGCGGACAGTCACTGACGATGGCGAGCGACGGCTCTCCGAGCTAACACGGCTGGTGGCTCATGGCGAGGGAGACGGACGAACGGCTGTAGCGGTCGACGGCGTGAGGCGGCGGCGCGGCGGTGAACGGCGGTGATAGGCTCATGGTGGCTTGGCCTCCAAGCAGCCGGGAGAGAGGAATGAGGGTCGAAGAGGGTGGCTGTGGTGGTCGGCGCGGACGGACGACGAGTCGGCGGTCACGGCGTGCGGCGGCGGCAAACCGGACGAGCGGCATGGCGGAGTGACGGCGAGCGGACGGTCTCGGCGATCACGTGTCCGGGGAAAGAGAAAGAACAAGGGAGGGAGACGGTGAGGATGGCGGTGGCACGGCTTGAACGGCGATGGTTCGGCGACGGTGCGGCTGGTGCGGGCGGCGGTGAGCGGCGTACCTACGGCAATGAACGGCAAGAGAGGTGGTCGGTGTGAGAGAGGAAGGGAGTGTAACATCCCGAATTTCGACTCAATTTCCGGAAATCAATAAAACGAGTCTATTCTATTATTTCATTTTCGTAAGTCTCGCCCGGAGCTGATCACTCCTGGGATACTGACCAAATGGGAATGGCTAACTAGGATAACGGTACATGGACCAAGGACTCGATCGTGAACGGGACATCAATTTCGAGAAACGACGAGGAAATATTTTGGGCCAAGTAGATCGATCTTCGGAAGGTAACGGACTCGGTTCGACCGAGGCCAACGATGTACGATCGGATAGCAGGTGATTCTATAAGACCGAAAGTGCACGTGGTTGACTAGTCTCGAACTTAAACCGGACGATCGTTATCTCCGAAACTAGCGATAATTCCTCTCGTTCTCCCGGTAATCGAGGCCGTCACGACTTAGATAACCTTAGGTCGATACGCGTAACCCCTAAACAGCCGCCCGTTAGTATGAGATTCGAGAATTAAAATTTAACTAGTTTGATCGTGGAATTTGATCCGGACTTCGAGGTTGATTTTCGAGGGTTTACTGGTTTAGTTTCGCAAGGACGACGTCAATTTGGGTTAGCCATTTATATAGGGGGCTAGTCTTGTCGAAAAATGGAATTTCGGCCCGGAATTGGACAAAAGACGACTTTGCCCCTAAGCCTAGAATAGTGTTCCGAATTTGGGGTTTTTAGTGGGTGTTTATTAATTAGTTTTTAAGTGGATAATGGGACTAGAGTTAGTGGATGGAGCAATTACCTTGAAGCCCTTCAATTATTGGTGGAGAGTGATTTCTAACCATTAGATCTAGGGGTAGTTTGTCTTAGGCCTCTAGATTGTGACAAGTGGCACCAACTCCTAACCACTCCACTTAAACCCATCATCTCTTCTCTCTCTCCTCATTCTAGATTTCTCTTCAAGCCAAGTCTTTCTCTCTTCTCTCTCTCTTCCTCTCCATTTGTGCCGGCCATCCCTTTCTTCCTTGTCGTCCCTCATGCCAGCCGCCGCTCCACTGCCGTGGCCGTTCCGCCACCACCACCTCGCCGTCCCGCCATCACCATCACCACTTCCTCTCTCCCTCTCACCGTCTCACTCTCTTCCCGTGCTCTCTCTCCCCTCTCGGCCGTGGAGTTGCCGGGCCATTCACCGCCGTTGCCCGCCGAGCCATCCGCCGTTCCGCCGCTCGGAGAGCCGCCGTCCGCCGTCCACGCCTAGCCGCCACCCCCACTGACCGTTTCTCTCTCTCTCCTTGGCCGTTTGGAAGCCGACCAAACCGTGAGCCGCCGCTTGGAGGCCGCCATCCGTGAGCCACCGTTCCTTGGGAATCCGCTGCCGATTTACCGTTCACCGGTAGTTGGCCGCCGTTCCCCGTCGCCTAGACCCGAGTATAAGTGAGTAATACCCCCTAAATCCTAGTTAGGACGATTATTCCCTTTAGATCGGGATTAGTTGTAGTTAGTAATTAAGTAGTGTAATTATGATGGATTATGAAATGTGGCTTGATCGGTAAATATCGGGAGAATGTTATGGGATGTTTGAGGAGAAATAGATCAGGATTGGAGGCCGAGATGAGGATGTTTGAGGGCTGTCCATGGTGACAAATGATGGACCGAGTGATGACTTGTTGTGGGATTAACTTGATTGAGGTGTTAGGATGGCCCGAGAGATGGATCGATTGGTTGAAATGCTTGAATTGATTGGTTGATATGCTATGAGGTTTAATTAGACTTGGCCTCGTCGCTTGATTGTGTGATCGAAATGTGCGGATTGTGACTTGAGAAGGGAGCACGTTGGATGATGAATTATCAAGCATGTTGATTTGGTTTGATTTGAAATGTGATCATGAATTGATTGGCGCTCATGTGCATTCTACATTGCCCGAGCATGAGCATTCATGGCTGCGCATTACGTGTGTGCCGAGTGTGAGGCATGTGATGAAACTTGTGCGAGAATGCGAGTCTGCCATGAGCATGTGATCACATGTAATTGCCCGTTGCGTTCGTCGCCGGGTTCAGATAAAAATTGGGCAAGTGTGCCGTGTGATCACTTAAGGCCTTCGGGTTGTGGCCTTCGGGTCGATTCCGTCTTCATACACTTTGTAGCAAGACGATGCCTGGTGGGTCCGAAAGACGACCAGTCTCATACACTTTGTAGCAGGCTTGGTTCATAGGAGATCGGTGTTGCGCCTAATGCGTTTAACGTGGGCTAGAGACACAGGGCCGGGGGCGTTTTTACGCTGGCCATGAAGTGTTGTTATTGGGCCAGAGGCCGGGCTAGTGAGCCGTGGAAAGATAAGACAATGAGTAAACTTGTTAAGTATTAGATTATGTGGTGGAATTGCTAGGCATGGTATGGGACGTGTCCGAGCGGTTCCATCTTATAATCCAAATACGCGCGCATGTACTACATCGATGCATTGGCACGCATATAGTGCATGGACAGTTGTGATCGTTTGGGATATTCGGTGATGAGCGTGTGATCTAACATTTAAGAGCCTGAGCATGCGTATGACGCAAGTGTGACTGTGTATGCCGAGGATGTGTTTGATCGTTATATGAAATTGCTTAACCTGCAGGGTCGATGGTAAGTACGATCTGGGCTCGAGGGCCTAGGTCTATGATTGTTTATTTGGGTGTGTTGTATTCCTGTCAGGAGGTGCATGTTAGCCTAGTTTAGGTTTAGTGGGTTTTTACTTGCTGAGATTCGTCTCACGGTTGAAAAACCCAACCTTTCAGACCCCAGACCTTGATGATGCCGCAGGAGCCGGAGGCGCCGGTGCGACATGGGATCCCTCAGCACCTGGAGCATACCATGTCGGTTCACCCCATAGGGAATGGGGAGATGTATTTAAGGCATTATACCTTAGTTGTAGTAGATGTAGGGACCACCCATTATGAGACGCACGAGTATTGAGCTTGGTGCTTCCGAGATAGGTTCGGGGAGGAGTATGGACCCCTTCATTCCATGGACATTCCGTTTACCGGAGAGGGTCAGTTAGACCCTCAGTGTCCCAATGGGGACATAGTCGATCCCGATTCAGATATGGAGATGAGTTGGGAGATTGACGAGGGACTAGAGTTAGGAGAGGAGGATGAGGAGCTGGGAGGAGTGGACTTTGAGCCTGAGATCGTTGATCCGGCCCCGGAGCCGATGGAGGTTGATGAGGACCCGGAGATGGAGACCGAGTCCGAGGCAGCCAGTTCAGACAAGGACCAGGAGTTTTCCGAGAGTTCGTCGGAGGCGTCGAGTTCAGATCCCGACTGGGAGCCCTAGGATAGATTCCCTCTCCTAGTAGACCGAGGACTGACACTTTTTGAGACTTAGTCCTCCTTAGCCACCTCTCCCTTTTTGACTAGTGTGGTGGCCGTGGCCCGCTTTTGTTGTATGTATCTTGGGTCTATGTATTTGGTTTGTAAATGGATATTGTAAAAGCTTTTGCATATATAAAAAGTGTATATTTTGCATACAGTAATTTCTATGATGCTATCCTTGTTCTCATATTGTATTATGTTTGGGTATTATTATTACTGTTTTGCTTCCGCTTGTGTATGATCTCTGTGTTGGGTGTTGGGTCGGTGACGCTTCCTGAGACGTCGCACTCATATCGACCAAGAAGGAGGGATGTGGCGCGTCGCGGAGGGCACGGGGCGTGACAGGGAGAGAGAGGGAAAGAGAGAGTCTAGCTTGAAGAAGAAGAAATTGGAAGGGAGAGAGAGAGAGAAGAAAGCTTATAGTGGGGTTGTTGGGGTTAGGTGCCACATGTCACAATCCTAGTTACCTTGACTCTCTTACCCTTGATCCAATGGCCACCATTCTTCCTAGATCAATTATTGAGGGCTAATGTAGTCTTTGCTCACTCCACTAACATCTTGTCACTTGTCCTTAAATGGCATTTAATTAATCCCCTTAAATCACTTAAAATTCGGAACACTAAATAGGGCTTAGGGGCAAAGTCATCATTTGAAAAATTCTGGGCCGAAATTCCATTTTTCGAACGGACTAACCCCCTATATAAATGGCCAACTCAAATTGACGTCGTCCTTGCGAAATTAGACCGGTAAACCCTCGAAAATCAACCTTGAAGTCTGGATCAAATTCCACGATCAAACTAGTTAAATCTTAATTTTCGAATCTCTCACTAACGGGCGGCTGTTTAAGGGTTATGCGTATTGACCTAAGGTTATCTGAATTGTGACGGCCTCGATTACTGGGAGAACGAGAGGAATTATCGCTAGTTCCGGAGATAACGATCGTTCGGTTTAAGTTCGGGACTAGTCGGCCACGTGCACTTTCGGTCTTACAGAATCACCTGCTATCCGATCGTACATCGTTGGCCTCGGCCAAACTGAGTTCGTTACCTTCCGAAGATTGACCTATTTTGATCCAAAATATTTCCTCGTCGTTTCTCGGAATCGGTGTCCAATTCACGATCGGGTCTTTGGTCCACGTATCGTTTTCCTAGTTAGCCATTCCCATCTGGTCAGTATCCCGGGAGTGATCAGCTCCGGGCGAGACTTAAGAAAATGAAATAATAGATATAACTCGTTTTATTGATTTCCAGAAATTGAGTCGAATTTCGAGATGTTACAGCTTACGTGACGAATGCCAGAGAAGGCCGCGCCTACCGCGGAATCACCATGCTTGTGAGATTTGATGAGGGCCTAACGGACTTGGTGCCTACGTGGCATGGTATCACTACGCAAACGGAGAATGAATTGATCCCTATGTGGATTCAATGGTGCTTTGGCGGTACGGGTGGGCTGGCTTCGGGATAAAGCCATGGGTGGGATGTGAAATGGCCAGGCGTACGGGATCGGGGTGGAGATGAAGAAGCGAGAAGCAAGAAACCGTAATGGCATAGGATAACCCAAGTCAAGTTTCGCTATTCATAGTGCGTGTGAAATATGTGTTGTGTGCCATGGCCCAAAGAGCTTGTTAAAACATATTTGCATGCACTGTAATCATAAGATTTGCTCATGATGCTTCTTGTCTTATTCCACTGTGTGTATTAATTGTGATTGTCCCAAGAAATGCTTCCGCTTGTGTATAACGAAAGATAATAATGAACGGGACGTCATGTGAATGACCCCGAGGTTGGGGGTGTTATAGCATGTTAGCGTTTGGTGGAGTCGCGTTGCTTGGGCATTACGTTTTGGGTTTCTGGTCAAACAAACTCAGAAGGTCGAATTCGTATCTCATTTTTGTCTTTGGACAACCTAAATTTCAACCCGACATGATAAAACATTTACATTTCTTTGGAAGAAAGGTCAAACACGCCAGTGAGGCCAGCACGGGATTGATTGTATTGACATCATGCTATTTTCAAAGTTTCAACTCACATGTATGGACGTGTTACCTGGTGTAGCTTTTGTTAGGTGAATAGCTCAAGTCTTTAGAAGAAAGAATTTCGCCTGGATTTCAATATGGTATCAAAAGTGCGGGCAATGCTAATTTAACCGGTTGAAAATTTTGGTTCATTACGTGATGTGTCAGATTATGAGCAGCCTTTTAAATAAATGGGCCAAATTCAAAAACCGATTGCAGTCTACACATCAATTAATAAATCAACTTTGTAGAACGATTGTAGTAAGTTCTAGCATTACTCTTCTCTCGAGTTCAATTCGTCGTACTTCCTTTCGCCTAATAATGTGTATCCCTTTGTATGTACTTGTCTATCGGGTTTCAAGTAGCTTGGGTTTATAGAATGAAACGGCTGCGCACTCGAGTTCAATGTCTAATGAAAAATTGCATTAATATAGTTGTAGAGACTTGTACCTGAGGCAGATGCATCTGGGTCTACTTGGTTTGGTTTTGGTATTACCAAAATATGGCTGCAGGTTTGGTTTTTTAATCCTAAAAGCAGTTCGGATAAAGGAGAGTAAGAATGAAATCTCTGAAGATAGCAAGAAGAAATGTGATGCTTCTTCGAGTAAAAACTTTGAGAATTTTGCAACTAACATGCTGAGTTAGATGTGCATATAAGCATTTCCAGAATTCTATTTTCTTCTCTTTCGGTTTTCCGTGTGAAAGCAGATTCAGACGCTCGTTTTCTTTCTTTCTGGGCACCAACATCCAACCTTCCCTAGTTTAAGATGCCTCATCCTAGTTCCTCTGTATTTCTTGTTCTCTCCCAATATTCAGCGGTCATGTGAGAAAAAATAACCACCCTGAGCAAATATGCAATGGGATTTCCTAATTGTCGGGCATCGACTCACCAATAGTAATCTGTTCTTACAGGAAAATCTCCTTCGAAGGAATGAAATCAAGAGAAAGATTATAGCAGGTTAAATACTGAGCCCAATAGCGCGAAAAAATCTGTCATCACATATCAAATGAGAGGATCTCACCTGACCATCAAGTATTTTCCACATTGGTTCAATCACTTCTCCCAATATCATAATACTAACCATGACTTTATTTTCCCTCTTCCTGAGTGAACCTCTCCCTGAGCCTTCTAAAATGGCCCAGTAATTTCTCAGAGTCAGGATGGTTTTCTTTGACCACATCAACCTCCTTCCAGTTCTCAACCCATAAATGCAAACGAGGGAAAGTGGTGGGACTCAGCAATTTCACATCAACGACTTCCTCTGTACATTCGAACCAATAAGCCAACCATCCAAATGTGATGTCTGCCAGTCCTATGCTGTCTCCTCCAAAGAACTTCTTGTCCGCAAGAGCTTCATGCTCTAAAGTCCTCAAGACTTCAAGCACTTCCTCAGTTGCCTTCTCTCTCTCTTCTCCTTGGGACATTAGGAAGAACTTGAAAAAGGTAAGACTCTACAAGAGTGAAAAAAAAAAAAAAAGGAAAAAAAGATATCTGATGTTAGCTAATCTCACAGGATCCTTGCAATTTTGTAGATATTTGGCATCTTGATTAAGTGGACTAACATTTGGGTAGAGTAATAGAAGTGGGAATCAGTATTTGCCAATCAGATTGTGCAAGAAGATGAAGTTCTTGGTTATTCACAAGTTAAATAGAGTAGAAGTTTCCCAAAGAAAAGGAGAGCAACGCCAAAATCGGAAGGCAGCAAGAAATGTAACGAATTTTCAACACTAAAAGGGAGAGGAACGGTGCAATTAAAAAATTGCAATTAATGTCAATTTGCTTGGGCATCAGACCACTTGGATTAAGTATGCTTGAGGTCATCCATCATTAAAGATATAAACTACATTAATTTGTAAAACTGACTGATCTTTTGTTATAGCATGAAATAAACAAAATCAATGCAATAACTGCAATGAATATGGTTAATTAGGTTTCTTCTTCCAATCAATTACTTGAAGATCTACTGCTGAAGATGCAAAAGTTGAATACTAACAGAAACAACGGTGTACTCTCTCACCTTTTCCGCCATAAAGTTCATCCAGAACCGAGATGAGGCTCTCTCGTGAGCATCTTTGGGCAGCAAGGGAGGCTCGGGCCATGTTTCTTCAATATACTCCAGAATCACAAGGGACTCGATGATCGGTTTCCCACGATGAACAAGGACTGGAATCTTTTTGTGAACTGGGTTGTACAGCAATAGCAATTGGCTCTTGTTGGTGAGATCTTCTTCTATGTACTCATATTCCACGCCTTTCAGTTTCAGAGCCCATATCACTCTGTGACTGTACGGACTTGCCCAGAAACCATGCAACTTCACTTCTTCCATTGCCAAAGGTGAAGGAAAAAGTTGAGAGGAGCCTAATCAATAAAGGGTGCGAAAAGAGCTCGCTTTATGTACAGTTGAGAAGATGGGTCAAACCAAGGAAACATGGATATGGTTCTCTGCCTTGTGGCACGCATAAATTGTCCCGATCACACGGAGGAGATGAAAACAGCTACTTAAATTATTTTGTAAAGTTGACAACCTGTCTTTTGACAGATAAACCTCCGGTCCAATTTGGCAAACTCATAGGACAAGCCAAGGAGAAAAGCCATCACAAGCATCTTTGACAGGCTGTGGCTTTAAGGACCCACTGAAAAGATCATGACTCCAGAGAAGCAAATTAATTGAGTAGGACAATTTCGACAAGTAAAGTCTTGGCTGAAGTAGCAGCTTCAAATAAAAGGGAATTAAAAGTTTTAGCCTCATTACCGGTCAACCCTGCCCATTTCCTTGTTGAACCTATGGAACAGCGTGGGACCAAAACGATGGAAAAAATACTAATGAATTTTCTTGTAGATTCTTGGTAGCTGCAACTTTCATAGCATTATTTGTGGTCCTACTTTTAGGATGTTTCTTCAAAATGCCAAGTATATCGTCCAAAATGGCCGACCACCAACCCAAAAAGAAAAAAACAGAATGTGGTTCGATACCTGCTCCATATATAGACTGCAGAAGTTCACAGATAAGTAAAAGGTACATATGCTCTGGTGGAAATTAAGACCTTCTAATGGGAGATAGTAAAAACCAAGAAGTATATGAAAAGGGACGAAAGACGAACCAGAGATAGAGCGGGTCTCAAATGTTACACCAACTTTTGCATTGCTGAGGAAAACAAACTGTATGCAATGTCAGCGTTGGCAAAATTAAGGGAAGTAAATGGATCTAACCTCATCAATTGTTTTCCCAGAGTAGGGATGAATCCAATTCAAAGCATCACGAATGAGATCCTCTCCATTTAGCTCTTCAGTCGTTGTTCCACTGACTGGATTTATTCATCCACTCGGCAAACATGCTACTTAGAGAGTTCTTCTCAAGATAAATAAAATAGTCTTTGGCTGCTCTAGCAAACTAACCTCTCCCTGATTCTAGAGAACTTCTACGTAAGTTTAACATTTTCTGAGATTTTTCTTCCTTAGTCCATGAGATCCTGTAGATTTTTGTTTTCCGGAGAAGTTTGCCGTATTCTTGGATCATTCGTTTTCCTAGAAATTTTAGGTCTACGACTGAGAATTGTCACTCGGACAATCCAACCTGAGTGGAGGCAATGGCTTCATGAGTCACCTTAGCCCACCCCGTAAAAATAATTGTGGCCCACATGATGTTATTAATTAATGGTTTAATAACTATTTAAGTACTAAAATGTATTGGCAATGTAAAAGATGAGAAGAAGCAATTCTATTAAGAAATTACTATTCCTCCCACTACAAAAAAACTGGATTTTTGCTACGAAAATTTACGACGAAAAAATTTTCGTTGCAAATTTGCGACAAATTTTCCAACAAAACAATTTTCGTCGCAAAATTAGTTTGAAATTTACAAACGAAAAAAAATGCGTTGGAAATTTTCAACGAATTTTGCGACGAATTAAAAAAAAAACCCGGTATTGTTCGGCATTTTTTATATTCGTTGGAAAATTCGTTGAAAATTTCCAACGAATTTCAATTTTCCGGGCCATTATTTTAGTTTGTACAATTTTTGTTGGAAATTTCTAACGAATTACAAAAAAACCCGTTACTGTTCGGCATTTTTGATATTCATTGGAAAATTCGTTGGAAATTTCCAACGAATTTTCCAACGAATTCCAAAAAAAGCCTAGTACTGTTTGGCATTTTTTATATTCGTTGAAAATTTCCAATGAATTTCAATTTTCCGGGCAATTACTTCAGTGTGTATAATTTTTGTTGAAAAATTCTTTGGAAATTTCCAATGAATTTCAATTTTCCGGGCAATTATTTTAGTGTGTACAATTTTCGTTGCAAAATTCGTGGGAAATTTCCCATAAATTTTACAACGAAAACCCTACTTCTTCCTTATTCAATATTTTCGCGCTCGTTATTCCCACAACTTTCAATTTCCACATTCACACACTCTCTCTCTCCTTCTCTCTCTCTCTCTCTCTCTCTCCTTCACCTTCACCTTCTCCCTCCATCTCCCCCTTCACCTCCTTCCCTTGCCACCCCCCCTCCTCCTCCGGCTCCGGCGCCATGGACACCGAGCCTCCAAGCCTCTGACGCCCCCGACGGCCCCGACGTCCCCGACACCACCAAGCCTCATCGCCGGCGAGGCTAGGAGACAACGACAGACTTGACGGGCGGCGGCCCCGAAGCCTGCTGCTGCTGCTGCTGCTTCTTCTTCTTCATCTGTAGCCATGGCAAGGGCCGAGCTCGCCCAAATCTGGGCGAGCTCGGCCCTCGCCGGCGACGAGGCTGGCCCTCGCCGGCGGCGAGGGCTATTTTTCGATAAAAAAAAAAATTTTCAACCAAAAAACAATTTATTTCGATGGAAAAAAAATTTCCACGATTTGTAGCTCGACCAAAAAAAATTTGTAATTTCCAACGAAAAAAATTCGTTGGAAAAAAAATTCGTTTCCAATGAATTTAGCCACGAGTTTTCCAACGAAATTTTCCAATGAAAAAAAATTCATCACAAATTTCCAACGAAAATTGGAATTTTTCGTTGGAAAAATTCCCGACGACTAACCAACGAATTTTTTTTCGTTGGAAAATTCGTTGAAAATTCGTTTTCCAATGAATTTTTCCAAATTTTTCGTTGGAAATTTCGTCGGAAAAAACATGTTTTTTTGTAGTGTCCAAAGAGATACGACTCTTACGAAGCAAAATATGTTTTGATGGAAGGCACTAATTGATAGCCATATAAATAGAGTCTAGTCTCCTCTCCATCCAAGACAACGAATGTTGTATTTTATCCTCCATTAGATTAGATACGTTAAGAGAAAATTGGGTTAATGAATAGAAATCAGATTTCTTCGTTTCTTCTGTTTCTGCAACAACCATTTCAAAGGGTATTTCTATGGATAAAGGTGTGTTTTCATTCCTCTTCTTGTGAAAAATTATGAAAATCTAAGATTCCCCAATTATGTATTTTCACATTATTGGATTACGTTATTAGTTACACACTCATCCCAAGTAAATCCATAGACTGAGGTTTGGTCAAAAGCAATAGATTTTTTTAGAATAAAGATAAAAGCACGAAATTCCAGCTATTGGTTCATCAATTCCTTATTAGTTGGTTTGGGACTAATTTGAGTGGCTAGGTTCCTCCATCTTGTGGCATACTTTTTGAACAACTCACTCTTCTTCTTTTTAGTACGCTTGAAATCCACACAATAGGGAGTGATATCCAAATTGAACTTGTATTGTTTGTTGAACACATCAACCACTCCATCCCAGGTTTCAAGAAGGTTTATATTCTTCATGATGTATCACTTTAGTGTGGGCTCAATAAACTTGCTTGGAATGATTAGATCATGAGGGGTGCATTATAACATACTTGGCCATCCGCACGAAGTATATGTGCAAGTGGTTCTTCAAGCAAGAAGTGTTGTCTCACTTTTCAAACTTCGGCATCTTGAACTTTTTAGGCACTTTGACCTTTGTGTAAATAAACAAGTCCATGGGGGACAAACTCTACGAGCCCAGCAGCTGTCTCACTTTTTCCTCGAGCTTCGTGAAGCGCTTCTCATGCTAGGTCTTCGGCAAGCTATCAAACTTAGCTTTCTTGATCGTGACTTGCGGTGGATCATCCTCTAACTCAAGCATGTCATCCTCATCAATTTTGTTCATTTGCTTCGACGCCGCTATATCAGGAGGTGCGGACACAAGAATTGGGTTACCCAGAGAAATTCGATTTGGGCCGACATTTGCTGCATAGCAACAAAAAACTGCTTCATTTGCTAGTCCATATTGGCCATACGATCATGTATTTCGGTTTGCTGGGCCATTTTTGCTTTGGACCGTGTACAAATAGGTGAACGCGGACGATCTACAATCACCTAATTCAAACGAATAAGCACAGGTAAGCACAAAGTACGAATGAAACACCGGCCCATAGCAATGGTCTAATCGCCTTGTTTTATTCATTGATGAAATAATTCTTAATCCAAACGGAACTCCTAGACAAAGGCTACAAAAGTAGAAACTTTGAGATTTCCTAAACAAATAAACTAGAAAATAAACAACTCAATTCCCTAAACAACGAACTTGGAACGAAAAAAAGATGATAGATTCGAGCCATTTTCACTTGGCCCAATCTATATACAAATGGGAGACTACATCCTAACGTAATCACTTGTTCGCTCGAGTCAAACGTGCGATACGATCTTGAGGGCTTCAACTTTCCTCTTTAGGCACTTAATCTCCGCATGATTAGCAGACTTCACAGGCACCTTAGGTATCTTGAGAAGCAACTGATTCTAGATCTTTTGTTGGCGGATGTATTCGGTCGAGGCGTAATATATCCTCTCTTTGCCTTCCAACTCCTTCTCGGGCCATATCAGCGTCCACGGGCGGCACATTTTCCCACTTCAACTGGATCAAGCTAATGGCATCTTCGTAATCATGATTCTCACAGGTGAAATCAACCCGGAGCGGGTCCGTCTGCAATGCGGATGGAAGTTCTTGCACGACTTGATACTAACAACTCACTTTAGACGGATAGTACTCAGTAGCACCAGTGAATCCCAACAAAGGGATCGATCCACTACCTCCACATGCAAGCTGCGCCTCACGGACTTAAAACCATTCAGCATGCCATGGATTGCACAAAGTCGCGGCCGATTTGATCTATAGTTTGTTCCGCCATATGTCAAGCTCGTCCTTGGGAGCGGAAATAAATTGAATGTCGAATCCTCCCATTATATATTGACCAAGATTCACAATTGACCTAATTGTCAAGAACCGACCAAAAGTACGATAAAGTAAGTCAATTGCAAAGCAAATGACCAAAAGACTTCATCAATAGAAGAAATGGCAATCACATAGACATGTGCATGGGACGTGCGGTTCAATTTCAACTCTAGGTGGTGTTGGTTTTCTACGGAATATGCATAGTTAAAATTAAATATAAACGCATCGGAAAGATATAACTATACATATATCTCCGAAGGTATTGTTTGTGCATTTCAATAAAAAATCAGAAGACCTTAGGGTGTTAAATGGATTACCTTTCATAGCATGTCTAAAGATGATATCAATAGGATGTTCTTTGGTTTGAGCTTCGCAACCATCGGATCTCTACTTCAGACATACCACCAATCGCACGACAAACAGAAGAAAGAACTTGTGGATAATCGCCACTATAATTGTACTAGCAATCTTGTGGCGACAATTCTCCACAGTCTTAATATTTCAGTCATAGCATCGGAAGAGAGAAAACATATTTTTAACTCTCATAAACACATAATAATTGCATACACACTTTTCATCATCATCGTGCAACTGTTGTTGATCGCGCTTTTTATATATGCGATCAGCAACTATTGCTGATCGCGTGCCCATTCAGCAACCGTTGCTGATTGTGCATGTATGTACATTGCACACGATCAGCAACGGTTGTTGATCGTGTGTCATGCACACGGTCAGCAACAATTTCTGACATTGTGCATGAGCCAATTTTTTTTTAAAAAAATTAAGCTCACATCGTGTGATGCACTTTCAATTAATTTAATTTTATGTGTATATAAAAGTGCATGATCGGCATATGTGTATTTCATGAGCGTCATATACACACACCCATGACAAAATTCAAATTAAATTGAATCACATTTAATTTAATTTTAACTCGACTCAATTCAATTGCAAACATATTTGCAATATCGTCTCTCCTGTTGTCGCACCACGCCTTTTTGGCCACGCTAAGAAGGTAGTTCCATTTGTCCCAAATGGGGAAGCTGTCCTCGAATGAGCTATTAAGGTTTGATGCGAATATTTCGCTCAAACGTTCCACAAACATCCCATCACCAGACAAATGGGGGCCTCTCTTAAACCATACCTCATATGAGAGTGGGTTGTGATTTTTATCTTTTTATTTAGTCTGAGTTTTGATTTGGAGTTGCTATAAGTTATTATTGGTAGGTTGACTAGAAACCTAATTGGAGTACAGGAGAAATACTACGGTTCTACGAATCAAAGATTTTAAATATGGGGACTCGATTACGCTAATGATCCTAAATTGAGATCTCTAATGCCCTTTCGGTACCTAAAATGATATGATGTGTCCAGTGTGTCACACGAGTTTCCAAGGTCTATCCACTAATTCTAGTCATCCTAATCGTGGGAAATCAATCAATCAATATAAGCAGCACAACCAATTGTGAACAAACAAAACAATCTTAGTTTGGGTCTTTAAAATGAAAATCAATTCAAAACACCCAAACCCTAGTAAATCCCTAAAGGCTTATTCATTGATGATATATGTCGTTTTAGGGTTTAGGGTTTTTAGGGGTAAAAACCCATAAACTAAGGATTTTCTAAAAATGCCATTTAGGCAGTTCTAAAAATTCTAATTTCACTTGCAAAAGTTGGCCACAATGTTTTTGAGTCATTCTGTGAATTTTTTTTTTATTTTTATTGAATTTTCAAGTTTTTTATGAATATTATGAATTTTCTATTTTTTTAGGATTTTTTTATTTTCTAATTTTTTATTATTTATTTATTACTATTATTTTAAAAAAAAATTTCCCGCCGAGGGAATGAACCGAACTGGTCAGTTTAACCTGGTTCGATCCAACCAAACTGGATATCGCTAGCGCCAGCCGACTCTCTAACGGGCATAATGCCAAAGCGGCACCGTTTTGCACTTTTTCTCTTTGGCATTTTACCGAACACTTGGTGTGCATGTTTCTCCATTTTAAGTTGTTGAGGTCACCAATTTGAGCCCAGCTCCGGTGACCTTCTAGTGAATTCTTTGTCATTCTAATTGATTAAATATGAAGATCATGTTTCCCCTCATCAGCCTAACTAAACTAACTCTTCGTCGAACCACTATCGACTGGCATAAAATCGATCAAAAAAGCCTAACTTGCTAACTATCCTAAACCAGCTATTCAAGCCCACAGATTATCATACAAATCGCCCTAACTATCTACGGCGATCCCAATCAATATAAAATCATCAAACAAGGTGAGAAAATGCTAACTTGGACGGCCTATGGCCATAGGTTTGCTCCTGCGAGGTACAACAATGGCGATCGACTCGGTTTAACGCAGATTCAATGATAAAAAATGCAATCAAACAATGTAAAACATTATCAAAATCAAATTTTGTGCATTAACAATCAAGATAGTTGCAACATCTAACACGATGAAGTTCAACTGTTTAACAAGGGATTATGGAAAAATAGTGATGACGATTGAACTTTACCTACTTTGTCGAGGCTTGAAATGAGCTTTTCGAGCTAATCAGAAACTATAGAACTCTTCCTTGACACTTGAGCTTTAGGTTGGTATATCGGTCCATTTAGGTGTCGCCAATGAAGGGATTGTCTCGATTTGGCAAAAAAAGTAAGCTGAGCCTGAGATATATCAGTCCATTTGAGATTCTAGAAAAGATTAGAGATCTAACCTACTGACTAGCCTTACCGCCCAACCTATCTCAAGTGCACAATGTATTCCACGTGTCGATGTTGAGAAAGTATGAATCAGACCCGACCCACGTTCTGAAGTATGAGGAGATAGACGTGGACGATAAGGTATTGTACGTGGAAAGGCCCGTAAGGATTAAGGACAAAAAAGATCAAATGTTACGCAACAAGACGATGCCAATGGTCAAGGTCGTGTGGGAGCATCATGGAATAGAAGGTACCACCTAGGAATGCGAGGAGGCAATGCGACGTTAACACCCCCATTTGTTTGAGTAGATAGATTTAGATTGCAAATTTCGATGACGAAATTTTGTAAGGGGGGAAGAGTTGTAACATCCTGAATTCGACCCATTTTCCGGGATCAATGAAATTGATGTTATTTCTCATTTCATTTAAGTAAGTTTCACCCGGAATTGATCACTCTTGGGATACTAACCGATGGGAAATGGCTAACTAGAAAAACGGTACGTGGACTAGGACCCCAATCACAAATCGAGCTCAGATTTCGAGAAATAACGAGGAAATATTTTGGGCCAATTCTAGGAAGATGACGGATTTGGTTTGGCTAATGACGTACGATCGGATCACGGGTGATTCCGCACTACCGAGAGTATGCATGGCGAACAATCTCGAACTTAATTCGAACGATGGTAACCCCCGGAACTAGTGATAAATCCTCTCATTCTCTTGGTAATCGAGACCGTCATGACTCAAGTAACCCTAGGTCAATACACATAACCCCTAAACAGCCGCCCGTTAGTGAGAGACTCTAAAATTGTGATTGAGCGAAAATTATCATTTTATTGGATCCGGACTTGAACGACGAATTTCTCGGATGTATGCGACTATTTTGCAAGGACGACGTTGTATTATGGTGGCCAACCATATTAGGGATCGGTACGGTCGAAAAATGAAAATTCGGCCTGGAATTAGAAAAATACCAAATTCCCCTTGAGTTATGCCTTGGATCCGAATTTTAGAAAATTATTAAGGGACATTTTGGACAATTTCAGCCCCCTCTTTGCCGAGAATTTTGGACTAGAATGAGCCTAGATTTTTGTTCAAGGCTTGATCATGGCTATTGGTGTGAGGGCAAGATAGTCATTTTTGGGAAGTTGTTCAACTAACCCCACTCAAGCCAATAATGCATATTACCCTCGACTCTCTCTCTCTCTCTCTCTCTCTCTCTCTCTCTCTCACACATTCTCACTCCCCATCCAGCTAACCTCTCCCCCCCATGCCACTCTCTCCCCCTCTCCATTTTCCTTTGTCAGCCATGATGGCCTCGGCGGAGCGCGCCGCCGTGCCGTTGTCCGCTCGTGCCACCGTGCCGTTGTCCGCTCGCCCCGCCTTGCACCGCTCCACCCTCAGCCAACCTTACTCTCACTGGCCCATTTCCGTTCGCCACCTTCACCATCACCGGCGCCCCTTTGCCCACCTTGAACCGCCACCCGTCGCCGCCGCTAATCATCGCCGGGGGAGCCATCATCTACTGCCATGAACCGACAATCAGCCAGCCCGTTTTCCCCCTTCCAGCCAGCTTGTTTGGAGCTTAGGAGTGGGTGAGTAATTACCCTAAACCCTAATTAGGCCATTATGCATTTCTAGATAGGTTTAGGGTTGATTTAGGGGTTAATTAGGGGAATTAGGGCTAATTAGTGGTCTGATGGGAAGCGGCTAATTATGCGATTAATTGGGAGATTAAAATGTTGATTTGGAAGTGGAAGAATGGCCTAGATTGACCTGATTTGGTGGCTGCCCATGATGTGTTTAATTGACCTAGGTTAGGTAAAATTAGGGTGTAATGGTGGAAATCCCGAGCATGCTTTGTATTGTCCTTATGGTAGCTGATTATGCTTGGTTGGATGTTAATTTTGTGAAGTCATGTCGTGTGCCTAGTGTGGCCGAGAATGGAGGAGTATGGCGGGCCTCGAGTGTGTGAATTTATATTGTTCCAATCGCGTGAATTATGTGTGTGTCGACTATGTGCCATGCAAGATTGAATTGAATTGCTTAATTAGACATGCTCGTATGTTGATTGGGCATATTGTGATTAAATTTGACCATGTCAAACAGTTATTTGAGCACGTTGTGGCACTTGTTGAGCATGTCTTGGCATTAATTAATTATGTGCCTAGGTGAAATTGAATGCTCATTGTGAATTGTACTGTTGCCCGAGTGCCGAATTGCATGGCCACGCATTTCGCATGCTGAGCATTGGCTTGATACGACAATTGTGTGAGTATGTGTACTTGACATAAGCATGTGATCACCTAATCGCCCTGATGCGTTTTACGCATGGTTCAGATAAAAACCGGTGTATGTGTATGTGTGATCACATAAAACCCTGATGCATTTTACGCGGGGTATTGAACCTGTCCTGATGCGTTTTACATAGGTTTAGTTAGTATATGGAGATCGGTGTTGCGCTTGATGTGTTTTACGCGGGCTAGAGACACTAGGCCTGATGCGTTTTACACGGGCCAGGAACTATTAGATATTGATAGACCTGATACGTTTTATGCGGGTTAAACCTGATGCATTTTACGCGGGTCGAAATATAAACGAGAAATTAACAGTGTGCAAGTGTGCATTATTAAGCCGGATCATGAACATGGACATATTGATGGCAGATGTGTGAAAGAGTGCATTGATAAGTGTGTAAGCATGTGCATATCGATGAACCGTGTGTGATACAAACATCAAGGAGCATGAGCATGTGCATGGTGTGCGTGTGACTAAGCATGTTCGCGTATGTACCATTATTATGATTATTATATGCCTAACCTGCAGGGTCATTTGTGTGATCGATCTAGGCCTAAGGGCCTAAGTCAATTGAGTGTTGTATTGGATTATGTGATTTGTTTGTTTATCAGGAGGTGCATGTGTCACATCCTCAATTTCAGTCCCTGGGAAATGGCTATGGTTTAAATTTGATGGTTTTCTAGTCGGAACTAAATTTTTACTCTTGTTTTGGAAAACCCAATTTCGGATCCTTTGTACCCCTTTATTTTGTTATTTTTGGGGAGACTTTTGTGATCCGAATTTCCAAATACTTTCTTTTTGAAAGTTTCTCCAAACATCTTGAAGTTTTACATTCTTTAATTTCAGAATTTTTTGAGTTGATATGAGTAGTACGATGGCCTGATTTTTGGACCATGTAAAATAGCCCAGAATGGGTATTTCGGTGATGTTCCCACATTCTTAATTTTCTACAAGCTTGTCTGAGCTGATTTTGGAAAAATTTCCTTTACAAAAATTATTGAGAACATCCTTTTCTATAATGTATATAAATTTGGGAATTTTTCGAGATGATTTGGATTCTGGACAAAGCTTAATTTGAGAGATAAGAATCCTGTTCCAGCGAACTGTTTTTAGTCTATCTTTGAGCTACTAAAAATGGCATTTACAGAGAGATTCAGATTTTGTGCTCTTCATGAAAAATGTTTGTTAAGGTCTTGTTTATTACAAATTCAAGTTTGAGAATTTTCAGAGTCCATTTACTATATTTTCAAGTCCGATTTCATGAATAGCGCAAAGCTGTCCGGTTTTGTCAGATTTCAAAGATTCAACATTTTCTATCCGAGAACGTTGGAATTTTGATTTGATGATTTAAAGAATACGTTCTGAGCTTTCAAATGAAATATTTTATGCTTTGATTGGAGGTCGGCCCAGGGGGAAACCAAGAGAGAGAAGTAAGTTTGGAATTGGATGATTCTAAAGAAGTCTAAACTTGAAGCCCATGTTTGGAAATAAATGGCTTAGAATTTTCATCATGGCTTTTGGCCTTTGTGCATAAATGAGCATAAATGACCTTATCTCTTAGTGGTATAAGCCATGACCTAAGCCATGACCCAAGCAAAGGCCATTCAGCCAAGGGGAGGGAGAGAGAGAGAGAGAGTAGCCGTGAGGGAGAGAGAGAAAGAGAGGACCAAGGTTGGTTTCTTTATCATTTTAGTCCATTAATGACATTAATTACATGCCATCATGAAATTTGACTAAAAGGCTTAGTCCATTAATGGCATTAAATGAAAGCCATGATGAGTCTTGACTTTGAGACCTTGTCATGATGGCCATCTATCTTCTTAGGCAAGCTTGGATTAGCAACTTGGTGAGCAAGTTTGAAGTTCTATAAATAGAGGAAGCCCTCCCCTCTCTCTCACGCTACTTTTTCTCCATTGTCATGCCACTCTCTCTTCATTGTCATACTAACTTCATCATCCTCTCCCTTTTCTTTTATTTCTCAGCCCAAGAGGTTCACGCCCAAATGAACCCTGAACTGGCCCATGTTTCTCCTCGTTTTCACCCAAGAGCCCACGGTTTGTCCTTCATAGGCCTAGATTGCTCGGCCAAGCAAGAAGGAAGCAAGGAGAAAGTCCGAAATTTCCCGAGCTCACCCGTTTCTAGCCCGTTTTCTAGTTTTGATAGTTGTTAAGTAAGTAAACTTCCTAATATCGAGAAAGGAAGTTGTGATACGTTGTGACACGGTTTGCTTGGACCGTTTCTCGATCATCTGGTTGGTTGTGGTTGGTTCATTTTTCAATTTAATCATGTTTCGTGTTTGACGTTTGTTTTGGAGATAGAACCGAGATTTGAACGACAAGGTGCACATGTTATAGCCGTGCTTGATGTTCTCTTGTATGAACTTTACTATTGATCTACCATCAATGCGGGTGCGGAAAGGGCCAACTTGTGTTAACGGCGATCCCCTCGTCCTCGCTTGATATTAGTAGGTTTACTTGTTGAGTCTTCCTGACTCATCTCCCGTTGTTTCCCCTTTTTCAGGTTCGTAGGATGGCATCTCCCCCTACCCGCATTGACAATCCCGTGGAGCTGAGAGCTGAAGTGCTTATGTCACGCTCCGCATCCTCTGTGGCGCACCACATCCCTCCTCTTGATCGATTTTAGTGCGACGTCCCAGGACGCGTTGCCGACTCATCACCCAACACAGAGATTCATACACAATATGAGAACAAGGGCAGCACAACAGAAATTACTAATTACAAAATATGCACTTTTATACATATATAGAAACTTTTACAATATCAATTTACAGCCAAAATATACATCCCAAAGAATGACGGCAAAAGCAGGTCACAACCACTACACTAGTCAAAAGGGAGAGGCGGCCAAGGAGAAACATCAGCAAAAAGGGAAAGGAGGACTAAATCCCAAAAAGTGTCAGTCCTCGCTACAACGGGAAGGGGATCTATCCTAGGGCTCCTAGTCAGGGTCTAAGCTCGACGTCTTTGAAGAACTCTCGGACAGCTCCTGGTCCTCGTCCAAACTCATCACCTCAGACTCGGTCTCCGTCGCAGGATCCCCATCTACCTCCATAGGCTCCATTGCCTCCACGTCCATCGGCTCTGAGGCAAGATCGACAATCTCAGGCTCAAAGTCCACACCTCCCAACTCCTCATCCTCCTCTCCTAGCTCAAGTCCCTCGTCTATATCCCAACTCACCTCCATCTCCGCGTCAGGGTCAACTATATCTCCGTTAGGGCACTACGGATCTAGCTCGCCCTCCCCGTTGAATGGGATATCCATAGAACGGAGGGGCCCGTACTCATCCCCAAAACGGTCTCTAAAGCACCAGGCCACGTACTCATGAGTCTCAAAATGTGTGGCCCCTACATCTACCAAAACTAAAGTATAATGTCTAAGGAACATTTCCCCATTCCCTATGAGGTGAACTGACATGGTGTGCTCGAGGTGCTACGGAATCTCATGTCGCACCGGTGCATCTGGCACCTCCGGCATCGTCAGGGTTTGGGGTCTAAAAAGTTGGGTTATTCAACCGTGAGACGAATCTCAGCAAGTAAAAACCCACTAAACCTAAGCTAGGCTAACATGCACCTCTTGACGGAAACAAAACTGAATCAAGCAAACACGGATCTAGGCCCTCGGCCCAGATCGCATTTACCGATGACCCTGCAGGTTAGGCAATTTAAAGTGATAATCAAGCACATACTCCGACATACACGGCCACACGTGCGTCATACGCATGTTCATGCTCGTAAATGTTTGTGCCACATGCCAATCACCGAGTTTCACACATATTAATACTCGTCCATGCATTCTTATTTATGCCAATGCATCAATGTGGTACAAGCGCGCGTATTTGGATTATAAGATGGAACCACTTAGGCATGTCCCATACCATGCTTAGCAATTCCACTACATAATCTAATACTCTACAGATTATCTAATTTTCCATGGCCTACTGGCCCAAACTCGTATACAACACTTCGTAGCCAGCATAAAAACGCCCCCGGCCCAATGTCTCTAGCCTGCTACAAAGTGCACGAGGCGCAACACCGATCTCCTTACGAACCAAGCCTGCTACAAAGTGCATGTGACTGGTCGTCTTCCGGACACATCAGGCATCGTCTTGCTACAAAGTGCATGAAGACGAAATCGACCCGAAGGCCTTAAGTGATCACACGACACACTACCCATTTTTATCTGAACCCGGCGTCAAGCGCATTGGGCAATTAACGGTGATCACATGCTCATGACAGACACGCATTCTCGCACAGATTTCATCACATGCCTCACACTCGGCATACACAATGCGCAACCATGAATGTTCATACTCGGGCAATATGGAATGCACAAGAGCACCAATCATCGCAATTCAATGGATTCAAGGTGAAGATCACATTGAAGATCACACTTAGACTTCAAGGTAAAGATCACATTGAAGTCTTGAGAAAACTGTTTGATCGACTTAGAAAGTTCAAGCTTAGGCTTAACCTCTCAAAATAAGTATTTGGGGCAAAGTCTGGAAAACTCCTTGGATTTATGGTTAGTAACAAGGGCATAGAGATTGATCCCTCGAAAGTGAAGGCCATTTGCAATTTGAAACCCCTTTCTACCATCAAGGAGGTTCGAAGCTTGCTGGGAAAACTAAATTATGTTGCGAGATTTATTTCCCAGTTATCTGAAATAGCCAAGCCATTCTTTAAGCTATTAAAAAAGAATGCCAAAGTTGAATGGAACGAAGATTGTCAAAAATCTTTTGAATAATTGAAACAGTATCTTTCACAACCACCAGTTTTAGTACCGCCTACTTTAGGTATACCTTTGATTTTGTATCTCACCATTCATGATGAATCTTTGGGAGCTATGTTAGCACAAAAGAGACCAGAGGATGGAATAGAGCACGCTATTTACTACCTCAACAAGAAGTTTACCTTTGGTGAAGCTCGATACCCTGAAGTTGAGAAAACATGTGCAGCCTTAGTTTGGGTATTACACAGATTATGACAATATACTCTTCACCATCGTATCCTGCTTGTGAATGAAAATGATCCTATCAAGTATCTTTTGGAAAAGCCTGCGCTAGTTGGAAGGCTTGCCAAATGGCAAATATTGCTCTCCGAATTTGTTATCCAGAGCATGTCTCAGAAGTTCGTCAAAGGGCGAGCCATAGCTGACATGTTAGCTAAAAGTCCCTTAAAGTTAGACGATTGGTATGAAATTGATGAAAGAATCCATTTGGTGTCACAAAACAAGTGGACCATGTATTTTGATGGAGCTGTTAACCTTTCCAGTTTTGGCATTGGAGCAATCTTGATATCCCCAGTGGGTCAACATTATCCAGTAGCTGCAAAGTTGATATTTCCTTGTACCAATAACATTTCAGAATATGAAGCTTGCATTCTTGGTCTTTAATTAGCCATCAATATGAAGGTTAAGAAATTACAAGTTTATGGTGATTCCGCGCTTATCATTCTCCAAATAGGAGGTGAATGGCAAACTCGTGATTCAAAACTGATTCCTTACCATCAGTATCTTAAAGACCTGGTGGAAGAATTCGAAGAGATTTCATCTGATTATTTGCCAAGTTCTCATAATCAATTTGTTGATGCCTTGGCAACATTATCCTCAATGTTACAAGTAACTGATGGTTTGAATATTGATCCTTTGCAAATCGCTGTTTTGAAAGAGCCTGCGTATTGCATGGTTATAGAAGAAGAACTTGATGGCCAGCCATGGTACTATGACAATATGAACTACCTTCGAGAAGGAAAATTTCCCTAAGAAAGTCGAGCTACGGATCGAAAATACTTGACTAAGTTAGCTTCCAAATTCTTTCTTAGCGAAGGTGCTTTATACAAGAGGTCTTTTGATTCGGTCCTATTGAAGTGTGTAGACATCAAAGAGGCCAATTTATTAATGAAAGAGATACATGAAGGAGAATGTGGTCCTCATATGAACGGCCATCTTCTAGCAAGGAAGATCACGAGGCTAGGTTATTACTGGCTAACCATAGAAGCCGATTGTATTTAACATGTTAGATGTTGCCATCAATGTCAGGTTTATGGAGACAAAATCAATGCTTCTCCAAATGAATTGCATCAAATGTCCGAAGCATGGCCTTTTTCAATGTGGGGGATTGACATTATCAGATCAATTAATCCTAAGGGATCAAATGGACACCGTTTCATTCTAGTGGCTATCGATTACTTCACCAAATAGATCGAAGCCAATTCTTATGCCCACGTCATTGCGAGAAGTGTGGCAAAATTTATTCGTCGAGACATTATTGCTTGATACGGGGTTCCAGAAGCATTTATCATAGATAATGGGTCAAACCTGAATAACAAAGTAGTGGATGAGCTACTCAATAAGTTTCACATTCGCCACTTGAATTCTTCTCCTTACCGCCCACAAATGAATGGAGCTGTGGAGGCAGCAAACAAGAATGTAAAGAAGATTATGTCCAAGACGGCAGAGAATTACCGAGACTGGCACAAACGGTTGCCGTACGCGTTAATGGCTTACCGAACTTTTATTCGCACTTCAACCAGGGCAACACCATTCTCATTAGTATATGGAATGAAAGTAGTTTTACCTGTGGAAGGGGAAATTCCTTCATTAAGGATACTTTCGCAAATAAAACTTTCTGAAGCAGAATGGATTCAACAAAGATTTGAACAGCTTAACATGATTGATGAAAAAAGGGTAAAAGCCCTATGCCATGAACAAAGCTACCAAAAGCGAGTGGCTAAGTCATTCAACCGTAAAGTTCGACCCAGGCACTTTGAGGTCAATGACCTAGTTTTGAGGAAAGTCCTACCCATCATTCCAGATCGTGGGAAATTCACCCCCAATTATGAAGGACCATATGTCGTCAAGAAAGTGTTGCCTGGCGGAGCATTGATTCTTGTAGAAATGGATGGTCGAGAGTTGCCAAAACCTGTAAATGTTGATGCTGTCAAGAAATATTTTCCTTGAATAAGAAGCCTTTGAACTACTTTTGGATTGAATCCAAGTCACTTTAGGACATTTGCATCATGCATACATGGCATTTTTTGCATATTTGCCCTTTTTGTAGGTACTCAATCATTCCCCAGGGAAGTTATTCCAAACCTCAAGGAGTCAAGCTCGAGGAAATAGTTAAAAAAATCAAAAATCAAAAATCAGTCCTCTCCCCAGAGTTTAGGAAGTAGATCATTTTTGTAAGGACCTTTTCTGTCTAAAATGTTTTTCAAGTTTGAAATTTTATTAAAAAAACATCCCCAGAGGAGTCAAAAATATTTTCAAATGTTTTGATTTATCAAAATTCCCCATAGATGGGAGATTTAACCAAAAGATCCTTTGAAAAACAAGGATTTCTTAAAAATGCCGAGTGGAAATGCCTAGAATGATAAGAGGCAAACTTTTGATCAAACACGTCCTTATACACATTTTGAGAGAATTGAGTGAAAAAACCATGTCTTAGGACATAGGGTTCGTTCACATTGAATACATGGATTGAAGTGATAAAAGGCATATCATTTCTCTATCCTAAATACTCATTTTATCCTTTGCTAGCCACTTTGAGCCAAATAGGAAGAATTTTCAAAATACCCCTGTCAAGAACCACCCCATATTGAGACAAGTTAAGAAGCTGTGGTTGATCATTTTTTGGACCAAAAAGATTAAGAAAGATTGTATTGCTTTCACTTGCATTAACCTTCATGTGGTAATTTCAGGTGGATCTTTATGGACGCTTGAAACATCCCAAAGTGAAGAAGAGCATTCTTTTCGTCTACCCAAACACAGTTATCCCTTGTTTAGCCAAATTGAGCCTTAAGCATGTTCATTTCAAAGCCCAAAATATTGATTATCTCCCTACATTGGGGCAATGCACATGATTTGCCAAGAAAATTTGGAAAAATTGGTGAATATGTATAAAATGTCTCGAGAGTCCAAAGAGCTCAAAACATAAATATTAGGGGGCATGAAAAAGCAGTGTGCCTGATAAAAGCAAGGTCGATGTCCATGAAAAAGAAAATGTATCAAAAGCAAAAGCAAAAAAAGTAATATGCTTATGATGAAGACAAAATTCTTATTGCAAAAGATGTTTAGAAAGAGCAAAACTCTTATGTTGCAAGAAAAATGGACTCTCGAGACAATTTGATTTTCAAGAGTCAAATGATGTCAAATTTGGATGATTTGGTAATGATGCCAAGATAATCATCATTTCTCTTTCAAACCCCTTCTACAAAAGTTGATGCCTTTTGAGCCTAACCCGAACCGACATTACAACCCTCTCCGAAGTATCTTCCGATTGGGATGGTTTGAGTTAATGTGAAGATTTCACAAAGAAGCTACCGCTAGAAGGAGTGGAAGTAATCATATATTGTCTTATCTTCAAGGTTCTTGACTTGTAAACTCGTTGAAGATATTGATGATATATTTCTTTTATTGGCCTCAAAGCAAATACCTTTTGTGTAAGCCCATGAGCAAACCTATATTACGGTCCTTTTGAAAGACCTTTTTGATCAATCAATCTGTATTCAAAGTGAATGTTTCCGAAAACCTTTGACATAGGTTTGTGAGGCATTACCAGTGAGAATTGAATAGCTTCCCCACATCAATGAATGGGAATCAAAGCCATTATGAGAGTCAGTGTGAAAGACCTTTTTTATTAGGTTATTTCCAATTTGGCATTTTTATCTAACCTCTTAGATGATTATTCAAAGTATCATTTTGTTAAAATTTCCTTTTAAGGATTTTGATAGTCAATATCTTTTACCAAAATAAGAATGATTCCATTTGATTTGTTGTTAAACAATCTCGGAACTTCTTTCAAAATATCTTTCCCCAATGGATTGGATTTTGGTCATTCTAAACCATACTCCCCATTTTTGATTTTTGGTCATCCTAAACCATACACCCCATTTTCAGTTCCTAGTCATCCTTAAACTTTGTCTTTAGGTTCTAGGTCATCCTTAAACCTTGTCCTTAGGTTCCTGGTCATCCTTAAACCTTGTCCTTAGGTTCTAAGTTATCCTTAAACCTTGTCATTCGGTTCTAGGTCATCCTTCAACCTTGTCCTTCAGTTCTAGGTCATCCTTAAACCTTGTCCTTAAGTTCTAGGTCATCCTTAAACTTTGTTCTTCGGTTCTAGGTCATCTTTAAACCTTGTTTTTAGGTTCCTGATCATCCTTAAACCTTATCTTTAGGTTGTTGGTTATCCTTAAACCATAAATTTCCTATAAAGCCCTTTTCTTTTTCTTTTCTTCCTTCATTCCACCCCATGAGAGAGAGAAGAGAGAAACACATAAATGAGCTGACAATCCAAAAGGTCAATGGTAAGTGTTTCAGGTAAGACTCTGATAAAATGTCTTTAGTTTCTTTTATTTCCCAAGTAGAGTCGACTAAAAATTTGCAGGTGCCAATTGGTTTTTGAGTGGAACCTCTTCGAACTCCCACTCAAAGAGGGGCAGTTGTTGACACCTAATTTTTAGCCGATGCGTCATTAAAAATAGAAAATTTAAGATTATGGTTTCCGATCGCGACGGAACCCGTTTCTTGAACAAAAAGTGTCGTTTTTTAATTCTGTTTGTTGGCCAGGCTTTTGTAAACAATTTTCTATTCATTTCATGCAAAAACCCGAAAAGTCAAACGGTTGACTTTCGGGTTGACTTTTTGGTCAACCCTTTGACCAAAAGTCAACCCCAGGTCAAATTGGGGCTTTTTGCATAAAAATATTCCTTTCAAGTTCAATTTCACTTTAGAAGTGAAAATTTCAAAAAAAATTCAAAAATTTGATCATAAAATTAAACTCTTAGTGAAAAGTCAACTAGGATTTGACTTTTGGTCAAACCTTTGACAAAAAAAATCGAAAAATGTAAAAATTCAAAAATCATCTGATTTTACATTCAATTTACCTTTGGTATTTGAAATTTTGCAAAAATCAGTTTAGAATCAACTTTTTCCCAATTTGTGGAATTTGATTCAAAATCGGCCAAAAATGAAATTACTTCATTTCTAGTCATTTTTTAGGATAGTTTTCTTCATGACATTTGATCTAGAAGTCATTTTATATTTAATTTTGGAATCAATTTTGTAATTCCAAGTCAAACACAAAAACCCCCAATTTTAGCCTTAATTAGTGATCTGGATCGATTCTTCATGATTTGCGCAATTGAGACACGATTGAGCCCAATTTCTTATATGAAATCCAAATTCAAAATCAATTTTGGAAGATTCACATAAATTTGAGTCAATTTGATCAATTTAGTGATCCAATGATTAAGTAGTCTAAGAGTAATTGATCCAATTAGTACAATTCAACTTGACCCACTTTAGACTAATATTCAATTTGATGAATTGTGACTCAATTCGGTTAATTGGACTTCAATTAAATTTGTTAGTCTTGTTTGGCCATGCAATTACCTAAATTCAAGAGCAATTGAGACAAACAAGCTAAATTAGATCAATTTGTGCATAAATTTCAAATCAGTTCGATCCAATTGGATTCGATATTAATGGGCTCAATTAATCATCAAATCACACAAAATTGGAACAAATGAATCAAGGATTGAACTAGTTCAATCAGGCCAAATTCGGGATTAACCGGCTTAACTCGGTTTGATTCAAATTGAACCGGTCCGATTGGACTGGCTATTTTTTGGTTAAAAATTCAGAGATCGACGATCCATTCCGACTAGCCAAGGCCGGCTCCATCCCTTTGAGCTCAAAAATTACAAAAATGCCCCTAAGTGATAATTACCAAAATGGCCTTCCTTAAGGATTAAGCAAATTAATTAGGGGATAAGCAAATCAATCATGGCCATTCATCTAGAATTGATCATGTCCATCCATAGTGCCATGTCACTAATCCTCAGCCCATAATGAATATTATTAATCATTAAGGATGCATTTTAGGTCATTGGATCAATCTAAGGACTAGGATTCAAAGTTAGGGGAAGTATATAGTGTTTTTTTTTCCCTCCAAAATTTGGCATTCTCTCTCATTTTCAGATCTGGTTCTCTCTCTCTTCTCTCTCTCTCTCTCTCTCTCACAATCTCTCTCTCCCTCGCCGACCATCTCCCTCTCTCCGACCACTTTTCCGGCGAGCCACTACCTCACCGGCATCCCCCACGGCAGCCCAAGGTTGGTCGCAAGACCAGCTACCTTCGCCGGTGGCCGGAACTTGCTGTTCCGGCCGGTTTTCTTCCTCGGCAACATCACCGGCGCTGCTGCCGGTGATGTGATCAGCCGGTTCAAGCGGCTGAACCAGCTAATCGGCAACCTCCTCTAGCGATCAAGACTTACGACTACACTCCTTGGCATCTTCACATCGCCGTGGTGTCCGGCGACTCGTTAAACGGCCATTGGATCGCGTTTTTTGATTTGATTCTTTGTTATTAGCTCGATAGTAAAAAACGAACCGATTCTCACTTAATTTGTGCAATCTATTATCATAGGTTGGCCGAGCTTTCCGAGACTTCTCCGTGCTGTCGTTGATCTGAACACGGAGGCCTGATCACTCGATTTTATGCCAGAGCATTGTTGAACAAGGTAAGTGTGCTTTTGCAAAATCGTGTACACTGAAACCTGCATGCTTGTGATGTCGATTTCAGCTCGTTAATGTCGAAATCTTGCGAAGTGATGAACTAGAGAATCGTAGAGCACGTCTTAAGCTTCGATTTGATATATCATATGCCTTGATCGGACTTGATTTGCTATGTCAAAACTATTTTCGGAAGTTAGGATCAAAATCTGAAATGTAATGTGCAGATCTGTTCTGATGATGTCCTAATTGATGTTGTGCTGTTCTATGATTTTTCTGATTTTCTATGATCATTTTTTGAAAAAACCTTTTTCATGAAAGTTGTAGATCACATCTTAATCTGTTCATCATAAAATTCCAAGCATGTTAGCATGGTACGATTGGCAACGTCATCCAAGCATAAATCTGGTGACAGACTGGTTTCTGATTGACCTTCGTGTGTTCTTCGATTTTCATAAATTCGTGTGTTCAAAATCTAAAAAAGTTTTCTTCATGAAAGTTCACACTGAGATCGAGATCTTTCCATTGATACTAATTTAATTAAATTCAGAGGTCATTTGAATTTTCAAAAGGAATTTTCACAATCTGATCAGTATCTGTGTCCAGATCTGATTTTCATTCCTTTAGAGTTCAGAAGATGTTTCTCCGAAATTGATAAAGTTGGAGTCCTTTTTTGCAAAAAATCAAAACTACAAAGTTGTTCATTGGGGCCTCATTATGTTGACTGGAGAATTTGAGGGCCAAATAGCAATTTTTGGAAGGTCAATTTGCTTAAAATTTCACAAAAGGTTTTCACAGGTTGAAATTTGGTTTGTAATTGAGTCCTTTGCAAAAACAGAATTTTATAAAAATTTGGAGGACTTTTCAGCGAAACCTCAAAACACAAAACTTGTTGCAAACGGAGAATCATAACTGCACAAAAATTTTCATGTAGTTTTGATAAGGTTTGTTATTTTTCCCGCCATTATTTTGAATTCCATAACAGAATCGGGTCCAGTCTGTCACCGAGGGTAAATTTGTCATTTTTGGGAAAATCGGTGAGGAATTAGAAAAAATGGTCTTCTTGACTTTTGATCCTCATGGCATAAGCTTTCTAATGATTGCTGAATCACTTCATTTGGATGTCATTAGGATAGTTAATCACATATGAACATAAGCAATCCGAATTTGATAAAAACTGAATAAGTGGTCTCCTTATGAAGCCCACTTCTCATTGTTTGATTGGCTTCGAAATAAGACTCATGGGCCTAAATGCATGCTTATTTCATTGCCATGCATGTGTTTGTTAGATGACTATTAGGCCCGATGCGTGTTCGTTGGGTAGTTCATTGTGGTCATTTAGAACCCGACTTTAGGAGTTAATTGATATGAGTTGCCATTTTGTGAATGCAAATGGTAGCTCGTTATCGTTAACCATTGATCAAATAATGTTAGATGATTAGGTGGGTGGTGAATCGAAATGCATGAAAAACAAAGGCCGATCCCGAGGCCCGTGTTTGATTAGTAAATTATTTGCACTATTGTTTTTCTTTGATTGTTCCTTTGTACATTGTTTGTCATGAATATAAACACCGATACCCGAGAGGCAGTCCATGGGAGGATAATCCGAAATGACAAAAAACCAAGGCGATTGACCGATGTCCAATCCGGTTTCCATTTGTATTCATTTAATGATGGCGATAGGCCGATGTCCGATCGGGTTTCAATTTGTACTCAATTCATTCATCCCCGATCATATCTCGGGTTTTCAATTTGTGTTGTAATAAACACCCGACGAGTTGCGGGTTATTACTTTCTCGCACTTAGAATTGGCTCGTCTTTTCAATATTTTGAGTTTTTATTTTACGAAATGTCTTTAAATACAATTGATTGTTTCTTTCTTTTTCTAGACTAAAAGATAGGATTAGTTTAGAATTTTAAATGAAAATACAAAAACAAGATGCATGATTACCTAGTGAACTAAGACTTTAAACATGAAAATGGTAAAGAACAAATGTATGATAACTTAGATAACAACCACGCTAAGTTTAGCGGTACCGAAAGGGCGTTAATAGAAATATTAACGTAAGCTAGTCTCCGAATCTTTGATCTCTGGTTTTCGTAGAAACCGAAACGAAATTCCCACGTTTTGGTTGGGTATTCTAGTCAACCCCCGACCTAGGCTAGTGGCGACTCCTAAAAAAGACAAAATCAATCTGCTGTCACGCGAAATATGGATTAAGGGAAGATCCATGTTCATGATCAATGGATCATATGGATGATCAAAAGATTTAAACTCCAAGAAAATCATTTTTTATGATATGCCATATGAATCATTTCATGAAACACTTATCTCTAAACCTGCCTTACCGAGTTTGGCCCTCGTGAGATAGGTCGTGATACTTGAGGAACACATGATCTCCAATTTGAAACTCCAAGGGTTGTCTTCTCCGGTCGGCATAACTTTTTTGGCGACTCTGGACTGTTCTTAGTCTATCCCGAATAATCTCAATGGCTTCTATAGTCTGTTGCACCAACTCTGGGCCAGTAATATTTCTCTCACCAACTTCGTCCCAGCAAAATGGTGTCCTACACGCTCTACCATATATGGCCTCAAACGGTGCCATCTGAATACTTTGCTAATAACTGTTATTGTAGGCAAATTTTACCAAATGTAACTGCTCTTCCTATTTGCCTTGGAAGTCCAACACACAGGCTCTCAGCATATCTTCTAACATCTTGTTGTTTTTTCTGATTGGCCATCTGTTTGCAGATGATAGGCCGTGCTAAATTGCAATCTTGTTCCTAATGCCTCTTGCAGATTTTTCCAAAATTTGACAGTAAACCTGGGATCACGGTCCGAAGTGATCGTCACTGGTACTCCATGAAGTCGAACGATCTGCCGAACATACAACTCTGCGTACTTTTCCAGTTCCAAGTCCTTTCGCACTTCTAGAAAATGCGCTGATTTAGTCAAGGGATCTACTATCACCCAAATAGAATCATGTCCTCTTTGTGTAACATCCCGAATTTCAACTCAATTTCCGGAAATCAATAAAACGAGTCTATTCTATTATTTCATTTTCGTAAGTCTCGCTCGGAGCTGATCACTTCTGGGACATTGACCAGATGGGAATGGCTAACTAGGATAACGGTATGTGGACCAAGGACCCGATTGTGAACGGGACATCAATTTCAAGAAACGACGAGGAAATATTTTGGGCCAAGTAGATCGATCTTCGGAAGGTAACGTACTCGGTTCGATCGAGGTCAACGATGTACGATCGGATAGCAGGTGATTCTGCATGACCGAAAGTGCACGTGGTCGACTAGTCTCGAACTTAACTCGAACGATCGTTATCTCCGGAACTAGCTATAATTCCTCTCGTTCTCCCGATAATCGAGGCCGTCACGACTCAGATAACCTTAGGTCGATACGCGTAACCCCTAAACAGCCGCTCGTTAGTATGAGATTCAGAAATTGAAATTTAACTAGTTTGATCGTGGAATTTGCTCCGGATTTCGAGGTTGATTTTTGAAGGTTTACTGATTTAGTTTCGCAAGAACGACGTCAATTTGAGTTGGCCATTTATATAGGGGTTTAGTCTGGTCGAAAAATGAAATTTCGGCCCGGATTTGGACAAAAGACGACTTTGCCCCTAAGCCTAGAATAGTGTTCCGAATTTGGGGTTTTTAGTGGATGTTTATTAATTAGTTTTTAGTGGATAATGGGACTTGAGTTAGTGGAGTTAGTAATGACTTTGTTGCCCTTCAATTATTGGTCTTGAGAGAATGACAACCATTAGATCTAGGGGTGTTTAGTCCAAGCCTTTAGATTGTTGACACTTGTCACCAACTCCCACCAACTCTACTATAAACCCATATTTTCTTCTCTCTCTCTTCATTCTATCTTCTAGAGCAAGCCAAGTCTCTCTCTCTTCTCTCTCTCCCTCTCCATTTTGCCGGCCACCCCTTCCTCCTTCCCGTCCCTCACGCCATCCACTTCGCCGCCGCCGCCGTGGCCGTTTCCGTCGGAGCTGACCATCCCGCCGTTCCGCTACCGCCACCTCACCATCCTGTCGTCCCTTCCCTCTCTCTTGGCCGTGTTCTCTCCCCTCTCGGCCGTGGGATCGCCGAGCCATCCATCACCGTCATCCGCCCGTGCCAGTCGCGCCGTCGCTGTCGCTGCCGTGCCGTCCGCCCGAGAGCACCGTCGTCCGCCCGTCCACGCCTAGCCGCCACCTCACCGACCGTCTCTCTCTCTCCTTGGCCGTTTGGAGGCCGACTAAGTCGTGAGCCGCCGCTTGGAGGCTGCCGTTCGTGAGCCACCATTCCTCGGGAATCCGCCGCCGATTTACCGTTCACCGGTAGTTGGCCGCCGTTCCCCGTCGTCTAGACCCGAGTTTAAGTGAGTAATACCCCCTAAACCCTAATTAGGATGATAATGCCCTTTAGATCGGGATTAAGAGTCGTTAGTAGTTAATTAGTGTATTTGATGTTGATTACAAATTATGGCTTGATCGGTAAATATCGAGAGAATGTTATTGGATGTTTGAGGTGAAATAGATGAGGATTAGAGGTCGAGATGAGGATATTTGAGGGCTGTCCATGGTGACAAATGATGGACCGAGTGATGACTTGTTGTCGGATTAACTTGATTGACGCGTTAGAATGGCCCGGGTGATTGATCAATTGGTTGAAATGCTTAAATTGATTGGTTTGTATCCTATGAGGTTTCATTAGACCTTGCCACGTCGCTTGACTGTGTGATCGAAATGTGCGAATTGTGACTTGAGCTATGAGCATGTTGAATGATGATTTATCGAGCACGTTAATTGGTTTTGATTGAAATATGTCAATGAATTGATTGGTGCTCATGTATACCACATATTGCCCGAGCATGAGCATTCATGGCTGCGCATTACGTGTGTGCCAAGTGTGAGGCATGTGATGAAATTTGTGCGAGAATGCAAGTCTACCATGAGAACGTGATCACTTGTAATTACCCGTTGCGTTCGTTGCCGGGTTCAGATAAAAATTGGGCAAGAGTGCCGTGTGATCACTTAAGGCCTTCGGGTCGTGGCCTTCAGGTCGATTCCATCTTCATGCACTTTGTAGCAAGACGATGCCCGGTGTGTTCGGAAGATGACCAGTCTCATGCACTTTGTAACAGGCTCGGTTCGTAGGAGATCGGTGTTGCGCCTGATGCGTTTAACGCGGGCTAGAGACACTGGGCCGGGGGCGTTTTTACGCTGGCCACGAAGTGTTGTTATTGGGCCAAAGGCTGGGCCAGTGGGCCGTGGAAAGATAAGATAACGAGTAAATATGTTGAGTATTAGATTATGTGGTGGAATTGCTGGGCATGGTATGGGACGTGTCTAAGCGGTTCCATCTTATAATCCAAATACGCGCGCCTGTACTACATTGTTGCATTGGCACGCATAAGAGCGCATGGACAGTTGTGATCGTTTGTGAGACTCGGTGATGAGTGTGTGAACTAAACATTTATGAGCCTGAGCATGCGTATGACGCAAGTGTGACTGCATATGCCCAAGGATGTGTTTGATAATTATATTGAATTGCCTAACCTGCAGGGTCGACGGTAAGTATGATCTGGGCCGAGGGCCTAGGTCTATGGTTGTTTAATTAGGTGCGTTTTATTCCTGTTAGGAGGTGCATGTTAGCCTAGTTTAGGTTTAGTGGGTTTTTACTTGCTGAGATTCATCTCACGGTTGAAAAACCCAACCTTTCAGACCCCCGACCTTAACGATGGCGCAGGAGCCGGACACGCCGGTGCGACATGGGATCCCTCAGCATCTTGAGCATACCATGTCGGTGCACCCCATAAGGACTGGGGAGATGTTTTTGAGACATTACACCTTAGTCTGGGTAGATGTAGGGACCACCCACTATGAGACGCACGAGTATGTCGCTTGGTGCTTCCGAGACCGGTTCGGGGAGGAGTACGGACCCCTTCGTTCCATGGACATTCCGTTTACGTCGCAGAGGGCCAGCTAGATCGTCAGTGTCCCAACGGGGACATAGTCGATGCCGATTCAGATATGGAGGTGAGTTGGGAGATTGACGAGGGACCGGAGTTAGGAGAGGAGGATGAGGAGCTAGGAGGAGTCGACTTTGAGCTTGAGATCGTCGATTCGACCCCGGAGCCGATGGATGTGGAGGTCGAAGAGCCGATGGAGGTTGATGAGGACCCGGAGATGGAGACCAAGTCCGAGGCAACCAGTTCTGACGAGGACCAGGAGTTTTCCGAGAGTTCGTCGGAGGCGTCGAGCTCAGACCCTGATTGAGAGCCCTAGGATAGATTCCCTCTCCTAGTAGATCGAGGACTGACATTTTTTGGGATTTAGTCCTCCTTAGCCACCTCTCCCTTTTTGACCAGTATGGTGGCCGTGGTCCGCTTTGTTGTATGTATTTTGGGTTAGTGTATTTCGTTTGTAAAGGGATATTGTAAAAGCTTTTACATATATAAAAATGTATATTTTGTAATTAGTAGTTTCTGTCGTGCTATCCTTGTTCTTATATTATTTTCTGTCTGGGTATTATTATTATTTGTTTTGCTTCCGCATGTGTATGAATCTCTGTGCTGGGTTTTGGGTCGGCGACGGTTCCTAGGACGTCGCACTCATATTGACCGTGAGGAGGGATGTGGCGCGTCGTGGAAGGCGTGGGGCGTGACATCCCCCGTTGTTTTGGCATCAGTGCAAGGTTAGCTCGATCCAGTATGGTCGAAGTTTGGAGTGATAATGAGCGATGAGACCAAGGGTAGACAGTAGGGTGACCTCATGTGCTAAGTGTACCTCTTGACTGTTTGTGCTTGATTGAGTGATTCTTTGATTAACTGACCCGTAAGTGCAGGTGCGGCAGGACCAGAGGTAAATGCATAAATCCTCTTGGATGATGTGTCGAGTTTGCTAGTATCAAGTCGCATGCTGGTTGTTGGTTGTTGTTTCATACCTGCTTAGGGCTTTAGATTTGGTAGAGCTTGAGTTAGGTCTCTAATTCTTGAGTGGAATTATAGCAGGTAGGCGTTTAGCGAGGACTGAAGGATGAGTAGAAGGAGGGGCAAGGAACCCCAGGGGCAGCCTAGTACGGGGTATTGTGAAGCTAGAGATTCGAGATTTGAGGAAGTGATGGAGACCCTAAGAGAGATAGGACATATTATGGGTATGCAAGTGCAGGAAAGAGCTGCAGCCTATGCTCAAGCTGCTGAGGCCGCAGTGATTGCTGGTAATGGAGGGAATTAGGCTTAGCAAAGACAAGCTCAGCCAGTGGGGGCTAGACTGATGCCTCAGTTAGTAGAGCAGTTCCTGAAGTTAAAGCCGCCTAGGTTTAATGGTAAAAGTGACCCCGAAGCTGCTCCACGTTGGATAGAGGAGTTAGAAAAGGCGTTTGATGTCTTAGGGTGCACCGATACGGAGAGAGTTACGTTAGCCGTGTATCAGCTTCAAGAGGGTGCGAATGATTGGTGAAGAGCCACTAAGGAAAGAGTGTTTCCAGAAGGAACTGAGTTAGTTTGGGCAGTGTTTGTGAAGAGTTTTTACGAGAAGTACTTTTCGGAAGTCGCTCAAGAAAGGAAGTTGATGGAGTTTATGCGACTACGCCAAGGGCAGATGACGATTGATCAGTATGAGGTAGAGTTTACAAGGCTGGCAAAGTTTGCGCCGACTATGGTAGAGAATCCACGGGACAAAGTTCGGAGATTCCGAGATGGGATGAAGCCGGATCTCCGGAGTCAGAATTTGTCGCATGATATAAGGGACTATGGAGAGATGTATAGGTGAGCCCAGATTATTGAGCGAGATTAGCAGGAGAGGACAGCCGCCTCAGGATCGCAAGGACCCCCGCAGCAGCCGCGTATCGAGAACAGGACCGGGAATCCCCCACCAGCCAATCAAGGTCGACCGCCTGTTCAAGGAAGGATTTATGCTATGGCACGCCAGGAAGTGGAGAATGCGCCGGGCGTGATCACAGGTACGGTCTCTCTCTGTGGTCATGCTGCGTATCCATTGTTTGATCCGGGAGCAACCCACTCGTTTGTTTCGGAGCAGTTTGTTAAGTTGGTTGGTATAGAACCTGTGTTGCTAGAGATTAAGCTTTGTGTGTCGACGCCGATGAATGATAACCTGTTAGTCTTGTTTGGGTGTCCTAGGTGTAAGATAGTTATTGGGGGTAAGGAAGAGAATATTGATTTGGTTGTGCTACCCATGTTTGACTTCGATGTGATCGTTGGAATGGATTGGTTAGTTCAACAGAAGGCTGTGATGGATTGCAGTAGTCGTACGATTCGGTTTAGTCCGGAGGGGTGTGCTAGTTTTGAGTTTCAGGGAAGTCGAGGAGGAGACTCGATCCCTTGGATTTCTTCGTTCGAAGTGAATAGATTGTTGAACGAAGGGTGTGAAGGATACTTGGTGAATGTTGTGGACCCAACAATGGTGGAACCTAAATTGGAAGATATGCCCATAGTGCGTAATTTCCCCGAAGTTTTTCCTAAGGAATTACCAGGTTTGCCACCCGAGCGAGGTGTGGAGTTTGTGATTGAGTTGACACCAGGAACAGAGCCGATTTCGAAAGCGCCGTATCGGATGTCCTTAGCGGAACTGAAGGGGTTGAAGGTTCAGATGCAAGAATTGTTAGACAAAGGTTTCATTTGCCCTAGTGTATTCCCATGGGGAGCGCCAGTTTTATTTGTGAGGAAGAAGGATGGGACGTTAAGGTTGTGCATAGACTATCGTTAGTTGAATCAGATGACAGTAAAGAATAAGTACCCACTGCCAAGGATCGATGACTTGTTCGATCAGCTACAAGGAGCTGCAGTGTTCTCCAAGATAGATTTGAGGACTGGATACCATTAGTTGAGGATCAAGAAGGAGGATATACCTAAGACTGCCTTCAGGACAAGGTATGGGCACTATGAGTTCACGGTGATGCCCTTTGGATTGACGAATGCCCCAGCCGCTTTCATGGATCTGATGAATAGAGTATTTAAAGAGTTTCTGGATCAGTTTGTTATAGTCTTCATAGATGATATATTGGTATATTCGAAGAGCCCTGAGGAACATGAAATACACTTGGCTGAAGTACTACGGACGTTAAGGGAGCACACCTTGTATGCTAAGTTCAGCAAGTGCGAGTTTTGGCTTAGTAAAGTGGCATTTCTAGGACATATCGTGTCGGGAGATGGAATCTCTGTGGATCCGACAAAGGTTGAAGCAGTGACTAAGTGGCCAAGACCGACATCGGTAACGGAGGTTTGGAGCTTTTTAGGACTGGCTGGCTATTATAAACGATTTGTGGAAAGGTTCTCATCTATAGCCATGCCTTTGACACGATTACTGATGAAGGAGACCAAGTTTGAATGGGACGATAAGTGTGAGAGGAGTTTTCAGGAATTGAAGTATAAGTTGATGACTGCTCCAGTGTTGACTATTCCGTCAGGACCTGGTGGATTCGAGATTTATAGTGATGCTTCGCTAAGAAGGCTTGGGTGCGTGTTAATGCAGCATGGTAAAGTGGCAGCTTATGCGTCGTGTAACATCCCGAATTCCGACTCAATTTTCGGAAATAAATAAAACGAGTCTTATTTGTTATTTCATTTCGTAAGTCTCGCCCGGAGCTGATCACTCCTGGGATGCTGACCAGATGGGAATGGCTAACTAGGATAATGGTACGTGGACCAAGGACCCGATCGTGAACTGGACATCAATTTCGAGAAACGACGAGGAAATATTTTGGGCCAAGTAGATCGATCTTCGGAAGGCAACGGACTCGGTCCGACCGAGGCCAACGATGTACGATCGGATAGCAGATGATTCTACATGACCGAAAGTGCACGTGGTCGACCAGTCCCGAACTTAACCCGAACGATCGTTATCTTCGGAACTAGCGATAATTCCTCTCGTTCTCCCGGTAATCGAGGCCGTCACGACTCGGATAACCTTAGGTCGATACGCGTAACCCCTAAACAGTCGCCCGTTAGTATGAGATTCAGAAATTGAAATTTAACTAGTTTGATTGTGAAATTTGATCCGGACTTCGAGGTTGATTTTCGAGGGTTTACTGGTTTAATTTCGCAAGGACGACGTCAATTTGGGTTGGCCATTTATATAGGGGTTTAGTCTGGTCGAAAAATGGAAATTCGGCCCGGAATCGGACAAAAGACGACTTTGCCCCTAAGCCTAGTAGAGAGTTCCGAATTTGGGATTTTAGTGGAGATTTATTAATTAGTTTTTAAGTGGATAATGGACTTGAGTTAGTGGGTTAGTAAAGTCATTCTTGCCCTTCAATTATTGGTCTTGAGAGAATGACAACCATTAGATCTAGGGGTGTTTAGTCCAAGCCTTTAGATTGTTGACACTTGGCACTACCCCACCAACCACTCCACTATAAACTCATTATCACCTCTCTCTCTCCTCATTCTAGCTTCCTCTTCAAGCCAAGTCTCACTTCTCTCTCTCTCTTCTCCCTCTCTTCCTCTCCATTTCGCCGGCCACTCCCCCTCCTTGTCGTCCACTTCGCCGCCGCCAAGGCCGCCCGTCGCCGCCAAGGCCGCCCGTCGCCGCCCGCCGTGGCCGTTCCGCCACCGCCACTTCGCCGTCCCGCCATCACCCTCACCGTTTCCTCTCTCCCTCTCGCCGTCTCTCTCTCTTTTCCGTGCTCTCTCTCCCGTGAAACCACCCTCTCTTCGCCGACCACTTCCCCTTTTCTTGCCGTCCGCCCGAACCGTCCACCACCGGCTGTCCCTTGCGCCGCCGTGGAGCCATCATCGACCGCCTCACCGACCGTTCCTCTCTCTTTCCTTGGCCGTTTAGAGGCCGTGAGCCCGTGAACCGCCGCTTGGAGGCCGCAGCCGTTAGCCGCCGATCCTCGGGAATCCGCCGCCGATTTACCGTTCACCGGTAGTTGGCCGCCTTTCCCCGTCGTCGTAGAACCCGAGTTTAAGTGAGTACAACCCCCTAAACCCTAATTAGGACAATTATGCCCTCTAGATCGGGATTAGGAGTTTTAGTGGTTAATTAGTATATTTGATGTTGGTGATAGATTATGGTTTGATCGGAAATTATTGGGAGATTGTTAATTGGTTGTTTGAGGAATAATGGAAGTGAATTTGAGGATGAAACAAGGTTTAGTAGTGGCTGTCCGTGAGGCTAATCAAGGGATTAAGTATTGATTTGTTGTCGGTTTAACTTGATCGAGGTGTTAGAAATTCCCGGGTAATTGATCGATTGGTTGAAATGCTTGAATTGGTCGATTTATATGCTATGAGGGTTAATTAGGCCATGCCATGTCGCTTGATCGTGTGAGCGGAATGTGCGAAGTGTGACTTGGGCATATGAGCATGTTTAAATGTGGTGAGCTTGAACTTATTGAATTGTGTCGATTGGTGCTCATATTTAAACCACATATCGCCTGAGCATAAGCATTCATGGCTGCGCATTACGTGTGTGCCGAGTGTGAGGCATGTGATGAAATTGTGCGAGAATGCGGGTCTGCCATGAGCATGTGATCACGTGTAATTGCCCGTTGCGTTTGTCGCCGGGTTCAGATAAAATTTGGGGCATGTGTGCCGTGTGATCACTTAAGGCCTTCGGGTCGGTGCCGTCTTCATGCACTTTGGAGCAAGACGATGCCCGGTGTGTCCGGATGACGACCAGTCCTTTGGGTCGTGGCCTTCGGGTCGATTCCGTCTTCATGCACTTTGGAGCAAGACGATGCCCGGTGTGTCCGGATGACGACCAGTCTCATGTAGGCTTGGATCGTAGGAGATCGGTGTTGCGCCTAATGCGTCTGGTGGAATTGCTGGGCATGGTATGGGATGTGTCTAAGCGGTTCCATCTTATAATCCAAATACGTGCGCTTGTACTACATCGATGCATTGGCACGCATAATAGCACATGGACAGTTGTGATCGCTTGTGATACTCGGTGATGAGCGTGTGATCTAGCATTTGAGAGCCTGAGCATGCGTATGATGCAAGTGTGACTGTGTATGCCGAGGATGTGTTTTATCATTATATGAAATTGCCTAACCTGCAGGGTCGACGGTAAGTACGATATGGGCCCGAGGGCCTAGGTCTATGGTTGTTTATTTGGGTGCGTTTTATTCCTGTCAGGAGGTGCATCTTAGCCTAGTTTAGGTTTAGTGGGTTTTTACTTGCTCAGATTCGTCTCACGGTTGAAAAACCCAACCTTTCAGACCCCCGACCTTGACGATGCCGTAGGAGTCGGAGGCGCCAGTGCGACATCGGATCCCTCAGCACCTAGAGCATACCATATCGGTTCACCCCATAGAGAATGGGGAGATGTATTTGAGACACTATACCTTAGTTGTAGTAGATGTAGGGACCACCCATTATGAGACGCACGAGTATGTCGCTTGGTGCTTCCGAGATAGGTTCGGGGAGGAGTATGGACCCCTTCGTTCCATGGACATTCCGTTTACCGGAGAGGGTCAGTTAGACTCGCAGTGTCCCAATGGGGACATAGTTGATCCCGATTCAGATATGGAGGTGAGTTGGGAGATTGACGAGGGGCCAGAGTTAGGAGAGGAGGATGAGGAGCTGGGAGGAGTGGACTTTGAGCCTGAGATCATTGATTCGACCCCGGAGCCGATGGATGTGGAGGTCGAGGAGCCGATGGAGGTTGATGAGGACCCGGAGATGGAGACCGAGTTCGAGGCAGGCAGTTCAGAGGAGGACCAGGAGTTTTCCGAGAGTTTGTCGGAGGCGTCGAGTTCAGATCCAGACTGGGAGCCCTAGGATAGATTCCCTCTCCTAGTGGACCGAGGACTGATACTTTTTGGGATTTAGTCCTCCTTAGCCACCTCCCCCTTTTGACCAGTATGGTGGCCGTAGTTCGCTTTTGTTATATGTATTTCGGGTTTGTGTATTTTGTTGTAAATGGATGTTGTAAAAGCTTTTGCGTATATATGAAAGTGTATATTTTGTATACAGTAATTTCTATGATGCTATCCTTGTTCTCATGTTGTTTTATGTCTGGGTATTATTATTTATTCTGCTTCCGCTTGTGTATGAATCTCTGTGCTGGGTTTTGGGTCGGCGACGGTTCCTGGGACGTCACACTCATATCAACCAAGAGGAGGGATGTGGCGCGTCACGAAGGGCGCGGGGCCTGACATCTCCCGTTGTTTTGGTATCAGAGCAAGGTCAGCTCGATCCAATATGGTCGAAACCTGGAGTGATAAGGAGCGATGAGACCAAGGTTAAACAATAGGGTGATCTCGTGTGCTAAGTGTACCTCCTGACTGTTTGTGCATTGTTTGAATGGTTCCTCTATTTACTGACCCGTAAGTGCAGGTGCGGCGGGACTAGAGGTAAGTATATAAATCCTCTTGGGTGATGTGTTGAGTTTGCTAGTATTAAGTCGCATGCTGGTTGTTGGTTGTTGTTTCATACCTGTTTAGGGCCTTAGATTGGTAGAGCTTGAGTTAGGTCTCTAATTTCTGAGTGGAATTATAGCAGGTAGGTGTTTAGCGAGGACTGAAGGATGAGTAGAAGGAAGGGCAAGGAACCCCAAGGGCAGCCTAGTACGGGGTATCGAGAAGCTAGAGATCCGAGGTTTGAGGAAGTGATGGAGACCCTGAGAGAGATAGGACATATCATGGGTATGCAAGCGCAGGAAAGAGCCGCAGCCCATGCTCAAGCTGCCGAGGCCGCAGCGATTGCTGGTAATGGAGGGAATCAGGCTCAGCAAGGACAAGCTCAGCCGGTAGGGGCTAGACTGATGCCTCAGTTAGTAGAGCAGTTCCTGAAGTTAAAACTACCTAGGTTTGATGGGAAGAGTGACCCCAAAGCTGCTCCACGTTCGATAGAGGAATTAGAAAAGGCGTTTGATGTCTTAGGGTGCACCGATGCGGAAAGAGTTACATTAGCTGTGTATCAGCTTCAAGAGGTGCGAATGATTGGTGGAGAGCTACTAAGGAGAGAGTGTTTCCAGAAGGAACTGAGTTAGTTTGGGCAGTGTTCGTGGAGAGTTTCTATGAGAAGTACATTTCAGAGGTCGCTCAAGAAAGGAAGTTAATGGAGTTTATGCGACTACGCCAAGGGCAGATGACGATTGATCAGTATGAGGCGGAGTTTGCAAGGCTGGCAAAGTTTGCGCCGACCATGGTAGAGAACCCACGGGACAAAGCTCGGAGATTCCGAGATGGGATGAAGCCGGATCTCCGGAGTCAGATTCTGTTGCATGATATAAGGGACTATGGAGAGATGTATAGGCGAGCCCAGATTATCGAGCGAGATCAGCAGGAGAGGGCAGCCGCCTCAGGACCGCGGTTTGCCCAGGGTAGAGATAATCGTCGTTTTGCGAAGAGGCCGCCAGTGAACAATAGACATTTTACCCCACCTGTGAGAAGGGCTATTGGAGAGCCAAATGCCCAGCTGAATAGATTTGGAGTGTGCTTTAGGTGTGGTAGCAGGGAACATCAGATTCGTAGTTGTCCTCATATGCGTCCCTCAGGACCCCCGCAGCAGCCGCGTACCGAGAATAGGACCGGGAATCCCCCACCAGTTAATCAAGGTCGACCGCCCGCTCAAGGAAGGGTTTATGCTATAGCACGCCATGAAGCGGAGAATGCGTCGTGCATGATCACAGGTACGGTCTCTCTCTGTGGTCATGCTGCGTATGCATTGTTTGATCCGGGGGCAACCCACTCGTTTGTTTCGGAGCAATTTGTTAAGTTGGTTGATATAGAACCTGTGTTGCTTTAGACTAGGCTTTGTGTGTCGACGCTGATGAATGATAGCCTGTTAGTCTTGTTTGGGTGTCCTAGGTATAAGATAGTTATTGGGGGTAAGGAAGAGAATATTGATTTGGTTGTGTTGCCCATGTTCGAATTCGATGTGATCGTTGGAATGGATTGGTTAGTTCAGCAGAAGGCTGTGATGGATTGTAGCAGTCGTGTGATTCGGTTTAGTTCGGAGGGGTGTGCTAGTTTTGAGTTTCAGGGAAGTCGAGGAGGAGTCTCGATCACTTGGATTTCTTCGCTCGAAGTGAATAGATTGTTGGACGAAGGGTGCGAAGGATACTTGGTGAATGTTGTGGACCCAACAGTGGTGGAACCCAAGCTGGAAGATATACCTGTAGTGTGTAATTTCTAGGTTTGCCACTCGAGCGAGAAGTGGAGTTTGTGATTGAGTTGGTACCAAGAACAGAGCCGATTTCGAAAGCGCCGTATCGGATGTCCTTAACGGAACTGAAGGAGTTGAAAGTTCAGATGCAAGAGTTGTTAGACAAAGGTTTCATTCGCCCTAGTGTATCTCCTTGGGGAGCGCCAGTTTTGTTTGTGAGGAAGAAGGATGGGACGTTAAGGTTGTGCATAAACTATCATCAGTTGAATCAGGTGACAGTGAAGAATAAGTACCCATTGCCAAGGATCGATGACTTGTTCGATCAGTTACAAGGAGCTGCAGTGTTCTCCAAGATAGACTTGAGGACCAGATACCATCAGTTGAGGATCAAGAAAGAGGGTATACCTAAGACTGCCTTCAGGACAAGGTATGGGCACTATGAGTTCACAGTGATGCCCTTTGGATTGACGAATGCCCCAGCCGCTTTTATGGATTTGATGAATAGAGTATTCAAGGAATTCCTGGATTAGTTCGTCATAGTCTTCATAGATGATATTCTGGTGTATTCGAAGAGCACTGAGGAACATGAAATACACTTGGCTGAAGTACTATGGACGTTGAGGGAACAAGCGTTGTATGCTAAGTTCAGCAAGTGCAAGTTTTGGCTCAGTAAAGTGGCATTTCTTGGACATATCGTGTCGGGAGATGGAATTTTTGTGGATCCGACAAAGGTCGAAGCAGTGACTAAGTGGCCAAGACCGACATCGGTAACGGAGGTTCGGAGCTTTTTAGGACTAGCTGGCTATTATGGACGATTTGTGGAAAGGTTCTCATCCATAGCCATGCCTTTGATACGATTATTGAAGAAGGAGACCAAGTTCGAATGGGACGATAAGTGTGAAAGGAGTTTTCAGGAGTTGAAGTATAAGTTGACGACCGCTCCAGTGTTGATTATTCCGTCAGGACCAGGTGGATTTGAGATTTATAGCGATGCTTCGCTGAGAGGACTTGGTTGTCCGTTAATGCAGTATGGTAAAGTGGTAGCTTATGCGTCGCGTCAGTTGAGACCCCACGAAAGGAATTACCCGACGCATGATTTGGAATTAGCAGCGTTAGTGTTCGCGCTTAAGATTTGGAGGCATTACTTGTGTGGAGAGAAGTTTCAGATCTATACGGATCATCAGAGTCTGAAGTACCTGTTTTCGTAGAAAAAGTTGAATATGAGACAGCGTAGGTGGATGGAACTTTTAAAGGACTACGATTGCGATATTTTGTATCATCCGGGGAAAGCAAATAAGGTCGCCGAAGCCTTGAGTCGCAAGTCTAGTATGGCACACTTGATGGTTAAAGAGTGGACATTGTTGGAAAGGCTCAGAGACTCGGAGTTCAAGTTTGAAGTGAGCCAAGCGTCGAATTTACTAGCTGCTCTAAGGATTGAGCTAGAGATTTAAGATAAGATTAAGGCATTACCGTCTACGGACCCAGAGATCCAGAAGATTGTTGGGATGGAGACAGTGAAAAGGAAGTCAGATTTTCAAGTGTTGGAGGATGGGATTTTGAAGTTTAGAGGACGATTGTGTGTACCAGATGACGAAAGACTGAAAGAGGAGATCTTGAGTGAGACTCATCGAAGTCAGTATAGCATCCACCCAGGGAGTACTAAGATGTATCAGAATCTGAGGCAGCACTATTGGTGGAATGGCATGAAGAAGGACGTGGCTAAGTATGTAACCAAATGTTTGACGTGCCAACAAGTGAAGGCACAGCACTGTAAGCCAAGCGGATTATTGCAACCATTGGAGATCCCAGAATGAAAATGGGAGCATATTACGATGGACTTTGTAACGGGATTGCCGCGTAGTCAAAGAGGACATGATTCTATTTAGGTGATAGTGGATCGCTTGACTAAATCAGCGCATTTTCTAGCAGTGCGAAAGGACTTGGAACTGGAAAAGTACGCAGAGTTGTATGTTCGACAGATAGTTCGACTTCATGGAGTGCCAGTGACGATCACTTCGGACCGTGATCCCAGGTTTATTGCCAAGTTTTGGAAAAGTTTGCAAGAGGCATTAGGAACAAGATTGCAGTTCAGCACGGCCTATCATCCGCAAACAGATGGTCAGTCGGAAAGGACGATTCAGACTTTGGAAGATATGCTGAGAGCCTGTGTGTTGGATTTCCAAGGCAAATGGGAAGAACAGTTGCATTTGGTAGAGTTTGCTTACAATAACAGTTATCAGCAGAGCATTCAGATGGCACCGTTTGAGGCCTTGTATGGTCGAGCGTGGAGGACGCCATTGTGTTGGGACGAAGTTGGTGAGCGAAATATTACTGGTCCAGAGTTGGTGCAACAGACTATGGAAGCTGTAGAGATCATTCGGGATAGGCTAAGAACAGCCCAGAGTCGCCAAAAGAGTTATGTCGATCGGAGGAGAAGACCCTTGGAGTTTCAAGTTGGAGATCATGTGTTTCTCAAGGTGTCACCGATGAAAGGATTGTCCCGATTTGGTAAGAAAGGTAAGCTCAATCCAAGGTATGTCGGGCCATTCGAGATATTGGAAAAGATTGGTGACATGGCCTACCGACTTGCTTTGCCTCCCAATCTGTCGCAAGTGCACAATGTGTTCCATGTGTCGATGTTAAGGAAGTACAAACCGGACCCGACTCACGTTTTGAGATACGAAGAGATAGACGTGGACGACAGGGTGTCGTATGTGGAAAGACCAATCAAAATCGAGGATAGAAAGGATCGAGTGCTAAGGAACAAGATGATTCCAATGGTTATGGTCGTTTGGGAGCATCATGGTACAAAAGGAGCTACTTGGGAAAGTGAAGAGGCCATGCGACGTCTACACCCCCAGTTGTTTGAGTATAGTAGTGTAGAGTGCAAATTTCGAGGACGAAATTTTTGTAAGGGGGAAGAATTGTAACATCCCGAATTTCGACTCAATTTCCGGAAATCAATAAAACGAGTCTATTATGTTATTTCATTTTCGTAAGTCTCGCCCGGAGCTGATCACTCCTGGGATACTGACCAAATGGGAATGACTAACTAGGATAACGGTACGTGGACCAAGGACCCGATCGTGAACGGGACATCAATTTTGAGAAACGACAAGGAAATATTTTGGGCCAAGTAGATCGATCTTCGGAAGGTAACGGACTTGGTTCGACCGAGGTCAACGATGAACGATCGAATAGCAGGTGATTCTGCATGACCGAAAGTACACGTGGTCAACCAGTTCCGAACTTAACCCGAACGATCGTTATCTCCGGAACTAGCGATAATTCCTCTCGTTCTTCCGATAATTGAGGCCGTCACGATTCAGATAACCTTAGGTCGATACGCGTAACCCCTAAACAGCCGCTCGTTAGTATGAGATTCAGAAATTGAAATTTAACTAGTTTGATCGTGGAATTCGATTCGGACATCGAGGTTGATTTCGAGAGTTTATTGGTTTAGTTATGCAAGGACGACGTCAATTTGGTTTGGCCATTTATATAGGGGTTTAGTCTGGTCGAAAAATGGAATTTCGGCTCGGAATCGGACAAAAGACGACTTTGCCCCTAAGCCTAGAATAGTGTTCCGAATTTGGGGTTTTTAGTGGTGGATTATTGATTAGTTTTTAAGTGGATAATGGGACTAGAGTTAGTGGAGTTAGCAATGACTTTGTTGCCCTTCAATTATTGGTGGAAAGTGATTTTGAGCCATTAGATTTAGGGGTAGTTTGTCTTGAACCTTGGATGTGTGACATTTGTCACCAACTCCCACCAACTCCACTTAAACCCATCATTTCTTCTCTCTCCTCATTCTAGCTTTCTATTCAAGCCAAAGCCTCTCTCCTCTCTCTCTTTCTCTTCCCCTTCCTCTCTTTCTCGCCGACCAGTTCCCCTTGCTGTGCATCACCGCCCGTCTGCCGTTCGCCCTTCACGCCGTCGCCTGCCGTGGCCATTTCTGCCGGAGCCAAGCCATCCCGCCGTTCCGCCACCACCACCTGACCATCCCGCCGTCCATTCCCTCTCTCTTGGCCGTGTTCTCCCCTCTCTCTCCCGCGAAACCGCCGCCGAGCCGTCCGCCGTTCCACCGGTCAGAGAGCCGCCGTCCGCCGTCCACGCTTAGCCGCCACCATCATCGACCGTTTCTCTCTCTCCTTGGCCGTTTGGAGGCCGACCAAGCCGTGAGCCGTGAGTCACCGTTGCCGTGAACCGCCTGAGCCGTAGCCGCCGTTAGCCGCCGGTCCTCGGGAATTCGCCGCCGATTTACCGTTCACTGGTAGTTGGCCGCCGTTCCCCGTCGTCTAGAACCTGAGTTTAAGTGAGTAATACCCTCTAAACCCTAATTAGGACGATTATGCCCTTTAGATTGGGATTAGTTGTAGTTAGTATTTAAGTAGTGTAATTATGATGGATTATGAAATGTGGCTTGATTGGTAAATATCGGGAGAATGTTATTGGATGTTTGAGGTGAAATAGATGAGGATTGGAGGTCGAGATGAGGATATTTGAGGGCTGTCCATGGTGACAAATAATGGACAGAGTGATGATTTGTTGTCGAATTAACTTGATTGAGGTGTTAGGATGGCCCGAGTGATTGATCAATTGGTTGAAATGCTTGAATTGATTGATTTATATGCCATGAGGTTTAATTAGACCATTGCCACGTCATTTGATCGTGTGATCGAAGTGTGCGGATTGTGACTTGAGTAATGAGCACGTTGAATGATGAATTGTCGAGCATGTTGGTTTGGTTTGATTTGAAATGTGTTCATGAATTGATTGGTGCTCATATATATCACACATTGCCCGAGCATGAGCATTCATGACTGCACATTACGTGTGTGCCGAGTGTGAGGCATGTGATGAAACTTGTGTGAGAATGCGGGTCTGCCATGAGCATGTGATCACGTGTAATTGCCCGTTGCGTTCGTCGCCGAGTTCAGATAAAAATTGGGCAAGTGTGCCGTGTGATCACTTAAGGCCTTCGGGTCGTGGCCTTCGGGTCGATTCTGTCTTCATGCACTTTGTAGCAAGACGATGCCCGGTGTATCCGGATAACGACCAGTCTCATGCACTTTGTAGCAGGCTTGTTTCGTAGGAGATCGGTGTTGCGCTTGATGTGTTTAACGCGGGCTAGAGACACGGGGTCGGGAGCATTTTTACGCTGGCCATGAAGTGTTGTTATTGGGCCTGAGGCCGGGCTAATGAGCCGTGGAAAGATAAGATAACGAGTAAATATGTTGAGTATTAGATTATGTGGTGGAATTGCTGGGCATGGGGACGTGTCTAAGCGGTTCCATCTTATATTCCAAATACGCGCTCTTGTACTACATCAATGCATTGGCATGCATAATAGCGCATTGACAGTTGTGATCGCTTGTGATACTCAGTGATGAGCGTGTGATCTAGCATTTGAGAGCCTGAGCATGCGTATAACGCAAGTGTGACTGTGTATGCCGAGGATGTGTTTGATCGTTATATGAAATTACCTAACCTGCAGGGTCGACGGTAAGTACGATCTGGGCCCGAGGGCCTAGGTCTATGGTTGTTTATTTGGGTGCATTTTATTCCTGTCAGGAGGTGCATGTTAGCCTAGTTTAGGTTTAGTGGGTTTTTACTTGCTGAGATTCGTCTCACGGTTGAAAAGCCCAACCTTTTAGACCCCCGACCTTGATGATGCCGCAGGAGCCGGAGGCGCCGGTGCGACATGGGATCCCTCAGCACCTGGAGCATACCATGTCGGTTCACCCCATAGGGAATGGGGAGATGTATTTGAGACACTATACCTTAGTTGTAGTAGATGTAGGGACCACCCATTATGAGACGCACGAGTATGTCGCTTGGTGCTTCCGAGATAGGTTCGGGGAGGAGTATGGACCCCTTCGTTCCATGGACATTCCGTTTACCGGAGAGGGTCAGTTAGACCCGCAGTGTCCCAATGGGGACATAGTCGATCCCGATTCAGATATGGAGGTGAGATGGGAGATTGACGAGGGGCCAGAGTTAGAAGAGGAGGATGAGGACCTGGGAGGAGTGGACTTTGAGCCTGAGATCGTTGATCCGGCCCCGGAGCCGATGGATGTGGAGGTCGAGGAGCCGTTGGAGGTTGATGAGGACCCGAAGATGGAGACCGAGTCCGAGGCAGCCAGTTCAGACGAGGACCAGGAGTTTTCCGAGAGTTCGTCGGAGGCGTCGAGTTCAGATCCAGACTGGGAGCCCTAGGATAGATTCCCTCTCCTAGTGGACCGAGGACTGACACTTTTTGGGATTTAGTCCTCCTTAGCCACCTCCCCCTTTTGACCAGTATGGTGGCCGTAGTCCGTTTTTGTTGTATGTATTTCGGGTTTGTGTATTTTGTTGTAAATGGATATTGTAAAAGCTTTTGCGTATATATGAAAGTGTATATTTTGTATACAGTAATTTCTATGATGCTATCCTTGTTCTCATGTTGTTTTATGTCTGGGTATTATTATTTGTTCTGCTTCTGCTTATGTATGAATCTCTGTGCTGGGTTATGGGTCGGCGACGGTTCTTGGGACGTCGCACTCATATCGACCAAGAGGAGGGATGTGGCGCGTCGCGGAGGGCGCAGGGCGTGACACAGTAAAAAGGAAGTTAGATTTTCAAGTGTTGGAGGATGGGATTTTGAAGTTTAGAGGGCGATTGTGTGTGCCAGATGACGAAGGATTAAAAGAGGAGATCTTGAGTGAAGCTCATCGAAGTCAGTATAGTATCCACCCAGGGAGTACTAAGATGTATCAGATTCTGAGGCAGCACTATTGGTGGAATGGTATGAAGAAGGACGTGGCTAAGTATGTGGTCAAGTGTTTGACGTGCCAACAAGTGAAGGCACAGCACTGCAAGCCAGGTGGATTGTTACGACCGTTGGAGATCCCAGAATGGAAATGGGAGCATATCACGACGGACTTTGTAACGGGATTGCCGCACAGTCAAAGAGGACATGACTCTATTTGGGTGATAGTGGATCGCCTGACTAAGTCAGCGCATTTTCTAGCAGTGCGGAAGGACTTGGAATTGGAGACGTACGCAGAGTTGTATGTTCGGCAGATTGTTCGACTTCATAGAGTGCCAGTGACGATCACTTTGGACCGTGATCCTAGGTTTACTGCCAAATTTTGGAAAAGTCTGCAAGAGGCATTAGGAACGAGATTACAGTTCAGCACGGCCTATCATCCGCAAACAGATGGTTAGTCGGAAAGGACGATCTAGACTTTGGAAGATATGCTGAGAGCCTGTGTGTTGGATTTCCAAGGCAAGTGGGAAGAACAGTTGCATTTGGTAGAATTTGCCTACAATAACAGTTATCAGCAGAGTATTCAGATGACACCGTTTGAGGCCTTGTATGGTAGGGCATGTAGGACACTATTGTGTTGGGACGAAGTTGGTGAGAAAAGCATTACTGGCCCAGAGTTGGTACAACAGGCTATGGAAGCTGTAGAGATCATTCGGGATAGACTAAGAATAGCCCAGAGTCGCCAAAAGAGTTATGCCGATCGGAGGAGAAGACCCTTGGAGTTTCAAGTGGGAGATCATGTGTTTCTCAAGGTGTCACCGATGAAAGGATTGTCTCGGTTTGGTAAGAAAGGTAAGCTCAGTCCAAGGTATGTCGGGCCATTCGAGATATTGGAGAAGATTGGTGACATGGCTTACCGACTTGCTTTGCCTCCTAATCTGTCGCAAGTGCACAATGTGTTTCATGTGTCGATGTTAAGGAAGTATGAACCAGACCCGACTCATGTTTTGAGATACGAAGAGATAGATGTGGACGACAAGGTGTCGTATGTGGAAAGGCCAGTCATAATCGAGGACAGAAAGGATCGAGTGCTAAGGAATAAGACGATTCAAATGGTTAAGGTCGTCTGGGAGCATCATGGTACGGAAGGAGCTACTTGGGAAAGTGAAGAGGCCATGCGACATTTGCACCCCCAATTGTTTGAGTAGAGTAGTGTAGAGTGCAAATTTCGAGGACGAAATTTTTGTAAGAGGGGAAGAATTGTAACATCCCGAATTTCGACTCAATTTCCGGAAATCAATAAAATGAGTCTATTCTATTATTTCATTTTCGTAAGTCTCGCCCGGAGCTGATCACTCCTGGGACACTGACCAGATGGGAATGGCTAACTAGGATAACGGTACGTGGACCAAGGACCCGATCGTGAACGGGACATCAATTTTGAGAAACGACGAGGAAATATTTTGGGCCAAGTAGATCGATCTTCGGAAGGTAACGGACTCGGTTCGACCGAGGCCAACGATGTACGATCGGATAGCAGGTGATTCTGCATGACCGAAAGTGCACGTGGTCGACCAGTCCCGAACTTAACCCGAACGATCGTTATCTCCGGAACTAGCGATAATTCCTCTCGTTCTCCCGATAATCGAGGCCGTCACGACTCAAATAACCTTAGGTCGATACGCGTAACCCTTAAACAGCCGCCCGTTAGTATGAGATTCAGAAATTGAAATTTAACTAGTTTGATCGTGGAATTTGCTCCGGACTTCGAAGTTGATTTTCGAAGGTTTACTGGTTTAGTTTCGTAAGGACGACGTCAATTTGAGTTGGCCATTTATATAGGGGTTTAGTCTGGTCGATAAATGGAATTTCGGCCCGGATTCGGACAAAAGACGACTTTGCCCCTAAGCCTAGAATAGTGTTCCGAATTTGGGGTTTTTAGTGGATATTTATTAATTAGTTTTTAGTGGATAATGGGACTTGAGTTAGTGGAGTTAGTAATGACTTTGTTGCCCTTCAATTATTGGTCTTGAGAGAATGACAACCATTAGATCTAGGGGTGTTTAGTCCAAGCCTTTAGATTGTTGACACTTGTCACCAACTCCCACCAGCTCCACTATAAACCCATCTTTTCTTCTCTCTCTCTTCATTCTATCTTCTAGAGCAAGCCAAGTCTCTCTCTCTTCTCTCTCTCCCTCTCCATTTCGCCGGCCACCCCTTCCTCCTTCCCGTCCCTCACGCCGTCCACTTCGCCGCCATCGCCGTGGCCGTTTCCGCTGGAGCCGACCGTCCCGCCATTCCACCATCGCCACCTCACCATCTCGCCGTCCCTTCCCTCTCTCTTGGCCGTGTTCTCTCCCCTCTCGGCTGTGGGATTGCCGAGCCATCCACCACCGTCGTCCGCCCGTGCCGGTCACGCCGTCGCCGTTGCCGCCGTGCCGTCCGCCCGAGAGCACCGTCGTCCGCCTGTCCACGCCTAGCTGCCACCTCACCGACCGTCGCTCTCTCTCCTTGGCCGTTTGGAGGCCAACTAAGCCGTGAGCTGCCGCTTGGAGGCCGCCGTCCGTGAGCCACCATTCCTTGGGAATCCGTCGCCGATTTACCATTCATCGGTAGTTGGCCGCCGTTCCCCGTCGTCTAGACCCGAGTTTAAGTGAGTAATACCCCCTAAACCCTAATTAGGATGATAATGCCCTTTAGATCGGGATTAGGAGTCGTTAGTAGTTAATTAGTGTATTTGATGTTGATTACAAATTATGGCTTGATCGGTAAATATCGAGAGAATGTTATTGGATGTTTGAGGTGAAATAGATGAGGATTGGAGGCCGAGACGAGGATATTTGAGGGTTGTCCATGGTGACAAATGATGGACTGAGTGATGACTTGTTGTCGGATTAACTTGATTGAGGCGTTAGAATGGCCCGGGTGATTGATCAATTGGTTGAAATGCTTAAATTGATTGGTTTGTATGCTATGAGGTTTAATTAGACCTTGCCACGTTGCTTGACTGTGTGATCGAAATGTGCGAATTGTGACTTGATCTATGAGCACATTGAATGATGATTTATCGAGCACGTTAATTAGTTTTGATTGAAATATGTCCATGAATTGATTGGTGCTCATGTATACCACATATTGCCCAAGCATGAGCATTCATGGCTGTGCATTACGTGTGTGCCGAGTGTGAGGCATGTGATGAAATTTGTGCGAGAATGCGAGTCTGCCATGAGCACGTGATCACTTGTAATTACCCGTTGCGTTGGTCGCCGGGTTCAGATAAAAATTGGGCAAGAGTGCCGTGTGATCACTTAAGGCCTTTAGGTCGTGGCCTTCGGGTCGATTCTGTCTTCATGCACTTTGTAGCAAGACGATGCCCGGTGTGTCCGGAAGACGACCAGTCTCATGCACTTTGTAGTAGGCTTGGTTCGTAGGAGATCGGTGTTGCGCCTGATGCGTTTAACGCGGGTTAGAGACACTGGGCCGAGGGCGTTTTTATGCTGGCCACGAAGTGTTGTTATTGGGCCAGAGGCCAAGCCAGTGGGCCGTGGAAAGATAAGATAACGAGTAAATATGTTGAGTATTAGATTATGTGGTGGAATTGCTGGGCATGGTATGAGACGTGTCTAAGCAGTTCCATCTTATAATCCAAATACGCGCGCTTGTACTACTGTTGCATTGGCACGCATAAGAGCACATGGACAGTTGTGATCGTTTGTGAGACTCGGTGATGAGTGTGTGAACTAAACATTTATGAGCCTGAGCATGCGTATGACGCAAGTGTGACTGCATATGCCCGAGGATGTGTTTGATCATTATATTGAATTGCCTAACCTGCAGGGTCGACGGTAAGTATGATCTGGGCCGAGAGCCTAGGTCTATGGTTGTTTAATTGGGTGCGTTTTATTCCTGTCATGAGGTGCATGTGAGCCTAGTTTAGGTTTAGTGGGTTTTTACTTGCTGAGATTCGTCTCACGGTTGAAAAACCCAACCTTTCAGACCCTCGACCTTGATGATGGCGCAGGAGCCGGACGCACCAGTGCGACATGGGATCCCTCAGCATCTTGAGCATACTATGTCGGTGCACCCCATAAGGAATGGGGAGATGTTTTTGAGACATTACACCTTGGTCTGGGTAGATGTAGGGACCACCCACTATGAGACGAACGAGTATGTCGCTTGGTGCTTCCGAGACCGGTTCGGGGAGGAGTACGGACCCCTTCGTTCCATGGACATTCCGTTTACCGCGGAGGGCCAGCTAGACCGTCAGTGTCCCAACGGGGACATAGTCAATCCCGATTTAGATATGGAGGTGAGTTGGGAGATTGATGAGGGACCGGAGTTAGGAGAGGAGGATGAGGAGCTAGGAGGAGTTGACTTTGAGCCTGAGATCGTCGATCTGACCCCGGAGTCGATGGATGTGGAGGTCGAAGAGCCGATGGAGGTTGATGAGGACCCGGAGATGGAGACCGAGTCCGAGGTAGCCAGTTTTGACGAGGACCGGGAGTTTTCCGAGAGTTCGTCGGAGGCGTCGAGCTCAGACCCTGATTGGGAGCCCTAGGATAGATTTCCTCTCCTAGTAGATCGAGGCCTGGCATTTTTTGGGATTTAGTCCTCCTTAGCCACCTCTTCCTTTTTGACCAGTATGGTGGCCGTGGTCCGCTTTGTTGTATGTATTTTGGGTTCGTGTATTTCGTTTGTAAAGGGATATTGTAAAACCTTTTGCATATATAAAAGTGTATATTTTGTAATCAGTAGTTTCTGTCGTGCTATCCTTGTTCTCATATTGTTTTATGTCTGGGTATTATTATTATTTGTTCTGCTTCCGCTTGTGTATGAATCTCTGTGTTGGATTTTGGGTCGGCGACGGTTCCTGGGACGTCGCACTCATATCGACCGTAAGGAGGGATGTGGCGCATCGTGGAAGGCGCGAGGCGTGACACTTTGACTGCGCGGCAATCCCGTTACAAAATCCATCGTAATATGCTCCCATTTCCATTCTAGAATCTCTAATGGTTGCAACAATCCACCTGGCTTGCAATGCTGTGCCTTCACTTGTTGACACATCAAACACTTGGCCACATGCTTAGCTATGTCCCTCATACCATTCCACCAATAGTGCTGCCTCAGATTCTGGTACATCTTGGTACTCCCTGGGTTGATGCTATACTGATTCCGATGAGCTTCACTCAAGATCTTCTGTAACATCCCGAATTTCAACTCAATTTCCGGAAATCAATAAAACGAGTCTTATTTGTTATTTCATTTTCGTAAGTCTCGCCCGGAGCTGATCACTTCTAGGATACTGACCAAATGGGAATGGCTAACTAGGATAACAGTACGTGGACTAAGGACCCAATCGTGAACTGGACACCGATTTCGAGAAACGACGAGGAAATATTTTGGGCCAAGTAGGTCGATCTTCGGAAGGTAACGGACTCGGTTTGGTCGAGGCCAACGATGTACGATCGAATAGCAGGTGATTCTGTAAGACCGAAAGTGCACATGGCCGACCAGTCCAGGTATTATTATTATTATTTGTTTTGTTTCTGCTTGTGTATGATTTCTGTGCTGGGTGTTGGGTCGGCGACGGTTCCTGGGACGTCGCACTCATATCGACCTATTAGAGGGATGTGGCGCGTCACGTAAGGCGCGGGGCGTGACATCCCCCGTTGATTTTGGTATCAGAGCAAGTTTAGCTCGATCCAATATGGTCAAGGCCTTGAGTGATAAGGAGCGATGAGACCAAGGGTAGACAATAGGGTGACCTCGTGTGCTAAGTGTACCTCCTGACTGTTTGTGCTTGGTTGAGTGATTCTTTGTTTAACTGACCCGTAAGTGCAGGTGCGGCAGGATCAGAGGTAAGTATATAAATCCTCCTGGGTGATGTATTGAGATTGCTAGAGTTAAGTCGCATGCTGGTTGTTGGTTGTTGTTTCATACTTGCTTATGGCCTTAGATTTGGAATAGCTTGAGTTAGGTCACTAATTCCAGAGTGGAATTATAGCAGGTAGGTGTTTAGCGAGAGCTAAAAGATAAGTAGAAGGAGGGGCAAGGAACCCCAAGGGCAGCCTAGTACGAGGTATTGAGAAGCTAGGGATCCGAGATTCGAGGAAGTAATGGAGACCCTGAGAGAGATAAGACATATCATGGGTATGCAAGCGCAGGAAAGAGCCACAACCCATGCTCAGGCTGCTGAGGCCGCAGCGATTGCTGGTAATGGAGGGAATCAGGCTCAGCAAGGACAAGCTCAACCAGTGGGGGCTAGATTGATGCCTCAGTTAGTAGAACAGTTCCTGAAGTTAAAGCCGCCTAGGTTTAATGGTAAGAGTGATCCCGAAGTTGCTCCACGTTGGATAGAGGAGTTAAAAAAGGCGTTACCGATGCGGAGAAAGTTATGTTAGCCGTGTATTAGCTTCAAGAAGGTGCAAATGATTGGTGGAGAGCTACTAAGGAAAGAGTATTTCCGGAAGGAATGGAGTTGGATTGGGCAGTGTTCGTAGAGAGTTTCTATGAGAAGTACTTTTCGGAAGTCGCTCAAGAAAGAAAGTTGATGAAGTTTATGCGACTACGCCAAGAGCAGATGACGATTGATCAGTATGAGGCGGAGTTTGCAAGGCTGGTAAAGTTTGTGCCGACCATGGTAGAGAACCCACGGGATAAAGCTCGGAGATTCCGGGACGGGATGAAGCCAGATCTCCGGAGTCAGATTCTGTCGCATGACATAAGGGACTATGGAGAGATGTATAAACGAGCCCAGATTATTAAGCGAGACCAGTAGGAGAGGGCAGCCGCCTCAGGATCGCGGTTTGCCCAAGGTAGAGATAATCGTCGTTTTGGGAGGAGACTGCTAATGAACAATAGACGTTTTACCCCACCTGTGAGAAGGGCTATTGAAAAGCCAAATCCCCCGCCGAATATATTTGGAGTGTGCTTTAGATGTGGTAGCAGGGAACATCAGATCAGTAGTTGTCCTCAGATGCGTCCCTCAGGACCCCCGCAGCAGCCGCGTATCGAGAATCGGACCCGGAATCCCCCACCAGTCAATCAAGGTCGACCGCTCGCTCAAGGAAGGATCTATGCTATGGCACGCCAGGAAGCGGAGAATGTGCCGGGCATGATCACAGGTACGATCTCTCTCTGTGGTCATGCCGCGTATGCATTGTTTGATCCGGGGGCAACCCACTCGTTTGTTTCGGAGCAGTTTGTTAAGTTGGTTGGTATAGAACCTGTGTTGCTTGAGACTAGGCTGTGTGTGTTGACGCCGATGAATGATAGCCTGTTAGTCTTGTTTGGGTGTCCTAGGTGTAAGATAGCCATTGGGGGCAAGGAAGAGAATATTGATCTGGCTGTGTTACCCATGTTCGACTTTGACGTGATCATTGGGATGGACTGGTTTGTCCGACAGAAGGCCGTGATGGATTGCAGCAATCATGTGATTTGGTTTAATCCGGAGGGGTGTTCTAGTTTTAAGTTTCAAGGAAATCGAGTAGGAATCTCGACCCCTTGGATTTCTTCGCTTGAAGTGATTAAGCTGTTGGATGAAGGATGTGAATGATACTTGGTGAATGTTGTGGACCTAACAGTGGTGGAACCCAAGTTGGAAGATATACCTATAGTGTGCAATTTCCCCAAAGTTTTTCCTAAGGAATTACCAGGTTTGCCACCCGAGCGGGAAGTGGAGTTTGTGATTAAGTTGGCGCCAGGAACAGAGCCGATTTCGAAAGCGCCGTATCGGATGTCCTTAGCAGAATTGAAGGAGTTGAAGGTTCAGATGCAAGAATTACTGGACAAAGGTTTCTCATAGTGCCCATACCTTGTCCTGAAGGCAGTCTTGGGTATATCCTCCTTCTTGATTCTCAACTGATGGTATCCGATCTTCAAATCTATCTTGGAGAACATTGCAGCTCCTTGTAGCTAATCGAACAAGTCATCGATCCTTGGCAGTGGGTACTTATTCTTCACCGTTACCTGATTCAACTGCCGATAATCTATGCACAATCTCAACGTTCCATCTTTCTTCCTCACAAACAGAACTGGCGCTCCCCATGGGGATGCACTAGGGCGAATGAAACCCTTGTCTAACAACTCTTGCATTTGGACTTTCAACTCCTTCAGTTCTGCTAAGGACATCCGATACGGCGCTTTCGAAACTGGCTCTGTGCCTGGCGCCAACTCAATCACAAACTACTTCTCGCTCTGGTGGCAAACCTGGCAATTCCTTAGGAAAAACTTCGGGGAAATTACACACTACAGGTATGTCTTCCAACTTGGGTTTCACCACTGTTGGGTCCACAATATTCACCAAGTATCCTTCGCATCCTTCGTCCAATAATCTATTCACTTCGAGCGAGGAAATCCAAAGGGTCGAGACTCCTACTCGATTTCCCTGAAACTCAAAACTAGAACACTCATCTGGATTAAATTGAATCATACGACTACTGCAATCCAATACAGCCTTCTGCCGGACTAACCAGTCCATCCCAATGATCACGTCAAAGTCAAACATGGGTAACACAGCCAAATCAATACTCTCTTCCTTATCCCCAATAACTATCCTACACTTGGAACACCCAAACAAGACTAACAAGCTATCATTCATCGGCGTCGACACACTAAGCCTAGTCTCAAGCAACACGGTTTCTATACCAACCAACTTAACAAACTGCTCCGAAACAAACGAGTGGGTTGCTCCCGGATCAAACAATGCATACGTGCCATGACCACAGAGAGACCGTACCTGTGATCATGCCCAGCGCATGCTCCGCTTCCTAGCGTGCCATAACATAGATCCTTCCTTGAACGGGCAGTCGACCTTGATTGGCTGGTGGGGGATTCCCTGTCTGATTCTCGATACGAGGCTGAGGCGGGGGTCCTTGGGGTCCTGAGGGACACATCTGAGGACAACTGCGAATCTGATGCTCTCTGTTGCTGCACCTAAAACATGCTCCAGATCTATTCGGCTGGGGATTTGGCTTTCCAATAGCCCTTCTTGTAGGTAGGGTAAAACGCCTATTATTCACTAGCGGCCTCTTCACAAAACGACGATTATCTCTGCCCTGGGCAAACTGCGACCCTGAGGCGGCTGCCCTTTCCTGCTGGTCTCGCTCAATAATCTGGGCTCGCCTATACATCTCTCCATAGTCCTTTATATCATGCGACAGAATTTGACTCCGGAGATCTAGCTTCATCCCATCCCGGAATCTCCGAGCTTTGTCCCGTGGGTTCTCTACCACGGTCGGCGTGAACTTCGCTAGCCTTGCGAATTCCGCCTCATACTGGTCAATCGTCATCTGCCTTAGCGTAATCGCATAAACTCCATCAACTTCCTTTCTTGAGCGACCTTCGAAAAGTACTTTTCATAGAAACTCTCCACGAACACTGCCCAAACTAACTCCGCTCCTTCTGGAAACACTCTTTCCTTAGTAGCTCTCCACCAATCGTTCGCACCCTCTTGAAGTTGATACACCGCTAACGTAACTCTCTCCGCATCAGTGCACCCTAGAACATCAAATGCCTTTTCTAGCTCCTCTATCCAACGTAGGGCGGCTTCGGGGTCACCTTTACCATTGAATCTAGGCGACTTCAACTTCAGAAACTGCTCCACTAACTGAGGCATCAGTCTAGCCCCTACCGGCTGAGCTTGTCCTTGCTGAGTCTAATTCCCTCCATTTCCAGCAATCGCTGCATCCTCAATAGCCTGAGCATGGGCTGCGGCTCTTTCCTGCACTTGCAAACCCATAATATGTCCTATCTCTCTCAGGGTCTCCATCACTTCCTCAAACCTCGAATCCCTAGCTTCACGATACCCCGTGCTAGGCTGCCCTTGGGGTTCCTTGCCCCTTCTTCTACTCATCCTTCAGCCCTCGCTAAACACCTACCTGCTATAATTCCACTTGGGAATTAGAGGCCTAACCCAAGCTATACCAATCTAAGGCCCTAAGCAAGTATGGAACAACAACCAACAACCAGCATGCGACTTACTACTAGCAATCTCAATACATCACCCAGGAGGATTTATATACTTACCTCTGGTCCTGCCGCACCTGCACTTATGGATCAGTTAATCAAAGAATCACTCAAGCAATGCATAAACAGTCAGGAGGTACACTTAGCACACAAGGTCACCCTATTGTCTACCCTTGGTCTCATCGCTCCTTATCACTCCAGGCTTCGACCGTATTGGATCGAGCTGACCTTGCTCTGATACCAAATCGACAGGGGATGTCACGCCCCGCGCCCTCCGCGACGCGCTACATCCCTCCAACTGGTCGATATGAGTGCGACGTCCCAGGAACCGTCGCCGACCTAACACCCAGCACAGAGATTCATACACAAGCGGAAGCAGATCAAATAATAATAACACCCGAACAGAAAACAATATGAGAACAAGGACAGCATGACAGAAATTACCAAATATAAAATATACACTTTTATACATATGCAAAAGCTTTTACAATATCCATTTACAAACAAAATACACGAACCCCCTTACCAAAAAAAAACAAAATACACGAACCCAAATATAACAACAAGAGTGGACCACGGCCACCACACTGGTCAAAAGGGAGGGGTGGCTAAGAGGACTAAATCCCAAAAAGTGTCAGTCCTTGCTACACTGGAGAGGGAATCTATCCTAGGGCTCCCAGTCGGGGTCTGAGCTCGACGCCTCCCACGTCTATCTCTTCAAATGGACATCGCTTTATCCCGGTGACAATTGATTATTTCACCAAGTGGATTGAAGCAAATTCATATACAAATGTCGCTGCCAAGAATGTAGCAAAGTTCATCATGCGAGACATCGTTACTAGGTATGGAGTTCTAGAAGCAATCATTACTGACAATGGTTCAAATTTGAACACCAAAATTGTAAATGATTTGCTTGAACATTTCCACATTCGACACTTGAATTCATCTCCATATCGCCCACAAATGAATGGAGCAGTGGAAGCGGCAAATAAGAATATCTAGAAGATATTGTCCAAGATAGCCAAGAATTATCGTGATTGGTATGAAAGATTGCCATATGCCCTGATGGCGTATCGAACTTCAATTCGAACATCAACTGGGGCAACTCCATTCTCCTTAGTTTATGGGATGGAAGCAGTGTTACCCGTTGAGGTGGAAATTCCTTCATTAAGGATATTATCTCAAGTAAAGCTCCCAGAAGCCGATGGAGCCAACAAAGATATGAACAGCTCAATATGATCGATGAGAGAAGATTACAGGCTATATGTCATGGACAAGCTTACCAAAAAAGAATTGCTAAATCCTTCAACAAAAAAGTAAAACCAAGACGTTTCGAGACGAATGATTTAGTTGTGAAGAAGGTTATTCCCAACAATTCAGACCTACGTGGAAAGTTCACTTCGAACTACGAGGGTCAATACATTGTCAAGAAGGTTCTTCCTGGTGGAGCACTAATTCTTGTAGACATGACAGGAATAGAACTAGCCTATCCTGTAAATGCAGATGCTATCAAGATTTTTCTACCCATGAAATGAAGCAGACATTCAAGAAAATCGATACTAGTTATAACATGCGCACATCATGCATATCATGCATTCCATAGAACATGTTCGTTCATGTTCCAGGATGTGACAAAAGAAAATTTGAGTTTATTCAAGACCTCTAAAATCTTTCAACAAAGTTAGAAAACAAAAGGAGACTCATCAAGTCAATCAGGTAAGTATCCTTAACTCGTAAATTTGAGTCTCGAAGAAGTTAAGTTTCCGGAAAATAAAACTTCTTTTCCCCAAGCGATTGACATGAAAAGTTATTTCAAAAAGGTTTTGAAATGCGCATTCTTTAAGCATGTATTATGCATCATAATTCCTTAGAAATGAAGTTTTGACAAAAGTCATGAAAAATTTCAAAGAAAAGTTTGGATCAAATCGAATGAAAAACCTTCAAATGATGAAAGGTGAGCCATATCCAAACACGTCCCTTGTACACTCGAGTGAATGGAAGGATGAGTATCATAATGAGAGAATACCTTATCTGCAGGAAATAGGGGGTATTCGCAATGCTTACATGAATTGAAATGATGAAAGGCAAATCATTTCGCTACCCCAAACACATGATTATCCTTTGCAAACCAAATTTGAGCCTAGACAGTGGAGAAATTTCCCAAAAAACAACCCTATTAAGAACCACCCTACATTGGGGCAAATTAGGAGGTTCATGGTTGACATTTATGGAGAATAGGATCAAGAAAGATTTTATGGCATGCACTTGCATCAATCTTTCTGTGATAACTTCATATGAATTCATATGGAAGCTCATAACATCCCAATAGGAAGAAGAGCATTTTGTTTCCATATCCCAAACACATTTACTTTTGGTAAAGCCCAATTGAGCCTGAATATTCATTTCAGAACCCCAAGATTGGTGATCATCTCTTTGCACGGGAGCATGAGCATATGACCCACCTTGATAAATAGAAAGCAAAAAGGGCAGAACACAGAGTCCTTAGAATGCAAAAAGATCAAAGGCAAAGGAATCTGGGGCATGAAAAAGCAGTGTGCCTGGTAAAAGCAAGGCCAATACCTAGAATAAGGAGCAAAAGAAAAGAAAGAAAAGCATTCAAAAAGAATAGCAAAGGTCCTGCGAAAGTTGTGAAAAATCAAAGGTCACAACAAATCAGCGATTGAAATTTCCAATAAAAGTCTAGGGAACTCTTGTGTTCATGCTCAGAAAAGATCAAGATCCCTAGTGAAAAAAAGGGGTGGTGATGTCAAGAAGATCATCAATTTTATGAAAACCCATAATTTAAAACAAAACAACTGAACCTTTTGAGCCTACCCAATACCAACATTACAACCTCTCCCCAAAGACTCTTCAGATTGGGATGTTGAGAGTGAAAATATGATTTGATGACAAAAAAGTCATCGCTCAAAGAAGTGCATGCAATATTATCTTATCTTATCCTCCAGGTTCTTAACTTGAAGACCCGAAGTGAGTTGAAAGATGATAAGATCTTTTTCTTGGCCTCGAAATGCCTGTCCTTTGAATAGCCATTGACCAAGCCAACATTACAATCAATTGAAAAAACTTATCGGATCAATTGGATTGTATACATTGCGAATATCTCCGAATACCCAAGGATGGGTTAGGAGAGATAAAATTGAGGGATATCAGATTAATCCCCTTTCAATCAAATGAAAGAAAGACCAAATTCATAGATCGAGATAAATCCTTTCTAATGAAGGTCTTTTAAATGATCATTCAAAACACTTCTTGAAAGATTTCGAGTCATTTGCTCAAGTACTTCCTTTAAAAGGGAATTTAATCGCCTGAAATGCATTCAACATAAAGAATGCATATTTCAAAATCAGGTTTTAAATAGTTTTTGGTCAACTAGAAACCAAGTTTTCAAAAAGTTTGTGGTAATCTAAAAAAAAAATCACGTTTCAAAATAGTTTTTGGTTAGCAAAAAATCATGCAAAGGTTTCTTGGGATTATCCTTTAAAAAAATCACATTTTCAAAATAGATATTTCAAAGCAAATTGCATCTTCGTAGCCTTTGAATGATGATTCTCATGAGTGATCGCGGTTTTGCAGCTTTGAATAGGGTAATTTTTATAGTCTTACCAAGTGTTTTCAGGTTTGTAGCTTCGAAACCATCACCCTCCGAGTATTCGCAACCTGTAGCTTTGGATGACTTTCTCTGGCCCTTAGAATGGCCTTTTCATGGTGATTTTTATGGTCTTACCAAGTGTTCGCAGGTTTACAGGTTCAGAGCTATCACCCTCCGAGTGTTTGCAACTTGTAACTTTGGATGACTTTTTAGGCCTAAAACATGGCCTTGTTATAATTCTCCTGATTGATCGCGGATTTGTAGCCTCAGAGAATTGACCCTCTGTGAGTAATCACAAAACCGTAGCTTCAGAAAGACTATTACACAAGTCCTATTTAGTGAGGAGCCACTACGCAATTCCAAAGTCCTATTTGACAAGGAGTCACTAGGCAAATTCTCAAATCCTATTTGGCGAGGATGTAACATCCTGAATTTCGACCCAATTTTCGAAAATCAATAAAACGAGTTTTATCTATTATTTCATTTTCATAAGTCACGCCTAGAGCTGATCACTCATGGAATACTGATCAAATGGGAATGGCTAACTAGGATAACGGTACGTGGACCAAGGACCCGATCATGAATTGGACATCGATTCCAAGAAATGACGAGGAAATATTTTGGGCCAATGCAGGCCAATCTTCGGAAGGTAACGGACTCAGTTTGGCCGAGGTCAACGATGTACGATCAGATAGCAGGTGATTCTATAAAACTGAAAGTGCACGTGGCCAACTGGTCCCAAACTTAAACCGAATAATTGTGATATCAGGAACTAGTAATAATTCCTCTCATTCTCCCGGTGATCGAGGCCGTCGTGACTCAGATACCCTTAGGTCGATACGTGTAACCCCTAAACAGCCGTCCGTTAGTGAGAGATTCGAAAATTGAAATTTAATTAGTTTGATCGTGGAATTTGATCCGGACTTCGAGGTCAATTTTCGAGGGCTTTCAGGACTAGTTTCGCAAGGACGACGTCAATTTGGGTTGGCCATTTATATAGGGGGTTAGTCCGGTTGAAAAATAGAGTTTCGACCCGGAATCGGACAAATGACGACTTTGCCCTTAAGCCCTATTTAATGTTCCGAATTTTGAGTAATTCAAGGGGATTAATTAATGGATTTAAAGGACAAGAGACAAGCCCTAGTGGAATGGAGAAATGACCATTTACCCCTTCAATAATTGGTCTAGGAGAGATAGTGGCCATTGGATCAAGGGTGATTAATTCAAGAGCCTAGGATTGTGACACTTGTCACCTACCCCCCCCACCAAACCCCACTATAAACCATCACCTCCTTCTCTCTCTCCTCATTTCTTCTTCTTCAAGCCAACATCATCTCTCTCTCTCTCTCTCTCTCTCTCTCTCTCTCTCTCTCTCCCTTCCACTTTCATGCCGGCCGTGCCATCATCGTCCACCGCCGCGCCGTTGCCGTGAGCACCGCTACCATCCTTACCGTCTCCCTCCCGTGTTCACTCTCTCTCTCTCCCCCATCGGTTCGTCGTCCGTCCGCCGTCATGCCGCCGTGCCGCTCGCCCGAAGCGCCACCGCCGCACACTGTGACTGCCGACTCGCCGTCCGTCCATGCTGTCGCCACCCTCGCCGACCCTTTCCTTTCCTCTCTCGGCCGCTTGGAGGCCCCGCCACTGTAAGCCGTCACCGCCGTGAGTGCTGTCGCCTCCATTCACTGTCGCGCTGCCACTTCATGCCATCAACCACCGCCCACCGATCGTTCATCTTCCCCGCCGTGAACCACCAGCCGTGTCAGCCCGTGAGCCGCCGCTTGCCGCCGCCTCCGCCGTGAGCCGCCGCTTGCCGCCGCCGTCACTAGAGACGCCGCCGCCGATTTACCGTTCACCGGTAATTGGCCGCCGTTTCTCGTCGCCGTGACCCGAGATTAAGTGAGTATTATCCACTAAACCCTAATTAGGACGATAATACCCTTTAGATCGGGTTAGGGTGTCGTTAGTGAGTAATTAGGGGATAACTAAGTTGATTAGGGTTGATTGAGATTGATTATGGATTGTTATTGGATTGGTGAGAGCCAGGACGTCATTGATGAGTTATCGAGAGGAAATTGAAGTGGATTAGAGGCCGGGACAAGGCCAATTGGTGGCTGTCCACATTGGATTTTAATGGCCTAGTATCGGCAAATTGATGGATTAGCTTGATTGAGGTATCGGGATGCCCCGAGTATTTGATTGCATAGTTGTGATATTCAATTTGGATGATTTATGTGCTTTGGTGCTTATTTGTACTCTGCCATGTCGCGTGATCGACCTTGTGTGAAGTATGATTTGGGCAATTGAGCATATTGTGATGAGATTAGCTTGGACTCATAGATTTGGCAATGATTGAACTCGCATCTATGCAATGATTGGTGCTCTTCTGCATTTCATATTGCCCGAGTATAAACATTCATAGTTGCGCATCGTGTATGCCGAGTGTGAGGCATGTGATGAGATTTGTGCGAGAATGCGTGTCTGCCATGAGCATGTGATCACCTTTAATTGCTTGATGCGCATGACGCCGGGTTCAGATAAAAATGGGCAATGTGCCGTGTGATCACTTAAGGCCTTCGGGTCATAGCCTTCGAGTCGATTCCATCTTCATGCACTTTGTAGCAAGACGATGCCCGGTGTGTCCGGAAGACAACCAGTCTCATGCACTTTGTAGCAGGCTTGGTTCGTAAGGAGATCGGTGTTGCGCCTCATGCACTTTGTAGCAAGCTAGAAACACTAGGCCGAGGGCATTTTTACGCTGGCCACGAAGTGTTGTATATGAGTTTGGGCCAGTGGGCCGTGGAAATTAGATAATTTGTAAAGTATTAGATTATGTGGTGGAATTGCTAGACATGGTATAGGACATGCCCAAGTGGTTCAATCTTATAATCCAAATACGCACGCTTGTACTCCATTAATGCATTGGTATGCATAAGAATGCTTGGATTGTGTGAGGGTATGCAAGATTTAGTGATCGGCACGTGGCACGAACATTAAGAAGCATGAGCATGCGTATGACGCACGTGTGACCGTGTATGCCCGAGTATGTGTTTGATTATTACTTTAAATTGCCTAACCTGCAGGATCATCGGTAAAATGTGATCTGGGCTGAGGGCCTAGGTTCGTATTTGTTTGATTGAGTTTTGTTCCCGTCAGGAGGTGCATGTTAGCCTAATTTAGGTTTAATGGGTTTTTATTTGCTGAGATTCGTCTCACGGCTGAATAACTCAACTTTTCAGACCCCAGACCTTGACGATGCCGGAGGTGCCAAATGCACCGGTATGACACGGGATCCCACAGCACCTCGAGCACACCATGTCGGTCCACCCCATAAGGAATGGGAAGATGTTTCTTAGGCATTACACCTTAGTTTTGGTAGATGTAGGAGCCATGCATTTTGAGACCCACGAACACGTAGCTTAGTGTTTTAGAGACCGTTTTGAAGAGGAGTACGGGCTCCTCCGTTCTATGGATATCCCGTTCAACGAGGAGTGTGAGCTTAATCCACAGTGCCCTAATGGAGATGTAGTTGACCCCAACTCAAAGATGGAAGTGAGTTGGGAGATAGACGAGGAACCTGAGCTAAGAGAGGAGGATGAGGAGTTAGGAGGTGTAGACTTTGAGCCCGAGATTATTGATCCGGCCCCGGAGCCGATAGACGTGGAGGCAGTGGAGCCGATGGAGGTGGATGAGGATCCAGTGGCGGAGATCGAGTCTGAGGCAGTTAGTTCAGTCGAGGACCAGGAGTTGTTCGAGAGCTCTTTAGAGACGTCAAGCTCAAAGCCTGACTGGGAGCCCTAGGATAGATCCCTCTTCCAGTGTAGCAAGGATTGACACTTTTTGGATTTAGTCCTCCTTTCCCTTTTTGCTGATAGTTCCCCCTAGCCGCCTCTCCCTTTTGACTAGCGTGGTGGTTATTATCTGTTTTTGTTGTTATACCTTGGGATGTACATTTTGGCTGTAAATGGATATTGTAAAGGTTTCCCTATATGTATAAAAGTGTATATTTTGTAATCAATAATTTCTGTTGTGATATCCTTGTTCTCATATTGTTTTCTGTCCGGGTATTACTATTTGTTCTGTTTCCGCTTGTGTATAATTCTCTGTGTTAGGTGTTGGGTCAGCGACTCGTCCTGAGACGTCGCACTCAAATCGACCAAGAGGAGGGATGTGGAGCGCCGTAGGGTGCGAAGCGTGATAGGGGAGCCACTAGGTAACTTCAAAATCCTATTTGACGAAGAGTCACTAGGCAAATTCTTAAGTCCTAAGGCAAGGAGCCGCAGGCATTCAAGATGCGTGGATTCATTCTTAAGTCAAGAAATCAGAACAACCATTCATTCATATCCTTGGAGGAGCAATAAAAACTCTCACAAACAAGTAAGTTTCTCTCTCCCTCTCTCTCAAATCATTAACAAATACTTTCAAAATATGTTCCAAAAAGAACCTTTGGGATTAGATCATGAATTTCAAAAGTAAAGACCCCAATCAGTTGTTGTGAAACTTCCATTTTCATTAGTGAGTCAACTAAAAATTTAAGGTGTCACATTGTCTTTGAGATTAACCTCTAACGAGCTCAATCTCAAAGAGGGGCAGCTATTGACACCTAATTTTTAGCTCATTTTTGTTATATTTTCAAAATTTTCAAAATTAGGTCTAGAAATCTTGGCCAAGCCTAGAAACCTATTTTGAAACCAAAAAAATAATTTTTTAACATTTTTCTGTATTTTTCCTGAATTTCTTTTAATCAAAATAAGCAAGAAAATCAAGAAAAATAGTAAATGGAATCAGAAAATTCCATAAAAATAGTCAATAATTTTCTTTAAAATCCAATTTCATAAATACACTTTCAATTTTAGCAAATTTCAATCGGGTGTAGGTTTTTCCCAAAATCGGGCAAAATTAAACCTAAAAACCAAAAATGAAATTAAATTTTTTCTAAACATTTTTAGATCTTAGTGTCTTTACAATAATTGATCTTGGGGCATTTAATTGTACAATGGTCAGTCCAATTTCATAATTTGGTGCAAAAATAAAAAATCCCCAAAAATTGAGAATTTTGGACCTAAATTGGGAATTGTGCCCGAAATGAAATTTCTGAAATGTGAGACCAACATTTTTGGGGTTAATCATGAGTGGGTAATTCAATTTTGGCACTAGTTTTGCCTAATCAGGTCATTAGGATGTCAAATTAAGGAAAATCCAATTAGCCCGAATATAAAAATAGGAAAATCTTGGGTTCAATTATAATAAAAAATTGGGAAAAATTACATCTTTGGATTCGGAATATGATGGGTAATTCGATCCAATGGTCAAAGTGGTTTAGGAGCATCATGGAACAGAAGGTGCCACTTGGGTGTTGACACGTAATTTTTAGCTCATTTTTGTCATATTTTCAAAAACTTCAAAATTAGGTCTAGGAATCTTGGCCAAGACTAGAAACCTATTTTGAAACAAAAAAAATAATTTTTTAGCATTTTTCTTTATTTTTCCCGAATTTCTTTTAGTCAAAATAAGCAAGAAAATCAAGAAAAATAGTAAATGGAATCCGAAAATTCCATAAAAATAGTCAATAATTTTATTTAAAATCCAATTTAATAAATACACTTTCAATTTTAGAAAATTTCAATCGAGTGTATGTTTTTCCCAAAATTGGGCAAAATTAAACCCAAATTGAACCAAAAATTAAATTATATTTTTTCTAGACATTTTTAGGTTATAGTGTCTTCACAACAATTGATCCTGGGACCTTTAATTACGTAATGGTCAGTTCAATTGCATAATTTGGTGCAAAAATAAAAAAAATCCCCAAAAATTGATTAAAAATTGAGAATTTTGAACCTAAATTGATAATTGTGCCCGAAATGAAATTTCTGAAATATAAGACCATCATTTCCAAGGGTAATCAGGGGTGGGCAATGCAATTTTGGCATTAATTTTGCCTAATCAGATTATTAAGATCTCGAATTGAACAAAACCCCATTAACCCGAATATAAAATTGAGGAAATTTTGGGCACAATTATAATAAAAATTGGGGAAAATCATATGTTTAGGTTCGGAACATGCTGGGGAATGCAATTTTGAGGGTCAATTTGGAAAATTCGATCGAAATAGGGTCCAATTTGCATTTTTTGAGTAAAACAGGCACTGCCGAGTCAAATGGGTTAACCCGACCCAACCCGAACAGTGTCGTCCCCATCGCCCAGCCATCGCCCAAAGCACATTAAATCCAGAAATAACCTACTCAAACCCAGAACTTCACCAGCCATTTTCAATTATTTTAGCAAGTTTTAAGCGATCGTACCAGCTGGAAAAATGCCCAACTATCACCGGCCAACAACCCCAAACGATTGGTAATCGGTTTTAACCAAATTTGAGCATAAAATTGAAGAACAAAAAAAGAAAAAAAAATTGACCGGGAGGAACAGAACCCATTCGACGAAATTTCTGAGAGAGTTTAGAGAGAGAAAGAGTGCGAATCATGTAGAAATTTAGAGAGAGAGAGGGTTAGAGGTTCCCCCGTGAGCGTTCGGTGCTGCCCTAGACAGTGGAGCGCCGGCAAATCACGAGTCGGCTATAACCTCCCCTCGCCGTGCCAAGCCGGAAAGGCTGATCAGGAAGGTCTGAAACTAGGTACGTTCCGATGTGTCTAGACGTGTTCCGGCGAAGTTAAAGACGCTGAGAGGCAGAGAAAGTGTCAGGGAACAATATCCGAGGCTCATTTCACTTCGGAAATTTCGTTAGAACGAAGAACGAAGCAGGTAAATCTCCTTCGTGATCACGAATTCCCAAAATTTCCGGAACATGTTTTGATTCAAAATTGTGCATTTCTTTGGTATTTTTCAATGTTTGACACTCAAAACATGTCCTGATTTCATCTTAAATGTTTATTTGCATTTTGAATGATATGACTTGCATAAATTGAGTCGGTAATGCACCGAGACAACCTCGCCGGAGTTCGGAGGTCTTCGCCGGACCATCACCATGGCTTCAGGCCATTCAAGTCAGTCCCTTTGATCCTTGTTTGTTGTTTTGTTAGTTGTAAGACTCGATCTAGACGGCTAGGATGAATTGGTTGTTAGTTCATAGTTTTTTTTTTAAAAAAACAAGTTTAGAATTCAGTTTAGGTTAGCATTTTTTATCGGATTTTCACTGGCCAGAAAAGGTTCGACAATGACCGGAGTAGGCTAGATGGAAAGTAGAACATGCGGGCATGACAATGGTGTAAGTAGAACGGCAATGTGGTCACCAGAGGGTCGCCGGTGATAGGCCTGAAGTCGCGGTCTCGATGACTCAAAATTAGGTTCATGCACATAAGTTGCTCGACGAAATGCCTAAATGAAAAACGTCCTAAACGGCGCCGTTTTGGTGGTGCTCGACAGAGGAAGACGACGGAGCCTATGCAGGCGATAATGCCGACTGCCATTCTATTCTGGCGGGGGGAAAAAGAAATTTGAAAATAAAAAAACAAAAACAAAAACAAAAACAAAAAAACTTTTTAGATGTTTTTTAGAAAACTAAAATTTCGGGAATTAAAAAAAAATTCATAAAAATTTCAAAATTTTTAAAAAATTTTTTAAAAAAATCACAAAAATTTTAAAAGTCATAAAACATTAGATTTTTTTTTTAGAAAATTCGAAAATTTTGCAGAAAATTCACAAAAATTAAAGAAATTACAGAAAAATAAAAAATTGGAAAATTTTGCAGAAAATTCATAAAAATTACAAAAATTACAAAAAAAAAAAAGAAATCCTTGAAAATTCATAAAAATTTGAAAAATTCAGAAAATGTAAATAAAAATTTGAAAATTCTGAAAAACTGAAAAGATAAAAATAAATTCACAAAAATTCCCAGAAAACATTAAAAATCATTTTCTCGGTTTTAAAAATTTTTCGAAATAAAAAATAAAAAAATAAAAAATTCTGAAAATTCACAGAATGATTAGAAATCATTGTGGCCGGTCATAAAAAAATGAAATTTGAATTTCCTAAAATGCCCAAGTGGCATAATTTGAAAAATTCCAAAATTTAAGCCAAAATCCCTAAACACCCTAAATAAAAAAAAAAGAAAGATGAACAAACTATTAGAGCTAGGGTTAGGGTTTTGATATTTTTCATTTCTAGTGACCAAATTAGGGTTGTTGTGATTGATTTGTCATGTGATATGCAATTGATTTGTGAATACTTCATTGATTTGTCATGGGACTCGGTTCGCTCGGAAAGGCAAGGACCGAAAATCACGAGTCAAATAGGTTTTGTCGTTTTAATTTGAGTTTAATTCAGCCCATTATGTTCAATTAAATTAAAACCCAAGTTAATTCAGCCCGCTTAGGAATTAAATAAAATCAGAAATTAGATTAAGGCCTAAGCCCAAGTCTAAGCCCATTAGGACTAGAGAGCCCATCTAATTGACCTAAGTTAGTATTATATAAGCATGTTTAGGTCAGATTTTTGAGGGGATAACACATAATTCAGATTTGATTTTTAGAGAAAGGCAAGTGTGAGAGAGAAAGTGACGTCGCGCACCACCACCGGGGGCACGCCGCACGCCACCGCACCGCCGTCGTCGCGCCTCAACCGCCCGCCGACGTCGCTGCCTTCCGCTAACGCTGCTGCCGATGATGTGATCAGCCGGTTCAAGCGGCTGAACCGGCTGATCGGCGACTTCCTCCGGCGATCCAGAACTTGCGGCAACACTCCTTGGCGTCTTCACATCACTGTGGTGGCCGGTTTCTCGTTAAATGACCGCTGGATCATATCTCTTGACTTGATTCTTCATTACTAGTCCACTAGTGCCAGATCGAATCGATTCTCACTATATTTTGTGCAATCTATTATCATAGGTCGGCCGAGCTTTCCGAGACTTCTCCGTGTTGTTTTTTATCTGAATACGGAGGCCGGATCGCTCGATTTCGTGCCGGAGCATCGTTAATCAAGGTAAGTGCACTTGGACTTTGTTCTATAAAATCGTGTACATAGAAACCAGTATGCTTGAGATGCCGATTTCAGCTCGTTAATGTCAAAATCTTGTGAAGTGATGAACAAGAGAATCGTAAAGCATGTCTTAAGCTTTGATTTGATATATCATATGCCTCAATTGGACTTGATTTGCTATGTCAAAACTATTTTGGAAGTTAGGATCAGAATCTGGAATATGATGTTGAAGTCTGTTCTGATAATGTTCTGACTGATGTTGTGCTGTTCTGTGATTTTTATGATTTTCTATGATCATTTTTTGAAAAAACTTTCTTCACGAAAATTGTAAATCACATCTTTGTCTGTTCACCATAAAATTTTCATAAAATTCCAAGCGTGTTAGCATGATACGATCTGCAACGTCATATATGCATGAATCTGATGACAGTTCAGTTCCAGATTGACCTTCGTGTGTTCTTCAATTTTCATAAATTTGTGTGTTCGAAATCTGAAAAAGTTTTCTTCATGAAAGTTCATACTGAGATCGAGATCCTTCCATTGATACTGATTTCATCAAAATCGGAGATCATTTGGACTTTCAAAAGGAATTTTCACAATCTGTTCAGTATCCGTGTCCAGATTTGATTTTCATTCCTTTAGAATTCAGAAGATGCTTCTCCGAAATTGATAAAGTTGGAGATTATCTGCAAATTAGGTGATTGAACATTATCCTATATTTTTTAGAATATTTAATTTCCTAATTTGCATGTTTTGAATATTTCATGAATATCATGTGGATATTTAGATATCTTAGGATAATGTTCGATATATCCGCAATATTTGAAAATATTCAAAATTAGGAATCGTTCCTAATTTAGCAACGTATCTAGATGACTATCTGACCTTATTCGTAAGGTACGATACGCGGCGATATGAAAAATTATTATCCTATCCATAATCACTTGGATACGATAATGATCTTTATCTGCTTTCCAAATTTAAACGATCAACTTTCCGTCAATATCTATAACCCTATAGATATGACCGATAATTCGATTTTTGTGCCTAATCCGAGTTTGAAACAAATTTGGCGGATCGCGTGGACGATTTGAATGTGGTAGCTATCATTGTCTTTTTTTTATTATTTGCTTTCCTTTAAACAGAAAATTCAAAAAATATCAGTTAGGATTTGAATTTGAGTTTTGCATGTTTAGGGAACCCTAAATGTATCTAGAAGATAGAGTAATTATTTAATTTAAATTAGGACTTGAGATAATCTATTTCCTAGTTTAAATTAAGCAATATTTTAATCTTATTAGATTATTTAGGTTATTTTTTAATTCCGAATTTTCATGAAAACCACAAAAAAAGAATGAATTGCTTTATGGTAGATTAGGATAGATTGCATTCTTAATTTAAGTAATTTATTATTTCGAATTTTAACAAAAATCCTAAAAATAAGCCATGCTAGGATATTTTAAGTCATCATAGGTTGCATGTTATTTTAGGCATATTTTTATTCCGAATTTCATTAGAAAATATCAAAAATAAATCATTTACCCGTCATTAGAATTAGGTCACGTCGTCGCATGACATATAGTTTGCATGCTAGGTTGCATTAATTGCATGTCATTTTTGTACGTCATTGCATATAAATTAGATTTCATTTAAATAAGTGAAAATCAAAAGAGAAATTGAGTGAATTGCTTGCTAATTAGAAATCATATTAGGATGTTAATATGATTTTCTAGCTAACAATGCAGATGTTTGCGTTGCTTCGAGGTAAGTAATTCTTCCAAACTTGCAATTTATTCAATTATTGAGTGTTAAATTGGTGGTTTGCGCACCCGCATGAACACCTCACATGTTAGTAATTAAGTTGAAATGGATCCAAACTGCATGCCAAAATATTTTTGAAAAGAAAAGGTACCGAAAGGGTGTTAGACTAGATCTAGCGTAATCAAGTCCCCGGGCTTAGAATCTCTGGTTCGTAGAAATAAAACATATCTCCCTATGTTTTATTTAGGTTTCTAATCGACCTACCATAAAATGATTAGTGGCGACTCCAAGCATGAAAATATTTGCATGTTAAAGTCTTAAACCCTAAGTTGCGAATTGGTAGGGCTTGGAAGGGTCCGAGTTAAGATTAGTCTTAATAATCCATTAGCCCAAAAAATGAAAATTTTTTAGGTCGCGATAGCTTGGCGAGTCCGCTGGGGATTAGAGTTAAAACTCTTAGTGGACTTAGGCCAATTTTTCATTTCAAAAATAATTTTTGTTTGGCAGCGAGGATCCCAGGTACGTCCCTAATATTTTAGGTGTTAAATGTTCTTGTAGAATGGGAGGTATAAGGGGAGGCATGATTGTTAACCCTTGTTTTGCAGGGAGGTGTTCGGATGTATGGTTTAATTTATGCATGAAGCGCTATTTAATACAACCTGCTGTGTATGCCTTACATTTACACTACACCGCACATACTACCCGCTGCCGGACCTGGGCGGCATAGGTTTAGGATGGTACTGAGGTAGTGGATACCCCGACCAAAATCATGTGGTACGGGTCGCCCTCCTCGGTCCCGAAATTTTCTTTCATGGTATCATTGAATACTCACCACGGTTGCGCTCTTTGCAACCCGGGTCGGCTCTTTGACTAAGCCGGAGTCAGGGGGATCCTAGCCTAACCACCACCATGACTGGTTTAGCTCGGTAATCCTCTCATCTCCACTTTGCAAGCCAGAGTCTAGGTAGAAATCGAACCTCACATTCTATGCGCATGTCTATGTGATTGCCATTACCCTACCCGGTGAAGTAAGTTTTCTCAATCTTTTTCTCGCACTTTATTTATGTTTCGTACATGTGGTCGGTCCATGATAGGTCTAAGTCGATCGTAATTTTTGAAAGTAACAATCATTGAATTTCTTTTCAAAGGGAAAGAAAAAGAAAAAATAAAGCTTTAAAAAAATTACTTTCAATTATTATCATTATTTTCCTGGGTCTGTCATAAGTCATTATTTCCTAAGAAATTTGCCACCATTTTCACAAATACATGGAATAATGAAAAATGTCATGAAAAATGGGAATAAAAAGAGACGGTTAGACCAATGTCATGGATCGGCGTGTAATTTTGCTTGACACTTATGTATGCCTGTTTCATGCAAATTAGGTAATTACGGACCGATCACGATTGCCTATTCGTACACGGTCGAGAGCCAGAATGGCCTATCAAATCGACTTGCAAGAGCGTGTTGTTGGTATGGAAGACCAGATGAAGCAACTCGTCATCGCAATGCAGCAGATGTCCGCTGAAATCAAGACTCTTCGGTCGATCCCCATTCCAACATCTCTCGAGGCATCAGCTCCAAAGCATAAAGGTGGAAAGAATGTTGATCTCGAGGAAGATAACAATATGCCTGAATTGGAAGATGACCCCGTCCAGATCATCGTCAATAAAGACAAACCGAATGAACGAGTCAACAAACTCGAAGAGAGAGTGAAGCAGCTGGAGGGTTCACCCTCGATTGATCTGTCCCTGTACTCACAGATCAAAATCCCAAAGAAGTTCAAGATGCCAGATTTTGACAAGTACAATGGCACCTCCTACCCAAAAGCCCACCTCCAGTTGTACCACGTACAGATGACTTCGTATGTTGACAACAAACTTCTGATGATCCATGCATTTCAAGCCAGTTTAACGGGTCCTATTTTGAACTGGTATCTTATGAAGAAGATAAATGGCCTCAAAATCTGGAAGGAAGCTAGTGAGGCGTTCCTGAAGCAGTACAGGTTCATAACAGACATCATTCCTACCCGTGATGATCTCGAACGTGCTCAGATGAAAAAGACTGAGTCCTTCAAAGACTATGCTATCAGATGGAGGAATTTAGCCGCTCAGGTCGTCCCGAAACCCATTGACAGTGAGTTGAAAAGGATGTTTGTGAAAACTCTCCCGTTCGAGTATCATAATCGGATGGTGGCCATTCTGGCTGACAACTTCAACCAACTCATCCCCATAGGCGAACAAATTGAGATAGGACTGAAGGATGGGTGGTTTGTGGAGCCGTCTTCATCGACCAAAAGATTTAGTACAAGAAAAGAGAAGGAACCGACAGCTGAAGTAAATGTGACTTATACTCAATCGAGCCGGCGGAATGTTAATCTTACCCCGGCAATTCAAATAGCAGAAGCTCAGTACCAAAACCTGGGTTGTCAACCTTTTCAGAGGAGAAACAACAAGAGGCAATTCACCCCCCTCCCCAGATCGTTGTCTCAAGTATTGGCAGTGCTCAAAAAGAAAGGATTGCTTACTACTGAGCCAAAACGGCCCAATCCTGAGCAGTTCTATAATTACGACCCGTCAAAGAAATGCGATTATCACATGGGCGAACTGGGGCACTCAACCAACGATTGCTATGTCCTCAAGCACCGAATCTAGAACCTCCTGGACACGAAGGCTTTCTCGTTCCAACCCGCTAAGCCGAATGTTCAGAGCAACCCGCTCCCTGATCACGCGGGCAATGTGAATGCCATATTCAATTTCAATGTTGGTCGAATTAAGAATGTCAGGGTGTACACCACCGATGTCTACGGTGAGTTGGTGAAAGCCGGTTATTACTTGAGTAATGAGGCCATTTCCCTGACTATCATGAGGGAGAGAATCTCAAGGATGGTAGAAGCTGGGTTGATCGTTTATGCTGACCACACTGGCATTATTTCCGCTATCTCCGAGGTCGTCATTAACTGGGACGAGGAGTTTGCTACGTTGAACACTGAGAAGGACAAGTTCGATCCTTTACCTGAAGACATGTCTCCGCTCGAAGACGCGACCGATGATGAAGAGATCGTAGAGAGCATGCTTAAAGCTGACGAAGAGAAGGAAGTGATCGATACTTTGGGGCAACCGAGCGGCAAGTTCGACTATTATGTGAAGTACTCAGCACCCCCGAGTTTTTATGTTAACCCCCGTGACATTATCTCTGACGGATGGGGAGGTATGGATGATCCAATACCTCAAATGACAGGAGATTTTGATGATGCAATGGAAGGAATTACTGCCCTATTCGATGATGTTTTCATTGGAGCTATCGAAGAAGGACCGTTAGAGGGAATGGGCACTGGCCCATAAGAGTAAAACCTTTACTTTTTCGCACACTCCCCTGCATAGGAGTTTTTACTGCTTTTTAGGATTTGCCCCGTCTCGGGTGCTGCTTTCCGTTCTCGTTTCTAGGACTTGGTTGTTGCAATTTCCATTCAATAAATGTAATTCATTTCGAAATGATCAATGAAATTACAAGTTATTTTCAGTTTTTGAGGGCATGTTGAGGTACATCAAACTAGCCCGGTGATGATATCCAACCGATAAAAAAAAAATATAGTCCAAAGAGAATTCTGAGGCCTGGGCTTCTTCATGCTCCCTCGTGTTAAAATTTTTTCGAAAAGAATTAAAAAAAAAACAAAAATTACAAAAAAAATGCAATGTTTAGCCCTGTTTGTCCTTCTGAATCCCTTATTTTATGTTTCAGAGATAATCTTGTGACACGTGAGGGTATGAGACTGGTCCAACATCATGAATTATATGCAACCAAGATTGATCCCAATGATGCCGGCAAACTTGATGATTCCTCGAACCTTTAGCGTGATCTTGAGTATCATGAAAGACCTAAAGTCCTGACAGTAGACCAAACTGTCATCGTAAACCTGAGCTATCGAAGAAAATAGAAGAGGAGGTCGTGAAGCTTTTGAAAGTGGGATTCATCGAAGTCACTCAATATCCAACCTGGGTGGCCAACATTGTGCCAGTCATGAAGAAGGATGGCCGAGTTCGGGTTTGCATCGACTATCGCGACCTGAACAAGGCTAGCCCTAAAGATGACTTCCTATTACCGCACATAGACGTTCTGGTAGACAGTACTGCTGGATTTGAACTGTTCTCCTTCATAGATGGTTTCTCGGATTATAATCAGATAAAAATGAAGGACAGTGATAAGGAGAAAACTGCATTCATCACTCCTTGGGGTACATTCCACTATAAGGTCATGCCCTTCGGTCTCAAAAATGCCGGGGCAACGTACCAATGGGCAATGGTGACTCTTTTCCATGACATGATGCACAAGGAGATCGAGATTTATGTTGATGACATGATTGCTAAGTCTCGACCCGGAGAAAGTCATGTTGACACCATGAAGAAATTGTTCGACCGACTCTGTGAGTTTAAACTCCGTCTTAACCCAGCGAAGTGCATATTCGGAGCAACCTCGGGCAAATTACTCGGATTCGTAGTAAGCAGTAAGGACATTGAAGTTGATCCTTCCAAAGTGAAGGCCATATGTGAGCTACAACCCTCGTCGACCGTGAAAGAAGTGCGGAGCCTCCTGGGTAGATTGAACTGCATAGCCCGTTTCATTTCCCAGCTTTCCGAAACTGCCAAACCATTCTTCAAACTTCTAAGGAAGAATGCTCAAGTGAAATAGGATGATAATTGCCAGGAAGCGTTTAATGAACTGAAGCAGTACCTGATGAAACCACCAGTGTTAGTCCCTCCAATGTCGGGCTAGCCTTTGATCCTTTACCTCACTATTCATAGCGAGTCTCTGGGAGCGATGCTAGCCCAGAAAAGTCCTGAAGATGGAAAGGAGCGAGTCATTTATTACTTGAGTAAGAAGTTCACCATCTCAGAGTTGAATTACCCTGAAGCAAAGAAGACTTGTGCTGCACTAGTATGGGTGCTCCATAGGCTGAGACAGTATACACTGTATCACCAGACTCTCCTGGTGACTAAAAATGATCCCATCAAGTATTTACTTGATCAACCGGCTTTGGTGGGGAAGCTAGCCAAGTGGCAAATTTTGATTTCAGAATTTGATGTCCAGATGATGTCATAGAAGTGAGTTAAAGGCCGAGTAATCGCCGATGTGTTAGCCGAGAATCCTAGAACCTCGGATGATGATAGATATTCCCCAGAAGATCGCATTATGGTAATAAAGGAAGACACATGGACCATGTTTTTCGATGGAGCCGTGAACTTGTATGGTTCCGGCATTGGGGCTGTCTTAATATCCCCAGATGGGCAGCATTATCCAGTAGCAGCGAAGTTGGTGTTCCCGTGTACCAACAACATAGCCGAGTACAAAGCATGCATCCTCGGACTCCAAGCCGCAGTGGAAATGGGGATAACCAAATTAAAAGTGTTTGGTAATTCCGCTCTGATTATTCTCCAAACTGTAGGAGAATGAAAGACGAGGGACACCAAACTAGTGCCGTACCATGAATACCTCGAAGAAATCATAGAGGAATTCGAAGACATCTCCTTTGAGTACTTGTCGAGGTCCCATAATCAGTTCGCTGATGCGCTAGCGACGTTATCATCCATGCTGCAAGTGACTGGTGGAATAGAGGTAGAACCTTTGAAGATCGAAGTCCTAACAAAGCCGGCCTATTGTATGGTTGTGACCGGAGAACCGAACGAGAAGCCATGGTATTACAACATCATGAATTATATCCAGAGACAAGAGTTTCCTGAAGGAAGCACTCCGGTTGACAGGAAGTACATAATGAAAATGGCTTCAAAATTCTTTGTCAGTGGTGAAAAGCTATACAAAAGATCTTATGATTCGATCCTGTTGAGGTGTGTAGAAGCAGCTGAAGTTACCAGAATCATGCAAGAAGTACACGAGGGGATATGTGGTCCACACATGAATGGCCATATGCTAGCTAAGAAAATCATGAGATTGGGATATTATTGGCTTAGTCTTGAAAGTGACTGTATCCAACATGTTCGAAGATGCCATCGCTGTCAGGTTTATGGGGATAAAATAAATGTTCCCCCCACAGAGTTACGTCAGTTATCCGAGCCATGGCCTTTTTCAATGTGGGGCATCGATGTGATTGGCCCAATCAATCCCAAGGCATCGAATGGACACCATTTCATCTTGGTTGCGATTGATTATTTGTTCAAGTGGATTGAAGCCGCGTCTTACGCCAACGTTACTGCGAAGAATGTTGTAAGATTCATCAGGCGAGACATAATCGCTCGTTATGGTGTCCCCGAGGCTATTGTCACTGATAATGGGACGAATTTGAACAACAAGTTCATGGATCAGTTGTTCAATGAGTTTAAGATCCGGCATCTGAATTCGTCTCCTTATTGTCCACAAATGAATGGAGCAGTTGAAGCCGCTAACAAGAACATCAAGAAGATCTTGGCCAAAACGGTTGAAAATTATCGTGACTGGCATAAGATATTGCCATTTGCACTAATGGCATATCGAACTTCCATCCGAACCTCTGTCGGTGTGACCCCTTTTTCCCTGGTGTATGGCATGGAAGCAGTCCTGCCTGTCGAAGTAGAAATCCCTTCCTTGCGAGTTTTATCCCAAATGGAGTTGTCTGAAGCGGAATGGATGCGACAAAGACTTGAGCAGTTAAACCTGATTGATGAAAAGCGGTTGAGAGCTATTTGCCACGGTCAAACCTATCACCAGAGGATAGCTAGGTTCTTCAACCAAAAGGTGCGTGCAAGAAACTTCGAGGTAAATGATCTAGTCCTAAGGAAGGTGCTGCCAATTTTCCCTGTTCCCGGAGGAAAATTTGCTCCAAACTACATCGGTCCATATGTGGTTAAGAAGGTACTTCCCGGAGGTGCCCTGATTCTCGCAGAAATGGATGGTCGTGAGTTCTCCAACCATATTAATTCTGATGCTGTAAAGATGTATTATCCTTGATAAAACCTGACATTCTGCAGCAAAAGTTTTCCAAGTGTTTGGTTTTATACTTCCGAATTGCAAACATTTCATTGATGAATAAATGATTTCGATCAATTTCAAGCTATGATGTTTGCATTGGCTTTAATTTCTGTATGGTTTTGTCGTTCTGTATCATTAGCTTCAAAGGGGAAGTCTGTTTAGATAATCTGATAACTCATGTGGAATAAATTGAATGTGTTGAATGAGGTACATTAGGATGATGAAAGGCAAGCCATATCCTATACACACTCCCATGCATTAATCCCCAGTGAGTTGAGTTAAAAAAATTCCATGTTTGTAAAGTAAAAAGTTATCTCGCAAAAGGTACGACGACCGAAATAACAAGAGGCAATTCATTTCTCTATCTCAAACACTACAGTTTATCCATTGTTTCACCACTTTGAGCCTAAACACTTGGAGAAATTCATTCAAATTACCCATGTCAAGAACCACCCCACATTGGGGCAAACTGGAGGTAAATCAGTATCATAAGATGAAAAATGAATTGAAATTTTCTTGCTCTCACTTGCATCAATCTTCGAGTATTGCTTTTTCAGATGAATTCACACGAAAGTTCAAGTGCCTTAGGATGACGAAGAGCATTTCTTTCTCTATCCTATACACATTTTATCCTTTGCTAAGCCCAATTGAGCCCTACAATTTCATTTCTTAAACCCAGTTGGTGATCATCCCCCACACTAGGGCAAGGCAAAAGTCGTCATTGTCTACACAGCATATCCGAAGTGTCGATAGAAGACAAAAGATGAGGAGCTTCTGAGTTCAAGCAGCAAGTCAATCAGTCAGATTAGCTGGCCAGTGTTTACGTTGTAAGCAACATGTATTAAATGTCAAAAAAAAAAAAAAAAAAAAAGAGAGAAGGAAGGGCAAGAAAAAGCAGTGTGCCTGATAAAAGCAAGGCCAATGCCCAACAAAAAATGTGTCAGGATATGACATATCAAAATCATCCCCAGTAGAGCAGTAATCCTACAAGTCTCAAAGGAATCAAGTAATGAACTCTCGAAACCAATGGAACATCTATTGAGGAGATAATCCCTGGTGAAGAAGAAGACCGGTGACAATGCCAAGATGATCACAAACTTATTCACCCCAATTATACACATTTTGAGCCTAATGATCCATTCATTTCTCAACCCATGAGCCTAGCCTACGTTACGTCCCTTACAAAGTCTCTTCAGATTATGGCATTTGAACTAACGTAGTGTTTCAGATGCTTATGAGCTTAGGTCGAAGAAGTGTGAGCAAGTCCGTTTCTATCTCATTTTGCAGGGTTCTTGACTTGTAAGCCCGGAGACGATTACAAAGAATATTCTTTCAATAGCCTTGACTCAAAAAGTCCCTTTTGCTAAGCCATTGACCAAGCCATGTTACATTCCTAGCAAAGATCTCTCAAATTGGTAAGGTCGTACCGCTTGCAAGAATACTCGGACCCTTGTCCACATGATAATTGTGAGATAGAGAGATTCTCATAAATTAGCCTTTTTCAATGAAAATGAGTGAAAGACCTTTCAGACTGAAAGTCCCTCATTTGACATTTTCAAGATATCCGCTTGTGAGTTCGGATTGTCTTGTCGTGATTTATCCCCAGCGAAGTTTGTAATGCCGATTTGACAAAATCATCGTGCATGAAAACTAGTTGAAATCATAGTGCATGAGCACATGTGTTCTTGATAGTGCGCGAATGCATATTACATGTTGCCTAAAACCATGTCTAGCAAGAGACACACCCTCAAGAGTCGGAGATATCACCAAGTAAGTATATCTCTATCCCTTGGATGTCTATGACTATCCAGATATCCCTAACCTGTTCGAGCAATAGTCAGGTCCCATATTTGATCATTTTGTTGCGATCTCTATATGCCTTTGATGATGTTTAGGTGTCTATTGATCGAGCCTTTTCAGGTACCTCTAACAATATTCAGGTACTTTGTCAAGGAACCCTTGAACACTCGGGCTAGCCCCTCTGTTTGCCAAATCACAGATTTTCATACAATCTCGAGAAGATTCCCCCGTGACACGCCTATGAGCAGGTATAGGCGTCGCGGCCAAATCTTTACAAGTACCTATGGAGACGTATAGGTATCTTGTGAAGGTCGGAATATTTCTCTAATCTCAGCTATTCCCCCGCTACTCATCTATGAGCAGATATAGGTGAAGCGGCCAAATCTTTATGAATGCGTATGAGAAGGTATACGTATTTCATAAAGGTCGAAATATTCTCTCTATCCCGGATGTTCCCCCGCGATTCACTTATGAGCAGATATAAGTGAAACGGCCAAATCTTTATAAATATCTATGGAGATGTATAGGTATCTTATAAAGGTCGGAATATTCTCCCCGTCCTGGATGTTCCCCCGCTACTCACCTATGGAGATGTATAGGTGGAGCGGCCAAATCTTTATGAGTACCTATAGAGATGTATAGGTATCTCATAAAGGTCGGAATATTCCTCAACCTCAGGTGTTCCCCCGTAGTTCACTTATGGAGATGTATAGGTGAAGCGGCCAAATCCTTATGAGTATTTATGGAGATGTATAGGTATCTCATAAGGGTTGGAATATCCTCTTGAGTTCCCCCGTGACGCACCTATGAGTCAAAGATATAGGCGCAGCGGCTAAATCTTTACAAATACCTATGGAGATATATAGGTAGTTTGTAAAGGTTGGAACGTTTTTACATTTTTTTTCGCTACAAACTGCTCTCGCGAATCCAGATGATGATTGGATACGTCGAGCTTTCTTCGTGTGCTTTGACTTAATTGCAGATCACCGAAGTTCATCAACAGTGTATCAGGCAAAACCTATGGGACTGAGCCCAGACATTTGCCGAACAACATACAAGTCAGAGTCATGCCTCGAATTGCATTATCTCGCGACATCAGGTAAGCAATTCTATGTATGTTTTCCATTCATGTCAGCATGCATCATTTTTTATTGCATTTTAAAAAATGGGATTCATAATCCCGACAAAAACAACATTCATTGCATTTGCATAGTTGAAATTTAGGTATCATTTAGTCTTTGAATGCAACCTCTGCGAGCTCACCTTCAAAGAGGGCATTTGTTGACACCTAAATTTTACTAATCATTTAGTCGTAATTTGCATAGAAAATTAGGAATTAATTTTTAACCCCTAAACAAAAATATTTAAATTGAATAACATATAGTTATGTTCATTTTAATTTAATCGCATTTTGCATCGGACCGATGATGGCGAACGAGCTTAAATTTCATCGAATGGGACTCGGTTCGCTCGGAAAGGCAAGGGCTGAAAATCACGAGTCAAATAGGTTTTGTCGTTTTAATTTGAACTTAATTCAGCCCATTATGTTCAATTAAATTAAAACCCAAATTAATTCAGCCCGCTTAGGAATTAAATAAAATCAGAAATTAGATTAAGGCCTAAGCCCAAATCTAAGCCCATTAGGACTAGAGAGCCCATCTAATTGACCTAGGTTATTATTATATAAGCATATTTAGGTCAGAATTTTGAAGGGACAACACATAATTCAGATCTGATTTTTAGAGAAAGGCAAGTGTGAGAGAGAAAGTGACGTCGCGCACCACCACCGGGGGCACGCCGCACCGCCGTCGTCGCGCCTCAACCGCCCGCCGACGTCGTTGCCTTCCGCTAACGCTGCTGCCGATGATGTGATCAGCCAGTTCAAGCGGCTGAACCGGCTGATTGGCGACTTCCTCCGGCGATCCAAAACTTGCGGCAACACTCCTTGGCGTCTTCACATCACTATGGTGGCCGGTTTCTCATTAAACGACCGCCGGATCACATCTCTTGACTTGATTCTTCATTACTAGTCCACTAGTGCCAGATCGAATCGATTCTCACTATATTTTATGCAATCTATTATCATAGGTCGGCCGACCTTTCCGAGACTTCTCCGTGTTGTTTTTTATCTGAATAGGGAGGCTGGATCGCTCGATTTCGTGCCGGAGCATCGTTAAACAAGGTAAGTGCACTTGGACTTTGTTCTGTAAAATCGTGTACATAGAAACCAGTATGCTTGAGATGCCGATTTCAGCTCGTTAATGTCAAAATCTTGTGAAGTGATGAACTAGAGAATCGTAAAGCACGTCTTAAGCTTTGATTTGATATATCATATGCCTCAATCGGACCTGATTTGCTATGTCAAAAATATTTCAGAAGTTAGGATCAGAATCTGGAGTATGATGTTGAAGTCTGTTATGATAATGTTCTGACTGATGTTGTCCTGTTCCGTGATTTTTATGATTTTCTATGATCATTTTTTGAAAAAACTTTCTTCACGAAAATTGTAGATCACATCTTTGTCTGTTCACCATAAAATTTTCATAAAATTCTAAGCTTGTTAGCATGATACGATCTGCAACGTCATATATACATGAATCTGATGACAGATCAGTTCTAGATTGACCTTCGTGTGTTCTTCAATTTTCATAAATTTGTGTGTTCGAAATTTGAAAAATTTTTCTTCATGAAAGTTCATACTGAGATCGAGATCTTTCCATTGATACTGATTTCATCAAAATCAGAGGTCATTTGGATTTTCAAAAGGAATTTTCACAATCTGATCAGTATCTGTGTCCAAATCTGATTTTCATTCCTTTAGAATTCAGAAGATGTTTATCCGAAATTGATAAAGTTGGAGATTATCTGCAAATTAGGTGATTGAACATTATCCTATATTTTTTAGAATATTTAATTTCCTAATTTTCATATTTTGAATATTTCATGAATATCATGTGGATATTTAGATATCTTAGGATAATGTTCGATATATCCGCAATATTTGAAAATATTCAAAATTAGGAATCATTCCTAATTTAGCAACGTATCTGGACGACTATCTGACCTTATTCGTAAGGTACGATACGCGGCGATACGGAAAATTATTATCCTATCCATAATCACTTGGATACGATAATGATCTTTATCTACTTTCCAAATTTAAACGATCAACTTTCCGTCAATATCTATAACCCTATAGATATGACCGATAGTTCGATTTTTGTGCCTAATTCGAGTTTGAAACAAATTTGGCGGATCGCGTGGACGATTTGAATGTGGTTGCTATCCTTGTCTTTTTTTATTATTTGCTTTCCTTTAAACAGAAAATTCAAAAAATATCAGTTAGGATTTGAATTTGAGTTTTGCATGTTTAGGGAACCCTAAATGTATCTAGAAGATAGAATAATTATTTAATTTAAATTAGGACTTGAGATAATCTATTTCCTAGTTTAAATTAAGCAATATTCTAATCTTATTAGATTATTTAGGTTATTTTTTAATTCCGAATTTTCATGAAAACCCCAAAAAAAGAATGAATTGCTTTATGGTAGATTAGGATAGATTGCATTCTTAATTTAAGTAATTTATTATTTTGAATTTTAACAAAAATCCCAAAAATAAGTCATGCTAGGATATGTTAAGTCATCATAGGTTGCATGTTATTTTAGGCATATTTTTATTCCGAATTTCATTAGAAAATATCAAAAATAAATCATTTACCCGTCATTAGAATTAGGTCATGTCGTCGCATGACATATAGTTTGCATGCTAGGTTGCATTAATTGCATGTCATTTTTGCACGTCATTGCATATAGATTAGATTTCATTTAAATAAGTGAAAATCAAAAGAGAAATTGAGTGAATTGCTTGTTAATTAGAAATCATATTAGGATGTTAATGTGATTTTCTAGCTAACAATGCAGATGTTTGCGTTGTTTCGAGGTAAGTAATTCTTCCAAACTTGCAATTTATTCAATTATTGAGTGTTAAATTGGTGGTTTGCGCACCCGCATGAACACCTCACATGTTAGTAATTAAGTTGAAATGGATCCAAACTGCATGCCAAAATATTTTTGAAAAGAAAAGGTACCGAAAGGGCGTTAGACTAGATCTAGCGTAATCAAGTCCCCAAGCTTAGAATCTCTGGTTCGTAGGAATAAAACATATCTCCCTATGTTTTATTTAGGTTTCTAATCGACCTACCATAAAATGATTAGTGGCGACTCCAAGCATGAAAATATTTGCATGTTAAAGACTTAAACCCTAAGTTGAGAATTGGTAGGGCTTGGGAGGGTTCGAGTTAAGATTAGTCTTAATAATCCATTAGCCCGAAAAATGAAAATTTTTTAGGTCGCGACACGTCCCCATTAATAAAGTGTTAAATAGTGATGTAGGTGGGAGGTACAAGGGGTGTAGTCTATGCTTACCTTTGTTTTGCAGGTTGGTATTGGGATTGAATGTGATTTTTACCAAATTTTAAAAGTGTTGTTTGGTTATAAATTGTTGTGCTTGCCTTTAAATTGCTTTAGCACTACACTTTTTGCACACACTACCCGTGGCCCAACCCCAGCTACACTTAGGATCACCTTTAGGAGGTATGTATTTAGGCGAAACTATGAGCCGATTGCTCATGGGATTGTTTAAATACAATACCGACCATCAATATGGAATAATATTTCATCACTTTAGGCCGATTGCCTATTGGAATGGAATCTCTTGTTCATTAAGGTGGCAACCTTGAGCCTTTAGTATATCCTACCCTTTTAGATGTCAAAACCTCACTTGTTGCATATGTTTGTCTTTGAGGTTGGTATACCTAAAACCAAGCAAAAGGTGTTGGTAAGTAAATGTCGTTTCACTTTTCTCACCTTTTCGATTATGCAAAATTAATTGATATCACTTTGTCAAAAAAAAAAAAGGCCAAATGATAATCAAAGCTTGGACAAGATGCCTTTTCATACTAAAATGAATGGTTAGGTCGATATGCTCCATTTGGTCTCATTTTACATTTCTAGATGGAATGTATAGGCCCACGATGATTTTTAATGTAATTCAAACAGATTGGATGCTCAAGATCTGACATGTACAACCCCATTTGCCAAAAGTCAATTTTCGATGTATTCAAACTTGTAAACCATAGGGTAGTACTTTAGGGTCAAAATGGAGCATATCAAAAGGCATTTGTTTTAGACATTGGTTTCATTCACATTTTCAAGTATATGCTCTTTTAAGGCATAAATGGATTAAAAGTGGCATTTGTGTTATGTCATAATAATGCAAGTGTGCTTTACCTCCATTTTGTCCATAAAAGGACATATAATTAAAATTGGGGCATTTAAAATTAATCTATGGTGACTAAAATGAACTTTTTGCATGATTAGATCAAAATGGGGAAACTAGATATATAAGTCATCCCGGTTCCAAGGAAAGAGCTGTTGGCATGGTGGGTGAACATGACTAAAGACAATAAAGCCTACGTGAGGGAAAGATTGGGATATTTGTTCAAACTCATCAATCTCGAGTATCAAGTGAGTTTGATTCAAGCACTATCCCATTTTTGGGAAGTCACTACCGCCACATTCGAATTGGGCGAGGATGAGATGGTACCTATATTAGAGGAGTATAAGGCAACCATCGGGGTTGATTTCAAATCAAATATCATTGAGCCTCCAATTGGATTGAAACCCACAAGTGTCATAGCTGAATTCTTAAACTTGAAGACTCCTCAAGTGGAAAAGTTGATCAAGTCGAACACTAGAAATTTTCCTTTATCCTATTTGGTGGCTAATTACTCCAAATTGCCAAAGGAAATCGGGAATACTTCCGCGAGAGTCTTCATCCTTGCTTTCTTTGGGTTCGTCTTATTCCCTACATCAAGGACCGGATTAAAGCCTCTTGTTACAGTGGTTGCTAGGCAAGCTTGCTTAAAGTGGGATTTTTCCAACATGCTTTTAGCAGAAACCATCATCTCTTTAAATAAATATCAATATCATCAAAAGGGTGTACTTCACGCTTCCGCCGGGTTACTTTCTATATTATTCATCTCCCATATCCGACTCTGGGAACGTCATATGCGCATTAAGGAGATTGATTTGTCTACCAACCCCATTGAGAAGTATTTGAGGCTTCAAGACAAATTGCCGAAATACTCTTTTCATGGGTGGGCAAACTTCATTAGAGCATTGACTTCTAACCAATTCTAATGGAGAATTCAATAGCCAAAGATCATGACAGTTCAAGTTACTTGTCACGAAGGTAATTTAGTACCATTACTTGGATTGAGCGGTGGAGCTGCTTATTGCCTATTAAGAGTGGTACGACAGTTCGGAATGATCTAACAAGTTCCACCTAATTGGTGTCCTGAGGAATTCACATTTGATATACCACAAAAATCCCAATCGGAAAAGGAAAATAAAGAGTTGCAAATAAAGGTTCAGAAGATCATGCATTCCTTGAAGAAATCGACCAAGCAAATAGTACAATGGCCTGAGGATCTACAAGAAGAGATGAAGTTGTTCTTGGCATCCAAAGAGTACATAGAATGGTTGAAGGCCAAATGACTGATCGATGTCGAACCATATGTACCTTTGAGTATTGTTACTCATGTTGATGAGCCGTACATTCCAGAATACATTGTGCTGAACACGCCAGGTATTGAGCCATACATTCCCGAGGAGGTCACAATTGACGTGGAAGAATGGGAGATACGAGTCAAGGAATATAAAGAGGCTAAAGCTACCTTAGCTAGCAAGAAGCCTAGACTTGTTTAAGCTAGTATTCCCCCGTTTCGATATAAATCGTTGTAGTATGGATCTTCAAAATCAAAACAATTACTTCATGCATGATTGTTTGATGAAAAAAGCGCATTTCACATAAAAGAAACAGTCACCATGGATTGTAATTCTTTGATTGGTATGATTTCTTGAAAAAAAAAACATTGATGAGAAGATTTCTGCAAGGCTAAGGCTTGTAAAAAATTCTTATCCTTGTTATCTACAAGAAAACATACAATTGAAAGAATATAAGTCTTCATATCTACTTCATCAATTCTAATATCTTGATGATTTTCATGAAAGCAGGTTGTTTAACAATGGAAGGTAGAAGACCTCGAACTTGTTTACAAATAAAGATGGCCGAGGAAGAGACTCGCACTCGGCTGGCTAAAGTAGAAAACCAGTTAACACAAATGGTTGCCATGATGGCAGAAATGAAGACTTTTATAATAGCTGCAAGAAGATCTTATCCTACAGTTGCCACCCAGGGATTGCAAATACTACTAAAGTTCCTATTGAAGATACCATGAGGAGTAAAGAACCAATTCAGGAGAATCCTCCGAAATCTGCACCAGAAATAGTAAATCTAGAAGAGGATGTTCAGGTTACAATGACATCCAAAGATGAAGAGGAGGCCAAACGATTGGCCAAAATTGAAGAATGTTTGACAAGTCAAGGTTATGAGCTTTAGAGATTCGATAAATTCTCACCATACATGAAGGTGGTTGTGCCAGAGAATTACAAAGAACCGAAGTTCGTGAGCAAGTATGATGGTACCGGCTGTCCTAAAAGCCATTTAAAGTATTATCTCCGCAAAATGGCAATATATTTAGACAATATGCCACTTCTTATCAGTACATTTCAAGATAGCTTAAAGGGAGCAGCTTTGGCGTGGTATACCACTCTTGATATAGAGGATTTTATCGAATGGGACCATTTGGCAAGAGAGTTCCTTCGCCAATACAAATTCAATGTCGAAGTACTTCCAACTCGGAAAGATCTAGTCAGAACCGAGAAGCAAAGAAATGAGGGATTCAGAGCTTATGCACAGAGATGGAAAGTTATAGCCTCACAAGTCAAACCGGCAATAAGTGAGGACAAGCTTATTGAACTCTTCTTGAAGTCGTTACCAACGGAATATTACGACAAGTTGCATATCTCAGGTTGCCAAACATTTACCATGCTGGTGAAGGTTGGCGAAAGGATCGAATGGACATTGAAGGAGAAAAAGTCTCAAGAAACAATAGTACGAAGACCGTATCCTGAAAGAAAGGATAAGGAGCCTGTACGTGATGTGGCTATGATATCTAGCCCTAACGTTAATCAAGCTCCATTCCAAAAGCAATCCAATATTTCTTGGAAAAATCCAAAACCATTTGAGCCAAGGAAAAGATCCGTAAGGCAATTCACCCCGTTACCTCAACCCTTGTCGAAACTATTACCAATGCTGTTAGAAAGGCATCTGGTGGCCAAGGAAGTGTCAAGAGATAATCCTACAAAGTTCCCCTGGTACGATGAGTCGAAGACTTGCACATACCATATGGGGGAAAGAGAACATGATATGGACAACTGCATAGTTTTGAAATACAAAGTCCAGAAACTTATAGATAAGAAGATACTAAGCTTTCAAGAACCAGAGCCAAATATGCATCAAAACCCTCTTCCTGAGCACAATGTGGTAAATATGATCCTTACAGAAGACGAATATGAGGCCAAATTAAAGTCAGCCCATCAGGGAGACGCTCGCTTTCGTCATAAAGCACTCCTGAAAGGGGAAATAATAGACAACTTGGGAGAAGATTCTGGTAAATACAGCTTCCAAGTAAAATATACTCCACCACCGTGGGCTTTTAAAAGTGAAGTAGTTGTACCTGATGGATGGGGTGGTATGGAAAATGAGCTCATCAAGCAAAATGAGACTCCATCTTGTGATGAGGAGGATCAATTTGAAAGACAAAAAGAAACGATTCGGCAGGGTGAAAGGCGATTTACCTAAACTTCATTTGAGCAAGGTGACACTGTAAACTTCCTTGGTCAAGACAGTGGAACATATGATTTCCAGGTTAAATACACACCTCCGCCTTGGGTTTTCAAGAATGAAACCATTGTGCCTGATGGATGGGGAGGCATGGATGAAGTCCTAATCGGTAAATTAAGTCTTGAGGAGAAAGAAAATCAAGACGAGAGGATGAAGAAAAAGATTTGCCAAGGAGACAGGAGATTTATTCGCAAAGCAAGAAGACGGGGTGAGATCGTAGATTATCTGGGTCAGGACAGTGGCCGTTATAACTACTATGTTAAATACACACCACCCTCATAGGCATCCAGAGAAGAAAGTATCGCGCCTGACGGTTGGAGTAGAATGGATATTATTGAAGTTAACAAAAGCATGGTGTCCATGATCACACCACTATTGATCAATCTCGATGAAGTAGATAGATTGGAAGAAGAAAAGCATCTTGATGAGCAAATTACCATCAAACTTCTAATTGGTCAACTAAAAATTGAAGACAATGAGGTGTAACCTGTGATTATCACTTTGCCTCCAAAGGAGAAATTTGACACCAAATGTGTGCCATGGGATTATGCATCTAAAGAGATTGACGCAATAACCAGATCAGGAAGATGTTACGTTCCGAAATAAAGCGAGCATGAAAAGAAAGGAGTGACTGAGGAGGATGTTAAGTAGTTACTGTCAGTCATGAAGACAAGTGAATACAAGGTAATTGAACAATTGAGAAAGATGCCGGCACAGATTTCCTTACTGGATCTTTTCAAGACTTCAGAAAGCCATAAAATGGTGCTCATGAAGCTTCTAAATGAGGTGCATGTCCCGGAAACCATTAATGAGGTACAATTGGAAGATTTTGTTGGTGTTATTCTGTTAAAAGATCAAATTGCCTTTTCTGATGAAGATTTCCCTATTGACGGACAATCTCACAATAAGGCTTTGTATATTGTCGTCAAATGCCGAGGTAAGGAAGTGTCACGAGTGCTCATCAATAATGGTTCTGCACTTAACTTGTGTCCTTTAAGCACGCTGCATCGCTTGGGGATTAGTGAAGAACTTATCAAACCTTCAAAGGTAACCGTACGTTCATTTGACGGAATGAAGAAAAATGTTATTGGGGACATCGAATTGGAAGTAAACATAGGCCTTATACCTTTTCTGATTGATTTTCAAGTGGTCGACATTCCAAGGACCTTTAACTTGCTGCTAGGAAGGCCTTGGATTCATATGGCTAGCACCATCCCTTCTAGTCTTCACCAGAAGGTGCGATTTGTTATTAACAGTAAAATGATTACCATACACGGTGAGACAGACTTTACCACCTACAAGGAAAGTGTCATACCTTATGTCGAGCCAGAGATAAAAGAAGAGCCCAGTTATCATTCTTTTGAGATGATTTCCATGATACGAATTCCTGCTGGAAGTATCATGAAGACTCCAGAATTTTCAACATTGTCTATTATGACTAGAAGAATGTTGTGCCGATATGGATTTAACTATGAAGGTGGGCTAGGAATGAAAGCTCAAAGGATTAAAGAACCTATTATCCCATCTAGTACCAAGAAGAGGTATGGAGTGGAATATGAAGCCATTAATAATCACCATGGAGGCCGAGGCCAGAGTCAAGAAAATCATAAAGGCCGTGGAAGCCAAGGTGATCGAATCATTAACCTGTCAACATGGAAGGGTAAGGCTAAGAAGTTACCTTATCATCAGGTTCATATTAGAGAAAATTTTCCTGGGCCTCCCAAGTTGCTCTCAGAAGAAAGTTTACATGCAGAGATTGAGCCTGACATGCTAAGTTTATTCAAAGAGGACATTATCAATGTCTTATTAATTGAAGATGAAGATACCTATGCACTGGAGTAGGAAGTTTCTTTTAAACCATTTCTTCATTGTTGTCTTTACAATTTGCTCGTTTCATGTTAATGTTGTTTCAATTCAATAGCAATTTACGTTTCTTTCAATATAGATGTAATTGCACTTATCAGATTCAATAAAAAGTGTTCAATGTTTTGCTAAGGACATATGGAAACATAACCAAACCTATGTTGCTCTCACATGTGAGGCTTGAGGCTTTGGGTTTCCGTATGACTCCTCATTACAAAAACGATTTTAAAAGCAAGGATGTCCGGAAATAGAAGGATTAGCTTTATCTTCTTGATTTTTTTCAAAACAAACTTCAAAAATAGCTTTCCAAAAGGATTTATCATTAAAACTCATGCATCGATCCATTTCATATGTACATATTAATCATGTTTGTTGCATGTCAGGCATGAGCATTTGCACACCTACAATAGCTTCATAAATGATTTAAATCTCTCTAAGGAGATCGTTTATGATAGTGAGGAGAATAATGAAGATGCGGAATGGATCGAAAGAGAATGGATCCGTCATGAAGTATCAAAGTCACTCACATTAGAGAAAACAGTTACTGTTAATCTAGGTGATAAGGGGAATCCTAATGAAATCAAGATTGGGGAAAGTTTACCTTCAGCAGAATTAGAAAGAATAACGAATTTGCTCAAAGAATATCAAGATATATTCGCATGGTCTTATGCTGACATGCTAGGCCTTGATCCAAGTATAGTTGAACATGCTTTGCCAATTGATCCAAGCATCCCACCGAAGAAGCAAAAATTGAGGCGAACAAAGCCAGAGTTGGCTAAGAAAATAGAAATGGAAGTGATGAAATTGCTCAAGGTTGGTTTCATTGAAGTAGTGCCATATCCAAAATGGGTTGCCAATATAGTACCCGTAATGAAAAAAGATGGATGGGTATGAGTATACGTTGATTACCGTGACCTAAACAAGGCAAGCCCAAAGGATGACTTCCCACTTCCATATATTGATATACTAGTGGATAGCACTGCTGGGTTCGAAACATTCTCATTTATGGATGACTTCTCAGGGTATAATCAAATCCTTATGAAGAAGGAAGATAAGGCAAAAACGTCATTCATAACACCATGGGCGACATTCTGTTATAAGGTAATGCCTTTTGGTCTGAAAGATGCTGGTGTCACATATCAGAGAGCAATGGTAACTTTGTTCCATGATATGATGCACAAAGAAATCGAGGTATATGTGGATGATATGATTGCAAAATCCAAACAAGGAGAAGACCATGTTGAGGTACTTTGCAAATTGTTCAAAAGACTCAGAAAATACAAGTTGCGATTAAACCCCAATAAGTGCGTATTTGGGGCAAAATTTGGCAAATTGCTAGGATTTGTGGTCAGCAACAGGGGAATCGAAATTCATCATTCCAAGATTAAAGCAATACATGAATTGAAGACTCCTTCTACGGTAAAAGAGGTAAGAAGCTTGTTGGGACGATTAAATTACATTGCCCGTTTCATCTACCAGCTTTCTGAGACTGCGAAACCATTTTTCAAACTATTGAAGAAGAATGCCAAGGTAAGGTGGGATAAGGAATGTCAACAAGCCTTTGATAAAATCAAAGAATATCTGGTATGCCCGCCGGTATTAGTACCACAAATTCCTGGAATTCCGCTGATCCTATATTTGACGATTCATCATGACTCATTAGGAGCAGTGTTGGTACAAAGAAGACCGAACGATGATAAAGAGCAAGCCGTTTATTATTTGAGCAAGAAATTCACAATATCAAAAGTGAACTATCCAACGGTCGAGAAGACATGCATTGCGTTAATTTGGGTGTTACGCAGATTAAGGCAGTACACCCTTCATCACCAAATTCAGCTAGTAACTGAGAATGATCTGATCAAGTACCTTCTTGAGAAATCCTCCTTGGTCGGAAAATTAGCTAAACGGCAAGTTTTATTGTCCGAATTTGATGTCAAGAGTTCATCCCAAAAGTTAGTCAAAGGGCAAGCGATAGCGGACATGTTGGCAGAGAATTCGCAGAATATCGCTAAGTCTGAAGAGCAACTGGATGACCGCATATTTACATTAGTCGATGACAAATGGATCATGTATTTTGATGGCGCAACCAACTTATTTGGATCAGGTATCGGAGTAGTACTGATCTTCCTAGAAGGCCAACAATATCCGGTATCCACAAAACTGGTATTCCCATGCACCAATAACATCACTAAGTACGAGGTGTGTATTCTTGGCCTACATTTAGCTCTTTCAATGAGGGTGAAAAAGTTGCAAGTATACGGAGATTCTATGCTCATCATATTGCAAACAACTAGAGAATGGCAAACTCGGGATGCAAAGCTGATTTCTTATCACAAATACTTAGAAGGAATGATTGAGGAATTTGAAGAGATAACATTTGATTATCTTTCAAGAGCTCATAATCATTTTGCAGATGCTCTTGCAACTTTATCATCCCTACTCCAAGCTGAGGATAGTATGGACATAAAGCCATTGAGAATCAATATTCTCGAACAACCGGCACATTGCATGGTAGTTCAAGCAGAATTTGACAATGAACCGTGGTTTCATGATATCAAGAAATACTTACAAGAAGGGGAATTTCCTGAAGGAAGCCAATCAGGCGACAGGAAATTTATCAGAAAAATAGCCAACAAATTTTTCCTCAGTGAACAAGTTCTCTATAAGAAATCATTCAATTCAATCCTGTTAAGATGTGTTGATAGTAAAGAAGCTGAACAAATCATGAGGGAAATTCATGAAGGCGAGTGTGGCCTACATATGAATGGCCATCTCTTAGCTCACAAAATCATGAGGTTGGGATATTATTGGATGACGATGGAAACAAATTGCATTCAACATGTGAGGTGTTGTCGTCAATGTTAGATCTATGGAGATAGAATTAATGCACCGCCTAATGAGCTGCATCAAATGTCAGAGCCATGGCCATTTTCAATGTGGAGAATTGACATGATTGGCCCAATTAACCTAAAGGCCTCAAATGGACATCGCTTTATCCCGGTGACAATTGATTATTTCACCAAGTTGATTGAAGCAAATTCATATACAAATGTCATCACCAAGAATGTAGCAAAGTTCATTAGGCGAGACATCGTTACCAGGAACGGAGTTCCAAAAGCAATCATTACTGACAATGGTTCAAATTTGAACAGCAAAATCGTAAATGATTTGCTTGAACATTTCCACATTCGGAACTTGAATTCATCTTCATATCGCCCACAAATGAATGGACCAGTGGAAGCAGTGAACAAGAATATCAAGAAGATATTGTCCAAGTCAGCCAAGAATTATCGTGATTGGCATGAAAGATTGCCATATGCCCTGATGGCGTATCGAACTTCAATTCGAGCATCAACTGGGGCAACTCCATTCTCCTTAGTTTATGGGATGGAAGCAATGTTACCCGTTGAGATGGAAATTCCTTCATTAAGGATATTATCTCAAATAAAGCTCTCAGAAGCCGAATGGAGTCAACAAAGATATGAATAGCTCAATATGATCGACGAGAGAAGATTACAGTCTATATGTCATGGACAAGCTTACCAGAAAAGAGTTGCTAAATCCTTCAATAAAAAGGTAAAACCAAGACGTTTCAAGACGAATGATTTAGTTGTGAAGAAGGTTATTCCCAACAATTCAGACCTATGTGGAAAGTTCACTCCGAACTACGAGGGTCCATACATTGTCAAGAAGGTTCTTCTTGGTGGAGCACTAATTCTTGTAGACATGACAGGAACAGAATTAGTCTATCTTGTAAATGCATATACTATTAAGATTTTCTACCCATGAAATGAAGGCAGACATTCAAGAAAATCGATACTAGTTATAATGAAGGTCTTTTAAATGATCATTCAAAACATTTCTTGAAAGATTTCGAGTCATTTGCTCAAGTACTTCCTTTAAAAGGGAATTTGATCGCCTGAAATGCATTCAACATAAAGAATGCATATTTCAAAATCAGGTTTTAAATAGTTTTTGGTCAACTAGAAATCAAGTTTTCAAAAAGTTTGTGGTAATCTAAAAAAAAAACCACGTTTCAAAATAGTTTTTGGTTAGCTAAAAACCATGCAAAGGTTTCTTAGGATTATCCTTTAAAAAAAATCACATTTTCAAAATAGATATTTCAAAGCCAATTGCATCTTCGTAGCCTCTGAATGATGATTCTCATGAGTGATCGCGGTTTTGCAGAGGAATGGGGTAATTTTTATAGTCTTACCAAGTGTTCGCAGGTTTGTAGCTTCGGAGCTATCACCCTCCGAGTGTTCGCAACCTGTAGCTTTGGATGACTTTCTTTGACCCTTAGAATGGCCTTCTCATGTGATTTTTATCGTCTTACCAGGTGTTCGCAGGTTTGTAGCTTCGGAGCTATCACCCTCCGAGTGTTCGCGCAACCTGTAGCTTTGGATGACCTTTTAGGCCTAAAACATGGCCTTGTTATGATTCTCCTGATTGATCGTCGATTTGTAGCCTCAGAGAATTGACCCTTTGTGAGTAATCACAAAACAGTAGCTTCAGAAAACTATTACACAAGTCATATTTGGCAAGGAGCCACTAGGCAGTTCTAAAGTCCTATTTGGCGAGGAGCCACTAAGCAGTTTCAAAGTCCTATTTGATAAGGAGTCACTAGGCAAATTCTAAAGTCTTATTTGGCGATGAGCCACTAGGCAGTTTCAAAGTCCTATTTGACGAGGAGCCACTAAGCAGTTTCAAAGTCCTATTTGACGAGGAGTCACTAGGTAAATTCTAAAGTCCTATTTGGCAAGGAGCCACTAGGCAGTTTCAAAGTCCTATTTGGCGAGGAGCCACTAGGCAAATTCTAAAGTCCTATTTGGCGAGGAGCCACTAGGCAGTTTCAAAGTCTTATTTGACGAGGAGTCACTAGGCAAATTTCAAATCCTATTTAATAAGGAGTTACTAGGCAAACTTAAGTCCTAAGGCAAGGAGCAGGCATTCAAGATGCGTGGATTCATCCTTAAATCAAGAATCAGAACAACCATTCATTCATGTCCTTGGAGGAGCGATAAAAACTCTCACAAACAAGTAAGTTTCTCTCTCCCTCTCTCTCGAATCATTAACAAACACTTTCAAAATATGTTCCAAAAAGAACCTTTGGGATTAGATCATGAATTTCAAAAGTAAAGACCCTAATCAGTTGTTGTGAAACTTCCATTTTTATTAGTGAGTCGACTAAAAATTTAAGGTGTTACATTGTCTTTGAGATCAACCTCTAACGAGCTTAATCTTAAAGAGGGGCACCTGTTGACACCTAATTTTTAGCTCATTTTTGTCATATTTTCAAAAATTTTAAAATTAGGTCTAGGAATCTTGGCTAAGCCTAGAAACCTATTTTGAAATAAAAAATAATTTTTTAGCATTTTCTGTATTTTTCCCGAATTTCTTTTAGTCAAAATAAGCAAGAAAATCAAGAAAAACAGTAAATGGAATTAGAAAATTCCATAAAAATAGTCAATAATTTTCTTTAAAATTCAATTTCATAAATACACTTTCAATTTTAGAAAATTTCAATCGGGTGTATGTTTTTCCCAAAATTGGGCAAAATTAAACCTAAATTGAACCAAAAATTAAATTATATTTTTTCTAGACATTTTTAGGTTATAGTGTCTTCACAACAATTGATCCTGGGACCTTTAATTACATAATGGTTAGTCCAATTGCATAATTTGGTGCAAAAATAAAAAAATCCCCAAAAATTGATTAAAAAATTGAGAATTTTAAACCTAAATTGATAATTGTTCCCGAAATGAAATTTCTGAAATATAAGACCATCATTTCTAAGGGTAATTAGGGGTGGGCAATGTAATTTTGGTAACAATTTTGCCTAATCAAGTCATTAAGACCTCGAATTGAACAAAACCCCATTAACCCGTATATAAAATTGAGGAAATTTTGGGCACAACTATAATAAAAATTGGGGAAAATCATATGTTTAGGTTCGGAACATGTTGGGGAATGCAATTTTGAGGGTCAATTTGGAAAATTCGGTTGAAATAAGGTCCAATTTGCAATTTTTTGAGTAAAACTGGCATTGTTGGGTCGAACGGGTCAACCTGACCCGACCCGACCCGAATAGTGTTATCTCCTTCGCCCAGCCATCGCCCAAAGCACAGTAAATCCAGAAATAACCGACTCAAACCCAGAACTTCACTAGCCTTTTCCAATTATTTTAGCATGTTTTAAGCAATCGTGCCAGCTAGAAAAATGCCCAACTGTCACCGGCCAACAACCCCAACCGATTAGTAATCGGTTTTAATCGAATTCGAGCGCGAAATTGAAGAACAAAAAAAGAAAAAAAATGACCAGGAGGAACAGAACCCATTCGACGAAATTTCTGAGAGAGTTTAGAGAGAGAGTGTGTGAATCGTGTAGAAATTTAGAGAGAGAGAGGGTTAGAGGTTCCTCCGTGAGCGTTCGGTGCCGCCCTAGACAACGGAGCACCGGCAAATCACGAGTCGGCTATAACCTCCCTTCGCCGTGCCAAGCCGGAAAGGCTGATTAGGAAGGTTTGAAACTAGGTATGTTCCGACGTGTCTGGACATGTTCCGGCGAAGTTAAAGACACTGAGAGGCAAAGAAGATGTCAGGAAACAATATCCGAGGCTTATTTCACTTCGGAAATTTCTTTAGAACGAAGAACGAAGCAGGTAAATCTCCTTTGTGATCACGAATTCCCAAAATTTCCGGAACATGTTTTGATTCAAAATTGTGCATTTCTTTGGTATTTTACGATGTTTGATACTCAAAACATGTCCTGATTTCATCTTAAATGTTTATTTGCACTTTGAATGATATGACTTGCATAAACTGAGTCGATAATGCACGGAGACAACCTTGCCGAAGTTTGGAGGTCTTCGCCGGACCATCACCATGGCTTCAGGCCATTCAAGTCAGTCCCTTCGATCCTTGTTTGTTGTTTTGTTAGTTGTAAGACTCGATCTAGACGGCTAGGGCGAATTGGTTGTTAGTTCGTAATTTTTTAAAAAAAAAACAAGTTTAGAATCCAGTTTAGGTTAGCATTTTTGACCGGATTTTCACTGGCCAGAAAAGGTTCAACAATGACCGGAATAGGCTAGATGGAAAGTAGAACATGCGGGCATGACAATGGTGTAAGTAGAACGGCAATGTGGTCACCGGATGGTCGCTGGTGACGGGCCTGAAGTCACGGCCTCAATGACTCAAAATTAGGTTTATGTACACAAGTTACTCGACGAAATGCCTAAAAGAAAAACACCCTAAACGGTGCCGTTTCGGTGGTGCTCGCCGGAGGAAGACGACTGGCACCGGTGCCGGCAACGACGACAGAGCCTACGCCGGCGACGACGCCAACCGTCAGTCTGTTCCAGCGGGGGGAAAAAAAAATTCGAAAATAAAAAAAACAAAAACAAAAAAAAATTTTAGATTTTTTTTAGAAAACTAAAATTTCGAGAATTAAAAAAAATTCATAAAAATTTCATAAATTCTCAAAAAAATTTAAAAAAATCACAAAAATTTTAAAAGTCATAAAAAATTAGATTTTTTTTTAGAAAATTTGGAAATTTTGCAGAAAATTCACAAAAATTAAAGAAATTACAAACAAATAAAAAATTGGAAAATTTTGTAGAAAATTCACAAAAATTAGAAAAATTACAAAAAAAATAAAAAATCCTAGAAAATTCATAAAAATTTGAAAAATTCAGAAAATGTAAATAAAAATTTGAAAATTCTGAAAAACTGAAAAAATAAAAAAAATTTGCAAAAATTCCCAGAAAACATTAAAAATCATTTTCTTGGTTTTAAAAATTTTCCGAAAAAAAAATAAAAAAAAATCAAAAATTCTGAAAATTCACAAAATGATTAGAAATCATTGTGGCCAGTCATGAAAAATGAAATTTGAATTTTCCAAAATGCCTAAGTGGCATAATTTGGAAAATTTCAAATTTTGAGCCAAAATCCCTAAAAACCCTAAATAAAAAAAAAAGAAAGAAAGATGAACAAACTATTGGAGCTAGGGTTAGGGTTTTGATATTTTTCATTTCTAATGACCAAATTAGGGCTGTTGTGATTGATTTGTCATGTGATATGCAATTGATTTGTGAATACTTCATTGATTGTCCATGGTTAGATTAAAAATTGAAATTAAGGATCCGTGTGACGCATTAGACATGCCACAATCGTTTTTAGGTATCGAAAGGGTATTAATAGTTTCAATTTGAGATCGTTAATGTAACCAAGTCCCTTATCCAGAATCTATGGTTCGTAGGATTGCGGTATTTCTCCCATACCACAATTAGATTTCTAGTCAACCTACCATAAATGACTAGTGGCAACTCCAAGTTTAAATTTCAATAAATCTCGCTATCACGTGAGATATGGCCTGGGAGAGGTCCATATAGAAAAATACATCCATTAGAAATGCACGCGAGAGCGTGGCGCGACACTGGGAAAGTGAAGAGGCCATGTGACGTTAACACCCCCATTTATTTGAACAAAAAAGTTAGATTGCAAATTTCGATGACGAAATTTTTGTAAGAGGGAAGAGTTGCAACATCCTGAATTTTGACTAAATTCCGGACTCAATGAAACTAATATTATTTCTCGTTTAATTTTAGTAAGTCTTGCTCGGAACTGATTATTCTCGGGATACTGACCAAATGGGGATGACTAACTAGGAAAATGATACGTGGACCAGGGATCCGATCGTGAATCGAGCACCGATTCCGAGAAATAATGAGAAAATATTTTGGGCCAATGTGAGCCGATCCTAGGAAGGTGACGGATTTGGTTTGGCTAATGACGTACGATTGGATATCGGGTGATTCCGCACGATTGAGAGTATGCATGGCGAACAAATCCCGAACTTAAACCGAACGATCGCGACCTCTGGAACTAGCGATGATTCCTCGTGTATTCCCGGTAATCGAGCCCGTTAGGACTCGAGTACCCCTAGGTTGATACGCGTAACCCCTAAACAGCCGCCTGTTAGTGAGAGGCCTTAAAATTTTAATTGAGCAATTTTGATCGCGAAATTGGACCCAGACTTGGATATCGATTTTGAGGATGTACGCGACTATTTTTTGCGAGGACGACGTCATATTATGTTGGCCAACCATATTAGGGATCGGGGGAGCCGAAAAATGGAAATTCGACTCGAAATCGGAAAATTACCATTTTGCCCCTAAGCCTTATTTTGATAATCCGAATTTTGGGATTAAATTGGTGATTATATTGGATATTTTAATGGGTATGGTCAGCCCAATAATTCAAGGGGTGGAATGACTAATTTGCCCCTACATTATTTGATAAGATTGAATCTAAACTATTGGATCAAGGGCAAAATGGGCAAGAAGAGGAGATGTTGACACATGGAATCCACTAACTCCCAATTATTTATCCCCTAATGTCACTCTATCTCCTCCTCACTTCCTCACCTTCGGCGGAACTCCCTCTCCCCTTCACTCTCTCTCGCCAGCGCCCTTTGATCACCGTCAGAGCACACCATCGCCACCGTTTTACCTCACCACCACCATCATCCTCATCCAACCATCCCATCCTCTCCCTCTCTCTCCTCCCTTGGCCGATAGCATGCCGAACGCCGACCGCCGCCACCATTCCACGCTGCCTTGCACCACTACACCGACCCTCACCCGATCGACTCACTCTCTCTCTCTTCCTCGTTTGGCATGAGGATTACGCTGGAGCCATCGCTGTGGGAGGTTGACTGCTGAAGACCACCGCTCGTCGTCACCGTGAGCCGCTCGGCCGCCCGTTAGCCTAAACTTTAATTAGGACTGATTAAGCATTTCTAGATAGGTTAGGGTATTTTAGAGGTGAATTAATGTAAATTTTGGGGTAATTAGTGGGCTAGTGTTAATGGCTGTTGTCGTGGTGAATTTAGTGGTCTATTATGATGATTTGGGATTAAATTAGTGCCCTAGAGTGGGCTGTAATGTGGCTGATCAATATAGATTAAATTGGGTTCATTTCAGACTAAGTTTGATTAATTTAGGCTAACAGTGTAATTGTCATGCCGTGGTTATTTCATGTTAAATTAGTGATTGATTATGTGATGTATTGTGGCCGAGAACGAAGGGCATGGCGGGCCAAGTATGCGTGTAATGGTGTTGAATTGATCGAGTGATTTATTAAGCATTAATTATATGCCATGCCGAGTGTTATTAAATTGAGTAATTGGGCATGTTGTTGTGGCAATATTGAGCATACGAAGGTACACATAGAATTGACTATTGTTGGGTTATGTGCCTAGTAGAATTGAGTGCTCATTATGCATCATATGAATGCTCGGAATGTTGGATCGCTTGGCCACGCATTTCGCATGCTGAGAATAAGCTTGAGATGAGAATTGTGTAAGAATGCGTGCCTGACATGAGCATGTAATCACTCAATATGTCCTAATTGCGTTTTACGTGGGGCTCAGATAAAACTGGTTGTATGAATGTGTGATCACTAATAGCCCTGATGCGTTTTACGTAGGATTGAACCCATCCCGATGCGTTTTACGCGGGATGATACCCGGTTCATCTGGAAGACGGCCAACCTGATGCGTTTTATGTAGGCTTTGGTTCGTAAGGAGATCGGTGTTGCGCCTGATGCGTTTTACGCGGGCTAGAGACACTGGGCCTAATGCGTTTTATGCATGCTAGGAAGTGTTGTTTATTGATTATAGATTTGATGCATTTTACGTGAGTCGAACTCTTAATGAGAATTGAGTACTATGCTAGTGTGTAGTATTGTGCCAGTGCATGAGCATGGTCATATTGCGAGCATGTACACTGGCATACGTGTGAATATGTGTGACTCAGTGATTTGAGTGCGGCACGAGCACTAATGAGTATGAGCATGCGTATGACGCACGTGTAGCTAAGGTGTTCGCGTACGTGCCATGGATATTATTGTGAATTGTCTAACCTGCAGGGTCGGTGATGTGATCGATCTGGGCCCGAGGGCCTAGGTCAGTTATTGTTGTTTTGAACTGTTATGTGTTTTATTTACCTGTCAGGAGGTGCATGTTAGCCTAGTTTAGGTTTATGGGGTTTTACTTACTGAGATTCGTCTCATTGTTGTACAAACCCAACATTTCAGACCCTCGACCCTAAGGATGCCAGATGTATCAGTATGTTTTGGGATTCCGCACCAGATTGGGCAGACGTCAACGGAATACCCCGTAAGGAACGGGGATGTTTATATTAGGCACCGTTCTATAATACTGGTGGATATGGGCCAGATGTACTACGAGTCCCACGAGTACATAATGTGGTGTTTTAGAGATCACGACGAAGTGTATGGACCTCTCCATAATTTTGATGTCACGTTTAACGGGATGGGTGAGGTGGATCTCCAGAGCGCTGACGGAGAGATAGTAAACCCCGTAGCCTCATCCGAGTGGAGTATGAGTTCTGACGATGGGCCATTTGCCGGGGAGATGGGTGAGCCAGAGGCTATGGATGACGAGCCGGAGGTTTTGACCACAGACCCAGAGTCGGTGGATGCAGAGGACGAGCTGATGGACTCAGATGACGAGCTAGATCCCAGGGAGCAAGCACTTTTGGCGATGTACCCCGAGTTGGAGGACAAGCCTGAGGACATGGATTCAGAGGAGGACGGTTCAGATGGAGAGTCTTTAGGGATCGACACCGAGCTGGAGTCTATGGAGTCCAAGCCGGAGCAGTTCGAGAGTTTTTCTGACTCATCGGGATCAGATCTTGATTGGGAGCCCTATGGTAAACCTTAGTCCCAGTTGGTGGGGGCCGAAACTTTTTGACTGGAGCCCTCATTTAGGTGTAGTTTGACTACCCAAGCCACTTACCTTTTTGTTGTTGTGATACTGACCCGCTTTTGCATAGTATGTTTGTTGTTAATAATGGATATTGTATATTTTTTCAATGTTAATGCCATGTGTATATTTGATATCCAATTGTTATCTGTGCTATCCTTGGTCTCATATTTTAATTGTACGAGTGATTTCTATATTGCTTCTGCATGTGCAATGATCTCTGTTTGGGTGTTGGGTCGGCGACGCGTTCTGGGACGTCGCACACAAATCGACCTAGGTTGGGATGTTCGTGTGTCGTAGGATTCAGAGTAAGATATTACACGAGTCCCGAACAGTGATGGACCAGATGCGTTTAACACGGGTCGATTATTAAATTAGAAATTGACGCTTATGCGAATCATGTTCTAGTGGGTGCAAGTGTGCGTATGACATGTGCTTGTGGCCAAGTGATAATGTGCATGTTCTATAACATCCTAAATTTCGACTCAATTTTCGGAAATCAATAAAACGAGTATTATCTATTATTTCATTTTCGTAAGTCTCACCCGGAGCTGATCACTCCCGGGATACTGACCAGATGGGAATGGCTAACTAGGATAACGGTACGTGGACAAAGGACCCGATCATGAATTGGACACCGATTCCGAGAAACGACGAAGAAATATTTTGGGCCAACACAGGCCGATCTTCGGAAGGTAACGGACTCGGTTTGACCGAGGCCAACGATGTACGATCGGATAGCAGGTGATTCTGTAAGATCGAAAGTGCACGTGGTCGACCAGTCCCGAACTTAAACTGAACGATCGCGATCACAGGAACTAGCAATAATTCCTCTCGTTCTCCCGGTAATCAAGGCCGTTATGACTCAGATAACCTTAGGTCGATACGCGTAACCCCTAAACAGCCGCCCGTTAGTAAGAGATTCGAAAATTGAAATTTAACTAGTTTGATCGTGGAATTTGATCCGGACTTCAAGGTTGATTTTCGAGGGTTTACTGGTCTAGTTTCGCAAGGATGACGTCAATTTGGGTTGGCCATTTATATAGAGGGTTAGTTTAGTCGAAAAATGGAATTTCGACCTTGAATCGGACAAATGACGACTTTGCCCTTAAGCCTTGTGTAGTGTTCCGAATTTTGAGGATTATTGGAGAATTAATTAATGCAATTTAAGGACAAGTGACAAGATGTTAGTAGACTGAAGAAAGACCACATTGCCCTTCAATTATTAGACTAGGAAGAATGGTGACCATTAGATCAAGGTGAAATATCCAAGTGACTAGGATTGTGACACTTGTCACCAACCCCCCAACCACTCCACTATAAGCTCTCCTTCCCTCTCTCTCTCTCTCTCTCTTCATTTTCTTCTTGAGCAAGCCAAACTCTCCCCTCTCTCTCTCTCTCTCTCTCTCCCTTCCTCTCTCACGCCGACCATCCCTCCCTCGCCGTTCACCGCCGCCAATGCCGCTGGTTTGCCGTCGCCGTCACGCTGGCCGTGCCGTCGCCGAGCCATCGCCGTTCAAGCCGTGCCACCACCATTCTCACCGTACCCTTCCCATTCTCTCTCTCTCTTCCCTTAGCCGTGCGATCGTTGGAGCCGAGACCGCCATTATCCGCCTACGCCGTCAAACCGTCCGCCCGTCACCACTCGCCGTGGCCACCATCGCCGTGACCGTCCGCCTCACCACCGCCCACGCCGACCACTACAGCCACCCTCACCGACCCTTTTCTCTCCCTTGGCCGCTTGGAGGCCGCCGTGCACCGTGAGCCGCCGCTCATTGGGAATTCCGCCATTGATTTACCGTTCACCGGTAGTTGGCCACCGTTCCCCATCGTCCCGATTCGAATTTAGGTAGGTAAAACCTACTAAACCCTAATTAGGATAATAATGCCCTCTAGATCGAGTTTAGGGTGTTGTTAGTGAGTAATTAGCATGATTAAGGGTGATTATGGATTATTGCTTGATTGGTAAGAACCGAGATGATATTGATGGATGGTCTTGAGAAAATTGAAATGGATTAGAGGCCGGAGCAAGGCTAATTAGCGGCTGTCCGTGTTGGAAAGTAAGGAATTAAGTGTCGATAAGTTGATGGATTAACTCGATTAAGGTGTCGGGATGGCCTGGGTATTTGATTGGATAGTTATGGTACTCAATTTGGATGATTTGTGTGCTTTGATGCTTATTTGTACTCTGCCAAGTCGCGTGGTCGTGTGATCAACTTTGTGCGGAGTGTGATTTGGGCAATTGAGCACGTTGTGATGTGGTTAGCTTGGGCTCATTGATTGGCAATGATTGAACTCGCATCTATGCAATGATTGGTGCTCTTATGCATTTCATATTGCCCGAGTATGAACATTCATGGCTGCGCATTATGTGTGTGTGCCGAGTGTGAGGCATGTGATGAAATCTGTGCAAGAATGCGTGTCTGCCATAAGCATGTGATCACCTTTAATTGCCCGATGCGCTTGACGCCGGGTTCGGATAAAATTTGGGCAGTGTACCGTGTGATCACTTAAGGCCTTCGGGTCGTGGCCTTCGGGTCTATTCCGTCTTCATGCACTTTGTAGCAAGACGATGCCCGGTGTGTACGGAAGACGACCAGTCTCATGCACTTTGTAGCAGGCTTGGTTCGTAAGGAGATCGGTGTTACGCCTCATGCACTTTGTAGCAGGCTAGAGGCACTGGGTCAGGGGCGTTTTTACGCTGGCCACGAAGTGTTGTATATGAGTTTAGGCCAGTGGGCCATGGAAATCAGATAATCTGTAAAATATTAGATTATGTGGTGGAATTGCTAAGCATGGTATGGGACGTGCCCAAGTGGTTCCATCTTATAATCCAAATAGGAGCGCTTGTACCACATTGATGCATTGGCATACATAAGAATGCATGGATTGTGTGAGGGTATGCAAGATTCGGTGATCGGTACGTAGCATGAACATCAAGGAGCATGAGCATGCGTATGACGCATGTGTGACCGTGTATGCCCAAGTATGTGTTTGATTATTACTTCAAATTGCCTAACTTGCAGGGTCATCGGTAAGTGCGATCTGGGCCCAAGGGCCTAGGTCAGTGGTTGTTATTTGATTGAGTTTTGTTCCCGTCGGGAGGTGCATGTTAGTCTAGTTTAGGTTTAGTGGGTTTTTATTTGCTGAGATTCGTCTCACGGTTGAATAACCCAACTTTTCAAACCCCAGACCCTAACGATGCCGGAGGTGCCAGATGCACTGGTACGACATGGGATTCCACAGCACCTCGAGCACACCATGTCGGTCCACCCCATAGGGAATGAGGAAATGTTTGTTAGGCATTACACCTTAGTCTAGGTAGATGTAGGAGCCATGCATTTGAGACCCATGAGTACATGGCCTGGTATTTTAGAGACTATTTTGGAGAGGAGTACGGGCCCCTCCGTTCTATGGATATCTCATTCAACGGGGAGGGTGAGTTAGATCCACAGTGCTCTAATGGAGATGTAGTTGACCCCGACTCGGAGATGGATGTGAGCTGGGAGATAGACGAGGGATCTGAGCTAGGAGAGGAGGATGAGGAGTTAGGAGGTGTGGACTTTGAGACCGAGATTGTTGATCCGGCCTCGGAGCCGAAGGACGTGGAGGCAGTGGAGTCGATGTAGGTAGATGAGGATCCAGTGGCGAAGACCGAGTCCGAGGCAGTTAGTTTAGACGAGGACCAGGAGCTGTCCGAGAGCTCTTCAGAGACGTCGAGCTCAGACCCCGACTGGGAGCCCTATGATAGATTCCCCTCCAGTGTAGCGAGGACTGACACTTTTTGGATTTAGTCCTCATTTCCCCTTTTTGTCAATAGTTCCCCCTAGCCACCTCTCCTTTTTGATTATGTGGTGGTTGTGATATGCTTTTGTTGTTGTACCTGGAGTTGTATATTTTGGCTGCAAATGGATATTGTAAAGGTTTCCCTTTATGTATAAAAGTGTATATTTTGTAATCAGTAATTTTTGTTGTGATATCCTTGTTCTCATATTTTTTTCTGTCCGGGTATTACTATTTGTTCTGCTTCCGCTTGTGTATGATTCTCTGTGTTAGGTGTTGGGTCGGCAACTCGTCCTGGGATGTCGCACTCAAATCAACCAAGAGGAGAGATGTGGTGTGCCGCAAGAGGGTACGGGGCATGACATCTCCCCCGTAGATTTAGTATCAGAGCAAGGTTAACTCGATCCAATACGGTCGAAGTCTGGAGTGATAAGAAGCGATGAGACCAAGGGTAAACAGTAAGGTGATCTCGTGTGCTAAGTGTACCTCCTGACTGGTTGTGCATTGCTTGAGTGATTCTTTGATTGACTGACCCGTAAGTGCAGGTGCGGCAGGACCAGAGGTAAGTATATAAATCCTCCTGGGTGATGTGTTAAGGTTGCTAGTATTAAGTCGCATGCTGGTTGTTGGTTGTTGTTCCATACCTACTTAGGGCCTTAGATTGGTATAATTTGAGTTAGGTCTCTAATTCCCAAGTGGAATTATAGCAGGTAAGTGTTTAGCGAGGGCTGAAGGATGAGTAGAAGAAGGGGCAAGGAACCCCAGGGGCAGCCTAGCACTGGGAATCGTGAAGCTAGGGATCCGAGATTTGAGGAAGTAATGGAGACCCTGAAAGAGATAAGACATATAATGGGTTTGCAAGCGCAGGAAAGAGCCGCAGCCCACGCTCAGGCTGCTGAGCCGCAGTGATTGCTGGCAATGGAGGGAATCAGGCTCAGTAAGGACAAGCTCAGCCGATAGGGGCTAGACTGATGCCCCAGTTAGTGGAACAGTTCCTGAAGTTAAAGCCGCCTACGTTTAATGGCAAAGGTGACCCCGAAGCCACCCCACGATGGATAGGGGAACTAGAGAAGGTGTTTGATGTTTTATGGTGCACTGATGCGGAGAGAGTTACGTTAACAGTGTATCAGCTTCAAGAGGGTGCGAATGATTGGTGGAGAGCTACCAAGGAAGGAGTGTTCTCGGAAGGAACAGAGTTAGTTTGGGCTGTGTTTGTGGAAAGTTTTTATGAAAAGTACTTCTCAGAAATCGCTCAAGAGAGGAAGTTGATGGAGTTTATGCGACTACGCCAATGGCAGATAACGATTGACCAGTATGAGGCAGAATTCCCAAGGCTAGCGAAGTTCGCGCTAACCATGGTAGAGAACCCACGTGACAAAGCTCAGAGATTCCGGGATGGGATGAAGCCGGATCTCCGGAGTCAGATATTATCGCATGATATAAAGGACTATGGAGAGATGTATAGGCGAGCCCAGATTATTGAGTGAGACCAGCAGGAAAGGGCAGCCGCCTCAGGATCGCGGCTTGCCTAGAGCCGGGATAATCGTTGTTTTACGAAAAGGCCGCCAGTGAACAATAGGCGATTTACCCCACCTGTGAGAAGGGCTATTGGAAAGCCAAATCCCCAGCCAAACAGATTTGGAGCATGTTTCAGGTGTGGCAGTAGGGAGCATCAAATTCGCAGTTGTCCTTAGATGCGTCCCTCAAGACCCTAAGGACCCCCGCAGCAACCATGCATCGAGAATCGGACTGGAAATCCCCCACCAGCCAATCATCGATTGCCCGCTCAAGGAAGGATTTATGCTATGGCACACCAGGAAGTGGAGAATGCATCGGGCGTGATCGCAGGTACGGTCTCTCTCTGTGGTTATGCCGCGTATGCATTGTTTGATCCGGGGGCAACCCACTCGTTTGTTTTAGAGCAATTTGTTAAGTTGGTTGGTATAGAACCAGTGTTGTTAGAGACTAGGCTTAGTATATCAACGCCGATGAATGATAACCTGTTAGCCTTGTTTGGGTGTCCCAAGTGTAGGATAGTCATTGGGGGCAAGGAAGAGAATATCGATTTGGCTGTGTTAACCATGTTTGACTTTGATGTGATCATTGGAATGTACTGGTTAGTCCGGCAGAAGGCTGTATTGGATTGCAGCAATCGTGTGATTCAATTTAATCCGGATGGGTGTTCTAGTTTTGAGTTTCAAGGAAATCGAGTAGGAGTCTCGATCCCTTGGATTTCCTCGCTTGAAATGAATAGATTATTGGATGAAGGATGTGAAGGATACTTGGTAAATGTTGTGGACCCAACAATGATGGAACCTAAGTTAGAAGATATACCTGTAGTGTGCAATTTCCCCGAAGTTTTTCCTAAGGAATTGCCAGGTTTACCACCCGAGCGAGAAGTGGAGTTTGTGATTGAGTTGGCGCCAGGAACAGAGCCAATTTCGAAAGCGCTGTATCGGATGTCCTTAGCGGAACTGAAAGAGTTAAAGGTCCAAATGCAAGAGTTACTAGACAAGGGCTTCATTCGCCCTAGTGCATCTCCATGGGGAGCGCCAGTTCTGTTTGTGAGAAAGAAAGATAGAACGCTGAGATTGTGCATAGATTATCGGTAGTTGAATCAAGTAACAATGAAGAATAAGTACCCACTACCAAGGATCGATGACTTGTTCGATCAACTACAAGGAGCCGCAGTGTTCTCCAAGATAGATTTGAGGACCGGATACCATCAGTTGAGAATCAAGAAGGAGGATATACCCAAGACTGCCTTCAGGACAAGGTATGGGCACTATGAGTTCACTGTAATGCCCTTTGGTTTGACGAATGCCCCAGCCGCTTTCATGGATCTGGTGAACAGAGTATTCAACGAATTTTTGGATCAGTTCGTCATAGTCTTCATAGATGATATACTGGTGTATTCGAAGAGCCCTGAGGAACATGAAATACACTTGGCTGAAGTACTAGGGACGTTAAGAGAACACACGTTGTATGCTAAGTTCAGCAAGTGCGAGTTTTGGCTCAATAAAGTGGCATGTCTTGGACATATCGTGTCGGGAGATGGACTTTCTACGGATTCGACAAAGGTCGAAGCAGTGACTAAGTAGCCAAGGCTAACATCGGTAACGGAGGTTCGGAGCTTTCTGGGATTGGCTGGCTATTATAGGCGATTTGTGGAAAAATTCTCATCTATAGCTATGCCCTTGACACGACTATTGAAGAAGGAGACCAAGTTTGAATGGGATGATAAGTGTGAAAGGAGTTTCCATGAGTTGAAGTATAAGTTGATGACCGCTCCAGTATTGACTATTCCGTCAGGACCTAGTGGAATTGAGATTTAAAGCGATGCTTCGCTAAGAAAACTTGGTTGTGTGTTAATGCAGCATGGTAAAGTGGTAGCTTATGCGTCGCGTTAGTTGAGACCCCATGAAAGGAATTACCCGACGCATGACCTCGAGTTAACTGCAATAGTATTCGCGCTCAAGATTTGGAGGCACTACTTGTGCGAAGAGAAGTTTCAAATCTACATGGATCATCAGAGCCTGAAGTACCTATTTTCGCAGAATGAGTTGAATATGAGACAGCGTAGGTGGATGGAACTTTTAAAGGACTACGACTGCGACATTTTGTATCATCTGGGAAAAGCAAATAAGGTCGCCAATGCTTTAAGTCGCAAGTCTAGCATAGCGCACTTGATGGTCAAAGAGTGGACATTGTTGGAAAGGCTTAGAGATTCGAAGTTCAAGTTTGAAGTGAACCAAGCATCGAATTTGCTAGATGCTCTAAGGATTGAACCAGAAATTAAGGTCAAGATTAAGGCATTGCAGCCTACGGATCCCGAGATCCAGAAGATAGTTGAGATGGACACAGTGAAGAGGAAGTCAGATTTCCAGGTACTAAAGGATGGGATTTTGAAATTTCAAAGATGATTATGTGTGCCAGATGATGAAGGACTGAAAGAGGAGATCTTGAGTGAAGCTCATCAAAGTCAGTATAGCATCCACCCAGGGAGTACCAAGATGTACTAGAACCTGAGGCAGCACTATTGGTGGAATGGTATGAAGAAGGACGTGGCCAAGCATGTGGCCAAGTGTTTAATGTGCCAACAAGTGAAGGCACAGCATTGCAAGCCAGGTGGATTGTTGCGACCGTTGGAGATCCCAGAATGGAAATGGGAGCATATTACGATGGATTTTGTAACGGGATTGCCGCGTAGTCAAAAAAGACATGACTCTATTTGGGTGATAGTGGATCGCTTGACTAAATCAGTGCATTTTCTAGCAGTGCGAAAGGACTTGGAACTGGAAAAGTACGCAGAGTTGTATGTTCAGTAAATCGTTTGACTTCATGGAGTACCAGTGACGATCACTTCGGACCATGATCCTAGGTTTACTGCCAATTTTTGGAAAAGTCTGCAAGAGGCTTTGGGAACGAGATTACAATTCAGCACGGCCTATCATCCGCAAACAAATGGCTAGTCAGAAAGGATGATCCAGACTTTAGAAGATATACTGAAAGCCTGTGTGTTGGACTTCCAAGGCAAATGGGAAGAGCAGTTGCATTTGGTGGAGTTTGCCTATAATAACAGTTATCAGCAAAGTATTCGGATGGCACCGTTTGAGGCCTTATATGATAGAGCATGTAGGACGCCATTATATTGGGATGAAGTTGGTGAGAGAAGTATTACTGGTCCAGAGTTGGTGTAACAGACTATGGAAGCCATTGAGATTAATCGAGATAGACTGAGAACAGCCCAGAGTCGCCAAAAGAGTTATGCCGACCGGAGGAGACGACCCTTGGAGTTTCAAGTAGGAGATCATGTAGTCCTCAAGGTGTCGCCGATGAATGGATTGTCCCGATTTGATAAGAAAGGTAAGCTTAGTCCAAGATATGTCGGGCCATTCGAGATATTAGAGAAGATTGGTGATGTGGCCTACCGACTTGCTTTGCCTCCCAATCTGTCGTAAGTGCACGACGTGTTCCACGTGTCGATGTTGAGGAAATATGAACTGGATCCGACCCACATTTTGAGATATGAAGAGATAGACGTGGACGACAGAGTGTCGTATGTAGAGAGGCCAGTCAGAATCGAGGATAGAAAGGATCGTGTGCTAAGGAATAAAACAATCCCAATGGTTAAGGTTGTTTGGGAGCATCACGGTACAGAAGGAGCCACTTGGGAAAGTGAAGAGGCCATACGACGTCTGCACCCCCATTTGTTTGAGTAGAGTAGTGTAGAGTACAAATTTCAAGGACGAAATTTTTGTAAGGGGGGAAGAATTGTAACATCTTTAATTTCGACTCAATTTTCGAAAATCAATAAAATGAGTCTTATCTATTATTTTATTTTTGTAAGTCTCGCCCGGAGCTGATCACTCCCAGGATACTGACCAGATGGGAATGGCTAACTAGGATAACTGTACGTGGACCAAGGACCTGATCATAAATTGGACACCGATTCCGAGAAACGACGAGGAAATATTCTGGGCCAACGTAGGCCAATCTTCGGAAGGTAACAGACTCGGTTTAACCGAGGCTAACGATGTACGATCGAATAGCAGGTGATTCTGTAAGACTGAAAGTGCATGTGGCCGACCAGTCCCGAACTTAAACCGAACGATCGCGATCACAGAAACTAGCGATAATTCCTCTCGTTCTCCCAGTAATTGAGGCCATCATGACTCAGATAACCTTAGGTCGATACGCGTAACCCCTAAACAGCCGTCCGTTAGTAAGAGATTCGAAAATTGAAATTTAACTAGTTTGATCGTGGAATTTGATCCGGACTTCAAGGTTGATTTTTGAGGGTTTACTGGTCTAGTTTCGCAAGGACGACGTCAATTTGGGTTGGCCATTTATATAGGGAGTTAGTCTGGTCGAAAAATGAAATTTCGGCCCGGAATCGGACAAATGACGACTTTGCCCCTAAGCCTTGTGTAGTTTTCCGAATTTTGAGGATTATTGGATGATTAATTAATGCAATTTAAGGACAAGTGACAAGATGTTAGTGGAGTAAAGAAAGACCACATTGCCCTTCAATTATTAGACTAGGAAAAATGGTGACCATTTGATCAAGGGTAAAATGTCCAAGTGACTAGGATTGTGACACTTGTCATCAACCCCCCAACCACTCCACTATAAGCTCTCCTTCCCTCTCTCTTTCACTCCATTTTCTTCTTGAGCAAGCCAAACTATCCCCTCTCTCTCTCTCTCCCTTCCTCTCTCACGCCGGCCATCCCTCCCTCGTCGTTCACCGCCGCCAACGCCGCCGGTTCATTGCCGCCGTCACGCCAGCCGCACTGTCACTGAGCCACCACCGTTCAAGCCGTGCCACCGCCATCCTCACTGTACCCTTCCCATTCTCTTTCTCTCTTCCCTTGGCCGTGCAATCGTTGGAGCTAAGACCGCCATTGTCCGCCCACACCGTCAAACCGTCCGCACGCTGCCGCTCGTCGTGGCCGCCATCGCCATGACTGTCCGCCTCACCACCGCCCACGCCGACCACCACAACCACCCTCACCGACCCTTTTCTCTCCCTTGGCCACTTGGAGGCCGCCGCGCACCGTGAGCCGCCGCTCATTGGGAATTCCGCCGCCGATTTACCGTTCACCGGTAGTTGGCCGCTATTCCCCGTCGTCCCGATTCAAGTTTAGGTAGGTAAAACCTACTAAACCCTAATTAGGACAATAATGTCCTTTAGATCGAGTTTAGGGTGTCGTTAGTGAGTAATTAGCATGATTAAGGGTGATTATGGATTATTGCTTGATTGGTAAGAACCGAGATGATATTAATGGATGGTCTTGAGAAAATTGAAGTGGATTAGAGGCCAGAGCAAGGCTAATTAGCGGCTGTCCGTGTTGGAAAGTAAGGAATTAAGTGTCGACAAGTTGATGGATTAACTCGATTGAGGTGTCGGGATGGCCTGAGTATTTGATTAGATAGTTGTGGTACTCAATTTGGATGATTTGTGTGCTTTGATGCTTATTTGTACTCTGTCATGTCGCGTGGTCGTGTGATCGACTTTGTGCGGAGTGTGATTTGGGCAATTGAGCACGTTGTGATGTGGTTAGCTTGGGCTCATTTATTGGCAATGATTGAACTCGTATCTATGCAATGATTGGTGCTCTTGTGCATTTCATATTGGCTGAGTATGAACATTCATGGCTGAGCATTATGTGTATATGCCGAGTATAAGGCATGTGATGAAATCTGTGCGAGAATGCGTGTTTATTATAAGCATGTGATCACCTTTAATTGCCCGATGCGCTTGACGCCGAGTTCGGATAAAATTTGCGCAGTATGCCGTGTGATCACTTAAGGCTTTCGGGTCGTGGCCTTCGGGTTGATTCCGTCTTCATGCACTTTGGAGCAAGACGATGCCCGGTGTGTCCGGAAGATGACCAGTCTCATGCACTTTGTAGCAGGCTTGGTTTGTAAGGAGATCGGTATTACGCCTCATGCACTTTGTAGTAAGCTAGAGACACTGGGCCAGGGGCGTTTTTATGCTGGCCACGAAGTGTTGTATATGAGTTTAGGCCAGTGGGCCGTGGAAATCAGATAATCTGAAAAGTATTAGATTATGTGGTGGAATTGCTAGACATGGTATGGGACGTGCCCAAGTGGTTCCATCTTATAATCCAAATAGGAGCGCTTGTACCACATTGATGCATTGACATACATAAGAATACATGGATTGTGTGAGGGTATGCAAGATTCGGTGATCGGTACGTAGCACAAACATTAAGGAGCATGAGCATGCGTATGACGCACGTGTGACCGTGTATGCCCAAGTATGTGTTTGATTATTACTTCAAATTGCCTAACTTGTAGGGTCATCGGTAAGTGCGATCTGAGCCCGAGGGCCTAGGTCAGTGGTTGTTATTTGATTGAGTTTTGTTCCCGTCGGGAGGTACATGTTAGCTTAGTTTAGGTTTAGTGGGTTTTTACTTGCTGAGATTCGTCTCACGGTTGAATAACCCAACTTTTCAAACCCTAAACCCTGATAATACCGGAGGTGCCAGATGCACCGGTACGACATGGGATTCCACAATACCTCGAGCACATCATGTCTGTCTACCCCATAGGGAATAGGGAAATGTTTCTTAGGCATTACACCTTAGTCTGGGTAGATGTAGGAGCCACGCATTTTGAGACCCATGAGTACGTGGCTTGGTATTTTAGAGACTGTTTTGGAGAGGAGTACGGGCCCCTCCATTCTATAGATATCCCGTTCAACGGGGAGGGTGAACTAGATCCACAGTGCCCTAATGAAGATGTAGTTGACCCCAACTCGGGGATGGATGTGAGCTGGGAGATAGTTGAGAGACCTAAGTTGGGAGAGGAGGATGAGAAGTTAGGAGGTGTGGACTTTGAGCTCGAGATTGTTGATCCTGCCCCAGAACCGATGGACGTGAAGGCAGTGGAGCCGATGGAGGTAGATGAGGACCCAGTGGTGGAGACCGAGTCCGAGGCAGTTAGTTCAGACGAAGACCAGGAGCTATCCGAGAGCTCTTCAAAGAAGTTGAGCTCAGACCCCGACTGGGAGCCCTATGATAGATTCACCTCCAGTGTAGCGAGAACTGACACTTTTTGGATTTAGTCCTCATTTCCCCTTTTTGTCAATAGTTCCCCGTAGCCGCCTCTTCTTTTTGATTATGTGGTGGTTGTGATCTGTTTTTGCTGTTGTACCTGGAGTTGTATATTTTGGCTGCAAATGGATATTGTAAAGGTTTCCCTATATGTATAAAAGTGTATATTTTGTAATTAGTAATTTTTGTTGTGATATCCTTGTTCTCATATTATTTTCTGTCTGGGTATTACTATTTGTTCTGCTTCCGCTTGTGTATGATTCTCTGTGTTAGGTGTTGGGTCAGCGACGCGTCCTGGGACGTCGCACTCAAATCGACCAAAAGAAGGGATGTGGCGCGCCGCAAGAGGGTGCGGTGCGTGACATGTTCCCTGGCTGAATTCTTATATTAGTATTATTGTGCACCTAACCTGCAGGGTTGACCATGTACTTGATTTAGGCCCGAGGGCCTAGGTTGTTGGATTATTCAATTGTTTTGATTGATTGATTACTTGTCTGAAGGTGCATGATAGCCTAGGTTAGGTTTAGGGGGCCTACTTGTTGAAATTTGTTCTCGCTGTTGTAATTCCCCAACATTTCAGACCCTCAACCTTGAAGATGACCAGTGTACCAATTCATTTTGGGATCCCGGACCATATAAAGCGTTCGGTGATAGAGTATCCCCTTGGGAATAGGAAGGCTTATATTAGACATTACACTATTGTATGGCTTGACGAGAGCAAGCCACAGCTTAAGTCTTACCTTTACCTTGGTTAGTGCTTCCAGGACCAGTTTGGCTATTGTGGACCCCTTAGGACTATTGATGTCCTGATTAGCGGGGTAGGTCAATGGGACCCCCAGATGGCTGACGAAGAAGTAGCGAGCCCCGACTCTGTGACGAGGCGAATTCTGACCTACAGCCCATCATCATAGAGTTAGACAAGGAGACGATGGAGTGGGAGTCTGATTCTGATCCGAAGTCGATGGAGTTGAAGTCAGAGCCGAAAGAGGATCATCAAGTGGTATCGAAGCCTGTGGATAACCCCGAGGAGGAGCAGTTGGAGGTCAAGTTTGAGCCCGAGTCAATGGATTCCGAGGCCGAGTCTTCTGGATCCGATTCGGATTGGGTTCCACCTAGAGGTTAGTTTAGGGTTTAACTAGCATTAGGGCCAGCACTTTTTGGGATAAACCCTACCGATGGTTAGATCTAACTCAACCTAGTCATGAGTCCCTTTTTTATGATGGTGGCTGGTTGACCCCTCTTTTTGGCCTATATATGTTCCTGTCACCGGTGACTGTTGTAAATCTCCTGTTGATTTAGATAGTTAAGTGTTTATGAAGTATGTTGTTATGTTTGTTATGTTTGTTTCCGTTGCTACCTTGGTCATGTTTATTATTGTATGGGAGTGTGATCGTTTTCGCATCTGTGTATTCTCTAATTCGTTGTTTTGGGTCGACGATGAGTCCGGGAAGTCGCGCTAATTTGATCGAAGAGGGATGTTGCGAACTCGAAGGAGTTTGGGGCTTGACAGATTTGCCTAGTGGCTTCAAGCCAGTAGAACTTCATATGGTCTTTAGTTGACAAAAAACTATCTGAAATGTGGTTTTAAGTTTACCACAAATTTCTTGGTTTAAAGTTGACCAAAAACTATTTGAAATGTTATTTTAGAAACATGCATTCTTTTTGCCAATGAATTCAGACAATCAAATTTTCTATCTAAGGAAGTATTTGAACAAATTGCTTATAATCTTTCAAGAAATGCTTGAAATAATCATTTAGAAGACTTTTATTAGAAATGGTTTATCTCAATCTATGAACCTGATCTTTTTTCGCTAATTGAAATGGGAATCATCTTGAGACCCTCAATTCATCTCTCTTAACCGATCTTCAGCTACTTAGAGATGTTAGTAATGTATACAATCCAATTGATCCGATAAGGTCTTTCAAAGGATTAAAATGTAGGCTTGGCCAATGGCTATGCAAAGAATAGGCATTTTGAGGCCAAGAAAAGAATTTCATCATATTTTTTCCTTCGACTCACTTCGGGTCTACAAGTTAAGAACCTTGAGAACAAGATAAGATATTATTGCATAAACTCCTTGTCATAAAATCATGTTTTCACTCTCAACATCCCAATCCGAAGAGTCTTTGGGGAGAGATTGTAATATTAGTATTGAGTAGGCTCATTTATTTTTACTTTCAAGGTTTTTGTGAAATTGGTGATCTTCTTGGTATTACTACCCCTTTCCTCTTGTTCGCTAGGGATCTTTTTTCTTTCATGACCACAAGAGTCCTTTAAACACTCATCATGATCTTTTTTCTTTTCTCTTTTTATTGTACTGTTTGTTGTGATTTTTTATCATTTTGAGCTGTCTTTTGAACTCTCCTTTTCTTTTCTTCATTTTCTTGGGCATTTGGCTTTACTTTTAACAAGCACACTGCTTTTCATGCCCTTAATTCTTTCGTTTTTTTTTAAATATTTTGGCTTCTGACCTTTTTGAGTTCTAAGGACTCTGTGTCATGCCTTTTATTTCTTATTTATCCAAAGTGGATCATATGCTCATGCTCTATTGTGAAGAGATGATCATCAATTTAGGATTTTGAAATGAATATTCAAGCTCAATTGAGCTTTGCAAAAAGGTAATGTGTTTAGAGATAAGAAATTAAATGCTCTTCTTCTTCTTGGGATGTTGCGAGCTACCATATGACTTTATCCGAAGTTATCACAGAAAGATTGATGTAAGTACATGCAATAAAATCTTTCTTGATCGTTTTTTCCATAAATATCAGTTACAAACCTCCTAGTTTGCCCTAATGTGAGGTGATTCTTAACATTGTTGTTTTGAAAAACTTCTCCACTGTTTAGGCTTAAATTTGGTTTGCAACATGTGTTTGGAATAATGAAACGATTACCTTTCATCATTTTAATCCATGTAATCATTGCGAACATCCCCTATCTCCTTAGGATGAAGTTTTTCTCACTTTTAGCACTCATTCTTCTCATTCTACTCGAGTGTATAAGGGACGTATTTTGACATGATTTACCTTTTATCATTTGAAGGTCTTTCCATTTTGTTTCCTCCAAACGTTTTCTTTGAAATCTTCCCAAAGCTTTTTGTCAAATCATTTTTTGGGAATTATGATGCATAGTGCATGCTTAAAGAATGCATGTTTCAAAACTTTTTTGGTTGAAACTCTTTGAGATGATCTTTGAAACAAACTAGTTTGTTTTGTTTAGCTTTCACGTGAACCCACTCGGGGAAAAAGAAGTTAAATCTTTCCAGAAAGGTAAACTCTTTAAAACCCAAACTGTTTTGTTTATTTTTTCTGTTCAAATACTGATCGCTTTGATGAAATTCCTTTTTGACTTGATGAAAGTCTTGCAAAATTAGGAATCAAGTGCTAAATTCATTTGAGCAATTCTTAACAACAATTGGACCGATTATTGCAAATTCTCTTGTATGTTTCCACTTTGATTCTACTGGGGATTTTCTTTACATTGCTTCCTATCTTTGAGCTCCCTAGAGATGACAAAAAGGAAGAACATATTAAAAGATGACATCAAGAAAAATAAATTGGGAACGATACTTTCCTTTATCTTTTATCAACTCTATTGGGGATTTTGGAGATCTTTGGTCATCTTAAACTCCTTTTGCTTTATTTTGCAAAAATAACAAATATGTTTATGAAATGCATGATATGCACATGTGCTAGAGTGATCCAAATCATTTTATTTCATGGGAAGAATATCTTGATAGCATCTGCATTTACAGAATGGGTCAGTCCTGTTCCAACCATATCTACAAGAATCAACGCTCCTCCTAGAAAAACTTTCTTGACAACATGTGGACCTTCATAATTTCAAGTGAATTTCCCGCGTGAATCTGAATTATTGGGAATGACTTTCTTCACCACCAAATCTTCCACCTTAAAATGACTCAATTTCACTTTTCGATTAAAGGATTTGGCAACTCTCTTCTTATAGGCTTGTCCATGACATATAGCCCATAATCTATTTTCATCAATCATGTTGAGTTGTTTGCATCTCTGTTGATTCCATTAAGCTTCCGAAAGCTTCAATTAAGATAAAATCCTTAATGAAGGAATTTCTACTTCAACAGGCAATATCATTTCCATTCCATAAACCAAGGAAAATGGAGTTACCCCAGTTGATGTTCGAATTAAAGTTCAGTATGTCATTAGAGCATATGACAACCTTTCATGCCAGTCAAGATAATTTTCAGCTGTCTTAGACAATATCTTCTTAATGTTCTTATTTGCTACTTCCACCGCTTCGTTCATTTGCGGACGTACCCTGACTACTCTAGCCACTTGCCCCTTTTTGTCGTCTGTGGCCCTTAACCCGTTTTTGGTGCTGTATGTTTATCGTTGTAAATGGATAGTGTAAAGGTTTCTTTGCTATTAATGAAAGTGTATATTTGATATCCTGATCTTATTTGATGTGGTGCTATCCATGGTCATGCGTTTTATTTGTACGGGTGATTTTTATATTGCTTCCACTTATGCAATGATCTCTATGTTGGGTGTTGGGTTGGTGACGCGTCCTAGGACATCGCATCAATTCGACCTTGGTTGGGATGCTCATGCGCCGTGAGGTACGGGGCGTGACACCATGATTAAGGAGGCCCATCAAGATAATTTCGAAAATAAATACATTTGTTAACGTTGACTTACAATTTATTATATTTGGCTGTTTGAAAATAATAAATTAGGCATTTTAACTTTTATTGAAAAAATAGATCCTGATTATTGGCACAATTGTTTTATTTAACATCAAAATTACAATAACTTACTATCATGAAAATAGAGATATTTTAATTCCTTACGTGCTATTTTTTCATGTTTAATTTATTTTTAATTGAGCATTTTTTTAATATGCTATTCTCCATTTCTAAGGAATATAACTAAAAATTGGAATGCAAATTGAGTCGAGTATTGATCACTAAAATTATATTACATAAAAAAATGGATCAATATGTATTAAATGGGTTAATTTGAGTCAAATCGTTTCATTTCTACTCGATTTACTCATTTGACAGATCTAGAGAGAATGTAGAAAAATGCTTAAATTTCATATCTTATCATATTCTATTGAAAATCGAGATGGCTAAACACTATAAAAATGTGAATTTTTTTGGTTTATAATCCGCTGCATACGACTCCACATGCCGCCATTTACGCTCACCAACCATAATGCGCCCACGTCAGACCCTCACCGAGCGGCCACGTGGACCGATCCGTCATCTAAAATTCGACCTCCTCCAACTTTGGCTTTGTCCCGGCTGTGGAACGACAAAGACAGACCCCCGAAGCGAAACCCCTGCACATCAGCGAAGAGACCTGCATGCTGCCGCCCGCCAAGAGCGGCGGCGCCTCGCCGGACGACGTCGACGAGCGGGACGACTTGCCGCCGTCCGGCGAGGAAGGCGCCGTGGAGTGGAAGAGGAAGAGGTGGAGGAGGAGGAGGCGGGGGAAGAGGAAGCGCGAGGATCAGGATCGTCATCCGCTGCCGCCGCCGGCGTCGCCGTCGTCGTCTGGCGATCCTCTGGAGGCGTTCGGTGCGGACCTCATGGTGATGATACTGAACAACCTCGACGCACGCAGCGTGGCACTATCTCTGCTCGTCTCTCGCGCGTGGCGCCGCGTCGCCTCCAGCCACCGGCTCTGGAGCCTCAAGGTCTGTTTCGCTCGTTCTTATCTTCTCTTTCTGTTCTGCATTGATGCTGTGATTTCGGATATTCCGTTTGTCGTGATGATTCGTTCTTCTTTCGGGGGTGCTGAATTCTGAGGTTGGATAGTGATCTTGTGCTATGATTTCTGTCGGTTGTGGTTAAATGAACAAGTTTGGATGGTTTTGTGGTGTTCTGGAAGAGGATTTCAAGACCGAGTATCATATTTCGCAAGCGCTTATGAGAATCTTGTAAGGATTGTGTGAAGCCTGCATTTTTAGTGGTTTCGTTTCTTCAATTCATGATACTGTCGATTAGCCAATTCTGTTACTCCTTTGAAACGTACCTGATGAAGAGCCAAGTTTGTGATTGTATTTTGGGCTTCTTACGTGGACGACTGACTGAGTGATCAGCTTGCAGCTTTTGTACATTTGACTAGTGTCTTGCTAGTGTTTGTCTTTAAATAACAAATCGATGGTTATCGCAATTGAAAATAACAGATATGGTTTACCCATTGGCTGTAGAGTATATGGTGATCTTTGATGGTGTGAATAGCTGACACGCGTACGGAAGAACTTAAGATATGCCGAATTTGATGATATAAAGCCACATGCTGTAAGTGCTATGGAATTTGATTTGAGATGATCTGTGATGTAATTTACTGCTTTTATGAGTTCAACCATGCTATTTGATGTAGCATGCATCCTTGGAGTCTTTACGAATTGACTGTGAACCTAAGATGAGAATTTTAGAGATGTCACTGGACTCTAAGGAAAGTATCTGCGCACCTTTTTTGGCAAATGTTCTCTCGAAAGTTCGAGATTCATACTCTATCTTTGTGATTTTCTTAAAATGATTCTCTGTTGGTTTGTGGCATATTTTGGAAGTTAACAACATAATAGATCGAAGATGCTTTAGTTAAAAGTTGAGCGACAATGGGAGGAGTTTTCCGTACATGGTGTTGCATACCTGTTTTATCTGAAGTTTTGACTTAATTTTTGATACCATGGGGTCAACATTCCATGAGGTGCATCATGTTCGGACAAACAATTGCCATGTAGTGAGGGAGTAATTGTCTGGCCAAAAGAGTACATACCTACTCTATTTTGTCATTTCTTTGTTTGCTCCCTTGCTGATGAGGAGTCAAAACTATGCGGTGCATCATGCAGGAACAAATCATGTAAGCTTAATGTCTATTATTAATAAGTTAGGAGTGTCACCAGGAAAAATTCTACCCTGATGGTCAAGGAAGCTCTTTCCATCTAGGACTTGATGAATATGTAGTCAGGGTTGGCCATATGTTAGTGATGGTCAACTCTCCTCAAAGATGGATCACCAAAGATATTGGTTGACCCAACATTAGTTAAATATTTGTATGTAGGAATGTCGTGAATTCACCATATCAAACATGTCATTGTTCCTTTTTCAATAGATTTTTTGTATTCCTTTTCGTAGGGGACTCCCATTCATAAATTTTAAGGAACAATTTTGCCATTGTATTAGCATTTTTTTAGGTTGTTAGCCCTTTTCTACTTCACATTTTTTTTTTATATTCATTCAATGTCATTGGGTGAGGAGTGTACTATAGATATCTCTTTTCTCTGATCTAAGTTGTATAGGAGGGGAAAAAAGGTTTCAGATGAGAGAAAAAGAGATGTGACCAAAAGATGTAGGATAAATTGAAATTTACAGCAATTCTAAGCAGGGTGAAGCCAAAGGCTTTAGTGGCCTAATGGCCATGCTCATCGACTTAGTGCCAAGAGGTCTTAGGTGAAATCCCATGGCATTGTGGCCACACGCCACTAGGGGCTTAAGGGGTAGCCAAAAGAAAAAACAGATATGGTAATTTTTTATTTTAGGGGGGACACGAGGCACCCGAACTTTTTCAGCTTGACTAGTGCCTACCAATACATATGGGTATAGTGATGTTAAGATAGAAATTCAGAGTCAAAGCACGGGGAATTCTGCGAGGGGATCTGTTGAGGAATTGTATGGGAATGTTTTTTCAGCCTCATAAGTAGTTACTATAGATTGCAATATGTGAATGAGAAAATATATTGACTAGTCTAAAAACTTAGTGATTTAACCCTATCTTAGTGAATTTTAGAAGCTTTTGAGTTTTTTCTTTTGGTTCCCTATGATGAAATGGATTGCAAGAGTATTATAAATACTTATCAGATATAGATAGGTGCAATTTGACACTTCTATAATGGATCATTGATATATGGCTGGTTGTTTTATATGGTTATCATGGCCTAGTTACATTTTATGTCAATTGGGGTACCGCTGCCAATTATGATCCTTAGTGGTGCTTAGCTTAACGTGGTTGATTGTTTAATTTGAACTGCGACGAGTTGTACAAACTGTGGGGCTAAATTTCCTTTAAAGGGGTTGCAATGTAATAGAGAACCTTTCACTTGAATGAAGAATCAGTGTTTTCTTTTTCTTGAAAAAGTTTTGTGAGCTTGTTTTGTTTATGCCTTTTCTGCCAAGACATGCTGTAAAAAGTAGCAAATTGAGGTTGGATATACTTTTATTTTATATATTTGGGCTTGTTTTGTCCACTTCTTATCTCGTGCATTGTTGGCTATCTCCATCTACTGACCTTCTTAGATTGATACTCTACCCTTGGCTATGTCAAAGCTATTAAGTTGAATGAGAAGGATGACAGAGACATTTAAAGATAAAAGAGGTAGAGAATCTAGAGTTTATGTTGAGAGTTTTTTTTAGCTTGGGAGATACTTGAAATTGGAATTGGACTAGATAAGGAGAGGACTTATTTGGATATGCAAGAGCCTCATGATCAGCTTTTATAGTGGTGAATAAGAAAGGTCAAGGATTAATGTATATAAATTTGTTAAATTTTTCAAACTCCAGCAATGTCTTGAAGTTCTTACTCTTGCTATTCACGGTCTTATACATTCCTCAAGCATAATGATTCTTCAGTCAAATGAAGAATGCAATCAATTGCTTTTGCAAAACCTTGTTCCTCTAAGATGAATCTCTTCTTGCAATTAGCTAGGCAGTAATAGGTTATAACACTTTCTGTCCTTTGTTTCTTGTTTTTGCCTTTACCTCTTCCCTAAGGTACCTCTCTTGTCCTTTCTTCAATCCATCTGAAGGATTTTTTTTTTATTGCTGGAACAATCCAGCTGGAGATTTTGAGTTGGGTGCAAGGACTTATAGAGTGGCGAACTACATAGTCTATCCAAGAAGGTGAGATGGAAAGGAGAGAAATACCAAGCAAGCACAAATTGGGGAAGTTGACAAAAAACTCCAACCATGCATGAGGTGGCAAAGTTTATCTTTAACAAGGCAGTGAGTCATATGGTAAGGCAAAAGACCATCTAATAATCTTGCGCATTATGACAGTTGGAGTCCCCAAGGCAGCGACTCTTGCTTCAAGAAAAGTGATTTCCCTGTGCGTTTCCAGTTATTCTGGGTACTGAAACTGAAGATATGGCCCACCACAATTACTCTCTCCCTCTGGATCAAAGTGATCGCATAACATGTCAAATTATAAACAGTTAATATTGTAAAATCTTGAGCAAAATCATAGAAAGTATTCTCAATGGCATATCTAATGTTGGCTGCCCACAAAGCATATATCAGAGGAAGCTCTCCCATGCTTTGAAACATTTCTTTTTCAAATGTTACTTTATATAAGTTTGCTTTGTTTGGTTAATGGAAAATTTAGTCGCTAGAAAGGAGAAATACTAGACTGAATTTTTGCAAAAGCTAGAGTTAGAACATGAAAAGGATTGATTACTAGAGGAATCAGAGTCAGAATGGTCCTGCCTATGAGGTTAGCCCATCATGTATAGATGTAATATTAATGGTTTGTTGTTGTGGATAAATGTTGCTATTGTTGTTCAAGGAAGATTTCTTTTGATAATTTACTGATATTTGCTTTTTAGTTCAGTGCGAGGAATTGTGGTCTGGCAAAGCACACGTACCTCGAATATCCCAAGTTCATGGACTATTGAAGTTGGCAGCTTATTCCTTATCTGTTATGGATGGCAAACGTGTATGTCTCTCTCACCTCTCTCTCTCTCTCTCTATCTCTCTCTCTCTCTCAAGTTCGCATGCACACTTGCACCTTTTGTTTTTGTTCATGTCTTTCTGTTCTCATGACAGACCCGTATCACGAAGTATGATCTCTGTGATCATGCATGGGAGTTCCATTTCAGTAAGGTATGCACCTTTCAACTGCAACATAATTTTCGTAGGGGTTTTTAGTTCTGCTATAACTAAGCTCCGAGCTCTGCTTTTAGCTTGTTACTTGTCAATATATATGATATATGTGTATTGGAGTCTTGATAAACCTGCATTTCGTCTGTCGCGTCAATGGAAGTAGTCAAAGTTGTACACCTCACTTAGAATATAAAATGGAGCTTGAAATCATGCATTGACATTGATGTGAGGGTGGCATAAGACAGTTTTTGCTCTTGAACGTCTCTTAAATACCAGCTAATCTTCGGACAACAGTAATCTCCACTCCATCCCCAACGTGAGGCCCATAAGTTCTGCCTGTATATTAAACTTCTTGATGCTGGAGGGATCTTTGCGGATTGAACTTGCTTCATATCTGGAGTTTCTCATGAATGCCAAGAGATCTACTGATGACAAAATATTTCTCTTTTACCAGGCTGCACCTGAGTAGTGGCGAAATCTAGATCCATATTGGAAAGGCACTGGCCCTCCAATGCACCGGTACTTCCATCTCGACGGTAGCCAAAGTGCAGATCCTGGCGACAGGGTGTGGGGCGGCCATGAATACTGCTATTCCATAGTCACTAGCTTCGTTGATGACGGGAAGATCAGGGAACACTACGTGAGGATCAATCGCTGGCCCCGTATGTACATCTATAGGAAGCAGGACTGGAGCTGGGAAATGTCGAATGGTGTCTTCTTCTATTCCAGCGTGCCTGATGTGGATAAGCACGGTGGGACCGGACCCCTGTTTCCAGTTGTGTCCGGTCTGTAATGCACTCCACTTATATCGCTGCTAAAATGGTGTGGTTTGTACAATCCCCGTCTTTTGTTTCCTTGAGACATGCGAGTCTGTCCATGCTGTCCTAATAATTTCAGTAGATGTGTCGACCGTCAGGCTTAGAAGCCTGCACCTGCATGTTCTTTTCTGCTGTCTGTGTTGCTTTGTACAGTGTAGATACAACGTGTGGCCTGCTCATTTTTGTGCTTTGAGTAAATAAGGAGAAGGTCTTTATGATAACCATATTCCTCCCAGCAGCAGAAAGAAAATGCACCCAGAGGATCATGCTTGTCAACTGATTAGTATTTACAAAAGCACTGTCTTGCAATCCTTATTTTTCGAAAACGAGAAGACAACTACATGTATGCAAGGAAGGATGGCGATATGGACCAGTTTTGGAGGTGGTGATTACAGGTACTTGCCAATGTGCGGCATTCCTGGAATGCACTAGCGATGGTAAGGGCGATTCAGATTCAATTCCCACCGAACTCAAAGAAGAACTGCGCAGACGAGTGGTTAATTTATAATGTAAAGGTGCGCATGCAGAACTCATAAATTTGCATAAGTGAGCGGGCAGAGTACGTTTAGCACCAGCACATTACCATATGACCTACTAAGCAGCACATCATCATCATCCAACGAGCCGGATCTGGCGTATAATAAGGGATTTGCCTTGCCTTTTCTATTGATACTTACGCAATTAACCAACTTAACTTGAAGAGTTTCCATCCTCAAAAAGATCAACTGAAAGAGTAGTTCGGGCGAAGCAGGACTTAGTAGAAATCTATATGCAGCAAAATCATGAAATGAACCGAGAGAACTGCTTCAGAACATGCTGCAACCGACAGCCCAATCTCGATAGAGTTTCAGCTCCATAATGAGTAAAAGATCAGAGCCAATAATACAGCCAGGTCCTCCCAAACATTGAGTAAGTAAACGTTAATAGATAGGTGCTTCAGCGTTTCCTTTAAACTTACGCAATGATAATAACATGAAGGAACAGGATGGTCAACTCTGGTCAGGGTTCACGTACAAAGATTCGAGGCCAATTTTATTTCATTGTGAGCCAGCGAAATAAGCAGAAGATCACTAGAAAAGTTGCATTGCGGAAAACAGATGACTTCATGACAATTGAAAAGCTGCCACATGCAACTGGATCACCAAACATCAGGGCGGAGCTCACCGGTTGACGGGGGCACCCACCGCCTAGAGTGGTAGACACTCTCACCAACTTTCCAACCAGGAACATCCTTCATAACTTCGGCCTCATACTCAAGATACTTTTTCCACTCTTTGACAAATCTGAGCAGAAAAAGTAAAGTCCGGTGTGTTTCAGTTTTGCTCCTAATGCAGCAGTAATGAGACAATTAATGGGGCTATTTCAAAGCTTCTGCTTTACCTTTCGTCCTCTTCAGCTTGCAGCACAGGTAAAATGGCTCTCCGCGCAGCATATTTTTCTTCCTTCAATGCCCTGGAGAACGAATGCATGTTGTCAATGTTACGTTCTTTAAGGCAATCAAGATATCAAAAACTTCGAGGTGGATTTCAAAACTGAATGCATGAAAAACTTTTTCTGAATGGATCCAAAGATGTCTATCGTGCCTATAAGTCAACCTCCATATCCATCATCTTTAGATCAGATTTATGCAGTTCATTTTTATACTTTCTATAAGTGGACTTTTCAAGTAATATTGATCATTTTGCAAATCTCATTTCAAGAGTAAAAGTACAGCACCAAGACTTCAGCGAAAGCCATCATCGCAGACAATAGTGTTATATGTCTTACTATTATGTCTTCTTCATAATTACAACCAAAAACAATTTGCAACGTAAAGTTCCTTACCAAAAAACAAAAAAAAAAAAAAACAATTTGCAACGTAAAGTTCCTTACCAAAAAACAAAAAAAAAAAAAAAACAATTTGCAACGTAAAGTTTGTACTTGAGTAATATGCAGTTTATTCCATAGTCTACATCATGCATCACTATATCATTTGGTAACCAAAGTAAGACCCAGTATCATTCAATTTGAAATTGCAGATATGTATGCCAGAGTAAATCGCAATCAAAAGATGCTTTAAATAGTCTAGGAGTGAACAGTGGCCATCAGGGGGGAACAAACTTTTCTTCAAAAGATCCTGAGTTTCTCTTCACATAAGACCAAAATAAGGAAAAGCAGGCTGAACCAGCAAGTTTTACAGAGATGAAAAGCAAAAGCTTATTAAAGTAACATGAAGAAGATGCCAACGTTCAAAAGCTCTTCGAGACATTATGCTTTGAACAGCATAACATGATATGTGGCTCTTTGAAACTCTAAATTTTACCAACTCATACAGTTCTTTATCCATTCCTCTAGCATATCAGCAGACAGCAGACACAACTTCAACCAGATTGTCTCCTTAACGATTCATTTATTCCTTCTGGTAATAGACATGAACTTGTCAGATGAGTATAAACAAATCCATTTCACATAGCTTGTCCCACTAAATGACACTGAAAATTTTTTATGTCAAAGTTACTGCAATTTTGCACCAACTCATATGTGCCCCATTCAGCAGCGGCAGCAAGAGACGTAGTTTGATCATACCTCTTTATAGTAACACAATCTCTATAAGATAAGCACAACTTATACACTCACAGAGAAGTTTGCCTACATAATAACGGTTATTTACAGAAAAAATCAACTTGAACCATTATTGTGAAGCGAAGAAAAAACCCAGCTCTATTCTTCTCTTCAAACTTAGCTAAAGATTTACAACAAGAGCATAATTTCTTTTCAAACAAAAAAAGTTCTTTACATTCTAGCAAAGTTCACTTGCATCACCCCAGCCTACCAAGAAGAACATAATATTGGGACAAGTTACAAGCATGCATAGAACTATAATGTCAGAAGAGTCCTTTGCATTAGATTTATTGATGAAGACTATTACTAACCTTAAGTAAGGCATGTAAAATGCTAAGATTGAAAGTACAACTCCCATTGACAAAAGCACAATGGAACCAAAGATTTTTCCTTCTGGCGGAACTCCAGATTTATCACTTTAGTAGAAACAAACTGAAATTTCCATCCTCACAAAGCAGAGCTGTGAAATCATCATTTCCATTATGCCATCAACAAAATCACCAATAATACTCCACTTGTGAGGATCATTACCAACTTCGGTGAATCTATGCCAGAACCAACAAAGGCAGAAGGCAATGGCCCAAAAGTAAACAATAACCGGAAGGCAAAATTCCACATACATAAACTGATGAGTTGATAACCCAGATCAGACTTCGTAGACATTGCACTTTTAGCAATCCAGAGAGTCACGAATTTGAATTTGATACGTTGCTGTACCTACCCATTATACAAGTCTCATTTGTTTTTAGAGTAAAAGTCTCATTTTGACATCCCTTTGCTGTGCTTCTTAAGAAAGAGGGCATAGAGATGAGCATCGTGCAAAAGGATGACCCAATTCTGTTTACATCACTCTGCATTTTAATCTTCAGAAACTAAGAATAGAATTCATCAAATTCTGAAGCCTTGGGTAGTTTGCATTGGTGTGCAACTCAAATCATCAAAGAACTACTAACCCTCATTTACTCCCTGACTAGTGCCAGCAAATTGTCACTTTCACAGGGTCCACTCCAACGTCTTGCAACTCAACTTTTCGGCAATCTGTCAAACACCCTTCTACTTGCTTCCACCCATTTGTAAAGTAGAGCACTCCATTTCCGTGTTATCCAATGAATCTAACACAGCAATGCGAATGTTTCAAGCCACTACTCCTCATCTAACTTCTTGTTCATTTCGTGCTTATTCGGAAAACATAAAAGCAGTAGCATCATAAACTAATCTCCACCTAAAAATCCAAATTAAGTTCCCCACAAGACCGAGCAGGCTGAGAATGTCAACTGAAATAGCAAGCAATGTCACAAATTCTCAGCTGCCACATTATATTCACAAAGATAAAGACACTAAAACGGAAAATACTTGCTCGTTCTAAGCTCACTCTAGCAATATCCTTTTGGTTCAATCCTCACAATACCCCATCTTGCAAACTAATCCATCGCTCCACCACCAAAGCACGTCCCAGCAGCTTCAGACCACCAGATAAGGCGAAAAGGGGGGAAAATGCGAGAAACCCAACCCATGAAACAAAACCCAGACCCAAGAAAAAACAAACCCAAATCCCCAAATCACCAACAATCCCTAACCCTATCAAGAAACGAACAATCCAGAGAAACGAAAATTACTCGGCCAATCGTGGGGATTCGTTCGATTGACCCTGTAGATTACCTGCGGATCTTGTTGCCCTGGCCGACCTGGTACATGCCCCAAGAGAAGGCGCCGAAAGCGACCAAGAAGATGGCCGTGGCGCTGGGGCCGGTGTTGGGGATGCGGCGGGCGTACCGGACGGGGGCGAACCCGCCCGGCGGCGGCCCGTCTTGGAGGACGGGCATGTCCTTCACGCTCGCCATGCCCGGCTTCTTCCTTATCATCGCCTCCGTCATCGTTGCACCCCCGTGTGGCCTCCCTGCGAATCGAAGAGCGATTGATGGAAGAATCGCTTTGACGTTGTTGCACTGGCCAGAGAGAGAGAGAGAGAGAGAGAAAAGGTAGAGAGGAACTGAGAGAGAGGGTGGTGGCGGTGGCGGCGATGGTTGGAGTTGGAGACTGCCGAGACGGCGTCGTTGAAGGGTTGAGGAGATAATTGGATTTTCATTTGATGGAAATGACAGAGAAAACACCATGAAGTATCGCTCAAATTATGGTTCGACTTGGAATGTTATTCTTGAAATTTTAATTCGTCTAATATAGTTTTGAATTATTCTTTAATATTTAATATAATCTATATACTTTTAATTTATTTAATCCAGTCCATCAATTTTCAAAAAAAAAAAAGTCAAGAGTTTTTATAATTACAATGTTACATGGATTTTAAAATATATTTTCATTTAAATCTATTTCCTAAATCAACAAAAAAAAATGGCTATATCTTTGGTCTAATTCCCTAAAAAACCCCAAACTTTAGGTCCAATCCCAAATCTGCCAAAAACTTTTTTTATCTAAAAAAAAACCATAAACTTTAAATCCAATTTCAAATCTGCCCCGAATTTCGTTTTGTGTAAAAAAAACACTAAAATTCAATTTATTTTCAAAAATATACCTCGATGATATAGTTCCAACTTGACGTGGCACTTCCACATCGATAACAAATCCACATCCACAAAGTAAGGGGTTTTTTTTTAGACAAAGAAAAGTTTTGAGCAAATTTGGACTGAACCTAAAAATTAGGTTTTTTTTAATTAAAAAAAGTTTTTTGAGGTGAATTTGTTATCATCCCTAACTTTCAAATTCTAGAATGATTTTATTTAGGAGAATTTCAATAATTTTTATTTGGTTTGATTTGTTATTGAAGTGGAAATGAGACGTCAATCTGTACCTATCACTCTATTACTTTGCCAACGTGGATTTGTTATGATGTGGAAGTGTCACGTCAAGTTAGAACTGAATCAAGGAGGTATATTTTTGAAAATAAATTGAAATTTGCTATCTTTTTTACATAAAACAAAATTCGGGGCAGAATTGGGATTGAGGGCAAAGTTTGAGGTTTTTTTTAAACAAAAAAAAGTTCGAGACAAATTTAAGACTAAATCTAAAGTTTGAGGTTTTTTGTAAGACAAAAAAAAAAGGTTGGGACAGATTTTGAACTTAACCTAAAGTTTGGGAGTTTTTGGGGAATGCACCTTATATCTTTATTAAGTTTATACCTTTTTTGTCCACATAGATATTATGATAATCCTATTTAAGTACAATTTAGCTTATGATTTTATGGAATTCATATTTCTAATATTTTTAATTTTTAATTTAGAGATTTAACTAAATTAAATTAAGAAAATACGACACATGAAAACTTATAATTTTTTTCTACAAAATTATGAACAAGACTTAGATTAATATAAATACGAAATTTCCATGGATAAATTAATATCGTTATTAAATATTCTTTCGAACTTATTTTTAAAATAAAAGAAATATGAATCCGATATAATTCTAAATATATTGTACTATTATAGAGATCATAAGTTAAAATACATTTGGATGGAACTATGGTAATATTTATAAAGACCAAAAATGTAGAAAACTAAAAATATAATAAATGATAGCACATTTTTTTTTTATTAATTTAGGAGATGGATTGAAATAAAAAGGTATTTCAAACTACGGTCAATAATGTAAGTATGAAAACTTACAAAAAGTACCGTAGGACTTATTTGAGTTTGTTATGGAAAGTTAAGGAACTAAATTGGACATTGAACAATAATTCAATTATCATATTGAACGAATCAAAAGTTCAAAAATAACATCGCGCGTTAAGTTAAAGTTTATGAATTATTTGTTTCGTTTTTTCGATGGCAAACGAAAACAATCATTTTACAAAAAAATAGATGGACAATATACTTTGTTGTCTTTGTATTAGGAGAAGAGACATCGCTAATTCTTGAACTCTTGTCAAATTTTGTCTTTAATTTTTTTTTTTTTTTGTCAATCGAGTCCATTACAAGCTTGAAAATCAAAATGCATGAAATGGGTGACGTGGTAGTTATAGTAGCATTCATTGGATTTGGATACAAAATGACGCCATGGAATAAATAATATTTCGCAAAAAATAAAGAGAAATCCTAAAAGGTGAGAGAAGGAGAGGGGGATTCTATCATGTTGTCGCGCCGCACCTTTTCAAGCACGCTAAGGAGGTACTTTCATTTGTCACAAATGGGGAAACTATCCTCAAACAGGCTACTAAGGACCGATATAGATATTTCGCCCAAACATTCTACAGACATCACATCCCATCACTAAACAAACGGGGGGTCTCTCCTAGACCATACCTCACGTGATAGCGGGTTATGATTTTCTTATCATTCTATTCAATCTAGGTTGTTGATTTGGAGTCGCCACTAGTCATTATTAGTAGATTGACTAAAAACCTAATCGGGGTACGAGAGAAATACCACGATTCTACAAACCAAAGATTTTGAATACAGAGATTTGGTTACGCTAGTGATCCCAAATCGAGATCTCTAATGCCTTTTCAATACCTAAAATGATATGATGTGTCTAACATGTCACATGAATTTTCGAGGTCTATCCACTAATTCTAACCATTATAAACGTGAGAACTCAATCAATTATTATAAGCAACACAATCAAGTGCACTCAAGCAAAAAAATCCTAATTTGGGTCTCTAAAATGAAAATCAATTCAAAACATCAAAACCTTAGTAAAACCCTAAAGGCTTATTCATTTGATTATGTATGCTGTTTTTAGGGTTTAGGGTTTTGTAGGAGTAAAAATCTCTAAACTAAGAATTTTCCAAAAATGTCGTTTAGGCACCTTTAAAAATTCTAATTTCACTTGACAAGTTTGGCCACAATGTTTTTGGGTTATTCTGTGAATTTTTGAAATTTTTTGGTTTTTGATTTTTTTTGGAAACTAATTTTCTGAGAATTATCTTTTCCGAGGTTGATTTTTATGGATTTTTGAATTTTCTAATTTTTTTTTGTATTTTTCTGAATTTTTTTTTCATTTTTTATTTGTTTTTTCTAGATTTTTTGAATTTTTACAAAATTTTTAGATTTTTTAAGGATTTTTTTAGAGTTTTTACTTATTTTTATTTTTATTTTTATTTTTCTAAATTTTCCCACTGAGGGATTCAACGGTTTAGACCGGTTCGACCAAGTCAAAACGCTTGGTATAGGTGACGTTTATTGCCTCGGCGAGCACAATGCCAAAACAGCGCCGTTCGGCCTATCTTCTCTTTGGCATTTTACCAAACAAGTGGTGAACAAGATTTCTTATTTTGCGTTTTAAAGACCGCAACTTTGGACCAAGCTACCTTACCAAAAAAAAAAAAAAAAAAAAAAAAAAAAAAAAAAAAAAACTTTGGACCAAGCTCCGATGGCCTTTCGGTGGTTTTCCGAGGTTGATTTCAAGTTATGCCCTAACTCCATACCATCCTCTAACTACCCAACCCTGTCAGTTCGCCACCGGAACACTTTCGGCCCATGAAAATCATACCTAAATATACTAACTCAGAACTGTTCTAACCTAATTTAACTAACATCCAGATCAGAAATCATGCACCCTAGCCGTTTCTAACGATCAAGACAACAATCAAAATAATCAAGGAGTGGAATCAACTAACTTGGAACGGCCATTGACCATCGGGAAGCATTCCGACAAGGTTTGAGAGTTCTGACTATGGAGTTCATGGACGGCCAACTCAAGATTTCACACAAATCTGATCCAACATACATCAAACAATGAAAAATATGTTCGGAAACATGTTTTGAATATTAAGAAACTAAAAATCATGAAGAAAATTGCATAATGAAGTGTGATATAGCTCAAACACATATTCTGGATATTTGTAAAGCCGTGATCATTTGTCAACTTTACCTTCTCCGATGAGGCTCAAATTGGAAATTCCAAGCTAGATGAAGGCTTTCGGATGATTATCTTAAGTTTGTTCTTCAAGTTCCTGATCGCCGCCTCACTAGGAAAGTCCTAGATCAACCTGCCAAGATTGATTTTCAGACCTCAACAATCAGCTTTACACCGATCGTTTAAGGAGGAAGTCCACCTGAACGATCGATTCACGAGCGTTGTTCAATTAATCGATGCCAATCACTTGATCAGGGGACTTCAACTTCGTTATCTCTCCTTGATTTCCCTCTCTCTCTCTCTAGTTCTCTCTCTTTTCTCTCTAGAATTTTCTCGAGCATATTCTCTACCTTTTGGTAATTGAATTTTTCTAGCTAGATTTTCCTACCTAAAGTTGGTTATCACCGACTTGGGGTTGGTTGGATCAAATCTCTGATGCCAACTGGAATTGGAGTTTAAAACATGCTCAATAAAGGAGATTTGGTCGACAAAGAGGCAGCCACAAGCTGATTTTTCTGGGTTTAGTATGCTTTGGGCGAGTCGGGCAAAGGAGACCATCCTGAGTCGAGTCGGGTCGACCCGGCAGACCCGGGTTAGTCTAAATTCACAAATTAAGCTCGATTTTGACCTAATTTTTTTAGATTTAACCCCAAAATTGAATTCTTCATCACATTTCTTACCTAAATATGTGATTTGCCCTAATTTTTATCACAATTAAACCCAAAATTCTCAAATTTCAAACTCAGATCATTAGGGTTTTCGTTCAATTCAATATCCATATGACCTTATCGAGCAAAATTGGCATCAAAATTGGATTACCCATACCTAATTAACCTTAGAAATGATGGTCTCAGGTAGACCTGTCAAAATGGGTCATAAACCCATTTCTTAACCCATATGTTAGTAAATTGGTCATAAATGGATTAGTTATATTTAGTAAATGGGTCCTAAATGGGTAGAAGTCTTATATTGATGTTAAATGGGTCGTAAATGGGTTCTAAATGGGTCGCAAATGGGTTATAAATGAATTTAGAACTAATTTAAACTCAACGCATTTCTTTCGCCATCACTCAATCTTGCACTCACTCATTCCGCACTCTCATTTCAACTTGAGTTTGAATTTTTCTATATTTAATTAAATATAAAAGTGTTTTAGCAATATGGGTCTGATCGGGAATGGGTCGGGTCGAGTCGGGTTGGGTCGGGTATGGGTCAAGAAAATTGCATTGTGCATAAATGGGTCATAAACGGATTAATGGGTCAATTTGGATCGGACCATTTATGATCCGACCCAAACTCGACTCTACCCACCCATTTGACAAGTCTAGTCTCAGGGTTCGAAAATTTCTAATTGATTATGATCCCTAATTTGGGCTAGAAATTCTTAATTTTCAATCGGATTTTGGGTCTTTTCAAATTCTTTGATAAATTGTGTAGTTGGATTGACCATTAAGCAATTCAAGGTCCCAGAATCATTTTTCGTGAAAATACTACGACTAAAAAATGACTAGAAATGAATTAATTTAATTTTTTATTCAATTTGGACTTGTTTTTACCCAATTTTGGGAAAAATACATTCCCAATTGAAATTTTATAAAATTGACAATGTATTAATGAAATTGATTTTAAAAGAAGATTAATGACTATTTTTATGGAAATTTTAAACTCCAGTTGCTATTTTTTTTTTATTTTCACCCTTATTTTGACCAAAAGAAATTAAGGAAAAATTTAGGAAAATTCTAAAAAATTATTTTTGGTTTAGAAATAGGTTCCTAATCTTGGCCAATGATCCTAATTCTAATTTTGTGATTTTTGAAAAAAAAATTGAAAAACGAGCTAAAAATCAAGTGTTAATAGTTGCTCCTATTTGAGATTAAGCTCGTTAGAGGTTGATCTCAAAGACAAAGTGACACCTGAACTTTTAGTCAACTTTATGGATAGAATAAATGGCAATTGCACAACAACTAACTAGGAATCTTACTTGAAATTCATGGTCCAACCTAACTTTTCCTTTTTTGAATGAATCTAGGAGGTTTCTAATGATTGAGGGGTAGAGAAACTTACCTATTTGCGAGCAGTTTCCTTGTTGATTATCTCCAAAGTGTGAATTGATGGTAGTGATGGTGATGATTATGATGAATTGATTTATGATCTCATGGTTTAAGGATATATCCAAAAACTATAAGCGCCTGAGGCTCCATTCTTAAGGACTTGATGATTTGTCTAGTGGCTCCTCGCTAGTATGACTTGAATTTGCCTAGTGGTTCTTCACTAGTAAGACTTGAGATTTGCCTAACGGTTCATTGCTAGTAGGACTTGGATTTGCCTAGTGGTTCCTTACCAGTAGGACTTGAAATTTGCCTAGTGACTCATCGTCAATAGGATTTAAGATTTGTCTAGTGGCTCATCGCCTCTAGGACTTAAATTTGCCTAGTGGTTTCTCGCTAGTAGGACTTGAATTTGCCTAGTGACTCCTCACATGTAAGATTTAGATTTGTCTAGTGACTCCTCGTCAGTAGGACTTAAGATTTGCCTAGTGGCTCCTCGCCTGTAAGACTTGAATTTGCCTAGTGACTCCTCGTCAGTAGGACTTAAGATTTGCCTAGTGGTTCTTCACTAGTAGGACTTGAATTTGCCTAGTAGCTCCTCGCCAGGAGGATTTGAATTTGCCTAGTGGCTTCTTGCCAGTAGGATTTGAATTTGCCTAGTGGGTCATCATCAATAGGACTTGAATTTGCCTAGTGACTCATCGTCAGTAGGACTTAAGATTTGCCTAGTGACTCCTCGCCAGTAGGACTGTGTATGGTTTTTAGTTGACCAATAACTATTTGAAATGTGGTTTAAAGTTTTCCACAAACTACTTGGTTTAAAGTTGACCAAAAACTATTTGAAATGTGGTTTAAAGTTTACCATAAACTCCTTGAAAACTTGGGTGATTTTGAAACCATGCACTCTTTGTGTTAATGCATTTTGACAATCAAATTTCCTTTTGAAGGAAATATTTGAGCAAATTGCTTGCAATTTTTCAAGAAATGCTTGAAATAATCATTTGGAAATCTTTCATTAGAAAGGATTTATCTCAATCTATGAACATGATCTTTTTTGCTAATTGAAATGGGAATCATCTTAAGACCCTCAATTCATCTCTCTTAACTGATCCTCAGATATTCAGAGATGTTCGCAATATATACAATCCGATTGATCCGATAAGGTCTTTTAAATGATTGTAATGTAAGCTTGGTTACTGGCTATTCAAAGGATAGGCATTTTAAGGTCAAGAAAAAAAAATTTCATCATAGTTTTTTTACTCACTTCAGGTCTACAAGTTAAGAACCTTGATGACAAAACAAGACATTAATGCATACACTCCTTTGAGCGATGACTTCTTGTCATAAAATCATGTTTTCACTCTCATCATGCCAATCTGAAGAGTCTTTGGGGAGAAGTTGTAATGTTGGTATTGGGTAGGTTCAAAGGGCTCATTTATTTTTGCATTCAGGGTTTATGTGAAATTGGTAATCTTCTTAGCATCACCACCCTTTTTCCTTTTGTCCGCTAGGGATCTTCTAAACACTCATTATTGTCGTGCCGCGCTTTTGGGGGCTTTCGGGATTTACACGCAAAGGAGGTATTTTTGTATAAGAGTCTCTCCCAGACCATATCTCACGTGACAGTGGAGGGTGATTTCTTATTTATTCTAAAATTGTGATTTTGGAGTCGCCACTAGTCGTTATTGGTAGGTGAACTAGAAACCTAATTGAGGTACGAGAGAAATACCACGATTTTACGAACCAGAGATTCTGAGCACGAGGACTTGGTTACGTTATTAATCCCGAATCGAGATCCCTTACGCCCTTTGGTACCTAAGAATGATATGATGTCTAACGTGTCATGCGAATTTCCGATGCTTACCCACTATTCCTATCCGTTCTAATTGTAGGAAAGACCAAACAAGTATTAAATACACCATCAAAGTCAATCAAATCAATCAATCCTAAGTGATCTATAAAACAAAAATCAATCAGAACACTCAAACCCTAATGAAGCTCTAATGGCTTTTTCATTTCATGATTTACACATTTTTTAAGATTTTAGGGTTTTTTAGGGGTTATAACCCCTGAATTTGGAATTTTCTAAAAATGCCACTTGGACACTTCCTAAAATTCAAATTTCACTTTTTATGGTTGGCCACAATAATTTTGGACCATTATGTGAATTTTCAAAACTTTTGATTTTTTTTTTCAGAGAAATTTTTAAACAGAGAATTTATTTTTTTATGGTTTTCCGAAATTTTTTTATGAATTTTTCAATTTTTTATTGATTTTCCAAAATTTTTTATTTGTATTTTCCGAATTTTCTGAATTTTTATGAATTTTTTTGAAAATTTTTTGAAATTTTATGAATTCTTTGTAAATTTTTGAATTTTCTCAAAATTTTTTGAATTTTCATGAAATTTTCTAATTTTCTGATTTTCTAAAAAATTTTAATTTTTTTATGATTTTTGTGATTTTTTTATTTTTTTTAGAATTTTTTGATTTTTTATTTTTTTTAGAAATTTTCTTTTAAATTTTCCTTCCGGGGAAACGAATCGGACCGACCCGGTTCAACTCGATTCGGCCAAGCCGAACCGGGCGTCGCCGGCGCCGATGCCGATCACCCCCTCCGGCGAACCCAACGCTAAAACAATGTCGTATTGGGTGTTTTTCATTGAAGCATTTTTGCAAACACCTAGTATGCACTGTTTCCATTTCAACGTTCTCGAGGCGACAACTTTAAGCTCACCACCGGCGACCTCCCGGCAACTATCTTGCTGTTCCAATTACACTATTATCAAGTTCACATGTTCTAATAGCAATTTAATCTAACCAAAACGTCGCCGGACCTTCGCCGGCCAGTGAAACACCGGTTAGAAAAACTGGACCTAACATCGCTCTAACCTAGCATTTTTAGATTTTAAACCATCACACAGAACGTCCTAGCCATTTATAGCGTTCATTTGTCATTCAAACATTCACAAGGAATCAAAGACACTAACTTGTTCAACCATAGGCCATTAGTGATGCTCTGGCAAGTGGAAAATGCTCCAGTGAGATTCAACCAATGATGACCGGTTTGGTTTTGTTGATTCAATGACACAAAATGCAAGCAGACAACAAAAACATGCTCAGAAATGTATTATGAACTTCCAGAAAATCAAAATCTCCAAGAAAATCTCACGAATATGCATTTTAAGGTAAAAATGGTTTTTTGGAAATCTGGAAAAAAAAATGATCACGAGCGATGTTTACTTCCTTCGTTCAATGACTAAATGAAATTGTTGAAGTGATCTGTGCCCCGAGGGTTGTTCCTTGACACTTGGTCTTCACCCTGGTGGTCATGCCTTTGCCAGAACAAGTTTGAATTGGCCAGAAAATGCCCGATTTCAAACCTTCGAAACTAGCCGGGCTGACTAGAACAGAGAGGGGAGATCACGATCAACTCACGATTTGCCAGCGCTCCGCTGTCTAGGCGGCGCCGAACACTCGTGGGAGAACCTACAACCTCTTTCTCTGATTCTCTCTCTTTTGTTTGGCTGGGTTTCTCTCTCTTTCCCTCTCTAGAATTTCGTTGAATAGGTTCCTCCCTTTCCTTCAATCTTTTCTTCGTATTTTGTTAATTGATTTTGCGCTCAAAACTTGTTGAAACCAAATTTTGATCGGTTGAGGTGGTTAACTAGTGCCAGCTGGATATTTTCTAGCTGGCCAAACCAATTAACACGGGCTAGTTTGATCGAGAATGATCGGTTAAGTTGCGGGTTTGATTTGGTATTTCTGGGTTTAGTGCACTTCGAGCTGAGTTAGGCGAAGAAGACAACCCATCGGGTTGGGTCAAGTTGACCCGGCCGACCCGGCAAACCCGGGTTGGTACAAATTCATCAATTAAACCCAATTTCGACCCAATTTTTCAAATTTAACCCTAAAATTGACTTACCCATCGTATTTTGAACCCAAATATATAATTTGCCCCGATTTTTATTATAATTATGCCTAAGATTTTCTCATTTTTATATTCGGGTTGATAGGGTTTTATTTAATTTAATATCCTAATGACCTAATTAGACAAAATTGAAGCCAAAATTGAATTACCCACACTTGATTAACACCAGAAATGATGGTCTCACATTTCAACAATTTTCATATTGGACACGATTTCCAATTTGGGTTCAAAATTCTTAATTTTCAATCAAATTTTCGGGATTTTTTTTATTTTTATGTCAAATTGTGCAATTGGACCAATCATTATGCAATTCAAGGTCCTAGAATCAATTGTTGTGAAGACACTATGATTTAAAAATGACTAGAAAAAATTTAATTGCATTTTTTGTTTAATTTGGGTTTAATTTTGCCCAATTTTGGGAAAAATATATACCCGATTGAGATTTTTCAAAATTGACAATGTATTCATGAAATTGGATTTAAAATAAGACTAATGACTATTTTTTATGGAGTTTTCTGATTCCATTTACTATTTTTCTTGATTTTCTCACTTATTTTGACTAAAAGAAATTCCAAAAAAATGCAGAAAAATGCTAAAAAAATATTTTTTGGTTTATAAATAGGTTTCTAGGCTTGGCCAAGATTCTTAGTCCTAATTTTGAAATTTTTGAAAAATTTTAAAAAAATGAGTTAAAAATTAAGTGTCAACAACTACCCCTTTTTGAGATTGAGCTCATTAGAGGTTGATCTCAAAGACAATGTGGCACCTGAATTTTTAGTCGACTCACTGAATGAGATAAGATGGAAATTTCACAACAATTGATTATGAATTTTACTTTTTAAATCCGTAATCTAATCTAAATGTTCTCTTTTCGAAACACATTTTGAAATATTCTTAATGATTGAGGAAGAGAAACTTACCTGTTTGTGAGAGTTTCTTTATTGTTATCCAAGGGCATAAATTGATGGTAGTGATGATTATGATGATTATTCAGATTTCATGATTTATGGACGAACTCACGAACCATGCACACCTGAGGCTCATTGTCTGAAGATTTTGGATTTGCCAAGTGGCTCATCATCTATAGAACTTTGGATTTGCTTAGTGGTTCCTTACTAGTAAGACCTTAATTTTTCCTAGGGACTCATCGCTTGTAGGACTTTGGATTTGCCTAGTAGTTCTTCACTAGTAGAACTTTAATTTTACCTAGAGGCTCCTTGCCTGTAGGACTTTGGATTTGCCTAGTAGTTTCTCACTAATAGGACTTTAATTTTGCCTAGGGGCTCTTCGCCTGTAGGACTTTGGATTTGTCTAGTGATTCCTCACTAGTAGGACTTTGGATTTGCCTAGTGGTTCCTCACCAGTAGGACTTTAATTTTGCCTAGGGGCTCTTCGCCTGTAGTTTTTTGGATTTGCCTAATGGTTCCTTACCAGTAGGACTTTAATTTTGTATAGGGACTCCTCGCCTATAGGACTTTGGATTTGCCTAGCGGTTCATCACTAGTAGGACTTTAATTTTGGAGACTTGCCAAGTGAATCCTCGCTCGTAGGATTTTGGAAATTGCTTAGAGACTTCTCGCTTGTAGGACTTTGGGAAGATTTCAAATAATGAACGCCTTAACTGTAAGTTTTATGATTTTGAGGTTTTACTAACCTTTGTATGGTTTTTTAGTTGAACAAAAACTATTCTGAAAAGGAGTTTTGAAATTAATCAAAACTGCTTGAAATGTGATTTTTTCCTTAGCTTACTATAAATTGTTTGAAAACTTGGTTTTAAGTTGACCAAAAGCTTTTTGAAAAGGAGTTTTGAAATTAATTAAAACTGCTTGAATTGTGATTTTTTCCTTAGCTTACCACAAACTGTTTGAAAACTTGGTTTTAAGTTTACCAAAAAAATTTTATACCTGGTTTTGAAATATGCATTCTTTGTATTAAATGCATTTCAGGCAATCAAATTTCCTTTTCAAGGAGTTATTTGAACAAAATGCTTGCAATTTTTCAAGAAATGCTTGAAATGATCGTTTGGAAGACCTTTATTAAAAAGGATTTATTTCGATCTATGAACTTGGTCTTTTCTTTATTCGATTGAAAGGGGACTTGTCTCATATCCCTCAATTTTTCTCTCTTAACCAATCCTTAGGTGTTCGGAGATGTTCGTAATGTATCCAATCCAATTGATCCGATAAGGTCTTTCGGAGGACTGTAATGTTGGCTTGGTCAATGGCAATTCAAAGGATAGGCATTCTAAGGCCAAGAAAAAAGAATTTCATTATATCTGACTTCGGGTCTACAAGTTAAGACAAGATATTATTGCATACACTTTTTTGAGTGATGGCTTCTTGTCATAAAGTCATGTTTCTTCTCTCAACATCCCAATATGAAGAGTCATTGGCGAGATGTTGTATTGTTAGTATTGAGTAGGCTCAAAGGGTTTATTTGTTTGAATTCATGGTTTTCATGAAATTGATGATTTTCTTGGCATCACCACTTTTTTTTTTTGCTCACTAGAGATCTTTCTTTTATGAACATCAGAGTCCTCTAATCATTCATCACAATCTATTTTTTTTTGCTTATTCTCACTTGCTGTGATCTATGATCTCTCATGATCTTGACTTTATTTTGTTAGGACTTCTTGTCGTTTTGAGCTTTCTTTTGCACTTTCTTTTCTTTTTATTTTTTTTTCTCGGGCATTTGGCTTTGCTTTTACCAGGTACACTGCTTTTTCATGCCCCAGTCTCTTTTTTCTTTGATCTTTTTGAATTCTAAGGACTTTGTGTTCTACCCTTTTGTTTCTTATCTCTTAAAGTGGATCATATGCTTATGCTCAAGTGTGAAGAGATGATCACCAATTTGAGATTCTTAAATGAATATTCAACCTCAATTGGGTTTTGCCAAAGGTAATGTGTTTGGGTATAAGAAATGAAGTGCTCTTCTTCCTCTTAGGATGTCTTGAGCTTTCATATGACTTCATATGAAGTTATCACAGAAAGATTGATGTAAGAATATGTAGTAAAATCTTTCTTGATCTTATTCTCCATAGCTATCAATCCACAAACTTCCTGATGTGCCCCAATGTGGGGTGGTTCTTAACAGGGTTGTTTTGGGAAAATTTCTCTACTGCTTTAGCTTAAATTTGGGTTTACAAGGGATAAGCATGTGTTTGGAATAGTGAAATGATTGCCTTTCATCATTTCAATCCATATAATCATTGTGAATATCCCCTATTTCCTTCAGATGGGTTTTTTTTTTTTCAACTCACTTCTCTATTTTGACTTTGAGTGTATAAGGGATGTGTTTGGATATGGCTTACCTTTCATCATTTGAAGGTCCTTCCATTCGATTTGATCCAAACTTTTTCTATGAAATTTTTCAAAACCTTTTGTCAAATTATCTCTTTTAGGGAATTTTGATGCTTAGTGCACTTTCAAAGAAAGCATGTTTCAAAATTTTTTATTGAAACATTTTTGAGGTATTTTCCTTTTCAAAACAATTTGTTTTGTCATTTCGCTTGGGGAAGAAAAAATTTGATTCTTCTCTAAGAAAGGCAATTTCTTTAGCACATGCCATCATAATTTAGGGATACCTGATCAATTTACCAAGATCTCTCTTGTTTGTATGTTTTTGCTTTGGTTCCACTAGGGATTCTTCTTTTGTTGCTCTCTTTTCTTTATTTCTCTAGGGACAATGAAAAGAAAAGTATATTAAAGGACATCAATGAAAAATAGAATTGGAAGTGATACATCTTTCTATTATTTGATAACTCAATTGGGAATTCTGAAATCATCAACTGGTTCATCTTCTTTTTGCTTTCTTCTACAAAACAAATAAATATGTTCATAAAACGCATGGTATGCATAATACGCACATGTTCTAGAATGACCCGAATCTTTTCTTGAACATTCGTCTTCATTTCATGGGTAGAAAATCTTGACAGCATCTACATTTACAGGATAGGCTAGCTCTGTTCCTACCATGTCTACCCGAATCAATGCTCCTCCAGGAAGTAGCTTTTTCCATTGCATTTTATCGATTGCAATTTCAAGTTTCCTATAATTTCATTTGCAATTTCAATTCAGTTTCAATTTACATTTCTTTTGATGAAGATGTAATCGTGTTTTTCAATTCAATAAAAGTGGTCAAATGTTTTGTTAAGGACATGTAGAAACAAAACCAAACCTATGATGAACAGTATCCTCATTTGTGAGGCTTGAGGCTTTGGGTTTCTATATTACTCCTTATTGCGAAAATGATTTTAAGAGCAAGGAAGTCTGATGATATGAGGACTAGCTTTATCTTTATGTTCTTTCAAAACAAATTTCAAAATGAATTTCAAAAAAGTTCTTCATAGGACCATATGTGTTACTTACTTTGTATGCAATTACTAATCATGTTTGTTACATGTTAGGCATGAGCATTCACACATCCATAATAGGTTTATATGTGACCTAAATCTTTTTGAGAAGATTACTTGCGATATTGAAGTGGATAATGAAGATAAGGAATGGGTCAGAAATGAATGGATCTGTCATGAAGAATCAAAGTCACTCACGTTAGAGAAAACGATTATTGTTAATCTGGGTGATAAAGAGATTCCCAAAAAAGTTAAGATTGGAGAAAGTCTTCCTTCGGCAAAATATATATTTACATGGTCTTATGCTAACAGTAGGCCTTAATACAAGCATAATTGAATATGCTTGCCAATTGATCCAAATATTCCACAAAAGAAGCAAAAACTGAGGCGAATAAAGCCGAAATTGGCAAAGAAAATAGAGAAAGAAGTGATGAAATTGCTCAAAGTCAATTTCATCGAGGTAGTACCATATCCAAAATGGGTCGCCAACATAGTACCCGTAATGAAGAAAGATGGTCTGGTATGGGTGTGCATTGATTATCGCGACCTAAATAAAGTAAGCTATAAGGATGATTTCCCGCTTCCACATATCGATGTACTAATGGATAGCACTGTTGGGCTTGAAATATTTTCATTCATGGATGGTTTCTCAGGATATAACCAAATCCTCATGAAGAAAGAGGATAAGGCGAAAACATCCTTCATAATACCATGGGGAACATTTTGTTACAAGGTAATACCTTTCGGTTTGAAAAATGCTGGCGCCACATATCAAAGGACAATGGTAACTTTGTTCCATGACATGATGCACAAAGAAATCAAGATATATGTGGACGACATGATCGTAAAATCCAAACAAGGAGAAGATCACATTGATGTGCTTAGCAAGTTGTTCGAAAGACTTAGAAAGTACAAGTTGCGGCTGAACCCTAACAAGTGTATATTTGGGGCAAAGTCTGGCAAACTGCTAGGATTTGTGGTTAGTAACAGGGGAATCGAAATTGATCATTCCAAGATCAAGGCAATATACCACTTAAAGACTCCTTCTACGATAAAAGAAGTGAGATGCTTGTTGGGGCGATCAAACTACATTGTTCATTTCATATATCAGCTTTCTGAGACTGTTTAACCATTCTTCAAACTGTTGAAGAAAAATACCAAAGTAAAATGAGATGCGGAATGTCAACAAGCCTTTGACAAGATCAAAAAATATCTGGTAAGCCCACTAGTGTTGGTACCACCAATTCCTGGAATCCCACTGATTTTATATTTGACGATTTATTATACGTCGTTAGGAGCGGTGCTTGTACAAAGAAGACCAAATGATAGTAAAGAACAAGCCATTTATTACTTGAGCAAGAAATTTGCAACATTAGAAGTGAATTACCCAACAGTTGAGAAGACTTGCGTTGCATTGATTTGGGTATTACACAAATTAAGACAGTACATCCTTCATCATCAAATTTTGCTAGTGACCGAGAATGACCCGATCAAGTACCTTCTTGAAAAATCCTCCTTGGTCGGGAAATTAGCAAATTGCAAGTCTTGTTATTTGAGTTCGACATCAGAAGTTCATCCCAAAAGTCAGTCAAAGGATAAGTAATAGCAGATATGTTGCTAGAAAATTCACAGAATATTGCCAGTTCTGAAGAACGACTTGATGATCACATATTGACATTAGTCGACGACAAATGGATCATGTATTTTGATGGTACAATCAACTTATCTGGATCAGGAACTGGGACAGTACTGATCTCCCCAGAAGGCCAACACTATTCGGTTTCTACGAAATTGGTATTTCCATGCACCAATAATGTCGCTGAATACGAAGCGTGTATTCTCGGCTTACAATTAGCCCTTTCAATGAAGGTAAAAAGGTTACAAGTATATGAAGATTCTATGCTTATCATATTGCAAACAACTGGCGAATGGCAAACTCGAGATGCCAAACTAATTCCTCATCACAGATATTTAGAAGAGATGACAGAAAGTTTCGAAGAGGTCACATTCGATTATCTTCCAAGTGCTTAGAATCATTTTGCAGATGCTCTTGCAACTTTGTCATCCTTACTACAAGCTGAAGATGGTATATATATAAAACCACTGAGAATCAATATTCTTGAACAACCAGCTCATTGCATGATGATCCAAGCAGAGTTTGACAATTAACCATGGTATCATGACATCAAAAGATATCTTCAATCATGAGAATTTTTAGAAGAAAGCCAACCAAGTGACAAGAAATTTATAAGGAAGATAGCCAACAAATTTTTCCTCAATAGTCAAACCCTCTACAAGAAATCATTTGATTTAACTCTGTTAAGATGTATGGATACTACAGAAGCTGAATAGATCATGAAAGAAATTCATGAAGGTAAATGTGGACCGCACATGAATGGACATCTTCTAACCCGAAATATTATGAGATTGGGATATTATTGGATGACAATGGAATCGGATTGCATCTAACGTGAGATGTTGCCATCAATGCCAAGTTTATGGAAATAAAACCAATGCACTACCAAATGAGTTACATCAAATGTTCGAGTTATGGCCATTTTCAATGTAGGGCATTGATATGATTGGTCCCATCAACCCCAAGGCCTTAAATAGACACCAGTTCATCTTGATTGCTATTGACTATTTCACTAAGTGAATTAAAGTAAACTCCTACACGAATGTTACTGCAAAGAATGTTGCAAGATTCATTAGGCAGGACGTCATTGCTAAGTATGGAGTTCCAGAAGTAATAATTACGGACAATGGCTCAAATCTAAATAACAGAATTGTAAATGATTTACTTGAGCACTTACATGTCCGACATCTGAACTCATCTCCATATCATCCACAAATGAATGGAGCAGTTGAAGCAGTAAATAAGAACATCAAGAAGACACTAGCCAAGATAGCCGAAAATTATCGTGATTGGCACGAAAAGTTGCCATATGCTCTAATGGCATACCGAACTTCAATTCGAACATCAACTGGAGCAACCCCATTTTCCTTGGTTTACAGAATGGAAGCAGTGCTATCTATTGAAGTAGAAATTCCTTCATTAAGGATATTATCCTAATTGAAGCTTTCAGAAGCTAAGTGGATTCAACAAAGATATGAACAACTCAACATGATTGATGAAAAGAGGTTAAGAGCTATATGCCATGGACAAGCCTATCAAAGACGAGTGGCTAAATCCTTTAATTGAAAGATGAAACTAAGGAATTTCAAAATAGAGGATTTAGTAGTGAAGAAAGTCATCTTCAACAATTCAGATCCTTATGGCAAATTCAATCCGAATTATAAGGGTCCATATATTATCAAGAAGGTTCTTCTTGGAGGAGCATTGATTCTTGTAGATATGGCAGGAACAAAACTAGCCTATCATGTAAATGCAGATGCTTTCAAGATTTTGTACCCATGAAATGAAGTCGAACGTTCAAGAAATGATTCGGGTCACTTTAGAACATGTGCACATCATGCATATCATGCATACTATGCATTTCTTGAACATGCTTATTTGTTTTGCATAAGAAAGCAAAAAGAAGCAGAACCAGTTGATGATCTCATAATTCCCAATGGAGTTATCAAATAATAGAGGGAAGTATCACATCCAATTCTATTATCCATTGATGTCCATTAATATACTTTTTTATCATCCCTAGGGAAACAAAGAAAAAAGAGCAACAAAAGAAGAATCCCTAGTGGAACCAAAGCAAAAACATGTAAATGAGAGGGATCTTGGTAAATTGATTAGACATGTATCCCTAAATTATGAGAGCATGTACTAAAGAGGTTGCCTTTTTTAGAGAAAAATCTAACTTTTTCTTCCCCAAGCGAAATGGCACTAAATTGAACAAAACAAAACAAATTATTTTGAAAAGGAAAATACATTAGAAATGTTTCAATCAAAAATCTTGAAACATGCTTTCTTTGAAAATGCACTAAGCATCAAAATTCCCTAAAAGGGATAATTTGACAAAAGGTTTTGAAAAACTTCATAGTAAAAATTTGGATCAAATCGAATGGAAGGACTTTCAAATGATGAAATGTAAGTCATATCCAAACACTTCCCTTAAATACTCAAAGTCGAAATAGAGAAGTAAGTGAGAAAAACTCATTCGAAGGAAATAAGGGATATTCACAATGATTACATGGATTGAAATGATGAAAGACAATCATTTCACTATTCCAAACACATGCTTATCCCTTGCAAACCCAAATTTGAGCCAAAACAGTAGAGAAGTTTTCCCAAAACAACTTTGTTAAGAACCACCCCACATTGGGGCAAATAAGGAGTTTTGTGGATTGATAACTATGAAGAATAGGATCAAGAAAGATTTTATTACATACTATTGTATTAATCTTTCTGTGATAACTTCATATGAAGTCATATGGAAGCTCAAGATATCCCAAGAGGAAGAAGAGTACTTCATTTCTTATACCCAAACACATTACCTTTGGCAAAGCCCGATTGAGCCTGAATATTCATTTCAGAACCCCAAATTGATGATCATCTCTTCACACTGGAGCATGAGCATATGATCCACTTTAAGAAATAAGAAAAAAAAGGGTAGAACACAGAGTTCTTAGAATTCAAAAGATCAAAGACAAAAGAGACTGGAGCATGAAAAAGTAGTGTGCCTGGTAAAAGTAAGGCCAAATGCTCGAGAAAAATGAGAAAGAAAAGAGAGTGCAAAAGAAAGCTCAAAATGACAAAAGTCGTGATAAAGCAAAGTCAAGATCATGAGAGATCATAGATCATAACAAGTGAGAATGAGCAAAAGAAAAGAGATTGTGATGAATGATTAGAGGACTCTGATGTTCATAAAAGAAAAGACCTCTAGTGAAAAAAGAAGAAAAGGAAAAGTGGTGATGCCAAGAAGATCATCAATTTCATGAAAACTCTAAATTCAAACAAATGAGCGTTTTGAGCCTACCCAATACCAACAATACAATCTCTCCCCAAAGACTCTTCAGATTAGGATGTTGAGAGAAGAAACATGACTTTATGATAAGAAGCCATCACTCAAAGAAGTATATGCAATAATATCGTGTCTTATCCTCAAGGTTCTTAACTTGTAGACCCGAAGTCAGATATAATGAAATCCTTTTTCTTGGCCTCAGAATGCCTATCCTTTGAGTAGCCATTGACCAATCCAACATTACAATCCTCCGAAAGACCTCATTGGATCAATTAGATTGTATACATTACGAAATCTCCGAACACTTAAGGATTGGTTAACAGAGAAAAATTGAGGGATATCAGATAAATCCTCTTTCAATCGAATGAAGAAAAGACCAAGTTCATAGATCAAAACAAATCTTTTCTAATGAAGGTCTTCCGAACGATCATTTCAAACATTTCTTGAAAGATTGCAAGCATTTTGTTCAAATAACTTCTTGAAAAAGATATTTAATTGCCTGAAATGCATTTAATACAAAGAATGCATATTTCAAAACCAGGTATCAAAAGTTTTTGGTCAGGTTAAAACCAAGTTTTCAAACAGTTTGTAGTAAGCTAAGGAAAAAACCACATTTCAAGCAGTTTTGATTAATTTCAAAACTCCCTTTCAAATTAGTTTTTGGTCAACTAAAAAACCATGCAAAGGTTAGTGAAACCTCAAAATCACAAAACTCACGGTTCAGGCATTTATTATTTGAAGTCTTCCCAAAGTTCTACAGACGAGGAGCCTTTAGGCAATTTCCAAAGTCCTACAAGCGAGGAGTCTTTAGGCAATTTCCAAAATCTTACGGGTGAGAAATCACTTGGCAAGTCTCCAAAATTCAAGTCCTACTGATGATGAACCGATAGACAAATCTAAAGTCCTACAGGCTAGGAGCCTTTAGGCAATTTCCAAAATCCTACAAGTGAGGAATCACTTGGCAAGTTTCCACAAGTCCAATTGGTGATGAACTGCTAGGCAAATCCAAAGTTCTATAAGTGAGGAGCCCCTAGGCAAATTCAAAGTCCTACAGGCAAAAAGCCCTTAGGCAATTTAAAGTCGTATTGGTGAGGAACCATTAAGCAAATCCAAAGTCTTATAGGCGAGGAGCCCCTAGGCAAAATTAAAGTCATACTGGTGAGGAACCACTAGGCAAATCCAAAGTCTTACAGGTGATGAGCCACTAGGCAAATCCAAAATCCTCAGGCGAAAAGCCTAAGGTGTTCATGGTTCGTGAGTTAGTCCTTAAACCATGAAATCTGAATGACCATCATAATCATCACCACCATCAATTCATGCCATTGGATAAGCAACAAAGGAACTCTCACAAACAAGTAAATTTCTCTCCCTCAATCATTAAGAATCTTTGGATTAGATCACGGATTTCAAAAGCAAGATCCATAATCAATTGTTATGAAATTTCCATTTTATCTTGTTCAGTGAGTTGACTAAAAATTCAGGTCTCACATTGTCTTTGAGTTCAACCTCTAACGAGCTCAATCTCAAAGTGGGGCAGCTGTTGACATCTAACTTTTATCTATTTTTTTAATTTTTTCAAAAATTTCAAAATTAGGACTAGGAATCTTGGCCAAGCCTAGAAACCTATTTCGAAACCAAAAAAATATTTTTTTAGCATTTTTCTGCATTTTTCTGCATTTTTCCTTAATTTCTTTTAGTCAAAATAAGTGAGAAAATCAATAAAAATAGCAAATGGAATCATAAAATTCCATAAAAATAATCATTAGTCTTATTTTAAATCCAATTTTATGAATACATCATCAATTTTAGAAAATCTCAATCGGGTATGTGTTTTTCCCAAAATTGGGCAAAATTAAACCCAAATCGAACAAAAAATGCAATTAAATTTTTCTAATCATTTTTAAGTCATAGTGTCTTCACAACAAATAATTCTGGGACCTTAAATTGCATAATGATCGATCCAATTGCACAATTTGGCATAAAAACAAAAAATCTCCAAAAGTAGATTGAAAATTAAGAATTTTGAACATCAAATTGGGAATCGTGCCCAATATGAAATTGTAGAAATATGAGACCATCATTTCGAGGGTTAATCAGATGTGGGTAATTCAATTTTGGCATCAATTTTGACTAATCAGGTCATTAGAACATCAAATTGAATAAAAACCTATTAATCCGAATACAAAAATGTGAAAATCTTGGACACATTCATGACAAAATTTGGGGAAAATTATATATTTGGGTTCAGAATGTTATGAAGAATTCAATTTTGGGACTTAATTCCGAAAATTTGATCAAAATCAAGGTTCATTTGAATTTTTGGTCAAAATTAGGCTTGCTAGGTCGACCGGGTCAACCCGACCCGACGACCTGTCTTCTTTGCCCGGCTCGCCCAAAGAGCATTGAACCCAGAAAAAAAGCAGTTCGACTGCTTCACCAACTCAAGTCGATCAAATAAACACATGTTTAACTCGACCAACAGTTGTAGAATCTACAACTGTCTATAGCCGTCGTCGGAGATCAGTTACAACTGATTAGAAAATGGTGGCAACTGATTTTGGGCGGGAATTTTTTATGAACAAAAACTGAAAAAACAGAACATTAGGGGAGGAACCTGTTCGACAGAAAGCCAGAGAGAGAGAGGGGAGAGAAGGAGGTGAAACCTAAAAGAAAAAAGTGAGAGAGAGAGGGTCAAGAGTCCCCTCACGAGTGCTCGGTGTCGCCGTGAACGGTGGCGCACCAGCGAATCGTGATTTGGCTATGATTCTGCCCTCACTGTTCCAGTTCGCCCGGCTGGTCTTGCAGGTTTGAAACCGGGTAGTTTCCAGTTGATCTGGAGCTCTTCCGGCGAAGTCAAGACTACCGGGGTAAAGATCAAGTGTCAAGGAATAACTTTTGGGGTTGCGGATCGGTTCAGCAATTCCTTCTAGTCATCAAACGAAGCAGGTAAATCTCGTTCAAGGTCATGATTTTTTCCAGAATTCAAAGAAATATGATCTGATTCAATCCTGTTGTTTTTGCTATTTTCTTTGCGATTTTGTATTCCTGGATGTACAAAAATCTTTTCTAATCATAGTTACATTGTCATTAAATCATAAAAACCGAGCTAGCCACCCTTTGTGTCACGCCTTGACCCCACGGCACGCAACATCCTGCCTAACAGTCGAATACGTGCGATGTCCCAGGAAAGCATTGTCGACGTAACGCTTACACTTAGAGCATTGCACATGCGGAAGCAATAAATAAATAACACCCGTACATCAACCATATGAGACAATGGATAGCACCACATCAACAACGAGAATTATCAATATACATTTTGTATTACTATAGAAAACCTTTTTACAATATCCATTTATACCACAAAAGAAAACAACGGGAACAGTCAACGCCACTGAGGTCAAAAAGGGGAGTGGCTAGGGAGGTCGGACTAACAAAAGGGAGGGCTAATGCCAAAAAGTGTCAACCCTCACCACTAACTATGAACTAGGGAGTACCCTAAGGCTCCAAATCTGGATTTGATCCGGATGACTCAGAAGAACCATCGTACGGCCCCGACTCCGCAGAATCCATGCCCTCCGACTCAGACTCCTCATCTGAATCTATCTGCATAACCTCACTGTCCTATTCCGGATCCTGCTCCATGACCTCCGGCTTGTCCTCGAGGTCCATTGGCTCTAGATCGGCAAATAAAACCTTGAGCTCCTCATCCATAGCATCTAGCTCAACCTCCTTCAATCCATCGAAAATACTCCAATCAGGTGTAACCGGGGGATCTACTATCTTACCATCTGTGATCTGCGGCTTCATCACGTCATTCCCATCAAGCAAGATATCAAAAGTTCTGAGGGGTAGTCCCGTCTCCTCATGGGCATCTCTAAAACACAATGCTATGTACTCTTAGGTCTGATAGAATGACTCACCCACATTTACAAATACTGCAGAATGATATCTCACATATGCCTCCCCGCTCCCTGAGGGGTGCACACTCGAAGTCCGCTGAATCTAATGCGGAATCCCAAAAAATGGTGGCGATCTCGGCATCCTCAAGGCTGGGGGTCTGAAAATTTGGATTTATATAATCGTGAGATGAATCTCAGCGAGTAAAACCTCCTAAATCTAAACTAGGCTAACATGCACCACCTGACAGGCAAATACCAAACACGAACAATAATTCAATAACAAATAACACTTGATCTAGGCCAGGGGCCTAGATCACTCACCTGGCTGACCCTGTAGGTTAGGCATTTCATTATAATAACTACAGTACATACGCAAACACACTAATCATACGCACGTCATACACATGCCTATACTCATCAGTGTTTATACCGCATACCATTCGCCGAGTCTCACACACTCGCACAATAGCTCATGCATTCTTATGCATGCAAATGTCATCATCATGCCATGTTCTCAATCTGGCTCACATTGCACACTAGCTCAATGCTCATTTAATAGTTAGAGCTCGGCCTGCGTAAAATGCATTAGGTTTGACCTGTGCCATCCGCAATAGGTCCAATTCAATAACAACACTTCCTGGCCCACGTAAAATGCATCAGGCCCAATGTCTCTAGCCCTCGTAAAACACATCAGGCACAACACCGATCTCCATGGACCAAAATCCGCGTAAAACGCATCAGGTTGGCCGTCTTCCGGACGTACCGGGAAACATCCCTCGTAACACGCATCAAGATGGGTTCAACCCCGCATAAAACGCATCAGGGCATATAAGTGATCACATGCTCATGTCAGGCATGCATACTCGTACAATTCTCATCTCATGCCTCGCATACGAAATGTGTGACCATGCAATGTAATCCAATGCATCATGAGCAATAAACATAACTCAGGCACTCAGTCAATGATGGTCACAACACCGTGTCCAAATCACATTAACGTGCTCACTTGACCAATTAATACCGTGTGGCCCAATACACAACTCACAAATCGGCAATAACAAATCATGCCACACTTTGGCCAATCACACACCACACTTAGTCGGCCACACGAACACACGGCATGGCATATCACAATTGACACCAACAAACACAATTCAGACAATAATCAATCAACCCAGACATACTTGGCAATTCAGCCACTAAAACCCCAAATAGTCACTATTAGTCCAATGATTTACCAATGTGGACAACCATGATTCGGCCCTTCCTTGGCCTCAAATCCTACTACAAATCCGTCTGTTGATCCACCAAATCGCCACATAACAACCTCCACAAACCAGCTGGCCACTTACCCTTAATTGTACTAATTTCAAACTCGAACACCCTAACTCGTCTAGAAATGCGACACTAGCCTAATCTAGGTCTAGGAGGTGGTACTAACCTAAAATCCTACACTTCAACGTCAAACGAATCCAACGGAACAAGCGGTGGTCGAGCGACTCACGGCGGCGAGCGGCGGTGTTCACGGCGGCGATCGGTTCTCGGTGGTTTGGAAGGCAACTGAGGGCAATGATGACGTGAGGAAGAGAGACGGTCGAGTGGTCATGGAACGGCAGCGAAGACGCATGGTACTGAGGCGATCGGCTTGAGGCGTGGCCAAGCAAGGAGGAGAACGGGAGAGAGATGGATGAAAGATGATGGTCGGATCGGGATGAGGATGGTAGCGGCGGCACAGCGATGGTGTGTGGCGGTGGCGTGCTGGCGACGGCGGTCACGAACGGCGACGGAAAGAGCTCGGCGGAAGAGAGTGAACAAGCGAGAGAGATGTGGCCGGGGGAAGAGAAAGGGAAAAATGGGGAGAGAGAGAGAGTCAAACATGGTCAAATAGGGGTGCTTAGTAGATGACACATCAACAATCCAAGGGTTTGGGCCAAAATGCCCATTTAATCCAATGGCCTTGATTTGATCTAATCTAATAATTGAAGGGTAAAATGGTTGTTTCCATGGGCTGAATTATTGGGCTGAAATACTTAATTAAAATCCATAATTTAATACCAAAATTTAGCCCAAAATTTGGAATTAAACAAAATAGGGCTAGGGGCAAAATGGTAATTTTTTCATCCCGGGTCGAAATTCCATTTTTTGACCGTACCAACCCCAAATATGATTGGCCAACATAATATGACGTTGTCCTCGCGAAAATAGTCGTGCACGCCCTCGAAAATCAACATTGAAGTCCGGGTCCAATTTCGTGATCAAAACTCGCTCAATTTCAAATTTCAGGGCTCTCACTAACAGGCGGTTGTTTAGGGGTCACGCGTATCTACTTAGGGTTATTCGAGTCATGACGGTCTTGATCACCGAGAGAACAAGAGAAATTATCGCTAGTTTCGGAGGTCATGATCGTTCGGTTTAAGTTCGAGATTTGTTGGCCACGTGTACTTTCGGTCATATAGAATCACTTGCTATCTGATCGTACATCGTTGGCCTTGGCCAAACCAAATCCGTCATTTTCCTATGATCGGCCCACATTGACCCAAAATATTTGCTCGTCGTTTCTCAAATCGGTGCTCGATTCACGATCGGGTCCTTGGTCTACGCACCGTTTTCCTAATTAGTCATTCCCATTTGGTTAGTATCCCAAGAGTGATAAGCTCCGGGCGAGACTTACTAAAATGAAATGAGAAATAATATCAACTTTATTGATTTCGGAATTGAGTAGAAATTCGGGATGTTACACCTTGAACAATCTCGCCGGAGCTTACATATCCTCCCTGGAGCATTGCCGTGGCCCTAGGCCATTCAAGTAGGCCTTCTTTAAACCTTCTTGATGATTTGGAATTGATTTGAGACGATTTAGACGGCTAGGGCGATTAGTATATTGATCTGAATGCTAGTGATGTTGTCTAGCACAGTTTTGTGTTGGTATTTTTCAATCAGTTTTTTCGCCAGCCGATAAAGATCCGGCGGCGAATTTGTAGCTTAGGAATGATAGTCAGTATAGTGAAGTTGATATGGAACCTGTGAAAATGGCAAAAGGTCGTCGGGAGGCTCGCCGTCGATGAGCTCGAATCAGCGGTCTTGAGAACAAAAACTCATGGATGTTGCACACCAGATATTAGCCGAAATGCCACAATGGGCAGAGGGCAAAATGGTGTCGTTTTAGCACTGTCCTCGCTAGAGAAGGCGATCCAGTGTCGGTTGATTTGACTTTGCCGAACCGGTTTAAACTGGTCAGGCCCGGTTCACCTCTCAATGGGAATTTTAAAAAAAAATAAAAAATAGAAAATTCATAAAAATTCAGAAATTTTCAAAAAATTTAAAAAAATTCATAAAAGTTCAGAAATTTCAGAAAATACAAATAAAAAAATAAAAAATTGGAAAATCAATAAAAATTGAAAAATTGGAAAATTTGTAAAAAATCAATTCTCGATTTAAAAAAATCTTTTAGAAAAAAAAAATCAAAAATTAAAAATTTTGAAAATTCACAGAATGATAAAAAAAATCATGGCCAACCACAAAAAGTGAAATTTGAATTTTTAGAAGTGCCCAAGTGACATTTTAGAAAATTCCAAATTCATGGGTTATAACCCCTAAAAAACCCTAAAACCCTAAAAATGTGTAAATCATGAAATAAACAAGCTTTTAGAGCTCCATTAGGGTTTTAATGTTTTTGATTGATTTTCATTTTAGAGACCACTTAGGATTGATTGACTTGATTGACCTTGATTGTGCATTTAAAATTTGTTTGGTCTTTCCTGCGATTAGTGAGGATATGATTAATGGGTAAGTTTTGGAAATTTGCATGACACGTTAAACATTATATCGTTCTTAGGTACCAAAAGAACGTTAGGGATCTTAATTCATGATCAATAACGTAATCAAGTCCCTGTACTCAGAATCTCTGGTTTGTAGAATCATGGTATTTCTCACGTACCTTAATTGAGTTTCTAGTCTACTTACCAATAATGACTAGTGGCGAGTTCAAAATCACAAACTTAGACTAAATAAGAAATTATCTTCCACTGTCACGTGAGGTATGGTCTGGGAGAGACCCTTACACGGAAATATCTTTTTCGCGCACAAATCCCGAAAGCCCCCCAAAAGCACAGCGCAACACATGCTAATATATCTTGATATTCTTTGAGCAAATTTATAATTCTTTCGGCTTCTATTGATGGAAGATTTTCTCCAATCTTAGCATCTTTTGAATTCTTTTTATTGCTTAGATTAATAATGATCGTTTTCTCTAATGTGAGTGGCTTTGATTCTTCATGACGAATCCATTCCTTTTGACCCATTCCTTATCCTCATTATCTTCTTCAATATCGCAAGCGATCTCCTTGGAAAGATTTGGGCCACATAAGAATCTATTATAGATATGCGAATGCTCATGCCTAACATATAACAAACATGATTAGTAATTGCATACGAAGTAAATAATGCACATGGTCCTATGAAAAACCTTTTGGAAATTCATTTTGAAATTTATTTTGGAAAAATATAAAGACAAAGCTAGTCCTCGTATCATCAAATTTATTACCGGGAGTAAATCCATACTGGCATAGCACCTTTCCAGACATAATAGATGATGTTGAGAACTCTGAGGATTTTATGATGCAATCGACAGGGATTTACACCATTGAGATCATTTCAAAGGAATGATAGCTTGGTTCTTCTTTCACTTCAGGTTCAACATATGATATTGCACTCTCTTTGTAAGTGGTGAAATCCGTCTCCCCATGTACGGTGATCATCTTTCCATTAATGACGAACCTGACCTTTTGATGGAGACTTGAAGGAATAGCACCAGCCATATGAATCTAAGGTCTTCTGAGTAACAAGTTGAAAGTCCTTGGAATATCCACTACTTGGAAGTCAATTAGGAAAGGCATAAGGCCTATGTTTACCTCGAGCTCGATATCGCTAATAATGTCTTTCTGCATTCCATCAAATGAGTGCACAATTACCTTAGAAGGTTTGATAAGTTCTTCGCTAATTCCTAAGCGATGCAGTGTGCTTAGTGGACACAAATTAAGTGTGGAACCATTATCGATCAGCACACGTGATACCACTTTGCCTCGGCATTTGACGGCAATATATGGAGCTTTATTATGGGAATGCCCGTCGATTGAGAAATCTTCATCAGAGAAGGCAATTTGATCTTGCAGAAGAATAGTGCCAACAAAGTCTTCCAATTGTACTTCATTAATTGTTTCCGGGACATGTACTTCATTGAGAAGCTTCATAAGCATCGTTTTATGGCTTTCTGAAGTCTTGAAGAGATCCAACAGAGAAATCTGTGCCGGCATCTTTCTTAATTGTTCAATTTCCTCAAATTTGCTCGTCTTCATGACTGAAAGCAATTGTTTGACATCTTTTTCGGTTACTCCTTTCTTTTCGTGCTTACCTTCTTTCGAGACATAGTATCTCCCTGATCGGGTTATGGCATCAACTTCTTTAGGAGAGTAATCCCTAGGTACACATTTAGTATCAAACTCTTCTTTTGAAGGGAGATGGATGATCACAAGTTGTATTTCTTCTCCTTTAATCTTTAGTTGATCAATAGGAAGTTGGATAGTGATTGGTTTGACAAGACCTTCTTCCTCCTTATATTTATCTACCTCATCAAGCTTGATCAGAAATGGGGTAATCATGGATACCATGCTTCTGTTGGCTTCGTCAGCATCCATTCTAGCCATCAAGTGTGATCATTTTATTTGAAAATGCCCACGAAGGGGGTGTATATTTGACACTGTAATTATACCGGCCACTATCTTGACCTAGGAAATCAACAACTTCACCTTGTTTCCGTGCTTTGCGAGCAAATCGCCTGTCACCTCGGCGAGTCTTTTTCTCTTCTCGTCTTCATTCTCTTCGAGATTTAATTGGCCAATTGGGACCTCGTCCATGCCACCTGATCCATCAGGTACAATGTCTTCACTTTTAAATGCCCATGGTGGTGGAGTATATTTAACACGGTAATTATATCTACCGCCATCTTGACCGAGTAAGTCTATAGTTTTGCCTTCCCTGGATGATTTCTGGGTGAAATGCCTCTCACCCTATTGGACTTTTTCTTTCTTCTTTTCATCTTCATCTGTTTCATTTTTGAGCATTTCCTTCTTAGATAAAGCTTTCTCTTCAGGAAATATTTCGTCATCCATATCACCTCAGCCATCAGGCACAATTACTTCATTTTTGAACACCCATGACGGTGTAGTATATTTCACTTGAAAGTTATACCTCCCGGAGTCTTCTCTCAAGTTATCTACAATCTCGATTTTTATGAGCACTTCCTGACGAAAGCGAGCATCTCCTAATTGAGAAGCTTTAATCATGACTTCATATTCATCTTCATCGTTAGGCTTGATCATTGTTTCTTCATCTTTGATCATGTTTACTTAATTGTGTTCAGGAAGAGGATTTTGATGTACATTTGGTTCGGGCTCTTGGAAGTTCAATATCTTCTTGTCAATAAGCTGTTGAACCTTATACTTTAGAGTGGGATAATTATCTATATTGTGTCCCCTTTCTCTCATGTTATAGGTGCGGGTTTTTTATTCATCGTACCAAGAAAATCTTGCAGGATTGTCCCTTGGCACTTCTTTAGCCACCAAATGCCTTTTTAGAAGCATTCGTAATAGCTTTGACAAGGGTTGGGGCAACGGTGTATATTGCCTCACGAGCATTTTCTTTGGCTCGAACTATCTTGGGTTTTTCCAAGTGACATTTGATTATTTTGGAAATGATGCTTAATAAGTATTTGGGCTAGACACCATAGCCATTTCTCGGATGGATTCTTTGTCTTTTCTCTTGGAGTAAGGCTTTCGTGTTGCTGCTTCTTAAGCCTTCTTCTCTTTCAATCCCCATTCAATTCTCTCATCTACCTTTACCAACATGATGAATGTTTGACAGCCTGATACATGAAGCTTATCGTAATAATCAATTGGCAATGATTTTAGAAAGAGCTCAATGAGCTCGTCTTCACTTATGGCGGGTTTTACTTATGACGCAACAGCTTTCCATTTCTGAGCATAGGCTCTAAACCCCTTCATTATTTTGTTTCTCGGTTCTGATGAGATCTTCTCTAGTTGGGAGTACTTCAACATTAAACTTGTACTGGCATAGAAATTCTCCCGCCAAATGATCCGATTCAATGAACTCTTCTATGTCGAGGGCTGTATACCATGCGAGAGCCGCTCCTCTCAAGCTATCTTGAAATGTGTTAATAAGAAGTGGCGTGTTATCTGAATATCTTGCCATCTTATGGAGATAATATTTTAAATGGCTTTTGGGATAACCAGTGCCATCATACTTGCTCATGAATGTTGGTTCTTTATAATTTTTTGGAACAACCACCTTCGGATATGGCGATAACTTGTCGAACCTTTGAAGTTCATAATCTTAACTTGCTAAGCACTCTTCAATTTTGGCCAATCTCATGGCCTCTTCTTCATCCTTTGTTTTGGATATTTTCTTGGTCTGATCATTCTCTTTTAAATTTACTACCTCAGGCATAGTCTTTGGAGAATTTTCTCTAACCGGTTCTTTATTTCTAATTGGGTCTTTAATCGATGTTTCAGTAGCATTTGAAGTTCCCACATTTGGAGTAGTAGGATAAGATCCTTAAGATGCGAGAAGAAGAGCCTTCATTTATGCCATCATGGTGGCAATCTGGGTCATTTGGTTCTCAGTCTCAGCTAGTCGAGTATGAGTTTCTTCTTTCGCCATTCTTATTTCCAAGCGAGTTCGAGATCTTTTACCTTCCGTTGCCAAAAAACTTGCTCTGTAAAAAAGACCCGATGTTAGTATAGTAAAATGATCATGAAACCCTACATTCTTTTAATTGTATGGTTTCATGAGATTGCTAAGGATAAGAATTTTCATACAAGCCCTAGCCTTGTGTAAAATTCTTCATCAATGTCTTTCTCAAGCAATCATACAATTCAAAGAATTGTAATCCATGGTGATTCATTTATGTTTTGAAATCACGTTCTGAAATTATCTATGCATGTTTAGAAAGTGATCAACCCATCATTGCATATAAAATTTGAAATTGTTTAACATCGTGATTTTAAACTCAAATGGGAATCTAAATCATCTAATCCTAGGCTTTTTGCTAGCTAAGGTAGCTTCTACCTTTTAGTATTCCTCCCATTCCTTGGCTTGAGATTCCCATTCTTTGACATCGATCATGACCTCTTCAAGGACATAGGGTTCCACTCCATGCATGCTTGGAACAATATATTCTAGGACATATGTTGACACCTAATTTTTAGCTCATTTTTCTCATTTTTTCAAAAATTTCAAAACTAGGTCTAGAAATCTTGGCCAAGCCTAGAAACCTATTTCTAAACCAAAAAATAATTTTTTAGCATTTTTCTGCATTTTCCTTAATTTATTTTAGTCAAAATAAGAAAATCAAGAAAAATAGCAAATGGAATCAGAAAATTCCATTAAAATAGTCATTAGTCTTATTTTAAATCCAATTTCATGAATGCATCATCAATTTTGAAAAATCTCAATCGGGTATATGTTTTTCCCAAAATTGGGCAAAATTAAACCCAAATTGAACAAAAAATGCAATTAAATTTTTTTCAGTCATTTTTAGGTCATATTGTCTTCATAACAATTGATTTTGGGACCTTGAATTGTATAATGGTCGGTCCAATTGCACAATATGACATAAAAATAAAAAAATTCCCAAAATTTGTTTGAAAATTAAGAATTTTGAATCCAAATTGGGAATCATGCCCAATATGAAATTATCGAAATGTGAGACAATCATTTCTAGGGTTAATCAGGTGTGGGTAATTCAATTTTGGCATCAATTTTGCCTAATCAGGTCATTAGGACATCAAATTAAACAAAACCTTATTAACCCGAATTTAAAAATGAGAAAATCTGGGACATAATTATAAAAAAATTGGGGAAAAACACATTTTTAGGTTTAAAATGTAATGGGAAATTCAATTTTAGGATCAAATTTCAAAATTTTGGTCAAAATTGGGCATAATTTGCAATTTTGATCAAAACCGAAACTACCAGGTTGGACGAATCAACTCGACCTGACCCGAATAGTGCATCTTCTTCACCCTAATCGCCAAAATGCACAATAAACCCAGAAAACTGAATCAAACCCGAGACTTTATTGATCATTTTCTAACTATTTTGACACATTTTAATCGATTGTGCCAGTTGGAAAATGTCCAGCTGGTATCAGATGACCATTCCCAACCGATTACAAGTCGGTTTTAACAAATTTTGGGCGGGATTGTGATCAACAAAAATGGAAAAAACTGAGAGGAAAAGAGGAGAACTTGTTCGACAGAATGCTAGAGAGAGATTAGAGAGAAAAAGAGCGAGAAAGAGTGAGAGAGAATTCTAAAGACATGTAGAAAGTTCGAGGATCGAGTGATCGGCGTTTTCTCCGATGAGGAAACATCGGCAAATCAGCTCCAATCGTGATCCTCCATGTCCGGTAAGCCAGAGATGGAAGTGATCACGAAGGCCTGAAACTGGGTGTGTTCCGGCGCATCTAGACCTGTTCCGACGAAGCTATGGCCACCAGAGTGAAGATCAAGTGTCAAGGAACAACACTGCAGGCGCAGATCACCTCAACAATTTCGTTTAATAATCGGACGAAGAAGGTAAACTTCGTTCTTGGTCATTTTTTTAGAAAATTCCAGAATAGTGTCTTGGTTTGTTTGTGTATATTTCCTCTTGATTTTGTTATATTGATGCCTAAAACCTGCTCTAATAACTTTTTGTATGCTTGTTTGCACTTTGAATGGTTAAAAAATGCACAAATCAAGATGGTTACGCATTAAACCCCTTCGACGGAAAACCCGAAGCCTCGCCGGAGCATCGCCGAGGCCATAAGCCTATCAAGTCAGTCTGTTCTTACCTTGTTTGATGCTCTAGAAATCATTTTAATCGGTGTAGATGGTTAGGGCGCTTAGAATTAGGGTTTAAAGCTTGGAAAAACTTAGTTTGTTTAGTTATGACTTAGGATTTTTGAATCGGTTTTTCACCGGTCAATAGTAGTGTGCTAGTGTTCCGAATAGGTTAAATCAAGAGTAGAATATATGGAGATCACAAGGGTGTAATCAGAATGGTGAAATGGTCGCCGGAGGTTTGTCGGCGATAGGCTCGAACTGGTGACCTCGAAAACACTAAATACAGAATAGTGCCCACCATATCTTCAGCGAAATGCCGAAATGAAAATCCTTCAAAACGGTGCCGTTTTGAGCATGTGCTTGCCGGAGGAGGTGACTGGTGATCGGCACCCGGCGCCAGCAACACCTGGTTTGGCCAAGCCGAACCGGATCGAACCGGGTCGGTCCGATTCATCTCCCTAGCAGGAAAATTTGAAAAAATAAACAAAATATCACAAAAATCATGAAAAAATTAGAATTTTTTTAGAAAATCAGAAAATTAGAAAATTTCATAAAAATTTGAAAAATTTCAGAAAAATAGAAAATTCACAAAAAGTTAGAAAATTCGTAAAAATTCAGAAATTTTCAGAAAATTCATAAAAATTTAGAAAATTCGGAAAATACAAATAAAAATTTGTAAATTTTGGAAAATCAATAAAAAAATTGAAAAATTGAAAAATTCATAAAAATTTTCTGAAAACCATAAAAATCAGTTCTCGATTTAAAAATTTTTTTCAAAGTGAAATTTGACTTTTTGGAAGTGCCTAAGTGGCATTTTTGGAAAATTCCAAATTTAAACGTTATAACCCCTGAAAAAACCCCAAAACCCTAAACATGTGTAAATCATGAAATGAACAAGCTATTAGAGCTTTATTAGGGTTTGGGTATTTTGTTTGATTTTCATTTTTAGTGGCCAAATTAGGGTTGCTATGATTAATTTGCCATTGATTTAATTCTTGGGTGCTTAATTGTTTATTCATGATGAGATTAGTGAATTGACTTTAGGAATCCGTGTGACACGTTAGACATGCCATATCGTTCTTGAGTACCGAAGAGAGTTAATGGTCTCAATTTGGGATTGTTAGCGTAACCAAGTCCCTTATTCAGAATCTCTGATTCGTAGGATCGTGGTATTTCTCCCATACTTCGATTATGTTTCTAGTTAACTTATCGTAAATGACTAATGGCGACTTCAAGTTTAAATTTAGATTAAATAAACTCCGCTGTCACGTGAACTATGGTCTAGGAGAGACCCGTGCAAAAAAAATACCTACATTCTAGCACGCGAGAGTGTGGCGCGACAAGCTTGGCGACTCCGCTGAGGATCCTTAGGATTCTAGGTGGACTTGAGCCTAAAATAGAACGATATGTATGTATTTGTGCTCACGAGGGTCCCAAGTACGTTCCAATAATGATGTGTTAAATGGTGATACAGGTGGGAGGTATAAGGGGTGTAGTTTGTGCTTACCTTTGTTTTGTAGGATGATGTTAGGAATGTACATGAAATGACTACCTTAAAAGTGCTGTTTGCTTTTAAATTGATATACATGCTTTTAAATTGCCTTAGCACTACATCATATGCACACACTACCCGTGGCCCAACCTCGGCTACATTTAGGATTACCCTTAGAAGATATATGTTTAGGCGAAACTGCAAGTTGATTGCTCATGGAATCATTTAAATACAATATCGATCACCGAAATGGAATAATATTCTATTACTTTAGGCCGATTGCCTATTGGAATGGACTCCCTTGTCCATTAAGGTAGTGACCTTGAGCCTTTAGTATATCCCACTCTTTCAGGTGTCAAAACCTCGCTTGTTGCACATGCTTGTCTTTATGGTTGGTATACCTAAAACCAAACAAAAATGTGTTGGTAAGCAAGTGTCGTTCCATTTCTCTCATCTTTTTAATTATGCAAAATTAGTTGACACAATTTTGTTAAAAAAAATGCTCAAATGACAATTAATGTTTGGTCAAAATGCATTTTTATACTAGAATGAACAAATAGGGTGACATGCTCCATTTGGTCATATTTTTTCATTTCTAGATGGAATGTATAGGTCAATGGCGATTTTCAATGTAATTCAAGTAGATTGGATGCTCAAGATGTGACATGTACAATCCCATTTGCCAAAAGTCTATTTTTGATATATTCGAAGTTGTAAACCATAGGATAGAACTTTATGGTCAAAATGGAGTATAACAAAAGGCATTTGCGTTAAACATTGGTTTCATTCACATTTTCAACTATATGCTCTTTTAAGGTATAAATGGATTAGAAGTGACATTTGTATTACGTCATAAGTATGCAAATGTACTTTACATTAATATTTTCCATAAAAGAACATATAATTAAAATGGGGGCATTTAAAATTGATGTGAAATCCATGGTGATTAATAATGAACTTTTTTGCATAATTAGACTCGATGGGAAAACTATATATCTAAGTAGTTCCCATTCCACGAAAAGAGATCATGGCTTGTTGGAAGGACATGACAAAAGATAACCAAGTTTATATCCAAGATAGGTTGGTATATCTTATAGACTTGATCCATGTGGAGCATCAAGTCAGCTTGATCCAAGCATTGGCGCATTTTTGGAAAGTTTCCATTGCCACCTTCTAATTTGGAGAGTATGAATTAACATCGACTTTAGAAAAATATCAAGCCGCCATTGGAATTGATTCCAAGCCTAAGGTTGTAGAGTCACCTGTTGGACTTAATCTCATAAGCATTCTTGCAGAATTCCTTAACCTCAAAACTTCTAAAATCGAAAAGTTAATCAAATCAAACACGGTAAATTTCCATTATCCTTTCTAATAGCCAATTTTTCCAAACTTCCTAGGAAAATGGGAAACACTTCGGCTTGGGTTTTCTTTCTAGCCTTCTTTAGTTTCGTTCTATTTCCCGTATTTAGAACATGATTCAACCCTTTAGTTGCAATAATCGCGAGGCAAGCATGTCTCAAATGAGATTTCTCTAATATGCTTCTTGCCCAAACCATCATTTCCTTGAACACATATCAAAATCATGGAAAGGGAATCTTTCAAGCTTCTACGAGTCTCCTATCTCTATAGTTCATCTCACACATTCGATCTTGGTGTCGTTTCATGAACATTCGCGAAATTTGTTCGGCGATAAATCCAATTAAGCGATACATTCGTATCAAAAACAAATTACCAAAACAATCTTTCTTAGATTGGGCCAATTTCATTGGAGCCTTAACTTCTAATCAAATCCAATGACGAATCAATTGGCCAAAGATTGACAAGGCAAGGATTACAAGCCAAGAAGGGGACACGGTACTATTACTCGGGCTGAATGGGCGAGCCGACTATTATCCCTTGAGAGTTGTCAGACAATTTGGGATGCTTCAACAAGTCCGACCGGCATATAACCCTGAGGAGTTTGCCTTTGACATCCCAAGTGGAATTATACCCGAAGAAGAGAAAAAAGACTTTCAAGCCAAGGTTCACAAAATTTTCCTTTCTTTGGATAATTCACCTTCACAAGTAGTAGAATGGTCAAAGAACTTGGAAGGAGACATGGAGATTTATATGGCATCCAAGGAATACATCAAGTGGATGGAAAGTAAATGACCAATTGATATGGAGCCATACGTTCCACTGAGCTTAATAACGGATCTCAAGGAGGAGTATGTCCCAGAATACATTGTCCCACACGTGCCTGGAGTTGAGCCTTACATCCCCGAAGAAGTCGTGATTGATGTTGAAGAATGAGAATTTCAAATCAAGAAATGGAAGGACTACCACGGGGCGGAAGCTACCTAAGTTAGCAAGAAGCCTAGACTTGGATGATTTAGAATTCCCATTCGAGTTCAAAATCATTTTGTAAAGCAATCTTTGATTTTATATGAAATACTCATTTTTTAAAATCCATTTGGATAAATTCAAAGACATGATCACCATGGATTATAATTCTTTGAATGGTATGATTCATTGAGAAAAACATTGATAAGAAGTTTTATGCAAGGCTAAGGCTTGTGTAAAAGTTCTTATCCTTGTTAATCACAAGAAACTATACACTTAAAAGAATGTGGGTTTTCATATTCATTCCACCAATTCTAATATCCCGATGGTTTTCATGAAGCAGGTTTTCTAGTAACGGAAGGCAAAAGACCCCGAATCCGTTTACAAATTAAAATGGCCGAGGAAGAAATTCGTACTCGACTAGCTGAAGCGGAGAACCATATGATGCAAATGGCTACCATGATGGCATAAATGAAGGCCTTCATTGTAGCTGCGAAGGGATTTTATACTATAGTTTGAAATCCAAGAGCTGCAAATACCGTTGAAGTACCTGCTGAAGAGTCAATGAGAAGTAAAGAATCAGTTTAGGAGAATCCTCCAAAATCTGCACCTGAAATAATGGATCTGGAAGAAGACATTCGGGTTAAAAAGATATCCAAGGATGAGGATGTCACGCCCCGCGCCCTCCGCGACGCGCCACATCCCTCCTCTTGGTCGATATGAGTGCGACGTCCTAGGAACCATCGCCGACCCAACACCCAGCACAGAGATTCATACACAAGCGAAAACAAAACAAGTAATAATAATACCCGGACAGAAAACAATATTGGAACAAGGATAGCATAACAGAAATTACTGAATATAAAATATACATTTTTATACATATGCAAAAGCTTTTACAATATCCATTTACAAACAAAATACACGAACCCAAAATACATACAACAAAAGCGGACCACGGCCACCACACTGGTCAAAAAGGGAGAGGTGGCTAAGAGGACTAAATCCCAAAAAGTGTCAGTCCTCACTACACCGGAGAGGGAATCTATCCTAGGGCTCCCAGTTAGGGTCTGAGCTCGATGCCTCCGACGAACTCTCGGATAACTCCTGGTCCTCGTCAAAACTGGCTGCCTCGAACTCGGACTCGGTCTCCATCTCCGGGTCCTCATCAACCTCCATCGGCTCCTCGGCCTCCACATCCATCAGCTCCGGGGCCGGATCAATGATCTCGGGCTCATAATCTATTCCTCCCAGCTCCTCGTCCTCCTCTCCTAACTCTGGTCCCTCATCAATCTCCAAACTCACCTCCATATCTGAATCGGGGTCCAATATGTCACCATTGGGGCACTGCTGGTCTAACTCACCCTCCCCGTTAAACGGGATGTCCATAGAACAGAGGGGTCCGTACTCTTCTCCAAAGCGATCCCTAAAACACCACGCTACATACTTGTGTGTCTCAAAATGGGTGGTCCCTACGTCTACCCAGACTAAAGTGTAGTGTCTTAGAAACATCTCCCCATTCCCTATGGGGTGAACCGACATGGTATGCTCAAGATGGTGTGGAATCCCATGTCGCACCGGTGCATCGGGCACCTCTGGCATCGTTAGGGTCTAGGGTCTGAAAAGTTGGGTTATACAACCATGAGACGAATCTCAGCAAGTAAAACCCACTAAACCTAAACTAGGCTAACATGCACCTCCTGACGGGAACGAAAACACTCAATCAGACAACAATTATAGACCTAGGCCCTTAGGCCCAGATCGCACTTACCGGTGACCCTGCAGGTTAGGCAATTCAATATAACAATCAAGCACATCCTCGGGCATACACGGTCATACGTGCGTCATACGCATGCTCAAGCTCATAAATGCCTGGTTCACATTCCTATCATCGAGTTTCACACGTATTCATACTCGTCCATGCATTCTCATGTATGCCAATGCATCAAGTGGTACAAACGCGCGTATTTGGATTATAAGATGGAACCGCTTGGACACGTCCCATACCATGCCCAGCAATTCCACCACATAATCTAATACTCAACATATTTACTCATTATCTGATCTTTCCACAGCCCACTGGCCCAATAAATAACTCTTCGTGGCCAGCGTAAAAACGCCCCCGGCCCAGTGTCTCTAGCCTGCTACAAAGTGTATGAGGCGCAACACCGATTTCCTTACGAACCAAGTCTGCTACAAAGTGCATGAGACTGGTCGTTTTCCGGACACACAGGGCATCGTCTTGCTACAAAGTGCATGAAGACGAAATCGACCCGAAGGCCACGACCCGAAGGCCTTAGGTGATCACACGACACACTGCCCAAATTTTACCTGAACCTGGCGTCAAGCGCATCGGGCAATTATAGGTGATCACATGCTCATGGCAGACTCGCATTCTCGCATGATTTCATCACATGCCTCACACTCGGCACACACGTAATACGCAGCCATGAATGCTCATGCTCAGGCAATATGTAATACTCATGAGAAATCATCATTACAATTCAATGAATTCAAGTTCATCACATTGTAACATGCTCAATTGCCCAAGTCACACTCCGCACTAAGTCGATCATGCAATCACGCGACATGGCAAGGACCAAATAAGCATCATAACATACAATTCAATCAATTCGAGCATTAAAACCATTCAATCAATTACCCGGGCCATCCTAACGTCTCAATCGAGCTAATCCGGCAACAAATCAACATTTAATCCCTTGATTCCTCGTATGGACAGCTATCACTTAATCCCATTTCGGCCTCCAATCCACTTCTATTTCTCCTCAATCAACCAATAACATTATCCCGACACTTACCGATCAAGCAGTGATTTATAATCAACCTCAAACATGACGACGAGTATGAACGGCGGACGATGGCGACGGCTTCGGGCGAGCGACAGCGATGGACGGCCTCAGTGGTTTCACGGCCGGAAGAAGAGATAGAGCGGGATGAGAGGGAGAGTGGCGGTAGATGGTGGCGTTACGGCAGCGGCAAGGCATGGCCGGCATTGACGGGACGGCGACGGTGGATGGTGGAGGGCGACCGGTGTGGAGAGCAAGTGGAGAGGGAGAGAGAGAGAGGAGAGGGAGTGAGTGGCTTGAAGGTGAAGCAAAGTGAGGAGAGAGAGAGAGAGAGAGATGATGGGTTATAGTGGAGTGGTTGAAGTTAGGTGACAAGTGTCACCATCTTAGGCTCCTTGGACACTTCCTCCTTTGATCCAATGGTCTACATTTCTCCAAGCTCAATTATTGAAGTGCAAGATGGTCAATTCTCCCTCCACTAACACTCTTGTCTCACACCCATTAAAACCAATAATTAAAGCCCCTTTAAATCACCAAAATTCGGAACACATATTAGGGCTTAGGGGCAAAGTCGTCATTTGTCCGGTTCCGGGCCGAAATTTCATTTTCGACCAGACTAACCCCCTATATAAATGGCCAACCCAAATTGACGTCGTCCTAGCGAAACTAGACCAGTAAACCCTAAAAAATCAACTCTAAAGTCCGGATCAAATTCCACGATCCAACTAATTATATTTCAATTTTCGAATCTCATACTAACGGGCGGCTGTTTAGGGGTTATGCATATCGACCTAAGGTTATCTGAGTCGTGAAGGCCTCGATTACCGGGAGAACGAGAGGAATTATAGCTAGTTCCAGAGATAACGATCATTTGGTTTAAGTTCGGGACTGGTTGGCCACGTGCACTTTCGGTCTTACAGAATCACCTGCTATTTGAGCGTACATCGTTAGCCTCGGTCGAACCAAGTCCGTTACCTTCCGAAGATTGACCTACTTGACCCAAAATATTTCCTCGTCGTTTCTCGGGATCGGTGTCTAGTTCACGATCGAGTCATTGGTCCACGTACTGTTATCTTAGTTAGCCATTCCCATCTGGTCAGTATCCCAGGAGTGATCAGCTCCGGGCGAGACTTACGAAAATGAAATAATAGAATAGACTCGTTTTATTGATTTCCGAAAATTGAGTCGAAATTCGGGATGTTACAATTCTTCCCCCCTTACAAAAATTTTGTCCTCGAAATTTGCACTTTACACCATTTTACTCAAACAACTGGGGGTGCAGACATCACATGGCCTCTTCACTTTCCCAAGTGGCTCCTTCTGTACCGTGATGCTCCCAAACGACCTTAACCATTGGAATTGTCTTGTTCCTTAGCACTCGATCCTTTCTATCCTCGATTCTGACTGGCCTCTCCATATACGACACCCTGTCGTCGACGTCTATCTCTTCATATCTCAAAACATGAGTTAGGTCCGGTTCGTACTTTCTTAGCATCGACACATGAAACACATTGTACACTTGCGACAGATTGGGAGGCAAAGCAAGTCGGTAGGCCACAACGCCAATCTTCTCCAATACCTCGAATGGCCCGACATACCTTGGACTAAGCTTACCTTTCTTACCAAATCGGGACAATCCTTTCATCGGCGACACCTTGAGAAACACATGATCTCCAACTTGAAACTCCAAGGGTCATCTCCTCCAGTCAGCATAACTCTTTTGACGACTCTGGGCTGTTCTCAATCTATCCTAAATAATCTCAACGGCCTCCATAGTTTGTTGCACTAACTCTGGGCTAGTAATACTTCTCTCACCAACTTCGTCCCAACACAATGGCGTCCTACACGCTCTACCATATAAGGCCTCAAACGGTGCCATCTGAATGCTCTGCTGATAACTGTTATTGTAGGCAAACTCTACCAAATGTAACTACTCTTCCCATTTGCCTTGGAAATCCAATACACAGGCTCTCAGCATGTCTTCTAAAGTCTGGATTGTCCTTTCTGACTGGCCATCTATTTGCGGATGATAGGTCGTGCTGAACTGTAATCTCGTTCCTAATGCCTCTTGCAGACTTTTCCAAAATTTGACAGTAAACCTGGGATCACGGTCCGAAGTGATCGTCACTGGTACTCCATGAAGTCGAACTATCTGCCAAACATACAACTCTGTGTACTTTTCCAGTTCCAAGTCCTTTCGTACTGCTAGAAAATGCGCTGATTTAGTCAAGCGATCCACTATCACCCAAATAGAATTATGTCCTCTTTGACTGCGTGGCAATCCCGTTACAAAGTCCATTGTAATATGCTTCAATTTCCATTATGGGATCTCTAACGGTCGCAACAATCCACCTGGCTTGTAGTGTTGTGCCTTCACTTGTTGGCACGTCAAACACTTGGCCACATGCTTGGCCACGTCCTTCTTTATACCATTCCACCAATAGTGCTGCTTCAGATTCTGGTACATCTTAGTACTCCCTGGGTGGATGCTATATTGACTCCGATGAGCTTCACTTAAGATCTCCTCTTTCAGTCCTTTATCATTTGGTACACACAACCGTCCTCGAAATTTCAAAATCCCATCCTCTAACACTTGAAAATCTGACTTCCTCTTTACTGGGTCCATCTCAACTATCTTCTGGATCTCGGGGTCCGTAGACTGCAATGCCTTAATCTTGTCCTTAATTTCCGGTTCGATCCTTAAAACAGCTAGCAAATTCGATGCTTGGCTCATTTCAAACTTGAATTCTGAATCTCTGAGCCTCTCCAACAACGTCCACTCTTTCACCATCAAATGTGCGACGCTAGACTTGCGACTTAAAGCATCGGCAACCTTATTTGTCTTCCCTGGATGATACAAAATATCACAGTCGTAGTCCTTTAGAAGTTCCATCCACCTACGCTGTCTCATATTCAACTCTTTCTGCGAAAACAGATACTTCAGGCTCTGATGATCCGTCTAGATCTGAAACTTCTCTCTACACAAGTAGTGCCTCCAAATCTTAAGCGCGAACACTATCACTGCTAATTCCAAATCATGCGTCGGGTAATTCCTTTCATGGGGTCTCAATTGACGCGACACATAAGCTACCACTTTACCATGCTGCATTAACACATAACCAAGTTCTCTTAGCGAAGCATCGCTATGAATCTCAAATCCATCAGGTCCTGACGGAATAGTCAATACTGGAGCGGTCGTCAACTTATACTTCAATTCCTGAAAACTCCTCTCACACTTATCGTCCCATTCGAACTTGGTCTCTTTCTTCAACAGTCGTGTCAAGGGCATGGCTATAGATGAGAATCTTTCCACAAATCGTCTATAATAGCCAGTCAGTCGTAGAAAGCTCCGAACCTCCATTACCGACGTCGGCCTTGGCCACTTAGTCACTGCTTCGACCTTTGTCGGGTCCACAGAAATTCCATTTCGCGACACAATATGTCCAAGGAATGCTACTTTACTGAGTCAAAACTCGCACTTGCTGAACTTAGCATACAACGTGTGTTCCCATAACGTCCGTAATACTTCAGCCAAGTGTATTTCATGTTCCTCGGGGCTCTTCGAATACACTAATATATCATCTATGAAGACTATGACGAACTGATTTAGAAACTCCTTGAATACTATTCATCAGGTCCATGAAAGCGGCTGGGGCATTCGTCAATCCAAAGGGCATCACAGTGAACTCATAGTGCCCATACCTCGTCCTAAGGCAGTCTTCGGTATATTCTCCTTCTTGATCCTCAACTGATGGAATCTGGTCCTCAAATCTATCTTGGAGAACACTGCGGCTCCTTGAAGTTGATTGAACAAGTCATCGATCATTGGCAGTGGGTACTTATTCTTCACTGTCACCTGATTCAACTGACGATAGTCTATGCACAATCTCAACGTTCCATCTTTCTTTCTCACAAACAGAACTGGCGCTCCCCAAGGGGATGCACTAGGGCGAATGAAACCCTTGTCCAGTAACTCTTGCATTTGGACCTTCAACTCCTTCAATTCCGCTAAGGATATCCGATACGGCGCTTTCAAAATCGGCTTTGTGCCTGGCGCCAACTCAATCACAAACTCCACTTCCCGCTCGGGTGGCAAACCTGGCAATTCCTTAGGAAAAACTTCGGGGAAATTGCACACTACAGGTATATCTTCCAACTTAGGTTCCACCACTGTTGGGTCCACAACATTCACCAAGCATCCTTCACATCCTTCGTCCAATAATCTATTCACTTCGAGCAAGGAAATCCAAGGGGTCGAGACTCCTACTTGATTTTCCTGAAACTCAAAACTAGAACATCCTTCCGGATTAAACCGAATCACATGACTACTACAATCCATTACAGCCTTTTGCCGAACTAACCAATCCATTCCAACGATCACGTCAAAGTTGAACATGGGTAACATAGCCAAATCAATACTCTTTTCCTTATTCCCAATGACTATCCTACACTTGGGACACCCAAACAAGACTAACAGGTTATCATTCATCGGCGTCGACACACTAAGCCTAGTCTCTAGCAACACAGGTTCTATACCAACCAACTTAACAAACTGCTTCGAAACAAACGAGTGAGTTGCCCCCGGATCAAACAATGCATACGCGGCATGACCATAGCATAGATCCTTCCTTGAGCAGGCAGTCGACCTTGATTGGTTGGTGGGGGATTCCCTGTCCGATTCTCGATACGCGGCTGCTGCAGGGGTCCTTGGGGTCCTGAGGGACGCATCTGAGGACAACTGCGAATCTGATGCTCCCTGCTGCCGCACCTAAAACATGCTCCAAATCTATTCAACTGGGGATTTGGCTTTCCAATAGCCCTTCTCGCAGGCGGGGTAAAACGTCTATTGTTCACCGGTGGCCTCCTCACAAAACGACGGTTATCTCTACCCTGGGCAAACTGCAATCCTGAGGCGGCTGCCTTCTCCTGTTGGTCTCGCTCAATAATCTGGACCCGCCTATACATCTCTCTATAGTCCTTTATATCATGCGACAGAATCTGACTCCGGAGATTCGGCTTCATCCCGTCCCGAAATCTCCGAGCTTTGTCCCATGGGTTCTCTACCATAGTCGGCGCGAACTTCGCTAGCCTTGCGAATTCCGCCTCATACTGATCAATCGTCATCTGCCCTTGGCGTAGTCGCATCAATTCCATCAACTTGCTTTTTTGAGCGACTTCCGAAAAGTACTTTTCATAAAAACTTTCCACGAACACTGCCCAAACCAACTCCGTTCCTTCTGGAAACACTTTTTCCTTAGTAGCTCTCTACCAATCATTTGCACCTCTTGAAGCCGATACACGACTAACGTAACTCTCTCTGCATCGGTGTACCCTAGAACATCAAACACCTTCTCTAGTTCCTCTATCCAACGTGGGGCGGCTTCAAGGTCACTCTTACCATTAAACCTAGGCGGCTTTAACTTCAGGAACTGCTCTACTAACTGAGGCATCAGTCTAGCCCTTATCGGCTGAGCTTGTCCTTGCTGAGCCTGATTCCCTCCCTTGCCAGCAATCGCTGCGGCCTCAGCAGCCTGAGCATGGGCTGCGGCTCTTTCCTGCGCTTGCATACCCATAATATGTACTATCTCTCTCAGGGTCTCCATCACTTCCTCAAACCTTGGGTCCCTAGCTTCACGATATCCAGTGCTAGGCTGCCTCTGGGGTTCCTTGCCCCTTCGTCTACTCATCCTTTAGCCCTCGCTAAACACCTACCTGCTATAATTCCACTCGGGAATTAGAAATCTATCTCAAGCTATACTAACCTAAGGCCCCAAACAGGTATGGAACAACAACCAACAACCAGCATGCGACTTAGTACTAGCAACTTCAACACATCACTCGGGAGGGTTTATATACTTACCTCTGGTCCTGCCGCACCTGCACTAATGGGTCAGTTAATCAGAGAATCACTCAAGCAAAGCACAAACAGTCAGGAGGTACACTTAGCACACGAGGTCACCCTACTGTCTACCCTTGGTCTCATCGCTCCTTATCACTCCAGGCTTCGACTGAATTGGATCGAGCTGACCTTGCTCTGATACCAAATCAACGGGGGATGTCACGCCCCACGCCCTCCACGACGTCGCCACATCCCTCCTCTTGGTAGTGAGCTGGGAGATAGACGAGGGACCTGAGCTAGGAGAGGAGGATGAAGAGTTAGGAGGTGTGAACTTTGAGCCCGAGAATATGGATCCGGCCCTGGAGTCGATGGACGTGGAGGCAGTAGAGCCGATGGAGGTAGATGAGGACCCAGAGATAGAGACCGAGTCTGAGGCGATGAGTTCAGATGATGACCGGGAGCTGTCCGAGAGTTCTTTAGAGAAGTCGAGCTTAGACCCCGATTGGGAGCCCTAGGATAGATTCCCTTCCAATTTAGCGAGGACTGACACTTTTTGGATTTAGTCCTCCTTTCCCCTTTTTGTCAATAGTTCTTCCTAGCCGCCTCTCCCTTTTGGCTAGCGTGGTGGTTGTTACGTGTTATTGCTGTTGTACCTGGGGTTGTATATTTTGGCTGAAAATGGATATTGTAAAGAATTCCCTATATGTATAAAAGTGTATATTTTGTAATTAGTAATTTCAGTTATGATATCCTTGTTCTCATATTGTTTTTTGTCCGGGTATTACTATTTGTTCTGCTTCCGCTTGTGTATGATTCTCTGTGTTAGGTGTTGGGTCGGCGACGCGTCCTGGGATGTCACACTCAAATCGACTAAGAGGAGGGATGTGGCGCGCCGTAGAGAGTGCGGGGCGTGACAACTTCCGTGTTAAGTACACACCTCCACCCTGGGCTTTTAGAAATAAAATTATTGTGCTTGATGGATGGGGAGATAGATGAAATTCCAATCAACGAATTAAGTTTTGAGGAGAAAGAAGATTAAGACGAGAAAATGAAAAGGAAGGCTTGCCAAGGAAATAGACGTTTTGTTTGCAAAGCATGAAAACAAGGCAAAATGGTAGATTATCTGGGACAAGACAGTGGCCAGTATAACTACTATGTCAAATACACACCACCTTCATGGGCATCCAAAGATGAAAATATCGTACCTAACAGTTAGGGTGGAATTGATACTATTGAAGTTGACAAAAGCATGGTGTCCATGATTACACCGCTATTGATCAATCTTGATGAAGTAGATAAGCTTGAGGAAGAGAAGGATTATGTTGAACCAATTACCATTGAGCTCCCAATTGGTCAACTAAAGATCGAAGAGAAAGAGGTTCAGCTTGTGATTATCATTTTGCCTTCAAAGGAGAAATTTGATACCAAATATGTATCATGGGACTACACGTCTAAAGAAGTCGATGCAATAACTAGATCGGGAAGATGTTATGTCCCAAAAGAAGGTGAGCACGAAAAAAAAGGAGTAACTCAAGAAAATGTCAAGTAGTTGTTGTCAGTCATGAGGACAAGCGAATATGAGGTAATTGAGCAAATGAGGAAGATGCCAGCATAAATTTCATTACTGGATCTTTTCAAAACCTTAGAAAACCACAAAATGGTGCTTATGAAGCTTCTTAATGAAGCACATGTTCCCGAAACGATCAACGAGTGCAACTAGAAGATTTCATTGAGGCTATTCTTTTGAAAGATCAGATAGCATTTTCTGACGAAGATTTTCTAGTGGATGGCCATTCACATAACAAGGCCTTATATATTGCTGTCAAATGCCGGGGCAAGGAAGTATCCCACGTGATGATTGATAATGGCTCCGCAATTAATTTGTGTCCATTAAGCATGCTATATCGTCTAGGAATTAATGAAGAGTTCGTCAAGCCTTCAAAGGTAACTGTACGTTTGTTCGATGGGATGAAAAAAGATGTTATCGGTGACATCGAGCTGGAAGTAAATATAGGCCCTGTGCCTTTCCTGATCAATTTTCAAGTGGTAGACATTCCAAGGACTTTCAACCTACTACTGGGGAGGCCTTGAATTCATATAGCTGACGCCATTTCTTCTAGTCTTCATCAAAAAGTTAGATTTGTTATTAATGGTAAAATGATTACCGTGCATGGGGAGACAGACTTCACCACTTACAGGGAAAGTGCCATACCTTAAGTCGAGCTTGAGATAAAAGAAGAGCCCAGCTATCATTCCTTTGAGATGATTTCTATGATATAAATTCCCGTTGGTAGTGTCATGAAGTCCCTGGAACTTTCGGCTTCGTCTGTTATGTCTGGAAAAGTATTATGCCAATATGGATTCAACCTTGATGATGGACTTGTGACAAAAGCCCAAGGAATTAAAGAACCCATTATATCATTTGGCACAAAGAAAAAGTATGGGGTGGGGTATGAAGTCACTAGTAATCACTATGGAGGCCGAGGCCAAGGTCAAAAGAATCATGAAAGCCGTGGAAGCCGAGGTGATCGAGCCATTAACCTATCAACATAGAAGTGTAAGGCTAGAAAGTTAACCTATCATCAGATTCATATCAGAGAAAACTTTTTCTGGATCTCCCAAATTGCTTTCAGAAGAAAATTTACATGCAGAAGCAGAGTTTATCTTGCTGGATTTATTCGAAGAGGATGTTATTAGTATCGTTATAACTAAGGTGGAAGTTACCTATGTACTGAAGTAGGAAGATTCTCTTGAACTTTTGCTACAAACTTTTCTTTCCATTGCATTTTATTGATTGCCATTTCAAATTTCCTGTGATTTCATTTGCAATTTCAATTCAGTTGCAATTTACATTTCTTTTGATGTAGATATAATCGCATTTTTCAATTTAATAAAAATGATCAGATGTTTTGTTAAGGACATATAGAAACAAAACCAAACCTATGATGAACATTATCTTCATTCATGAGGCTTGAGGCTTTGGGTTCCTATATTCCTCCTCATTGCTAAAATGATTTTAAGAGCAAGGAAGTCTGACGATATGAGGACTAACTCTGTATTTATGTTCTTTCGAAACAAATCTTAAAATGAATGATTTTCATAGGACCATGTGTGTTACTTACTTTGTATGCAATTACTAATCATGTTTGTTACATGTCAAGCATGAGAATTCGCATATCCATGGTAGGTTCATATGTGACCCAAATCTTTCTGAGGAGATCACTTGCGATATTGAAGTGGATAATGAAGATGAGGAATGGGTCAGAAGAGAATGGATCTGTCTTGAAGAATCAAAGCCACTTACGTTAGAGAAAACGATCACTGTTAATCTGGGTGATAAAGAGAATCCCAAAGAGGTTAAGATTGGAGAAAGTCTTCCCTCATTAGAAGCTAGAAAAAATCACAGATTTGCTCAAAGAATATCAGTGTATATTTGCATGGTCTTATGTTGACATGCCAGGCCTTGATCCAAGCGTAGTTGAATATGCTTTGCCAATTGATCCAAGTATTCCACCAAAGAGGCAAAAATTGAGACGAACAAAACTGAAATTAGCAAAGAAACTAGAGAAAGAAGTGATGAAATTGCTCAAGGTCGATTTCATCATTGTAGTGCCATATTTAGAATAGGTTGCCAATATAGTGCTCGTAATGAAAAAAGATGGTCGGGTGTGGGTATGCATTGATTACCGCGACCTAAATAAAGCAAGCCCTAAGAATGATTTCCCGCTTCCACATATCGTTGTATTAATAGATAGCATTGCTAGGTTTAAAACATTTTCATTCATGGATGGTTTTTTATGACATAGTCAAATCCTCATGAAGAAAAAAGATAAGGCGAAAACGTCCTTCGTAACACCATGGAGCACATTTTGTTACAAGGTAATGCCTTTCAGTTTGAAAAATGCTGGTGTCACATATCAAAGGGCAATAACTTTGTTCCATAACATAATGCACAAAGAAATCAAGGTATACGAGGATGACATGATTGCAAAATCCAAACAAGAAGAGGATCATGTTGAGGTACTTTGCAAATTGTTGGAAAGACTTAGAAAGTACAAGTTACGGCTGAACCCCAACAAGTGTGTATTTGGGGCAAAATCTGGCAAAATTGCTAGGATTTGTGTTCAGCAGCAGAGGAATCGAAATTGATCCTCCCAAGATCAAGGCAATTTATGACTTAAAGACTCCTTCTACGGTAAAAGAAGTGAGAAGCCTGCTGGGGCGATTAAACTACATTGCCCGTTTCATCTATCAGCTTTCCGAGACTGCTAAACCATTCTTCAAATTGTTGAAGAAAAACGCCAAAGTAAAATGGGATGCAGAATGTCAATAAGCCTTTGACAAGATCAAAGAATATCCGGTATGCCCACTAGTGTTAGTGCCACCAATTCCTAGAGTTCCACTGATCTTGTATTTAACGATTCACTATGAGTCGTTAGGACTAGTGCTTGTACAAGAAGACCTAATGATGGTAAAGAACAAGCTATTTATTACTTGAGAAAGAAATTCACAACATTAGAAGTGAATTACCCAGCAGTTGAGAAGACATGCGTTGCATTGATTTGGCTGTTACACAGATTAAGACAATACACCATTTATCACCAAATTTTGCTAGTGATCGAGAATGATTTGATCAAACACCTTCTTGAGAAATCCTCCTTGGTTGGGAAATTAACAAAATGGCAAGTCTTGTTATTTGAGTTCGACATCAGAAGTTCATCCCAAAAGTCAATCAAAGAACAAGTGATAGCAGACATGCTGGCAGAAAATTCACAGAATATCGCCAGTTCTGAAGAACAACTTGATGACCACATATTGACATTAGTCGATGACAAATGGACTATGTATTTTGATAGTGCAACCAACTTATCTAGATCAGGAACTGGGGCAGTACTGATCTCCCTAGAAGGCCAACACTATCCGGTATCTGTGAAATTGGTATTTCCATGCACCAATAAAATCGCTGAATACGAAGCGTGCATTCTCGGCTTACAACTACCCTTTTTAATGAAGGTAAAAATGTTGCAAGTATATGGAGATTCTATGCTCATTATATTGCAAATAACTGGTGAATGGCAAATTTGAGATGCCAAGCTGATTCCCTATCACAAATATTTAGAAGAGATGATGGAAAGTTTTGAAGAGGTAACATTCAATTATCTTCCAAGAGCGCAGAATCATTTTGCAGATGCTCTTGCAACTTTGTCATCCTTACTATAAGCTGAAGATGGTATGGATATAAAACCATTGAGAATCAATATTCTCGAAGAACTAGCTCATTGTATGATGGTCCAAGCAGAGTTCGACAACAAAACATAGTATCATGATATCAAGAAGTATCTTCAGTCAAGAAAATTTCCTGAGGAAAGCCAACCAGATGACATGAAGTTTATAAGGAAGATAGCCAACAAATTCTTCCTCAGTGATCAAACCCTTTACAAGAAATTATTTGATTCAACTCTATTAAGATGTGTAGATGCTACAAAAGCTGAACAGATCATGAAAGAAATTCACAAAGGTGAATGTGGACCGCATATGAATAGATATCTTCTAGCACGAAAGATTATGAGATTGGGATATTATTGGATGATAATGGAATCAGATTGCATCCAACACGTGAGACGTTGTCATCAATGTCAGGTTTATGGAGATAAAATCAATGCACCGCCAAATGAGCTACATCAAATGTCCGAGCCATGGCCATTTTCAATGTGGGGCATTGACATGATTGGTCCAATTAACCCCAAGGCCTGAAATGGACACCGGTTCATCCTGGTTGCTATTGACTATTTCACTAAATGGATTGACGCAAACTTCTACACAAATGTTACTGCCAAGAATGTTGCAAGATTCATCAGGTAGAACATCATTGCTAGGTACGGAGTTCCAGAAGCAATAGTTATGGACAATGGCTTAAATTTAAACAACATAATTGTAGATGATCTACTTGAGCATTTCCATGTTCAACATCTGAATTCATCTCCATATCGTCCACAAATGAATAGAGCAGTTGAGGCGGCAAATAAGAATATCAAGAAGATACTAGCCAAAACAGTCGAAATTATTGTGATTGGCACGAAAGGTTACCATATGCTCTGATGGCGTACCGAACTTCAATTCGAACATCAACTGGAGCAACTCCATTTTCTTTGGTTTATGGAATGGAAGCTGTGCTACCTGTGACGTCCTGAATTCGACCTACTTCTGTAATCAATAAAAGGAATGCGTATCTCTCAGTTCATTTTAGTAAGCTTTGCTTGGAACTGATCACTCTTGGGATACTAACCAATGGGGAATGGCTAACTGGAAAAATGGTACGTGGACCCAAGAACTCAACCGTGAGTTGAGCTCCAATTCCAAGGAACGATGAGGGAATATTTTGAGCCAATCCAAGGAAGGGTGACGGATCGATTTGCTAGTAGTGTACAATCGGATCATAGGTGATTCCGCATGACCGATTGTGTATGCAACGAATGATCCCAAAACTTGTTCCAAATGATCGCGACCTCCGAAACTAGTGATGGACCCTCACGTTTTCTTGGAAATCAAGGTCACCATGACTTGAGAGATCCTAGGTCGATACGAGCAATCCCTTAAAAAAAGGCCGCCCGTTAGTAGAGGACAATAAAATCGCAATTGAGCAAAATGGATCGTTGAGTTGATTTCCGAACTTGAGTGTCCAATTTTACAGACGTATACGACTAATTTATTGGACGACGTTGCAAGACGCATAGCCAACCTCGGTATCACTCGGATTTGCCGGAAAAGTACAATTTGGTTCGGAGGTGGAAAATGACCGTTTTGCCCGTAGGATTAAGTGTGCTCATTTGAGTCAAGAAAGGGCAATTTGGGCATTGGGAAAATCCCCCTTTGGCCGAAAATTGAGGGTAAAAATACCCCTCTCTCTCTTGCCCTCTTTCCCCTTTTTGCCCTTGGTGTTAGTAGGGTTAACCAATTGTGGCCTTTAGATCAAGTGGGATGTAATGGGTACTTGAATTGTGGCCCTTGGATTAGGATGATAGTGGGGTGGGTAGGTTGGTCATTCTAACTAGAGTAGTTGACCTACCCCACTCACACAATCACAAAACACTCTCTCTCCATTCTCATTCACTCTCACCCTTACACTCTCTCTCTCCCTCACGTCAGGTCGAGCTTCCCCTCTCCTCCACTTGCGCGACGCCGTTGCGCCCAGCTAGCTGCCGTTCCTCCGGCCATCCGGTGACCAGGCGCTGCTGCTGCTTCTCACCTTCTCCACCTCCGTCGAGCTCTCTCTCTCTCTCCCGTTCTTCCCCTTTCCAATCAACACCGGTGCCACCACCACTAACTGACGTGACTAGCCACCTTGTACGCCACCACCCCGAAGCCTCGCCCCCACCGCCATACGTCGCCATTGCCACAGCTAGTGCTTGGTTTTCCGCTGCCTAGCCACCCATCCTCGCCGTGGGAGCCGCGTCTGTCAGGACCTGCTGCCCCGGCGTTGCCACTGCCGCTTGTTCGGTGCCCTCGCCGTGGGTGCCCTGCCCCGCCGTCACCGTTGCTCAGTCGTGTAGTTAGGACTAAGGGTGAGTGGAAACCCTAAACCCTATTTAGGCTCTTGTGTATTGATTAGACAAGTTTATGGGTTAATTAGGGAAATTTAGGTGTTAATTAGTGGTTGGTGAACAGGATTGAGGAAGAGGCATTCTTGATTGATTAAGATATTAGTTTAAGGGTGATTTAGAGATAAATAACAACTCGCATGGTGGCTGAGGGGTGTCGGCTTGATTGGGCTATGCTTTGCTAAGTTACGATTTAAATGTGGATTATTATGTGCGCTATGGTTGAATCATGATGTGGCTGATTTATGCTCGATTTAATTATTCGTGCAACATAGAGATGTTAGGGTTACCTCTTGGTGTGGCCGTGGTGTGATATTCATTGTGGGCCATGAACATGTTTAGTTTTAACATATTAAGTATGCATTATATCGTGGGCCATGACTGTTTTACCTTGAATAAATGACTGGTCATGTTGTTACGTTGATTCGAGCGATTAGAGTGGATTCAATTGATGCCCTGAATTCTGAATAGCATGGCCATGATTTCGTGCATATTGAGTAATAGCATAATATGTAAACCATGTGAATTTGTATGAGTATCATTGAGCATGGGGTCACCTAAAATGCCCTGAGATGTCGTTTACGCGGAGTTCAGATAATAATTGAAGAAACATATGTACGTGTGATCACATAAGCCTTAAGGCGTTTAACGTGGGGTATTGAACCCGTCGTGAGGCGTTTAACGCGGGACGATGCCCAATTTACCGAATGATGGCCAAACTGAGGCATCGTTCACATGGGTTATGTCATGAACTTAAGGCGTGTTATGCGAGTCCCGAGCAGTGACGGACCTGATGCGTTTAACGTGGGTCAGATATTAATTGGAATGGACATGTATGCGATTTATGCATTGGTGGGCGCGAGCGTGTGCATGACATGTGCTTGGGGCCTAGTGATGATGTGCATGTTCCTTGGCTGAACCTTTGTATTATTACTGTGCACCTAACCTGCAGGGTTGAACATGTACTTGATTTGGGCCTAAGGGCCTAAGTCGTTGGATTATTCAATTGTTTGGTTGATTGATTAGTTGTTTGGAGGTGCACGATAGCCTAGGTTAGGTTTAGAGGGCCTACTTACTGAGATTCGTTTTCACTATTGTAAATCTCAACATTTCAGACTCCCGACCCTGAAGATGGCCGGCGTACCATTGCGTTTTGAGATCCCGAACCATATAGAGTGTTCGGTGATCAAGTAACCCCTTAGGAATGGGGAGGCTTATATTAGACATTATACTATTGTCTGGGTTGACGAGGACGGGCCATAGCTTAAGGCCCATCTTTACCTAGGCTGATGCTTCCGGGACCAGTCCGGCTATTATGGTCCTTTTAGGACGTTTGATGTTCCGATCGACCGGCTATATCAATGGGACCTGTGGGCAACTAATGGAGAACTGGCGAGCCCCGATTCTGTGTCCGAGGCAGATTCCGATCCACAACCCATCATTATCGAGTCAGACGATGAGAGTATGGAGTGACAGTCGGATCTCGAGCCGGAGCTAATGGAGTTGGAGTCAAAGCCGGAAGAGGATTTCGAGGTGGTACCGGAACCTGAGGATGACCCCGAGGAGGAGCCACTAGAGACCGAGTCTGAGCTTGAGTCGATGGATTCCGAGTCCGAATCTTCTGGATTCGACTCAGATTGGGTTCCGCCTAGGGGTTAGCTTAAGGTTTAGCTAGCGATAAGGCCGGCACCTTTTTGGATTGAGCCCTATAGGTTGTTAGGTCTAACCTAACTGAGCCACGAGTCCCTTTTTGATGATGGTAGCTTGTTGATCTTTAGCCCTTTGTATGTTTCCATGACTGTTGATTGTTGTAAATCCTCTCGTGATTAATATAGTTATGTGTTTATGAAGTATGTTGTTGCTTTTGTTATGCTGTCTTCCGTTGCTATCTTAGTCATGTTTATTTATGTATGGTAGTGTGATCATTTCTGCATGTATGTATTCTCTGATCCATGATTTTAGGTCGGCGACGCATCCTGGGACGTCGCATTAATTCAGCCGAAAAGGGGTGTCGCGAGCTCGATGGGGTTTAGAGCGCGACATCTCCCGTTGAATTGGTATTAGAGCATGGCTAGCTCGATCCAACTCGATCGAAAACTAGAGTGATAAGGAGCGATGACCTCAAGTAGCTAAATAGGGAGACTTATGTGCAATGTGTACCTCCATACTGATTGATTGATTGACTGGTTGATTACTTGATTGTTGGAAATGACACGTAAAGTGCAGGTGCAGCAGGATCCGAGGTAAGTACGCATATCTCCTTGGTTGAAACCTCATGTTGTTTTGGGTCGGCGATACGTCCTGGGACGTCGCATTAATTTGGTAGAAGAGGGGTGTCATGAGCTCGACGGGGTTCGAGGCGCAACACTATCTGTTGAAGTGGAAATTCCTTCATTAAGGATACTATCTTAGTTAAAGCTTTCAGAAGTTAAGTGGAACCAACAAAGATATGAACAGTTCAATATGATTGATGAAAAGAGATTAAGAGCTATATGCCATGGGCAAGCCTATCAAAGACGAGTTGCTAAATTCTTCCACAGAAAAGTGAAATCAAGACGTTTTAAAGTGGATGATTTAATAGTGAAGGAAGTCATTTTCAACAATTCAGATCCTCGAGGCAAATTCACTTCGAATTATGAGGGTCCATACATTATCAAGAAGGTTCTTTCTGGGAGAGCGTTGATTCTTGTAGATATGTCAGGCAGATGCTGTCAAGATTTTCTACCCATGAAATGAAGATGATCATTCAAGAAAAGATTCGGGTCACTTTAGAACATGTGCATATCATGCATGCCATACATTTCACGAACATGTTTATTTGTTTTGCAGAAGAAAGCAAGTTTGAATTTGAACCAGTTGACAATTTCAGAATTCCCAATGGAGTTATCAAATGGCAGAGGGAAGTATCATTTCCCAATTCTATTTTTCATTGATATCCTCTAATGTGCTTTCCTTTTTACCATCTCCAGAGAGACAAAGAAAGGGAGCAACAACAGAAGAATCCACAATGTAACCAAAACAAAGACATGTAAACAAAAGGGATCTTGATAAATTGATCAGACAGGTATCCCTAAATCGTGAGGGCATGTGAAGTCGCCTTTCTAAGAGAAAAATCAAACATTTTTCTTCCCCAAGCGAAATGATGCTAAGGCCAAGCAAAAACAAAACAAAGTGTTTTGCAAAGGAAAATACTTCAAAAATGTTTCAATCAAAGATTTTGAAACATGCTTTCTTTGAAAATGCAATAAGTATCAAAATTCTCAAAAGTGGATAATTTGACAAAAGGCTTTGAAAAATTTCATAGAACAAGTTTAGATCAAATCAAATGGAAAGACCTTCAAATGATGAAAGGTAAGCCATATCCAAACATGTCACCTATACACTCTAAGTTAAAGTGTAGAAACGAGTGAGGAAAAACTCATTCGAAGGAAATATGGGATATTCGCAATGATTACATGAATTGAAATGATGAAAGGCAATTGTTTCACTTTCTCAAACATATGTTTATTCCTTGCAAACCAAATTTGACCCAAAGTAGTTGAGATGTTTCCCCAAAACAACCTTGTTAAGAACCACCCCACATTTGGGCAAATTAGGAGGTTTGTGGAATGACAATTATGGAGAAAAGGATCAACAAAGATTTTATTGCATACTCTTGCATCAATCTTTCTAAGATAACTTCACATGAAGTCATATGGAAACTCAAAACATCCCAAGAGGAAGAAGAGCACTTCATTTCTTATACCCAAACACATTACCTTTGACAAAACCCAATTAAGCTTGAATATTCATTTCAGAACCCCAAATTGATGATCATCTCTTCGCATTAGAGCATGAGCATATGATCCACTTTGATAGATAAGAAATAAAAGGGTAGAACATAGAGTCCTTAGAATTCAAAAAGATCAAAGACAAAAGAGTCTGGGGCATAAAAAAGTAGTATGCTTAGTAAAAGTAAGGCCAAATGCCCAAGAAAAATGAGCACAAGAAAAGAGAAGAAAAACATTCAAAAGAAAGAATGACAAAAGTCAAGTCAAAAGAAAAGTAAAAGTTGTGAAAAATCAAAAGTCACAACAAATTAATGATTGAAAAGATCTTGATGAAAATTTAGGGGACTCTTGTGTTCATGATAAGAAAAGATCCCCAATGGACAAAGAAAATGGTGGTGATTCCAAGAAGACTACCAGTTTCACAAAATCCTGAAGTCAAAAACAAGTGAGCCTTTTGAACCTACCCAATATCAACATTACAATCTCTCCCCAAAGACTCTTCAAATTGGAATATTGAGAGTAGAAACATGACTTTATGACAAGAAGTCATCACTTAAAGAAGTATATGCAATACTATCTTGTCTTATCTTCGAGGTTCTTAACTTGTAAACCCGAAATCAGTTGTGATGAAATCCTTTTCTTGGTCTCAGAATGCCTATCCTTTGAGTAAACATTGACCAAGCCAACATTACAGTCCTCCGAAAGACCTTATTAGATTAATTGGATAGTATACATTGCAAATATCTCTGAACACCTAAGGATTAGTTAAGAGAGATAAAATTGAGAGATATTAGAACAGTCCCCTTTCAATCAAATGAAGAAAAGAACAAATTCATAGATTGAAACAAATCCTTTTTAATGAAGGTCTTCCAAACGATCATTTCAAACATTTCTTGAAAGTTTGCAAGCATTTTGTTCAAATACTTCCTTGGAAAGGAAATTTGATTGTCTGAAATGCATACAAAGAATGCATATTTCAAAATCAGGTTTCAAAAGTTTTTGGTCAATTTAAAACCAAGTTTTCAAATAGCTTGTGGTAAGCTAAAAGAAAAACCACATTTCAAATAGTTTTGATCAATTTCAAAACTATTTTTCAAAATAGTTTTCGGTCAACTAAAAAACCATACAAAGGTTGTGAAACCTCAAAATCACATAGCTCACGGTTAAGATATTCATTATTTGAAGTCTTTCCAAAGTTCTACTGGTAAAGAACTATTAAGCAAATTCAAAGTCCTATTGGCAAGGAGCCTTCAGGCAATTTTCAAAATCCTATGGGTGAGGAATCTCATGGCGAGTCTCCAAAATTCAAGTCCTATTGGCAAGAAACCTTTAGGCAATTTCCAAAATTCTACAAGTGAGGAATCTCATGGCAAGTCTCAAAAATTCAAATCCTATTGGCAATGAGCCTTTAGGCAATTTTCAAAATTCTAAGGGTGAGAAATCTCATGGAGAGTCTCCAAATTCAAAATCCTATAGGCGAGGAGCCCCTAGGTAAATTCAAAGTCCTATAGGCGAGGAGCCCCAAGGCAAATTTTAAGTCCTATTGGTGAGGAACCACTAGGAAAATCTAAAATCCTTAGGCGAGGAGTCTTGGGTGTTTATGGTTCATGGGTTCGTCCTTAAACTACGAAATCTGAATAACCATCATAATCATCACCACCATCAATTCATGCCCTTAAATAAGCAATAAAGAAACTCTCACAAACAAGTAAGTTTCTCTCCCTTGATCATCAAGAATCTTTCAAGATGTGTTCCAAAAAGAGAACCTTTGACTAGATCGTGAATTTCAAAAGCAAGACCCTACTCAATTGTTGTGAAATTTCCATCTTATTTTGTTCAGTGAGTGAACTAAAAATTTAAGTGTCACCTTATCTTTGAGATCAACCTCTAACGAGCTCACTTTCAAAGAGGGGCAGCTGTTGACACCTAATTTTTAGCTCATTTTTTTTAATTTTTCAAAAATTTCAAAACTAGGTCTAGGAATCTTGGCCAAGCCTAGAAACCCATTTCTAAACCAAAAAATAATTTTTTAGCATTTTTCTGCATTTTCCTTAATTTCTTTTAGTCAAAATAAGTAAGAAAATAAAAAAAAAATAGCAAATGGAATCGGAAAATTCCATAAAAATAGTCATTAGTCTTATTTTAAATCCAATTTCATGGATACATCATCAATTTTGAAAAATCTCAATCGGGTATATGTTTTTACCAAAATTGGGCAAAATTAAATCCAAATTGAACAAAAAATGCAATTAAATTTCTTCCATTCATTTTTAGGTCATAGTATCTTCACAACAATTGATTCTAGGACCTTGTATTGCATAATGGTCAGTCCAATTGCACAATATGACATAAAAATAAAAAATTTCCAAAATTTGATTGAAAATTAAGAATTTCGAACATAAATTGGGAATCGTGCCCAATATGAAATTTGTCGAAATGTGAGACTATCATTTCTAGGGTTAATTAGGTGTGGGTAATTCAATTTTGGCATCAATTTTGCCTAATCAGGTTATTAAGACATCAAATTAAACAAAACCCTATTAACCGGAATTTAAAAATAAGAAAATTTGGGACACAATTACAAAAAAATTGCAGAAAAACACATTTTTATGTTCAAAATGTAATGGGAAATTCAATTTTAGGATCAATTTTCGAAAATTCGATCAAAATCAGGCATAATTTGCAATTTTGATCAAAACCGGAACTTCTAGGTCGGACGGATCAACCCGACCCAACCCGAACAGTGTATCTTCTTCACCTGGATCGCCAAAATGCACAATAAACCCAGAAAACTGAATCAAACCAGGGACTTTATTGATCATTTTCTAGCTATTTTGACACGTTTTAATTGATTGTGCCAGCTGGAAAATGTCCAGCTGGCAGAAGATGATCATTCCCAACCAATTACAAGTCAGTTTTAACAAATTTTGGGCAGGATTTTGATCAACAAAAATGGAAAAAATTGAGGGGAAAAGAGGAGAACCTATTCGACAAATGCTAGAGAGAGATTAGAGAGAAAAAGAGTGAGAAAGAGTGAGAGAATTCTAAAGATGTGTAGAGGGTTCGAGGACCGAGCGATCGGCGTTTTCTCCGACGAGAAAACGCTGGCAAATTGGCTCCGATCATGATCCTCCACGTCCGGTGAGCAAGAGACAGAGCTGATCACAAAGGCCTAAAACCGGACGTGTTCCAGTGCATCTAGACCTGTTTCGGTGAAGCCACGGCCACCAAAGTGAAGATCAAGTGTCGAGAAACAACACTGCAGGCACGGATCACTTTAACAATTTCGTTTAATCATCGAACGAGGAAGGTAAACTTCGTTCATGGTCATTTTTTTAGAAAATTCTAGAATAGTGTCTTGGTTTGTTTGTGCATATTTCCTCTTGATTTTGTTACATTGATGCCTAAAACCTGTTCTAATCACTTTTTGTATGCTTGTTTGCACTTTGAATGGTTAAAAAATGCACAAACCGAGTTAGCCGTGCATTAAACCTCCTCGCTGGAAAACCCGAAGCCCTCCCAGAGCATCGCCGAGGCCATAAGCCTATCAAGTCAGTCTATTCTTACATTGTTTGATGCTCTAGAAATCATTTTAATCTGTGTAGACGGTTAGGGCACTTAGAATTAGGGTTTAAAGCTTGGAAAAACTTAGTTTGTTTAGTTATAACTTAGGATTTTTGAATTGGTTTTTCATCTGTCAATAGTAGTGTGCCGGTGTTCCGAATAAGTTAAATCGAGAGTAGAACATATGGAGATCACAAGAGTATAATCGGAATGGTGAAATGGTCACTGGAGGTTTGTTGGTGACAAGCCCAAATCGGTGATCTCGAGAACACTAAATACAGAACAGTGCCCACCATGTGTTCGGCGAAATGCTAAAATGAAAATCCTTCAAAGTGGTGCCGTTTTGAGCATGTGCTCGCCGGAGGAGGTGACTAGCAACCGGCGCTGGCGACACCCGATTCGACCAAGCCGAACCAGGTTGAACCGGACCGGTTCGGTTCATCTCCCCGATAGGAAAATTTGAAAAAATAAAAAAATCATAATAAATAAATAAATAATCGCAAAAATCATGAAAAAATTAGAATTTTTTTAGAAAATCAGAAAATTTCATAAAAATTTGAAAAATTTCAGAAAAAATATAAAATTCACAAAAAATAGAAAATTCGTAAAAATTCAGAAATTTTCAGAAAATTTATAAAAATTTAGAAAATTTGGAAAATGCAAATAAAATATTTGCAAATTTTGGAAAATCAATGAAAAAATTGAAAAATTCATAAAAATTTTCAGAAAGCCATAAAAATCAGTTCTTGGTTTAAAAAAATTTTCCAAAAAAAAAATCAAAAAATTTTGAAAATCCACAGAATCATTCAAAATCATCGTGGCCAGCCATAAAAAGTGAAATTTGAATTTTTGGAAGTGCCTAAGTGGCATTTTTGGAAAATTCCAAATTTAAGGATTATATAACTCCTAAAAAAACTCTAAAACTCAAAAAATGTGTAAATCATTAAATGAACAAGCTATTAGAGCTTCATTAGAATTTGGGTATTTTGCTTGATTCTCATTTTTAGTGGCCAAACTAGGATTGCTATGACTGATTTGCCATTGATTGTGCATTTAATTCTTAGGTACTTAATTGTTTGTTTATGATTAGAGTAGTGAATTGACCTTAGAAATTCGTGTGACACGTTAGACATGCCATATCGTTCTTAGGTACCAAAAGGGTGTTAATGGTCTCAATTTAGGATTGTTAGCATAACCAAGTCCCTTATTCAGAATCTTTGGTTCGTAGGATCATGGTATTTCTCTTATACCTCGATTAGATTTCTAGTTAACTTACTGTAAATGATTAGTGGCGACTCTAAGTTTAAATTTAGATTAAATAAACCCCGCTGTCACGTGAGGTATGATCTAGGAGAGACCCATGTAGAAAAAATACCTCCATTCTGGCATGCGAGAGCGTGGCGCGACAACATATTCATCCATAGAATTCGGTATAACGCTCAACGGGACATATGGCTCGACATCAATTGGACGCTTATTTTCTATCCATTTGATGTATTTTTTAGAGGCCATGCAAATCTTCATATCTTCTTTCAAGCTTTTTAGCCACTCGATTATTTGTTTAAGTGGGTTATCCAAATATAGGATGATCTTGTGAACTTTGGGTTGAAGGCTATTCTTCTCCTCTTCGGGTATAGTTCCACTTTGGATGTTAAAGGTAAACTCTTCGGGATTCCATGTTGGTGGAACTTGTTGAAGTATTCTGAATTGTCTAATGACCTTTAGAGGGCAATAAGCTACTCCTCCACTCAAACCAAGCAATGGTACCGCATTTCGCTCTCGGCTTGTAATCTTCGCCTTGTCAATTTTTGGCTAGTTGATCTGCTATTGGATTTAATCAGGAGTTAGGGCTCTAATGAAATTGGCCAAATCTAAGAAAGATTGTCTGGGTAATTTGTTTTGGAGATGAATATATCGTTCAATTGGATTTATCACTAAACAAATTTTGCTAATGTTCATGAAACGACACCATGGTTGAACGTGTGAGATGAACCATAATGATAAAAGACCAATAGAAGCTTGAAAGATACAACTCCCACGATTTTGGTATGTATTTAAGGAAATGACAGTTTGGGCAAGAAGCATATTAGAAAAGTCTCACTTAAGACATGTTTGTCTCGTGATCACAACGACTAAAGGGTCTAATCCCGTTTTAGACACATGGATTAGAATAAAGCCGAAGAAAGCTAGAATGAATACTCGGGCTGAAGTGTTTTCCATTTCCCTAGGAAGTTTTGAAAAGTTGGTTACTAAGAAGGATAATGGAAATCTACCGGCAAAAGAGCACTACAAGTACCATAACTTGTGTACGACGCTCACTTTGGTGCCATTGTTTTTTTTTTGGATCACTTTATTGCTAAAATTTTTTAAAAACAATCACTTAAGTGCTAAAATTTTTGAAAAATGATCACTTAAGTGCCAACTCTGGTGCCGTACACAATTTTTCGCCGGAAATCTGACGTGGCATTTTTTTTTTTATTAATTTCTGAAGTTGACGTGGCTCGTCGGAGTTTCGCTGGAGATTGGCACTTAAATGATCGTTTTTCAAAAATTTTAGTACTTAAATGATCGTTTTTCAAAAATTTTAGCACTTAAGTGATCGTTTTTTAAAAATTTTAGCACTAAAGTGATCAAAAAAAATTTATGACACTAAGTGATCGTTTTTCCTCCGACTTGGCACCAAAGTGATTCGAAAAAAAGTTATGACACCAAAGTGAGCGCCGTACACAAGTTATGACACTTATAGTGTCCTTTTGCCAAAATCTACCCGTGTTTGATTTAATTAACTTTTCGATTTTAGAAGTTTTGAGGTTAAGGAATTCAGTTAGAAGGCTCACGAGATTAAGTCCAACGGGTGGCTTTACGACCCTAGGCTTAAAATTAATTCCAATAGTGGCTTAATATTTTTCTAATGTTGGTACCAATTCATATTCTCCAAGTTGGAATGTGGTAGTGGAAACCTCTCAAAAATGTGCCAAAGCTTGGACTAAGCTAACTTGATGTTCTACATGCATGAGCTTGAGAAGGTATTCGAGCCTTTATTGGACATAAGTTTGGCTATCCTTGGACATGCCTTTTCACCAAGCAACGAGCTCCTTCCGAGGAATTAGAATTACTTGGATGTATAATTTTCCCGTTGAGCTTAATCATGCAAAAAGATTGGTTATTAATCACCATGGATTACGAATCAATTTTAATGCCTCTATTTCAATCATATGTTCTTTTGAGGTAAGAATGAGGTAAAATACACTTGTGTCACACCCCGAACCCCTCGAAGCGCAAACATCCCATGTACCGGTCTAATTTTGCTGCGACATCCCAGGATGCGTCGCCGACCCAACACCCAACACAGAGCATAAGGCACATGCGGAAACAATAATTAAAGCACCCGTACAAAACAATATATGACCAAGGGTAGCAGGAACGACGAACAATTAAAAGCCTAATAATCAAGACTTGCATTGAACTTCAAACATATACAATGTCCACGATACACCAATACAAATCTCCAAACAAAAGCATGTCGACGGCCACTACTAACAAAATGATTAAGTGGCCAAGGGGGGTGGTCTAAGGTGGGGCTACAATCAAAGGGTTACTGGCCCGACCTAAGAGAGGCTAAGACTGATCCTAGGAAACTTAATCGGGATCATATCCTAATGACTCGGACTCAGCCTCGATTATCTCATCTTCCGAATCCATTTGCTCGACCTCGCCAACCAGTTCGGGATCCTGCTCTATGGGCTCCAGATTCTCATATGGATCGGGTACACCAAGCAACCTCTATCAAAAGTCTGAAAAATAAGGTTTAAATAACTATGAGACGAATTTCAGTGAGTAGGCCTCCTAAACATAAATTAGGCTAACATGCACCTCCCGACAAGCAAATCAACACAACAATGGATAATAATGTCAATCAAATGACCTAGGCCCTTAAGCCTGGATTGCTTACCTTGTTGACTCTGCAGGTTAAACAGTTCAATATAATAATCACGGCACGTACGTGGCACACATTTTCACACGTACGCCATACGCATGCTCATACTCAAAGTGTTCATCTCACATGCCATTCGCCGAGTCTTACACACTCATACACTGGCCTATACATTCTTATGCATGTAAATGTCATCATCATGCCATGTTCATTCTGGCGCACAATGCACATTGGCTCAATGCTCAATTATTAATTTATTACGACTCGAAAAACTTATCGGGTCCAGTGTCTATAGCCTGCTACAAAGTGCACGAGGCGCAACACCAATTTTGGCCCAGTGTGTCTAGCCTGCTCCAAAGTGCATGAGGCGCAATACTGATCTCAGCCCAGTGTCTCTAGCCTGCTTCAAAGTGCATGAGGCGCAACACTGATCTCCTCACAAACCAGAGCCAGCGTAAAATGCATTAGGTTGGTTGTCTTCCGGACGTACCGGGCATCGTCCTGTTTCAAAGTGCATGAGGACAGCACACCCCGCGTAACACGTATCAGGGTGAAATGTGATCACACATATACACACAGCTAGTTTTATCTGAATCCCGCATAACATGTATCAGGGCATAATTAAGTGATCACATGCTCATGGCAGGCACGCATTCTTGCACAGGTTTCATGCCCCACACTCAGCATACACATTGCGTGTCCATGCTATGCAACACAATGCAACATGAGCATCAATATAATTTAGGCACCCAACCAACTCAAAGTCACAAACACGTGCTCAAATAGCCAATCAATTGCCCATACTTATTCGCATAACATGCGCATTTGGCCAACTAGTACCATGTGGCCCAATACATAATTCACGCATTTAGGCAATAAACATTCACACTAATGATTGGCTGATCACACACCGCATTGCTCGAACACGTAATCAGGCGGCATGGCATTAAACAATTAAGCACAACAAAGTACCATTCAACCACTGAGTCTCTCAAACGAGGCACCACAAAGTATTATTCAACCATCGAGTCCCTCAAAACCCAGTTCTAACTGTAAACACCTCATTTTGTCACTTGAAGTTAGACAAAAATCAATCCGCCCGGTCAAGCCACTTGACCATTAAAATGCATCACATCCAGTACCCAAATCACTTTGGAAAACATTGAAATTTTTATAGGTTATAACCACAAATGTCCCCAACAATTTTTGTGAAGGAAGTATTTTGAAAATAGACCTGAAAAAATTTATAAAAATTTGAACAAACCGGAAGGTCGGGTGAACAGTAAATTGGGTAGTTTTGTTTCGGTCCAAAGATGGACTTCCGAATGGCCTCAAATGATTTCCAAAAATTCCCAAATTAAAGTATGTTACACTTAAAGATGTTCGGAACAACTTTCATGAAGAACACTTCTTTCGATTCGGACCACAATGATCACAAAAAAAAAAAAAAAAAAAAACAAAGCGCAGAGATACAGTAAAATCAGTAATTCGAGAATCATTAAACTTGCACCATTAAGCAAATCCAACTCATACACCCTCTAAACCAAGTCTCCACAGCCTTAAAATCATCCCTAAATCATCACCTTAGGCTCTTAAAATCACCACAACATCAGCCCCTACTAATTAACCCCTAAAACTTGTCCAAAGTGCACATAATCCTAATTAAGAGTTAAGATTTCCACTCACTAGTTTAAGGCTTCAAAAGTGGGCTGAACAAGGAGAGAAACGGGTTGAATAGCGGCTAGATCAAACCAGTTTAGCAGCGGTGCTCCGCCATCCTCACGGCAATGGACGGCGGCTTGGCGGCACAGCGCGGTCGGCGCTCCGGTGGTGCTCCAGCGTTCCACAACCGAAGAAGAAGAAACGAGGAAGAAGGTGACTGGCGGAAATGGAGAGAAAGGAGGAAGTGGCCGGTGTGAAAATGAAGATGGGGGAGAGATAAATGGGTCAAAGTGGGCTTATGGTCAAAAAGGTGGTGCCACGTGACGCGATCCTAGCCCTTAGACTATTTTGCCCTTTGATCCAATGGCTATTAAACACTTCCATCCAATAATTGAGGGGCTTTTTGGTAATTCAATAATTCTAATAATTATCCACAATTTAATCCAAAAAATAGTCCAAAATTCGGAATAAAAAATGACCTAGGGGCAAAATGGTCATTTTTCCGGTCTCGGGGCGAAGTTCCATTTTTCGCCCACACCTACTCCAAATGTGCGTGGCCAACATAATATGGTGTTGGAATAGCGAAATTAGTCGAACAAGTCATTGAAAATCGCCATCGAAGTCCAGGGGCAAAAACGTAATAATTTTTCATCCCCAGGTCGAAATCCCAATTTTCGACCATACCTACTCCAAATATGCGTGGCCACCTTAAAATGGCATCAACTTCGACAAATAGTCTCATACGGCCTCAAAATCAATATCGGAGTCCCGAAGGACAAAATCGTAAATTTTTCCAATTTTAGTCGAAATTCCAATTTTTGGCTGTATTAGCCCTAAACGTATGTGGCCACACCAAAATGATATTGGCCGTGAAAAATAGTCATATATGACCTCAAAAATCTGCATCTAGATCTAGAGAGGTAAAACCGTAATTTTTCACTTTCGGGCCGAAATTCCATTTTTCGACCGTACCCGCTCCAAATATGTGTGGCCACTCAAAAATGACGTTGTCCTCGCAAAATAGTTGCAAGCACTCATAAAATTTCGACATCGAAGTTCGAGTCCAATTTAGCGATCAAAATTGCTTAATTCAAAATTTTAGAGCCTCTCACTAACGGGCGACTGTTTAGAGGTTACGCGTATCGACCTAGGGTCACTCGAGTCGTGACGGATTCGATTACCGGGAGAATGCAAGGAATTATTGGTTATTCTAAGGTCACGATCATTCGGTTCAAGTTCAGGATTTGTTCACCACTTGTACTCTCGGTTGAGCAGAATCACCTGCGATCCGATCGTACGTCGTTGGCCAAACCAGATCCGTCACCTTTTGAGAATCGGTCCACACTAGCCCAAAATACTTCCGTTCTGTTTCTCAGAATCGACGCCCGATTCACGATCGGGTCCCTGGTCCACATACCGTTTTCCTAGTTAGCCTTTTCCATTGGTCAGTATCCCGCGAGGGGCTAACTCCGGGCGAGACATACTAAAATCAGATGAGAAATAATATCCACTTCGTCGGATCCCGAAAATGGGTTGAAATTCAAGATGTTACACTTGCATGTCTAGAAAGCAATGCAAATGTCACTTTAAGTCCGTTTATACTTTAAAAGAGCACATACTTGAATTCATGGACAAATTCAATGCATGATGTAAATGCCCAATCTGTCACACTCCATTTAGACCATAAGTCCTAAACTGTGGTTTACAACTTCGAATACATTGAAAGGAACAAATAAGCACTTGAATTACATGGAAAATCCACCATGGATCTATACATTTCATTTAAAAATGAAAGAATAGTTGTTGACACCTAATTTTTAGCTCATTTTTTGAAATTTTTCAAAAATTTCAAAATTAGGTCTAGGAATCTTCGCCAAGCCTAGAAACCTATTTCTAAACCCAAAAAAATAATTTTTTTAAATCATTTTTCTGCATTTTTCCTTAATTTCTTTTAATCAAAATAGGTGAGAAAATCGAGAAAAATAGCAAATTGAATCAAAAAATTCCATAAAAATAGTCATTAGTTTTATTTTAAATCCAATTTCATGAATACATTGTCAATTTTGAAAAATCTCAATTGGGTATATGTTTTTCCCAAAATTGGGCAAAATTAAATCCAAATTGAACCAAAAATGCAATTAAATTTTTTCTAGTAATTTTTAAATCATAGTGTCTTCACAACAATTAATTCTAGGACCTTGAATTGCATAATGGTCAGTCCAATTGCACAATTTGACATAAAAATAAAAAATTTCCAAAATTTGATTGAAAATTAAGAATTTTGAACATAAATTGGGAATCGTGCCCAATATGAAATTGTCGAAATGTGAGACCATCATTTCTAGGGTTAATTAGGTGTGGGTAATTCAATTTTGGCATCAATTTTTCCTAATCAGGTCATTAGGACGTTAAATTAAACAAAACCCTACTAACTGGAACATAAAAATGAGAAAATCTTGGACACAATTATAATAAAAATTAAGGCAAATTATATATTCGGGTTCGGAATATGATGGAAAAGTCAATTTTGGGGTTAAATTTGAAAAATTGGATTGAAATTAGGTTTAATTGACGAATTTGTACCAACCCGGGTCTGCAGGGTTAGCTAGGTGAACCCAACCCGACTTGGGTGGGTTGTCTTCTTCAAACGACTCAGCCCAAAGTGTACTAAACCTAGAAATACCAAATCAAACCTGCGACTTAACTGATCATTCCCTATCAAACTAGCACGTGTTAATTGGTTTGGCTAGCTGGAAGATATCCAGCTGGCACCGATTAACCACCTCAATCGATTCGAATTCGGTTCCAACAAGTTTTGAGTGCGAAATAGATCAACAAAAAACGAAGAAAAAACTGAAGGAAAGAGAGGAAGCTGTTCGACGAAATTCTAGAGAGGGAAAGAGAAATAAACAGAGCCAAACAAAAAAGAGAGAATCAGAGAGAGAGGGTTGTAGGTTCTCCCACGAGTATTCGGTGCCGCCCTAGACGGCGGAGCGCTGGCAAATCGTGAGTTGATCGTGACCTCCCCTCTCCGTTCCAGTTAGCTCGGTTGATCTCGAAGGTCTGAAATCGGGCATTTTTCGGCCATTTCAGACCTGTTCCGGCGAAGCCACGACCACCAGGGTGAAGTCCAAGTGTCAAGGAATAACCCTTGGGGCGCAAATCACTTCGACAATTTCATTTACTCATCGAACGAAGCAGGTAAATATTGCTCATGATAATTTTTCTTCCAGATTTCCAGAAAAACATTTTTACCTTAAAATGCATATTCGTGCGATTTTCTTGGAGATTTTGATTTTTTGGAAGTTCATAATACATTTCTGAGCATGTTTTTGTTGTTTGCTTGCATTTTGTGTCATTGAATCAATAAAACCAAACCGGTCATCACTGGTTAAATCTCGCCGGAGTATCACCGATGGCCTATGGTTGAACAAGTTAGTGTCTTTGATTCTTAGTGAATGTTTGAATGACGAATGAACACTAGAAACGGCTAGGACGTTCTGTGTGATGGTTTGAAATCTAAAAATGCTAGGTTAGAGCAGTGTTAGGTACGGTTTTTCTAACCGGTGTTTCACTGGCCGGCGAAGGTCCAACGATGTTTTGGTTAGACTAAATTGCTACTAGAACATGTGAACTTGATAATGGTGTAATTGGAACGGCGAGATAGTCGCCGGAAGGTAGCTGGCGGTGAGCTTAAAGTTGCGGCTTCAAAAATGTTGAAACGGAAACAGTGCATACCAGGTGTTTGCAAAAATGCTTTAATGAAAAACACCCGATACGACGCCGTTTCGGCGTTGGGTTCGTCGGAGGGGGTGATTGGGGTCGGCGTCGGCAACACCCGGTTCGGCCAAGTCGAATTGGGTCAAACCGGGCCGGTCCGGTTCGTTTCCCCGGCAGGAAAATTTTAAAAAAAAATTCTAAAAAAAATAAAAAATGAGAAAATTCAAAAAAAAAATATAAAAAATCACAAAAATCATAAAAAAAATTAAAATTTTTTTAGAAAATCAGAAAATTAAAAAATTTCATAAAAATTCAAAAAAAATTAGAAAATTAAAAAATTCACAGAAAATTCATAAAAATTCAAAAATTTTTCAGAAAATTCATAAAAATTCAGAAAATTTGGAAAAGACAAATAAAAAATAAAAATTTTGGAAAATCAATAACAAATTGAAAAATTGAAAAATTCATAAAAATTTTCGAAAAATTGTACAAAAATCAATTCTCGGTTTAAAAATTTTTCCAAAAAAAAAATTGAAAATTCACAGAATGGTCCAAAATTATCGTGGCCAACCATAAAAAGTGAAATTTAAATTTTTGAAAGTGCCCAAGTGGCATTTTTTAGAAAAATTCCAAATTCAGGGGTTGTAACCCCTAAAAAACCCTAAAACCCTAAAAAATTGTGTAAATCATGAAATAAACAAGCCATTAGAGCTTCATTAGGGTTTGGGTATTTTGATTGATTTTTGTTTTAGAGACCACTTAAGATTGATTGACTTGATTGACTTTGATGATGCATTTAATACTTGTTTGGTCTTTCCTGCCATTAGAACGCATAAGAATAATGGGTAAGTCTCGGAAATTCACATGACACGTTAGACATCATATCATTCTTAGGTATCGAAAGGGCGTAAGAGATCTTAATTCGAGATCAATAACGTAACCAAGTGCCCGTACTCAGAATCTCTGGTTCATAGAATTATGGTATTTCTCCCGTATCTCGATTAGGTTTCCAGTCTACCTTCCAATAATGACTAGTGGCGACTCCAAAATCACAAATTTAGACTAATTAAGAAATCACCCTCAACTCACGTGAGGTATGGTATGAGAGAGACTCTTACACGGAAATACCTCATTAGCGCGCAAATCTCGGAAGCCTCAGAAAGCACGGCGTGACAGACTTGGCGACTCCGCTAGGGATAATGAACTTTTTCTAAGTGGATTTAGGCCTAGATAGAACGATATGCTTATGTTTTGTGCTTGCAAGGATTCCAGGTACGTCCCACTAATGATAGTGTTAAATGGTTTTGCAGAAGGGTGTTATAAGGGGTATAGTCTTTGCTAACCCTTGTTTTGCAGGATAGTGTTGGGATTGAATGCGTTTTGAATGAATTTTGAAGTGTTGTTTGGTTATTAATTGCTACGCATGTTTTTAAATTGCTTTAACACTACACCATTAACACACACCACCCATGGCCCAACCCTGGCTACATTTAGGATTACCCTTAGAAGGCATGTATTTAGGAGAAACTATGGGCCGATTGCTCATGGGATCGTTTAAATATAATGCCAATCACCAAAGTGAAATAATATTTCATTACATTAGGCCGATTACCTATTAGAGTGGAATCCTTTGTCCATTAAGGTGATGACCTTGAGCCTTTAGTATATCCTACCTTATTAGGTGTTAAAACTCCACTGGTTGCATTTGCTTGTCTTTGTGGTTGGTATACCTAAAACCGAACAAAAAATGACATGGTAAGCAAGTATCGTTTAATTCCATTCTTTTTCAATTATGCATGATAGTTGGCATATTTTCAAAAAAAATGCCTAAATGACATTCAATGCTTGGTCTAAATACCCTTTTCATTTTAGAATGCATGATTAGAGCGTCATATTCCATTAACCATTCTTTCATTTTTAGATGAAATGTATAGGTCCATGCGGATTTTTCATATAATTTAAATACTTTTTTCAATATGTTTAAAGTTGCAAACCATAGTTTAGGACTTTATGGTCTAAATAGAGTACGATAGAATGGGCATTTATATCATACATTAAATTTGTCCATAATCTCAATTACATGCTCTTTTAAGGTTTAAACGGACTTAAAATAACATTTGCATTACTTTCGAGGCATGCAAATGTACTTTATCTCCGTTTTACCTCAAAAGGACATATGATTGAAATGGAGGCATTAAAATTGATTCGCAATCCATGGTAATCAATGACAAATCTTTTTGCATGATTAGACTCAATGGGGAAACTAGACATCCAAGTAATTCCCATTCCTCGGAAAGAACTTGTTGCTTGGTGGAAAGGCATGTCCAAGGATAACCAAAATTATGTCCAAGAAAGGCTTAGATACCTTCTCGAACTTATGCACGTGGAACATCAAGTCATTTTAGTCCAAGCTTTGGAACATTTTTGGAAGGCTTCCACCGCTACATTTCATCTTGGCGAACATGAATTGGTGCCAACATTAGAAGAATATCAAGCCACCATTGGAATTGATTCTAAACCTAGGTTCGTAGATCCACCCGTAGGACTTAATCCCGTGAGCCTTATAGCCGAATTCCACAACCTCAAAACTTCAAAAATTGAAAAGCTAATCAAATCAAACACGGATAGATTCCTATTATCCTTCATAGTGGACAACTTTTCAAAACTTCCTAAGAAAATGGGAAACACCTCAGCTTGGGTATTCATTCTAGCTTTCTTCGGCTTTGTTCTATTCCCCGTGTCTAGAACAGGATTAGATCCTTTAGGAGCTGTGATCGCAAGACAAGCATGCCTTAAATGGGACTTCTCTAATATGCTTCTTGCCCAAACCGTCATCTCTTTAAACACATATCAAAATCACAGGAAGGGTATCTTTCAAGCTTTCACTAGTCTTTTGTCATTATGGTTCATCTCACACATTTGACCTTGGTGTCGTTTCATGAACATTGGCGAAATTTATTCGGCGATAAATCCAATTGAGCGATACATTTGTATCCAAAGCAAATTACCCAAACAATCTTTCTTAGATTTAGCCAATTTCATTAGTGCCTTAACTCCTGATCAAATCCAATGGTGAATTAATTGGCCAAAGATTAGCAAGGCAAATATCACGAGCTGGGAGGGAAATGTGGTACTATTGCTTGGTTTGAGTGAAAGAGCAGCTTATTGTCCTCTAAGGGTTATTAGACAATTTAGGATACTTCGGCAAGTACCACTGATATGGAATCGCAAAGAGTTTGCCTTTGACATCCCAAGTGGAATTATACCCGAGAATGAGAAGAATATTCTTCAAGCCAAAATTCACAAGATCATCCTATCCTTAGATAACCCACTCATACAAATAATCGAGTGGCTAAAAAGTTTGTAAGAAGATATGAAGATTTGCATGGCCTCCAAAGAATACATCAAATGGATAGAAAATAAGCATCTAATCAATATTGAGCCATATGTCCCATTGAGTGTGGTACTAGATCTTGTAGATGAGTATGTCCCAGAATACATCGTTCCAAGCATGCATGGAGTGGAACCTTATGTCCTTGAAGAGGTCGTGATCGATTTGGAAGAATGGGAATGTCGAGCCAAGAAATGGGAAGAATACCAAAAGGCAGAAGCTATCTTAGCTAGTAAGAAGCCTAGGATTAGATGATTTAGATTTCCATTTGAGTTTAAAACCATGATGTCAAACAATTTCAAATTTTATATGCAATGATGGATTGATCATTTCCTAAACATGCATAGATAATTTCAAAACACGATTTCAAAACATAAAGGAATCACCATGGATTGCAATTATTTGAATTGTATGATTCCTTGAGAAAGACATTGATGAAGGATTTTATACAAAGCTAAGGCTTGTATGAAATTTCTTATCCTTGACAATCTCATGAAACCATACAATTAAAAGGATGTAGGATTTCATGATTATTTTGCCATGCTAATATCGGGTCTTTTTATGAAGCAGGTTATTTAGCAACGAAAGGTAAAAGACTTCGGACTCGCCTACAAGTTAAAATGGCAGAAGAAGAAACCTGTGCTCCACTAGCTGAAGTTAAGAATCAAATGATCCAAATGGTTGCAATGATGGCGGAAATGAAGGCTTTTATTCTCGTATCTCAAGGATCTCATCCTACTGCTCCAAATGTAGGAGCTTTAAATGCTACCGAAACACTAATTGAAGACCTAGTCAGAAGCAAAGAACCGGTTCAAGAAAATCCTCCAAAGACTACGCCTAAAGTGGTAAATTTGAAAGATGATGATCAAACCAAAAAGGCATCCAAAACAAAGGATGAAGAAGAGGCCAAGAGATTGGCCAAAATTGAAGAATGCTTAGAAAGTTAAGGCTATGAGCTATAAAGGTTCGACAAGTTCTCGCCGTACGCAAAGGTGGTTGTTCCAGAAAATTATAAGGAACTAGAGTTTGTGAGCAAGTATAATGGCACTGGTTACCCCAAAAGCCATTTGAAGTATTATCTCCGTAAAATGGCAAGATATTCAGACAAGGCGCCACTTCTTATTAGCACATTTCAAGATAGTTTGAGAAGGGCGGCTCTCGCATGATACATAGCCCTCGACATGGAAGACTTCACTGAATAGAATCATTTGGCGGGAGAATTTCTTCGCCAATACAAGTTTAATGTTGAAGTACTCCCAACTAGAGACGATCTCGTCAGAACTGAGAAACGAAAGAATGAAGGGTTCAAAACCTATTCTCAGAGATGGAAATCAGTTGCCTCACAAGTAAAGCTCGCTATAAATAAAAACGAGCTTATTGAGCTTTTTCTAAAATCATTGCCAACTAAGTATTACAACAAGTTTCATGTATCAGGCTGTCAAATATTTATCATGTTGGTAAAAGTGGATGAAAGAATTGAATGAGGTTTAAAAGAAAAGAAGGCTCAAGAAATAACAGCATGAAGGCTTTACTCCGGGAAAAAAGATAGAACCCATCGAGAGGTGGCTATGGTGTCAAGCCCAAGTACTCATCAAGCATCATTTCCGAAACAATCAAATGTTGCTTGGAAAAATTCGTGGCAATTCGAGCCAAATAAAAGGCTCGTGAGGCAATATACACCGTTGCCCCGACCCCTGTCAAAGCTATTACCAATGCTTCTGGAAAGGCATTTGGTGGCCAAGGAAGTACTAAGAAACAATCCTGCGATATTTTCTTGGTACGACAAGTCAAAAATTTGTGCTTGTTACATGGGAGAAAGGGGATATGATGTAGATAATTGTCCCACTCTAAAGTACAAGGTTCAACAGTTCATTGACAAGAAAATATTGAACTTTCAAGGGCCCAAGCCAAATGTACATCAGAATCCTCTTCCTGAGCACAATACAGTAAACATGATCAAGGATGAGAAAACAATGATTGAGTCTGATGATGAAGATGAATATGAAGTCAAGATTAAAGCTTCTCGATTAGGAGATGCTCGCTTTCGTCAAGAAGCACCCCTAAAAGGCGAGATTGTAGACAACTTGGGAGAAGACTCCGGAAAATATAACTTCCAAGTGAAATATACTCCACCGCCATGGGCATTCAAAAATGAAGTAATTGTGTCTGATAGCTAGGGCGGTATAGACGATGAAACTAGTCTCGAGAAGAAAGCTCTACCCAAGAAAGAAATGCTTCAAAATGAAACAGATCATGATGAAAAGGAGAAGGAAAAAGTCTGTCAGGGTGAAAGGTGTTTCACCTAGAGATCAGCCAGAGAAGGCAAAACTATAGACCTATTTGTTCAAGATAGTGGTAAATATAATTATCGTGTCAAATATACTCCATCACTATGGGCGTTCAAAAATGAAGTCATTATACCAAACGGATGGGGTGGCATGGATGAGGTCCCGATCAGCCAATTGAATCTCAAGGAGAATGAAGATCAGGAAGAGAAAAAGAAGAAAAAGATTCGCCGAGGTGATAGGCGATTTGTTCAAGAAGCACGAAAACAAGGTAAAGTTGTTGATTATTTGGGTCAAGACAGCAGTAAGTACAATCATCATGTCAAATATACACCTTATTCATGGGCATTCAAGAACGAAACAATCACACTTGATGGTTAAGGTGGAAAGGATGCTGACGAAGCCAACAGAAGCATGGTATCCATGATTACCAACATTTCTAATGAAGCTTGATGAGGTCGATAAATATAAGGAGGAGGAAAGTCACATCACACCAATCAATATTCAGCTTCCTATTAATCAGCTGAAGATTAAAGAAGAAGAAATACAGCTTGTGATCATTACTCTCCCTTCAAAAGAAAAGTTTGACACTAAGTGTGTACCTTGGGATTACTCTTCCAAAGAAGTCGATGCCATAACCCGATCGGGGAGATGTAATGCCTCGAAGGATAGTGAACACGAAAAGAAAGGAGTGACTAAAGAAGATGTTAAACAGTAGCTTTCGGTCATGAAGATGAGCGAATTTGAGGTAATTGAACAACTAAAGAAGATGCCGGCACGGATTTCTCAGTTGGATCTTTTCAAGACTTCAGAAAGCCATAAAATGGTACTTATGAAACTTCTCAATGAAGTTCACGTCCTAGATACAATTAATGAAGTACAATTGAAAGACTTTGTTGGCACTATCCTTCTGAAGGATCAACTTGCTTTCTCTGACGAAGATTTCTCGATTGACGGGCGTTCCCATAATAAGGGACTATATATTGCCGTTAGATGTCGAGGCAAGGATGTGTTACGGGTGCTGATCGATAATGGCTCCGCACTTAATTTGTGTCCGCTAAGCATACTGCATCGCTTGGGGATTAGTAAAGAGCTCATCAAACCTTCTAAGGTAACCGTGCGCTCGTTTGATGGAATGAAGAAAAACGTATTTGGCGATATCGAGCTCGAGGTAAACATAGGCCTTGTGCCTTTTCTAATTGACTTCTAAATAGTAAATATTCCGATGACTTTCAACTTGTTGCTCGAAAGATTTTTGATTCATATGGCTAGCGCCATTCCTTCAAGTCTCCATCAGAAGGTCAGGTTTGTCATTAATAGCAAAATTGTCACCGTACACGAGAAGACAGATTTCACTACCTACAACGAGAATGCGATATCGTATGTTGAACTCGAAGTGAAGGAAGAACCAAGTTATCATTCCTTTGAAATGAACTCAATTGTGCAAATTCCTGCTGATTGCATCATAAAATCCCCAAAATTCTCAACATCATCTATTATGTCTAGAAGGATGTTATGTCAGTATGAATTTACTCTTGGTAATGGTCTTGGATCGAAATCCCAAGGAATTACGGAACCTATCACTCTACTCACTACAAGGATGAGGTATAGAGTAGGTTATATTCCAAATAACTCTAAAGATCACCATGGAAGCCAAGGCCGTGGTTGAAAGAACCATAGAGGCTGTAGAGGTCAAGGTGATTGCCTCATTAATCCATTCATATGGAAGGGCAAGGCTAAAGAGATTCCTTGCCATCAGATTCACATCAAGGAAACTTTTCCTGGACGTTCCAAGTTACTTCAAAAAGAAGACTTACATGCAGAGGAAGAATTTGTTTCGCCAAGTTTATTCGAAGAGAATACCATCAACGTTATCATAACTGAGACGGAAGTTACCTACGCACTGGAGTAGGAATATTCTCTTGAACTTTTGCTACTAGCTTTTTCCATTGCATTTTATCAATTGCAATTTCAAGTTTCCTGTGATTTCATTTGCAACTTCAGTTCAGTTACAATTTACATTCCTTTGGTGTAGATGTAATCGCATTTTTCAATTCAATAAAAGTGGTCAAATATTTTGTTAAGGACATGTATAAACAAAACCAAACCTATGATGAACTGTATCCTCATTCGTGAGGCTTGAGGCTTAAGGCTTTGGGTTTCTATATTGCTCCTCATTGTGAAAAAGATTTTAAGAGTAAGGAAGTCTGATGATATGATGACTAGTTTTGTCTTTATGTTCTTTCAAAACAAATTTGAAAATGAATTTCAAAAAAGTTCTTCATAGGACCATGTGCATTACTTACTTCGTATGCAATTACTAGTCTTGTTTGTTACATGTTAGGCATAAGCATTCACACATCTATAATAGGTTTATATGTGACCCAAATTTTTCCGAGAAGATCACTTACGATCTTGAAGTGGATAATGAAGATGAAAAATGGGTCAGAAGGGAATGGATTCGTCATAAAGACTCAAAGCCACTCACGTTAGAGAAAACGATTACTGTTAATCAGGGTGATAAAGAAAATCCCAAAGAAGTTAAGATTGGAGAAAGTCTTCTCTCAGCAGAGGCAAAAAGAATCACAAATTTGCTCAAGGAATATCAAGATATATTTGTATGGTCTTATGCAGACATGCCAGGTCTTGATCCAAGCATAGTTGAACATGCTTTGCCAATTGATCCAAGTATTCTACTAAAGAAGTAAAAACTGAGGCAAATAAAGTCGGAATTGGTGAAGAAAATAGAGAAAGAAGTGATGAAATTACTCAAAGTCGGTTTCATTGAAGTGGTACCATGTCCATAATGGGTCGCCAACATAGTATCCGTAATGAAGAAAGATGGTCGGCTGTGGGTGTGCGTTGATTATCGCAACCTAAATAAAGCAAGCCCTAAAGATAATTTCCCGCTTCCACATATTGATGTACTAATGGATAGCATTGCTGGGTTCGAAACATTTTCATTTATTGATGATTTCTCAAGATATAATCAAATCCACATAAAGAAAGAGGATAAGGCGAAAACATCATTCATAACACCATGGGGCGCATTTTGTCACAAGGTAATGCCTTTCAGTTTGAAAAATGCCGACGCCACATATCAAAGAGCAATGGTAACTTTATTCCATGGCATGATGCACAAAGTAATCAAGGTATATGTAGACGACATGATCGCAAAATCCAAACAAGGAGAAGATCATGTTGAGATGTTTCGCAAGTTGTTCGAAAAACTTAAAAAGTACAAGTTACGGCTGAACCCCAACAAATATGTATTTAGGGCAAAATCTGGCAAATTGCTAGTATTTGTGATCAGTAATAGGGGCATTGAAATAGATCCTTTTAAGATCAAGGCAATAGATGACTTAAAGACCCCTTCTATGGTAAAAGAACTGAGAGGCCTGTTGGGGTGATTAAACTACATTGTCCATTTCATATATCAGCTTTCTGAGACTGCTAAACCATTCTTCAAACTATTGAAGAAAAATGTCAAAGTAAAGTGAGATGCGGAATGCCAACAAGCCTTTGACAAGATCAAAGAATATATGGTAAGCCCACTAGTGTTGGTACCACCAATTCCAAGAGTCCTACTGATCTTATATTTAACGATTCACTATGAGTCATTAGGAGCGATGCTTGTACAAAGAAGACCAAATGACAGTAATAATAAGCCATTTATTACTTGAGCAACAAATTCATAACATCAGAAGTGAATTACCCAGTAGTTGACAAAACTTGCATTGTATTGATTTGGGCATTACACAAATTAAGACTGTACACCCTTCATCACCAAATTTTGCTAGTGACCAAAAATGACCCGATCAAGTACCTTCTTTAGAAATCCTCCTTGGTCGGGAAATTAGCAAAATGGCAAGTCTTGTTATCTGAGTTCGACATCAGAAGTTCATCTAAAAAGTCAATCAAAGGACGAGTGATAGCAGACATGTTGGCAGAAAATTCGCAAAATATTGTCAGTTCCGAAGAACGACTTGATGACCACATATTGACATTAGTCGATGACAAATGGACCATGTATTTTGATGGTGCAACCAACTTATCTAGATTAGGAACTGGGCAGTACTGATCTCCCTAGAAGGCCGACACTATCCGGTATCTGCGAAATTGGTATTTCCATGCACTAATAACATCGATGAATACTAAGCGTGCATTCTCAGCTTACAATTAACGTTTCAATGAAGATAAAAAGGTTGCAAGTATATGGAGATTCTATGCTCATCATATTGCAAACAACTGGCGAATGACAAACTCGAGATGCCAAGCTAATTCCTTATCATAGATATTTAGAAGAGATGATAGAAAGTTTCAAAAAGGTAACATTCAATTATCTTCCAAGAGCTTAAAATCATTTTGCAGATGCTCTTGCAACTTTGACATCCTTACTACAAGCTGAAGATGGTATAGATATAAAACCATTGAGAATCAATATTCTTGAACAACCAGCTCATTGCATGATGGTCCAAGTAAAGTTCGACAACGAATCATGGTATCATGACATCAAAAGATATCTTCAATCAGAAGAATTTCCTGAAGAAAGCCAACCAGGTGATAGGAAATTCATAAGGAAGATAGCCAATAAATTCTTCCTCAATGGTCAAACCCTTTACAAGAAATCATTTGATTCAACCCTGTTAAGATGTATGGATGCTATAGAAGCTGAACAGATCATGAAAGAAATTCATAAAGGTGAATGTGGACCACACATGAATGGACATCTTCTAGCTCAAAAGATTATGAGATTGGGATACTATTGGATGACAATGGAAACAGATTGCATCCAACACATGAGATGTTGCCATCAATGTCAAGTTTATGGAGATAAAATCAATGCACCACCAAATGAGCTACATCAAATGTCCGAGCCATGATCATTTTCAATGTAGGGCATTGATATGATTGGTCCCATCAACCCCAAGGCCTCAAATAGACACCGGTTCATCCTGGTTGTTATTGACTATTTCACTAAGTAGATTGAAGCAAATTCATACACGAATGTTACTGCAAAGAATGTTGCAAGATTCATTAGGCGAGACATCATTGCTAGGTGTGGAGTTCCAGAAACAACAATTATGGACAATGGCTCAAATCTAAACAACATAATTGTAAATGATTTACTTGAGCACTTCTATGTCTGACATCTGAACTCATCTCCATATCGTCAACAAATGAATGGAGCAGTTGAAGCAGCAAATAAGAATATCAAGAAGATACAGGCCAAGAAAGCTAAAAATTATTGTGATTGGCACGAAAGGTTGCCGTTTGCTCTGATGGCATACCAAACTTCAATTCGAACATCAACTGGAGCAATCCCATTTTCCTTGGTTTATGGAATGAAAGCAGTGCTACCTATTAAAGTAGAAATTCCTTCATTAAGGACATTAGCCCAATTGAAGCTTTTAAAAGTTGAATGGATTCAACAAAGATATGAACAACTCAACATGATCAATGAAAAGAGAGTAAGAGCTATATGCCATGGACAAGCCTATCAAAGACGAGTCACTAAATCCTTTAATCGAAAGGTGAAATTAAGGAATTTCAAAACAAAGGATTTAGTAGTGAAGAAATTCTTCTTTAACAATTTAGATCCTTGTGGCAAATTCACTCAAAATTATGAGAGTCCATACATTGTCAAGAAGGTTCTTCCAAGAGGAGCATTGATTCTGGTAGATATAGCATGAACAGAACTAGCCTATCTTGTAAATGTAAATGCTGTCAAGATTTTCTACTCATGAAATGAAGACAATGTCGTGCCATGCTCTCACGTGTTAGAATGGAGGCATTTTTCTACACAGGTCTCTTCCAAGCCATACCTCAAGTGACAACGAGGTTTATTTGATCTAAATTTAAACTTGGAGTCGCCACTAGTCATTTACGGTAGGTTGACCAGAAATCTAATCGAGGTATGGGAGAAATACCACGATCTTACGAACCAAAGATTCTGAATAAGGGACTTGGTTATGTTAACAATCCTAAATTGAGACCAGTAACGCCCTTTCGATACCTAAGAACGATATGGTATGTCTAATGTGTCACAAGGATTCCTAAGGTTAATTCACTAATCTAATCATGAACAAACAATTAAGCATTCAAGAATTAAATGCACAATCAATGGCAAATCAATCATAGCAACCCTAATTTGATCACTAAAAATGAAAAATCAAGCAAAATACCCAAACCCTAATGAAACTCTAACAGCTTGTTCATTTCATGATTTACATATTTTTAGGGTTTTAGGGTTTTTTAGGGATTATAACCCTTAAATTTGGAATTTTCCATAAATTCCACTTAGGCACTTCCAAAAATTCAAACTTCACTTTTTATGGCTGGTCACGATAATTTTAAATGATTATGTGGATTTTCAAAATTTTTGATTTTTTGAAATTTTTTTTTCTAAATGCCATTTGGGCACTTCCAAAAAATTCAAATTTCACTTTCTTTATAGCGGGCCACGATGATTTTGGACCTTTTTGTGAATTTTCAATTTTTTTTTGGAAAAATTTTTAAATCAAGAATTGATTTTTTTATGATTTTCTAAAAATTTTTATGAATTTTTCGATTTTTTCAATTTTTTATTTTTCTGAATTTGTATATTTGTATATTTTCTATTTTCTGAATTTTTTTCGAATTTTTCCGAATTTTTTTAATTTTTTTTATGAATTTTCTGCAATTTTTGAATTTTTATGAATTTTTAAATTTTTTTCTCTTTTTTTTAAAAATTTTGCTGCCGGGGAACGGACCTGTTCGACCCGGTTCGGCTTGGCTAAACCGGACATCGCCAGTGCCAGTCGCCAATCACCCCTCCCGCGAACCCAATGCTGAAACAGCGCAATATTGGGCCATTTCTATTGAAGCATTTTTGCAAACACCTGGTATGCATTGATTTGAGTTTATTGTTTTAGAGGTCGTGACTTTGAGCTTACTGCCGGTAACCTTTCGGCGACTACCTCGCCGTTCCGCTTGCACCATCATTGAGTTCACATGTTCTAATATCAATCTAGCCTAATTAGGTCGCTGCCGGATGTTCGCCGGTTGGTGAAAAATCAGTCCAAAAGCCCTAACTTGTAAACTGTTCACGCATGGTTTCCAGAATACAAATCTCGATCTTGATTGCCCTAGCTGTCTATATCGAGTCTAATGATTATCAAAAACATCAAACAAAGTTGAGAAAGGCTAACTTGGGCGGCCATTTGCCGTGGGTGATGCTCCAGCGAAGCTTCAACGTTTCCGGCGAAGGGGTTTAATGCACGGCCGAGGTGGTTTATGCATATTTTTCAATAAAAAATGCAATCAAACAAAGTAAAACTTGGTTAGAACACATCTTAGGCATCTAATATACTAAAACCATAGAAAAAAACATGCACAAATGAAACGAAATACTATTCTGGAATTTCTGGAAAACAATGATCATGAACGATATTTACCTTCTTCGTCCAATGATTAAATGAAATTGTTGAAGTAATCCACGCCTGCAGTGTTGTTTCTTAACATTTGGTCTTCACTTCAATGGCCATAGCTTCACTGGAATAGGTTTAGATATGCCGACCGAGCTTCGTTTTCAAGCCTTCCGGACCAGCTCCGTTCTGGTTCACCCGAGGAAGAAATCCTCCCTAGATGGTCAATTTGCCGGCGCCGTTCAATCGACCGGCGTCGATCACTCGACCTAGGGATCTCCACTCCTCTCTCTCTCTAGATTTCACACTATTTCTTTCTCTTTCTCTCTCTTCTCCCTCTTCGGAATTTCATATTAGGCACGATTCCCAATATAGGTTCAAAATTCTTAATTTTCAATGTAATTCTGGGGATTTTTGATTTTTATGTCAAATTGTGCAATTAGACCGACCATTATATAATTCAAGGTCCCAGAATCATTTGTTGTGAAGACACTATGACTTAAAATGACTAGAAAAAATTTAATTTCATTTTTGGTTTAATTCGGGTTTAATTTTACCCAATTTTGGGAAAAACATATACCCGATTGAGATTTTTTTTCAAAATTGATGATGTATTAATGAAATTTGATTTAAAAGAAGACTAATGACTATTTTTATGGAATTTTCTAATTTCTTTTGCTATTTTTCTTGATTTTCTTGCTTATTTTGACTAAAAGAAATTAAGAAAAAAATGCAGAAAAATGTTTAAAAAATTATTTTTTTGGCTTAGAAATAGGTTTCTAGGCTTGTCCAAAATTCCTAGACCTAATTTTGAAATTTTTGAAAAATTAAAAAAAATGAGCTAAAAATTAGGTGTCAACAACTGCCCCTCTTTGAGATTGAGCTTATTAGAGGTTGATCTCAAAGACAATATGACACCTAAATTTTTAATTGACTTACTGAACAAGATAAAATAGAAATTTCACAATAATTGATTAAAGTCTTGCTTTTGAAATTCGTGATCTAATTTAAAGATTCTCTTTTTAGAACACATCTTGAAAGATTCTTGATGATCAAGAGAGAAAAACTTACTTAATTGTGAGAGTTTCTTCATTACTTATTCGAGGGCATGAATTGATAGTGGTGATGATCATGATGGTTATTCGGATTTTGTGGTTTAAGAATGAACACACGAACCATTAACATTTGAGGCTCATCACCTAAGGGTTTTAAATTTGCCTAGTAGTTCCTCACCAGTAGGACTTAAAATTTGCTTAGGGGCTCCATGCCTGTAGGACTTTAGATTTGCCTAGCGGTTCCTCATTAGTAGGACTTTGAATTTACCTAGGAGCTCCTCGCCTAAAGGACTTTGAAATTGCCTAGTGACTCCTTGTCAAATAGGACTTTGGATTGCCTAGTGAATTCTCATCAAATAGGACTTTGGAAATGCCTAGTGGCTCCTTACCAAATAGGACTTTGGAATTTGCCTAATGACTTCTCGTCAAATAGGACTTTGGGATTTGCCTAGTGGTTTCTCACCAGTAGGATTTTGAAAATTACCTAAAGGTTCTTTGCCAATAGGACTTTGGGATTTGTCTAGAGGTTCCTCACCAGTAGGATTTTGGAAATTGCCTAAAGGCTCTTTGCCAAAAGGATTTGGATTTGCCTAATGGTTATTTTCTAGTAGGACTTTGGAAAGACTTCAAACAATGAATACCTTAACCGTGAGTTTTGTGATTTTGAGGTTTCACTAATCTTGATATGTTTTTAGTTGACCAAAAACTATTTTGAAAAGTAGTTTTGAAATTAATCAAAACCGTTTGAAATGTGGTTTTTCTTTTTAGCTTACCACAAACTATTTGAAAACTTAGTTTTAAGTTGACCAAATATTTTTGAAATCTGGTTTTAAGATATGCATTCTTTGTATGCATTTCAAACAATCAAATTTCCTTTTCAAGGAATTATTTGAACAAAAATGCTCGCAAATTTTCAAGAAATGCTTGAAATGATCGTTTGAAAGACTTTCATTAGAAAAGATTTGTTTTAATCTATGAATTTGGTCTTTTCTTCATTTGTTTAAAAGGGGACTGATCTGATATCCCTCAATTTTGTCTCTCTTAACCAATCTATAGGTGTTTGGAGATATTCACAATGTATACAATCTAATTGAACCGATAAGGTCTTTCGGAGAACTGTAATGTTGACTTGATCAATAGCTATTCAAAGGATAGGCATTCTGTGGCCAATAAAAAATCTTATCATCTTTCAACTCACTTTGGGTCTTCAAATTAAGAATCTCGAGGATAAAACAAGATAATATTGTATACACTTCTTTGAGTGATGACTCATTGTCATAAAATCATGTTTCTACTCTCAATATTCCAATCTGAAGAGACTTTGGGGAGAGGTTGTATTGTTGGTATTGGGTAAGCTCAAAAGACTCATTTGTTTGAATTCATAGTTTTCATGAAATTGGTGATCTTCTTGGCATTACCACTTTTTTCTTTTTGTCTACTGGGGATCTTTTCTTATCATAAACACAAGAGTCCCTTAAATGCTCATCACGAAGATTTTTTCAATTTCTAAATCGTTGTGATTTTTTATTTTTTACCACCTTTGCTTTGCTTTTGGTTTAACTTTTGTCATTCTCTCTTGAATGCTTTTTCTTTTCTTTTCTTTTCATTTGCTCATTTTTCTTGGGCATTTGGCCTTACTTTTACCATGCACACTACCTTTTCATGCCCCCAGACTCTTTTTTCTTTGATCTTTTTGAATTCTAAGGACTCTATATTCTGCCCTTTTATTTCTTATCTATCAAAGTGGATTATATGCTCATGCTCCAGTACGAAGAGATGATCACCAATTTTAAAATGAATATTCAGGCTCAATTGGGCTTTGTCAAAGGTAATGTGTTTGGGTATGAGAAATGAAGTGCTCTTTTACCTCTTGGGATGTTTTGAGCTTCCATATGACTTCATGTGAAGTTATCTTAGAAAGATTGATGTAAAAGTATGCAATAAAATCTTTCTTGATTCTATTCTCCATAATTGTCAATCCACAAACCTCTTGATTTGCCCTAATATGGGGTGGTTCTTAACAGGGCTATTTTGGGGAAACTTCTCCACTATTTTGGCTCAAATTTGGTTTGCAAGGGATAAGCATGTATTTGGGATAGTGAAACAATTGCCTTTCATCATTTCAATCCATGTAATCATTGCGAATATCCCCATTTTCCTTCGGATGAGTTTTTTCTCACTCGTTTCTATACTTTATGTAATGACCTGGGTCTCACTCGCAAGATATTGTCCACTTTGGACACTAACTCCTCACGGTTTTGTTCCTCCGAGGGCAGCCCATACTACCTCCAGAAATGACCTTTTGCAAATTAAAGTTTCCCCAAGCCTTTATAAGCAAGCCCAAGGCTCCCTCTCTAGGTGATGTGGGACGAGACATGCACCCCTCTTGCCATCCTAGAAGCCTGCCGAAAGTCGCTCCTTGTCCAAGTCCTTGGACCATGGCGACTACTCTCCGCCCTTGTCGGACCAGGTCGTTACATTCTCCCCTCCTTCGAGCACAGCATCCTCGTTGTGGCCCCACGTGCGGTCGAGAGTCGGCTCTGATACCACTTGTAATGACCTGGGTCTCACTCGCAAGATATTGTTCGCTTTGGACACTAAGTCCTTACGGCTTTGTTCCTCCAAGGGCAACGTATACTACCTCCAAAAAAGGTCTCTTGCAAGTTAAGATTTCCCAAGCCTTTATAAGCAAGCCCAAGGCTCCTTTCTTAGGCGATGTGGGATAAGAGACATGCCCCCCCTTGCCATCTTAGAAGCCTGCCAGAAGCCACTCCTAATTCAGGTCCTTGGACCCCGGCGACCACTCCCGCCCTCATCGGATATCCTATAACGACTTGGGTCCCACTCGCAAGATATTGTCCGCTTTAGACACTAAGTCCTCACGGTTTTGTTCGTCTGAGGGCAGCCTATACTATCCCCAGAAAAGGCCTCTTGCAAGTTAAGATTTCCCAAGCCTTTATAAGCAAACCCAAGGCTCCCTCCCTAGGCAATGTGAGACAAGAGACATGCCATCCCTTGCCTTCCTAGAAGCCTGCCGAAAGCCGTTCCTTATCCAAGTCCTCGAACCCCGGCAACCACTCCTCGCCCTCGTCAGATTGAGTGGTTACACATATGCAGTCTATATTCACATTCATGAATCTCTTTCATGATTTGTTTAGCTTCTGCAGCATATGTGTAACGACCCAGTCCGATAAGGGCGAGAAGTGGTCGCCAGGGTCCGAGGACCTGAACAAGGAGTGGCTTTTGGTAGGCTTTTAGGATAGCAAGGGGGGCATGTCTCTTGTCCCACATCGCCTAAGGAGGGAGCCTTGAGCTTGCTTATAAAGGCTTGGGGAAACCTTAACTTGCAAGAGGCCTTTTATGGGGGTAGTATGGGCTGCTCTCAAAGGAACAAAACCGTGAGGACTTAGTGTTCAAAGCGAACAATATCTTGCGAGTGGGACCTAGGTCATTACACTTTAACTTTGAGTGTATAAGGGACGTGTTTGGATATGGCTTACCTTTCATCATTTGAAGGTTTTCCTATTTGATTTGATCCAAACTTTTCTATGAAATTTTTCAAAGCCTTTCGTGAAATTATCCCTTTTAAGGAATTTTGATGCTTAGTGCATTTTCAAAAAAAACATGTTTCAAAATCTTTGATTGAAACATTTTTGAAGTATTTTCCTTTGCAAAACACTTTGTTTTGTTTTTGCTCAACCTTAGTATCATTCCGCTTGGGGAAGAAAAGGTTTGATTTTTCTCTTAGAAATGTAACCTCTTTAGCATATGCCTTCATGATTTAGGGATACTTGTATAATCAACTTACCAAGATCCCTCTTGTTTGCATGTTTTTGCTTTAGTTCCACTGTGGATTCTTCTGTTGTTGCTCCCTTTCTTTGTCTCTCTAGGGATGGTAAAAAGGAAAGCATATTAGAGGATATCAATGGAAAATAGAATTAGGAAATCATACTTCCCACTGCTATTTGATAACTCCATTGGGAATTCTGAAATTGTCAATTGGTTCAGATTCAAACTTGATTTCTTCTGCAAAACAGATAAACATGTTCATGAAATATATGGCATGCATGATATGCACATGTTCTAAAGTGACCCGAATCTTTTCTTAAATGTTTTTCTTCATTTTATGGGTAGAAAATCTTGACAGCATCTATATTTATAGGATAGACCAGTTCAGTTCCTGCCATATCTACAAAAATCAATGCTCTCTCAGAAAGATCCTTCTTGACAATATATGGACTCTCATAATTCAAAGTGAATTTGCCACGAGGATCTGAATTGTTGAAGATGACTTTCTTCACTACTAAATCATCCACTTCAAAATGTCTTGGTTTCACCTTTTTGTTGAAGGATTTAGCAACTCGTCTTTGGTAGGCTTGTGTCACGCCCCGAACCCTATGGCGCGCGACAACCCCTTCCTTGGTCTGATTAGTGCGATGTCCCATCGCCGATCCAAAACCCCAAATCAGAGATCAATACACATGCCGAAGCGATCAAACATCCGTACATAAATAAACATGATTCGGAATAGCTACAAACACCATGAATACATACTTACATTAATAAAGAGGATTTACAATATCCAATAATAGCAACATACATAAACCAAAACAGGTTAACAAGCCACTATAATCAAAAAGGCATACGTGGCATGGGGCGGTCAGGGACTAGATCTAATAAAGGCTCATACCAAAAAGTGTCATCCCTAAAACCTAGCTATGGTTAGGCTAACCGCTAGGGTACCCAGTTTGGGTTGGATCCCAAAGACTTGGATGAGTCATCGGACGACTTGAACTCAGAAACCATAGACTTAGGCTCAGACTCGACCTCCAATGGCTCCGCCTAGGGATCATCCTCCGACTCTGACTCCAGCTCCATCGGCTCCGGCTCGGGATCAGACTCCCACACCATCAGCTCCTCTTCCTCGTGATCAAAATCCATGTCAAACTCAAAGATGACTGGCCGGGGGTCAGAATCCATGTCAGACGCAGCATTGGGGCTCACTATCTCCCCATTAGCAACATACAAGTCCCACTGGCCTAATCCATCAAACGGAATGTCGAATGTCCTAAGGGGTCTGTAGAAGCCAGTCTCGTCCCTATAACACCAATTAAGGTAAAGATGAGCCTTGAGCTGTGGCCCGCCCTCATTGATCCAAATGATAACATAAAACCTAATATATGTCTCCCCGTTCCAACCTAGGTACTCGATCACCAAACAGTCTATACAGTCTGGGATCCCAAAACGCATAGGTACTCCTACCATCTTCAAGACTGGGGGTCAGAAATGCTGGAGTTTAACAACAGTGAGAACGAATCTCAGCGAATAGGCCCCCTAAACCTAAACTAGGCTAATATATACCTCAAGACAAGCACTAACCAAACAAACAGTCCAGTACACAAATGACTTAGGCCTTCAAGCCTAAATCCAAAACATAGTCAACCCAATAGGTTAGATGCATAATAATAACAATGATAAATATAGAACCCAACTATGGCACATACACAACATCATTTGGCCACGAACACATGCCATACACATGCTTGCACTCATCGACGCACACTTTGCACGCATGCCAAGTTCTCATTTAATCTTCGACTCGTGTTAAACGCATCAGGTCCGACCCGCATTAAACGCATCAGGTCCGACCCACATTAAACGCATTATGTCTATCACTGCTCGGGACTCGCGTGTGGGATGCCTCAAGTCCATGACACAACCCGCATGTGGGACACCTTAGGTTGGCCATCATCCGGTAATCCGAGCATCGTTCCGCGTTAAACGTCTCAAGACGGGTTCAATACCCCGCATAAATGATGCCTTAGGGTTTACGTGATCACACGAACATACACTTTGCCAATTCATTATCTAAACCTCGCGTGTAGAACGCCTCAGGGCATTTTAGGTGATCACATGCTCAATGGCTATCACATAATCACATGATTCACATAATACGCCACCACTCAATATGCACAAAATCATAGCCATAACACCCAAAGCTCATAGCATCAATCGAATTCACATCGAGCACTCGATTCGACATAACAACATGCTTAATTCACCATTCACATCAATTCAGCCACAGTCCATACTTGGGCATACAAAATCATGCAATTCCATCATTAAAACCTCACAAGCCTATGGTCCACCATGATCCTCAACCTTTGGCCAGACCAACATCAATATGGCATTACACAATTAATCCCAAATCACGTACAAGTCAGCCACCACATGGTCATACCAATCACACAAAGCAAATCGCATTTAAACCACACACGATCCAATCAAGCCCATACCAACCAGCCATTAACCAGACCGTTCTAGGCCTCTAAATCACCTTTAAATCATCACATTATGCCACCAAAATCACTACGTAATCAGCCCTAATCATTAGCCCTAAAATAACCCCTAGGATACCCTAATTAACTCCTAAATTTATCTAGAAATGCATAAAATCCTAATTAGGGTTTAGGGTTTCTACTCACCCAAATCCTAAGCTCCAAAGGGGTGCTGAACTAGGGAAGAAATGGGTTGAACGGTGCTAGTTCACGCCAGACCAGCTGAGCTCTGGCAGCTGAAGGCGGCTCAAGGCTAATCTGAATGGCAAAGGGGGGTTTGTTGGTGATGGTGGTGGTGTCACGGAAATGGAGAGGGAAAGGTTGAGGGTGGCAGTGGTGGTGGCGTGTGAGGCGGCATGGGCGGCCGGCAGTGGCGACGCTTGAGCGGCGATGACGCGACCAAGGCTGGGCTAGTAGGGCTAGTGGTGCCGACGAGGATGAGGGAGAAAGAGGAAAAATGGAGTAGTCGGATAATGATGGTGTGGCACAAGACGGTCACGCGAACGGTGGTGACGTGCGACGCTCGGGCGGCGGCGGCCACGGCTGGGCTGCTTCGGCGACTCTCACGTGGATAAGGAGGAGAGAATAGAGAGTGTGGGATGGAGAGGGTGGCCGGCCAAGGTGAGAATGAGGGGAGAGAGAGTGAGAAAGAGTGTTTTAACACAAATCCTTGAGTGGGAGTTATTGACCAACCCCAATAACAAAGTCCAATCTACCTACCCCACTAACATAATGATCCAATGGTTGAAATTTGAAGATCAATCAAATCTATTCACAACCAATGGCCAAAATTGAATCTTGAACAAAATATCTAGGGGCAAACTTGGGATTGAGCAAAAGTGGTGGGGTCAACTTGGTCCACCATTTTCGGCCACTATAGGGGCTGAACAAGTCCAAAATACCCCTCAAAATTCGGAATTAATGCCTAGGCTCAAGGGCAAAATGGTAATTTTCCACTCCCAATCCAAAATTCCATTTTTTTACCATACCGATCCTAAATATGGTTGGCCACACTAATACGACATCGTCCTTGCAAATTAGTCACATACGTTCGTGAAATTCGACACTCAAGTCTGGGTTCAATTCAACGATCAATTTCACTCAAATGCGATTTTAGCGTCTCTCACTAACGGGTGGCTTTTTAAAGGTTACGCGTATCAATCTAAGGTTACTCGAGTCGTGACAGTCTCGATTTCCAAGAGAACGCGAGGATCTATCGTTAGTTCCGGAGGTCGCAATCATTTGGAGTAAGTTTAGGATCGTTCGCCACGCGTACCCTCGGTCGTGCGGAATCACCCGCGATCCGATCGTACGTCATCAGCAACCAATCCGTCGCCTCCTTGGATCGGCCTACATTGGCCCAAAATATTCCCTCGTTGTTCCTCGGAATCGGTGCTCGATTCACGGTCGAGTTTTTGGGTCCACATACTGTTTTTCCTAGTTAGCCTTTCTCCATGGGTCAGTATCCCGAGAGTGATCAGTTCTGGGCGAGACTTACTAAAACAGAATGAGAAATACACATCTATTTCATTGATCCCAGAAGTGGGTCGAATTTAGAATGTCATAGCTTGCCCATGGCATATAGCTCTTAATCTCTTTTCATCAATCCTGTTGAGTTATTCATATCTTTGTTAGTTCCACTCTGTTTCTGAAAGCTTTAACTAAGATATTATCCTTAATGAAGAAATTTCCACTTCGACAGGTAACACGACTTCCATTCCATAAACCAAAGAAAATGGAGTTGCTCCAGTTGATGTTCAAATTGATGTTTGGTACACTATCAGAACATACGGCAACCTTTTGTGCCAATCACAATAATTTTCGGCTATCTTGGCCAATATCTTCTTGATATTCTTATTTGCCACTTCAATTGCTCCATTCATTTATGGACAATATGGAGATGAATTCAGATGTCGGACGTAGAAATGCTTAAGTAGATCATCTACAATTCTGTTGTTTAGATTTGAGCCATTTTCCGTAGCCATTGCTTTTGGAACTCCATACCTAGCAATGATGTCTCGCCTGATGAATCTTATAACATTCTTGGTAGTAACATTTGTGTAGGAGTTTGCTTCAATCCATTTAGTGAAATAGTCAATAGTAACCAGGATAAACCGGTGTCCATTTGTGGCCTTAGGGTTAATTGGACCAATCATGTCAATGCCCCACATTGAAAATGGCCATGACTCGGACATTTGATGTAGCTCATTTGGCGGTGCATTGATTTTATCTCCATAAACTTGACATTGATGGCAACATCTCACGTGTTGGATGCAATCTGTTTCCATTGTCATCCAATAGTATCTCAATCTCATAATCTTTCGAGTTAGAAAATGTCCATTCATGTGCGGTTCACATTCACCTTCATGAATTTCTTTCGTGATATGTTCAACTTCTGTACCATCCACACATCTTAACAGGAATGAATCAAATGATTTATTGTAGAGGATTTGACTATTGAGGAAGAATTTGTTGGCTATCTTCCTTATGAATTTCCTGTCACCTGGTTGGCTTTCTTCAGGAAATTCTCCTGATTGAAGATATCTTTTGATGTTATGATACCATGGTTCGTTGTCGAACTCTACTTGGACCATCATGCAATGAGCTGGTTGTTCAAGAATATTGATTCTCATGGTTTTATATCCATACCATCTTTAGAGCATCTGCATAATGATTATAAGCTCTTGAAAGATAATCAAAAGTTACCTCTTCAAAACTTTCCATCATCTCTTCTAAATATCTATGATAGGGAATTAGCTTGGCATCTCGAGTTTGCCATTCACCAGTTATTTGCAATATGATAAGCATAGAATCTCCATATACTTGTAACCTTTTTATCTTCATTGAAAGGGCTAGTTGTAAGTCGAGAATGCATGCTTCGTATTCAGCGATGTTATTAGTGCATGGAAATACCAATTTCGCAGATACCGAATAGTGTTGGCCTTTTGGGGACATCAGTATGTAGTAAATATGTAGTCATCAAGTTGTTCTTCAGAACTGGCTATATTCTGTGAATTTTCTGCTAGTATGTCTGCTATCGCTCATCCTTTGACTGACTTTTGGGATGAACTTCTGATGTCGAACTTAGATAACAAGACTTGCCATTTTGGTAATTTCTCGACCAAGGAGGATTTCTCAAGAAGGTACTTGATCAGATCATTCTCGGTCACTAGCAAAATTTGTTAATGAAGAGTGTACTGTCTTAATATGTATAACACCCGAATCAATGTAATGCATGTCTTCATAACTGCTGGGTAATTCACTTCTGATGTTGTTAATTTCTTGCTCAAGTAATAAATGAATTTTTCTTTACCATCATTTGATCTTCTTTGTACAAGCACCGCTCCTAATGACTCATAATGAATCGTTAAATATAATATTAGCGAGACTCCAAGAATTGGTGGCACCAATACTGGTGGGCATACCAGATATTCTTTGATCTTATCAAAGGCTTGTTGACATTCTATATCCCACTTTACTTTGGCATTTTTCTTTAACAGTTTGAAGAATAGTTTAGCAGTTTCGGAAAGCTGATAGATAAAACAGGCAATGTAGTTTAATCTCTCCAGCAGGCTTCTCACTTCTTTTATCGTAGAAGGAGTTTTTAAATCGTATATTACCTTGATCTTGGAAGGATCGATTTCAATTCCTCTGTTACTAATCACAAATCCTAGCAGTTTGCCATATTTTGCCCTAAGTACACATTTGTTGGGGTTTAGCCGCAACTTGTATTTTCTAAGTCTTTTAAACAATTTTTAAAACACTTCAACATGATATTCTCCTTGTTTGGATTTTGCAATCATGTTATCCACATATGCTTCGATTTCTTTGTGCATCATGTCATAGAATAGAGTCACCATTGCCCTTTGATATGTGGCACTAGCATTTTTCAATCCGAAATGCATCACCTTACAACAAAATGTGGCCCGTGGTGTTATGGAGGATGTTTTCGCCTTATCCTCTTTCTTCATGAGGATTTGATTATATCTTGAGAAGCCATCCATGAATGAAAATGTTTTGAACCCAGCAGTGCTATCCACTAATACATCAATATGTGGAAGCGTGAAATCATCCTTAGGGCTTGCTTTATTTAGGTCGCAATAATCAACGCATACCCGCACTCGACCATCTTTCTTCATTACAAGTATTATGTTGGCAACCCATTCTGGATATTGCACTATTTCGATGAAACCGACTTTAAGTAATTTCATCACCTCCTCTTTTATTTTCTTTGCTAATTCCGGCTTTGTTTGCCTCAATTTTTGTTTCTTTGGTCGAATACTTGGATCAATTGGCAAAGCATATTCAACTATACTTAGATCAAGACTTGGCATGTCAGCATAAGACCATGCGAATATATCTTGATATTCCTTGAACAAATTTGTTATTTTTTCTGCTTCTGTTGAGGGAAGACTTTTTTTAATCTTAATCTCTTTGGGCCCTTTATCACTCAAATTAACAATAATTGTTTTTTCTAATGTGAGTGGCTTTGATTCTTCATGACGGGTCCATTCTCTTCTTATCCATTCCTCATTTTCATTATCCACTTCAATATCGCAAGTGATATCCTCAAAAAGATTTGGGTCACATATGAACCTATCATGGATATACGAATGCTCATGCCTGACATGTATCAAACATGACTAGTAATTGCATACAAAGTAATTAACACACAGGGTCCTATGAAAAACTTTTTTTTGGAAATCCATTTTAAGATTTGTTTTGAAAGAACATAAAGACAGAGCTAGTCCTCATATCAACAGACTTCCTTACTCTTAAAATCGTTTTTTACAATTAGGAGTCATATGGAAACCCAAAGCCTCAAGCCTCACGTGTGAAAGCAATATTCATCATTGATTTGGCTTTGTTTCCATATGTCCTTAACAAAACATTGAACACTTTTATTGAATTACAAAACGTGACTACAACTGTATTAACAAGAATGAAAATTGCAACTAAGCCGAAATTGCAAACAACATCAATATGAAACAGACAAATTGTAAAGGCAACAATAAGGAAAGGGTTCAAAAGAATCTTCCTACTCTAGTGCATAAGTGTCTTCGACTTCAATTATAACGACTTTGATAATGTCCTCTTCAAATAAACCCAGCAAGATAGACTCTGCTTTTGCATGTAAATTTTCTTCTAAAAGCAGTTTGGGAGGCCTAGAGAAGTTTTCTCTGATATGAAAGATAGGGTAACTTTCTAGCCTTACCCTTCCACGTTGATGGGTTAATGGTTCAATCACCTCGGCTTCCACAGCCTTCATGATTCTTTTGACCTTGGCCTTGGCCTTCATGGTGATTACTAGTGACTTTATACCCCACCCCATACTTTTTCTTTGTGCCAAATGGGATAATAGGTTGTTTAATTCTTTGCACTTTTGTCCTAAGTCCATCATCAAGGTTGAATCCATATTGGCATAATACTTTTCTAGACATGATAGACGATGCTAAAAGTTTCGAAGACTTCATGACACTACTAGCGGAAATTTGTATCATAGAAATCATCTCAAAGGAATGATAGCTGGGCTCTTTTTTTATCTCAGGCTCGACATAAGGTATGGCACTTTCCTTGTAAGTGGTGAAGTTCGTCTCCCCATGCACGGTAATCATTTTACCATTAATAATAAATCTAACCTTTTGATGAAGAATAGAAGGAATAGCGCCAGCCATATGAATCCAAGGCCTCCCCAGTAGTAGGTTGAAAATCCTTGGAATGTCTACCACTTGAAAATCGATCAAGAAAGGCATAGGGCCTATATTTACTTCTAGTTCGATGTCACCGATAACATCTTTCTTCATCCCATCGAACGAACGTAAAGTCACCTTTGAAGGCTTGACGAACTCTTCATTAATTCCTAGACAATGCAGCGTGTTTAATGGACACAAATTAAATGCAAAGCCATTATCAATCAGCACGCGGGATAATTCCTTGCCCTGGCATTTGACAGCAATGTATAAGGCCTTGTTATGTGAATGGCCATCCATTGGAAAATCTTCATCAGAAAAAGCTATATGATCTTTCAAAAGAATAGCCCCAACGAAATCTTCTAATTGCACTTCATTGATTGTTTCGAGGACATGTACTTCATTAAGAAGCTTCATAAGCACCATTTTGTGGCTTTTTGAGGTTTTGAAAAGATCTAGTAATGAAATTTGTGCTGGCATCTTCCTCAATTGCTCAATTACCTTATATTCGCTTGTCCTCATGACTGACAACAACTGCTTGACATCTTCTTCAGTTACTCCTTTCTTTTCATGCTCACCTTCTTTTGGAACATAACATCTTCCCGATCTGATTATTGCATCAACTTCTTTAGGCGTGTAGTCCCATGGTACACATTTGGTATCAAATTTCTCCTTTGGAAGCAAAGTGATAATCACATGCTAAACCTCTTTCTCTTCGATCTTTAGTTGATCAATTGGAAGCTCAATGGTAATTGGTTCAACATGATCCTTTTCTTCCTCAAGCCTATCCACTTCATCAAGATTGATCAATAGTGGTGTAATCATGGACACCATGTCAGCTTCAATAGTATCCATTCCACCCCAACTGTCAGGCATGATATTTTCATCTTTGGATGCCTATGAAGGTGGTGTGTATTTAACACAATAGTTATACTGGCCACTGTCTTGTCTCAGATAATCTATAATTCCGTCTTGTTTTCATGCTTTGAGAACAAATCATTTGTCTCCTTGGCGAGCCTTATTCTTCATTTTCTTGTATTGATCTTCTTTCTCCTCAAGACTTAATTCGTTGATTGGGATTTCATCTATGCCTTGCCATTCATTAGGCACAATAGTTTTGTTTTTAAAAGCCCAAGGTGGAGGTGTGTACTTAAACATGGAAGTTGTATTATCCACTGTCTTGACCAAAGAGGTCTACAGTGTTACCTTACTCAAGTGATGTTTGGGTAAATCGTCTTTCACCCCGTCGAATCCTTTCTTTTTACTCTTCAAATTGATCCACTTCATCATCGAATAGACTCTTATTTTGTCTGCTGAGCTCATTGTCCATGCCACCCCAACCATTGGGCACAATCACTTCACTTTTAAAAGCCCATGGTGGTGAAGTATACTTTACTTGGAAGTTGTATTTGCCAGAATCTTCCCCCAAGTTGTCTATAATTTCCCTTTTTAAGAATACTTCACAACGAAAACGAGCATCTCCTTATCAAACAATCTTTATTTTGGCCTCATATTGTAACATCCCGAATTTCGACACAATTTCCGGAAATCAATAAAACGAATCTTATCTATTGTTTCATTTTCGTAAGTCTCGCCCGGAGCTAATTACTCCCGGAATACTGACCAGATGGAAATGGCTAACTAGGATAACGGTACGTTGACCAAGGACCCGATCGTGAATTGGACACCGATTCCGAGAAACGACGAGGAAATATTTTGGGCCAAAGTAGGTCGATCTTCGGAAGGTAATGGACTTGGTTTGGCCGAGGCCAACGATGTACACTCAGATAGCAAGTGATTCTGTAAGACCGAAAGTGCATGTGGCCGACCAGTCCCGAACTTAAACCGAATGATCGTTATCTCCGGAACTAGCGATAATTCTTCTCGTTCTCCCGGTAATCGAGGCCGTCTTGACTCAGATAACCTTAGGTTGATACGCGTAACCCCTAAACAGCCGCCCGTTAGTAAGAGATTTAGGAATTGAAATTTAACTAGTTTGATCGTGGAATTTGATCCGGACTTTGAGATTGATTTTTGAGGGTTTACTAATCTAGTCTCGCAAGGATGACGTCAATTTGGGTTGGCCATTTATATAGGGGGTTAGTACGGTCAAAAAATGGAATTTCGGCTCAGAATCGGACAAATGACGACTTTGCCCCTCAAACCTATTTAGTGTTCCGAATTTTCAAGTGATTCATGGGGATTATTTAATGCAAATTAAGGACAAAGAGACAAGGTTTAGTGGAGTGAGCAACGACCACTTTGCCCATCAATTATTGGATTTGAAGGAATGGTGGCCTTTGGATCAAGGGTAGGTTAGTCCAAGTGCCTAGGATGAGGACAAGTGGCACCAACTCCCATCAACCCCACTATAAGCCATCACCTCCTTCTCTCTCTCTTCATTTCTTCTCCATCAAGCCAAGACACTCTCTCTTTTCTCTCTCCCCTTGCTCTCTCCTTACACCGGCCACTCCCCTCCGCCGGTTCGCTGCTTGCCACTGCTAACTGCGCCACTGCCGCTTCGTCGCTGTTGCGTCACGCCGAGCCACCGTCGTTCCCGCCGCCGTGACACCACTACCAGCACCGTCTTCCTCTCATGCTCTCTCTCTTCCCTCGGCCGTGCGGTTGTTGGAGCCGAGACCACCCGTGCCGGTTGCGCCGTCGCCGTTGCCGCCGTGCCGTCAGCCCGTGAGTGCCACCATCCATCCGTCCACACCTCAGCCACCCTCACCGACCTACCTCTCTCTCTCTCTCTCTCTCTCTCTCGGCCGCTTAAAGGCCAAGCTGCCGTGAGCCGCCGCGTCACCACCCTCACGTCGGCCGCGCCTCACCGCCGTTCGTACATCTCCCCACCGTGAGCCACTAGCCATGTCATCCCGGAGAGCCGTCCCTCGCCACCGTCCGTGCGCCGTCCCTTGCCGCCGCCACCGCCGAAAATGCCGCCGCTGGTTTACCGTTCACCGGTAATTGGCAGCCGTTTCTCGTCGTCTAGACCCGAGTTTAGGTGAGTATTATCCACTAAACCCTAATTAGGATAATAATGCCCTTTAGATCGGATTAGGGTGTCGTTAGTGAGTAATTAGTGGGTAATTAGGTTGATTAGGGTCGTTTGAGGTTGATTATGGATTATTGATGGATTGGTAAGGACCAAGATGATATTGATGAGCTATCAAGAGGAAAATGAAGTGGATTAGAGGCTGGAGTAAGACCAATTAGTGGCTGACCATGTGGGAAAGTAATGGATTAAGTATTGACAAGTCGATGGATTAATTCGATTAAGGTATCGGGATGGCCCGGGTGATTGACGGGATAGTTGTGGTATTCAAATTGGGTGATTTGTGTGCATTGATGCTTATTTGTACCTTGCCATGTTGCGTGATTTTGTGATCGACCTTGTGCAGAGTGTGATTTGGGCAATTGAGCACGTTGTAATGTGGTAAGCTTGAACTCATTGAATTGAAATGATTAGTGCTCATGTGTATTCCATATTGCCCGAGCATAAACATTCATGGCTGCGCATTACGTGTGTGCCGAGTGTGAGGCATGTGATGAAATTTGTGCGAGAATGCGAGTCTGCCATGAGCATGTGATCACCTATAATTGCCCGATGCGCTTGATGCCGAGTTCAGATAAAATTTGGGCAGTGTGCCGTGTGATCACTTAAGGCCTTTGGGTCGTGGCCTTCGGGTCGATTCCGTCTTCATGCACTTTGTAGCAGGACGATGCCCGGTGTGTCCGGAAGACGACCAGTCTCATGCACTTTGTAGCAGGCTTGGTTCGTAAGGAGATCGGTGTTGCGCCTCATGCACTTTGCAGCAGGCTAGAGACACTGGGCCGGGGCCGGGGGCATTTTTACGCTGGCCACGAAGTGTTGTTTATGTGTTTGGGCCAGTAAGCCGTGTAAAGATCAGATAATAAGATAATCTGTAGAGTATTAGATTATGTGGTGGAATTACTAGGCATGGTATGGGACGTGCCCAAGCGGTTCCATCTTATAATCCAAATACGCGCGCTTGTACAACATTGATGCATTGGCATACATAAGAATGCATGGACGAGTATGAATATATATGAAATTCGGTGATGGGAATGTGGTCCAGACATTTACGAGCATGAGCATGCGTATGACGCATGTATGACCGTGTATGCCCAAGTATGTGCTTGATTATTACCTTAAATTGCCTAACCTGCAGGGTCATCGGTAAGTTCAATCTGGGCCCGAGGGCCTAGGTCAGTGGCTATTGTTTGATTTAGTTTTATTCCCGTCAGGAGGTGCATGTTAGCCTAGTTTAGGTTTAGTGGGTTTTACTTGCTGAGATTAGTCTCACGGTTGAATAACCCAACTTTTCAGACCCAAGACCTTGACGATGCCGGAGGTGCCCGATGCACCGGTGCGACGTAGGATTCCGCAACATCTCAAGCACACCATGTCGGTTCACCCCATAGGGAATGGGGAAATGTTCCTTAGACATTATACCTTAGTTTGGATAGATGTAGGGGCCACACATTTTGAGACCCACGAGTACGTGGCCTGGTGCTTTAGGGACCACTTTGGAGAGGAGTACGGACCCCTCCGTTCTATGGATATTCCGTTCAACGGGGAGGGCGAGCTAGATCCGCTGTGCCCTAATGGGGACATAGTTGGTCCCGATACGGAGATTGAGGTGAGCTGGGAGATAGACGAGGGACCCGAGCTAGGAAAGGAGGATGAGGAGTTGGGAGGTGTGGATTTTGAGCCCGAGATTGTCGATCCCGCCCCGAAGCCGATGGACGTGGAGGCAGAGGAGCCTATGGAGGTAGACAAGGACCTGGAGATGGAGACCGAGTCCGAGGCAGTCAGTTTTGATGAGGACCAGGAGACATAAGAGAGTTCTTCGGAGACGTCGAGCTCAGACCCCGACTGGGAGCCCTAGGATAGATCTCCTTTCTAGTGCAGTGAGGACTGACACTTTTTGGGATTTAGTCCTCCGTTTCCCTTTTGTCGATAGTTCTCCCTAGCCACCTCTCCTTTTTGCCCAGTGTGGTGGCTGTGATCCGCTGTTGCTATTGTATCTGAGATTGTATATTTTGGTTGTAAATGGATATTCTAAAAGTTTCTATATGTGTAAAAGTGTATATTTTGTAATCAGTAATTTCTATTGAGCTATCATTGTTCTCATATTGTTTTATGTCTAGGCATTATTATTATTATTCGTTCTGCTTCCGCTTGTGCGTGATTCTCTATCTTGGGTGATGGGTCGGCGACGCTTCCTGGGGCGCCGCACTCAAATCGACCAAAAGGAGGGATGTGGCACGCCGCAGAGGGTTCAGGGCATGACATCCCCGCTCGGTTTTGGTATCAGAGCAAGGTCAGCTCGATCCAATTCAGTCGAAGCCTGGAGTGATAAGGAGCGATGAGACCAAGGGTAGATAGTAGGGTGACCTCGTGTGCTAAGTGTACCTCCATTTGTTTGTGCATTGCTTGAGTGATTCTTTGATTAACTGACCAGTAAGTGCAGATGCGGCAGGACCAGAGGTAAGTATATAAATCCTCCTGGGTGATGTGTTGAGGTTGCTAGTACTAAGTCGCATGCTGATTGTTGGTTGTTGTTTCATACCTGCTTAGGGCCTTAGATTGGTATAGCTTGAGTTAGGTCTCTAATTCCCAAGTTGAATTATAGCAGGTAGGTGTTTAGCGAGGGCTAAAGGATGAGTAAAAGAAGGGGCAAGGAACCTCAAGGGCAGCCTAGCACTGGAAATCGTGAAGCTAGGGATCCAAGGTTTGAGGAAGTGATGGAGACCCTTAGAGAGATAGGACATATTATGGGTTTGCAAGCGCAGGAAAGAGCCGCAACCTACGCTCAGGCTACTGAGGCCACAGCAATTGCTGGCAATGGAGGGAATTAGGCTTAGCAAGGACAAGCTCAGCCGGTAGGGGCTAGATTGATGCCCAAGTTAGTGGAACAGTTCCTGAAGTTAAAGCCGCCTAGGTTCAATGGTAAATGTGACCCCAAAGCCACCCCACAATGGATAGAGGAACTAGAAAAGGCGTTTGATGTTTTAGGGTGCACTGATGCGGAGAGAGTTACGTTAGCGGTGTATCAGCCTCATGAAGGTGCGAACGATTGGTGGAGAGCTACTAAGGAAAGAGTGTTCCCAGAAGGAACGGAGTTGGTTTGGGCAGTATTCGTGGAGAGTTTCTATGAAAAGTACTTTTCAGAAGTCGCTCAAGAAAGGAAGTTAATGGAGTTTATGCGACTACACCAAGGGCAAATGACGATTGACCAGTATGAGGCGGAATTCGCAAGGCTAGCGAAGTTCATGCCAACCATGGTAGAGAACCCACGGGACAAAGCTCGAAGATTCCGGGATGGGATGAAGCCGGATCTCCTGAGTCAGATTCCGTCGCATGATATAAAGGACTATGGAGAGATGTACAGACAAGCCCAGATTATTGAGCGATACCAGCAGGAAAGGGCAGTCGCCTCAGGATCGCGGTTCGCCTAAGGCAGAGATAATCGTCGTTTCGTGAGGAGGCTGCCAGTGAATAATAGGCGTTTTACCCCTCCTGTGAGAAGGGCTATTGGAAAGCCAAATCCCCAACCGAACAGATTTGGAGCATGTTTTAGGTGCGGCAACAGGGAACATCAAATTCCCAGTTGTCCTCAGATGTGCCCCTCAGGACCCCAAGGACCCTCGCAACAGCCACGCATCGAGAATTGGACCGGGAATCCCCCACTAACCAATCAAAGTCGACCGCCCACTCAAGGATGGATCTATGCTATGGCACGCCAGGAAGTGGAGAATGCGCCGGGCGTGATCACAGGTACGGTCTTTCTCTGTGGTCATGCCGCGTATGCATTGTTTGATCCGAGGGCAATCCACTCGTTTGTTTCGGAGCAGTTTGTTAAGTTAGTGGGTATAGAACCAGTGTTGCTAGGAACTAGGCTTAGTGTGTCGACGCCGATGAATGATAGCCTGTTAGCCTTATTTGGGTGTCCCAAGTGTAGGATAGTCATTGGGGGTAAAGAAGAGAGTATCGATCTGGTTGTTTTGACCATGTATGACTTTGATGTAATCATTGGGATGGACTGGTTAGTCCGACAGAAGGCTGTAATGGATTGCAACAGTTGTGTGATTCGGTTTAATCCGGATGGATGTTCTAATTTTGAGTTTCAGGGTAATCGAGTAGGAGTCTCGATCCCTTGGATTTCCTTGCTCGAAGTGAATAGATTATTGGACGAAGGATATGAAGGATACTTGGTGAATGTTGTGGACCCAACAGTGGTGGAACCTAAGTTGGAAATTATTGGACGAAGGATATGAAGGATACTTGGTGAATGTTATGGACCCAACAGTGGTGGAACCTAAGTTGGAAGATATACCTATAGTGTGCAATTTCCCCGAAGTTTTTCCTAAGAAATTACCAGGTTTACTGCCCAAGCGAGAATTGGAGTTTGTGATTGAGTTGACGCCAGGAACAGAGCCAATTTTGAAAGCCTCGTATTGGATGTCCTTAGTGGAACCGAAGGAGTTGAAGGTCAAAATGCAAGAATTACTGGACAAGGGTTTCATTCGCTCTAGTGCATCCCCATGGGGAGCACCGGTTCTGTTTGTGAGAAAGAAAGATGGGACGTTAAGATTGTGCATAGACTATTGGCAATTGAATCAAGTGACAGTGAAGAATAAGTACCCACTGCCAAGGATTGATGACTTGTTCGATCAGCTACAAGGAGCCGCAGTGTTCTCCAAGATAGATTTGAGGACCGGATACCATCAGTTGAGAATCAGGAAAGAGGATATACCCAAAACTGCCTTTAGGACAAGGTATGAGCACTATGAGTTCACTGTGATGCCCTTTGGATTGACGAATGCCCCAGCCACTTTCATGGATATGATGAACAGAGTATTCAAGGAATTTCTAGATCAGTTCGTCATAGTCTTCATAGATGATATACTAGTGTATTCGAAGAGCCCTGAGGAACATGAAATACACTTGGCTGAAGTACTACGGACGTTAAGAGAACACACGTTGTATGCTAAGTTCAGCAAGTGCGAGTTTTGGCTCAGTAAGGTGGCATTTCTTGGACATATCGTGTCGGGAGATGGAATTTCTGTGGATCCGACAAAGGTCAAAACAGTGACTAAGTGGCCAAGGCCGACATCGGTAACAGAGGTTCGGAGCTTTCTGGGATTGGCTGGCTATTATAGGCGATTTGTGGAAAGATTCTCGTCTATAGCCATGCCCTTGACACGACTATTGAAAAAGGAGACCAAGTTTGAATGGGACGATAAGTGTAAGAGGAGTTTCCAAGAGTTGAAGTATAAGTTGACGATCGCTCCAGTATTGACTATTCCGTCAGGACCTGGTAGATTTGAGATTTATAGCGATGCTTCGCTAAGAGGACTTGGTTGCATGTTAATGCATGTTGACACCTAATTTTTAGCCGACGCGTCAATAAAAATAAAAAATTTGATATTATGGTTTCCGATCGCGACAGAACCCATTTCTTGAGCAAAAAATGTCGTTTTTTAATTCTGTCTGTTGGCCAGGCTTCTGTAGATGATTTCCTATTCATTTTATGCAAAAACCCGAAAAGTCAAATGGTTGACTTTCGGGTTGACTTTTTGGTCAACCCTTTGATCAAAAGTCAACCCCGGGTCAAATTGGGGCTTTTCGCATAAAAAGATTCCTTTCAAGTTTAATTTCACTTTAGAAGTGGAAATTTCAGAAAAATTCAAAGATTTGATCATAAAATCAAGCTCCTAGTGAAAAGTCAACTAGGGTTTGACTTTTGGTCAAACCTTTGACCAAAAAATCGGAAAATGCAAAAATTCAAAAATCATCTGATTTCACATTCAATTTACCTTTGGCATTTGAAATTTTGCAAAAATCGGTTTAGAATCAACTTTTTTCCCAATTTGCGGAATTTGATTCAAAATTGGTCAAAAATGAAATTACTTCATTTCTAGTCATTTTTTAGGTTAGTTTTCTTTACGACATTTGATCTAGAAGTCATCTTATATTCAATTTTGGAACCAATTTTGTAATTCCAAGCCAAACACAAAAACCCCCCAATTTTGGCCATAATCAGTGATTTGAATCGATTCTTCATGATTTGCACAATTGACAAACGATTGGGCCTAATTTCTTATATGAAATCCAAATTCAAAATCGATTTTGGAAGATTCACATGAATTTGAGTCAATTTGATCAATTTAGTGATCCAATGATCAAGTAGTCTAAGAGCAATTGGTCCAATTAGTGTAATTCAACTTGACCCACTCTAGACTAATATTCAATTTGATGAATTGTGATTCAATTTGGTTAATCAGACTTCAATTAAATTTGTTAGTCTAGCTTGGCCATACAATTACCCAAATTCAAGAGCAATTGAGACAGACAAGTTAAATTGGATCAATTTGTGCATAAATTTCAAATCGGTTCAATCCAATTTGATTCGATATTAATGGGCTCAATTAATCATGATAAGAATCAAATCACACAAAATTGGAACAAATGAATCAAGGGTTGAACTAGTTCAATCAGGCCAAATTCGGGATTAACCGGCTTAACTCGGTTTGATTCAAATTGAACCGGTCCGACCGGACTATCCATTTTTCGGTTAAAAATTCGGAGATCAACGATCCATTCCGACTAGCCAAGGCCGGCCCCATCCCTTTGAGCTCAAAAATTTCAAAAATGCCCTTAATCAAAAATTACAAAAATGCCCCTAAGTGAAAATTACCAAAATGCCCTTCCTTAAGGATTAAGCAAATTAATTAGGGGATAAGCAAATCAATCATGGCCATTCATCTAGAATTGATCATGTCCATCCATAGTGCCATGTCACCAATCCTTAGCCCATAAGGAATATTCTTAATCATTAATGATGCATTTTAGGCCATTAGATCAATCTAAGGGTTAGGATTCAAAGTTAGGAGAAGTATATAGTGTTTTTTCCCTCCAAAATTTGGCGAACTCTCTCATTTTTCAGATCTGGTTTCTCTCTCTTCTCTCTCTCTCTCTCTCTCTCTCTCATACTCTCTCACGTATCTCTTTCTCTCACTCTCTCTCTCGGCCACCGACCATATCTTCATCGCCGGCCATTTTCTGGCAGATCACCGGCGATCCCGAACCTCCAGCAGCATCCTCGGCGTCTTCATGTCGCTGTGGTGGCCGGATTCTCGTTGAACGGCCATCGGATCGCGTCTTTTGATTTGATTCTTCGTTACTAGCTCGATAGTGCAAAAACGGACCGATTCTCACTTAGTTTGTGCGATCTATTATCATAGGTTGGCCGAGCTTTCCGAGACTTCTCCTTGTTCTCTTTGATCTGGACACGGAGGCCGGATCGTTCGATTTTGAGCCGGAGCATTGTTGAGCAAGGTAAGTGCACTTGAACATGATTATGCAAATTCGTGTATACTGAACCTGCATGCTTGTGATGCCGATTTCAGCTTGTTAATGTCGAAATCTTGCAAAGTGATGAACTAGAGAATCGTAGAACACGTCTTAAGCTTCGATTTGATATATCATATACCTTGATCGGACTTGATTTGCTATGTCAAAACCATTTTGGAAGTTAGGATCAGAATCTGGAATGTAATGTGCAGATCTGTTCTGATGATATCCTAATTGATGTTGTGCTGTTCTATGATTTTTCTGATTTTCTACGATCATTTTTTGAAACAAATTTCTTCATGAAAGTTGTAGATCACATCTTAATATGTTCATCATAAATTTTCATAAAATTCCAAGCATGTTAGCATGGTACGATCTGCAACGTCATTTAGGTGTAGATCGGGTGACAGACTGTTTCTGATTGACCTTCGTGTGTTCTTCGATTTTCATAAATTCATGTGTTCAAAATCTGAAAATGTTTTCTTCATGAAAGTTCACACTGAGATCGAGATATTTCTATTAATACTAATTTCATCAAAATCGAAGGTCATTTGGTTTTTCAAAAGGAATTTTCACAATCCGATCAGTATCTGTGTCCAGATCTGATTTTCATTCCTTTAGAGTTCAGAAGATGTTTTTCCAAATTTGATAAAGTTAGAGTCCTTTTTTGCAAAAAATCAAAACTACAAAGTTGTTCATTGGGGTCTCATTATGTTTTCTGAAGAATTTTAGGGACAAATAACAATTTTTGAAGGGTCAATTTGCTCAAAATTTCATAAAAGGTCTTCTCAGGCTAAAATGTGATTTGCAATTGAGTCCTTCGCAAAAACTGAATTTTATAAAAATTTGGAGGGCTTTTTAGCAAAACTTAAAACACAAGACTTGTTGCACACGGAGAATCCTAATTGCACAAAAATGCTCACATGGTTTTGATAAGGTTTGATATTTTTCCCGTCATTATTTTGAAATCATAACAGAATCAGATCCAGTCTGTCACTGAGGGTAAATTTTCCATTTTCGGGAAAATCAGCTAGGAATTAGAAAAAATGGTCTTCTTGACTTTTGATCCTCATGTCGTGAGCTTTCTAATGACACCCAAATCACTTCATTTGGACATCATTAGAGTAGTTAATCACATCTGAACAGAAGCAATCCGAATTTAATAAAAACTGAATAAGTGGTCTTCTTATGAAGCCCACTTCTCATTGTCTGATTGGCTTCGAAATAAGGCCCATGGGCTTGAATGCATGCTTATTTCATTGCTATGCATGTATTTGTTAGATGAATGTTAGGCGCGGTGCATGTTTGGCGGGTAATCTGTTGTGATCATTTAGAACCCGATTTTAGGGGTTAATTGATATGAGTTGCCGTTTTGTGAATGCAAATGGTAACCCATTATCATTAATCATTGATCAAATAATGTTAGATAATTAGGTGGGTGGTGAATCGAAATGCATGAAAAACAAAGGCCGATCCCAAGGCCCGTGTTTGATTAGTGAATTGTTTGCACCTTTGTTTTTCTTTGGTTGTTTCTTTGTGCATCATGAATGAATGTAATGAATGTAAACATCGATACCCGAGAGGCGGTCCATGGGAAGATAATCCGAAATGGTAAAAAATCAAGACGATTGACCGATGTCCAATCCGGTCTCCATTTGTATTCATTTGATGAAGGCGCTAAACTGATGTTCGATCCGGTTTCAATTTGCACTCAATTCATTCATCCCCGATCATGTCTCGGGTTTTCAATTTGTGTTGTAATAAACACCCGACGAGTTGCGGGTTTTTACTTCCTCGCACTTAGAATTGGTTCGTCTTTTCAATATTTTGAGTTTTTATTTTACGAAATGTCTTTCAATACAATTGATTGTTTCTTTCTTTTTCTAGACTAAGATAGGATTAGTTTAGAATCTTAAATGAAAATACAAAAACAAGATGCATGATTACCTAGTGGACTAAGACTTTAAACATGAAAATGATAAAGAACAAATGTATGACAACTTAGATAACAACCATGTTAAGTTTAGCGGTACCGAAAGGGCGTTAATAGAAATATTAACGTAAGCTAGTCCCCGAACCTTTGATCTCTGGTTTTCGTTGAAATCAAAATGAAATTCCCGTGTTTCGATTGGGTATTCTAGCCGACCCTCGACCTAGGTTAGTGGCAACTCCTAAAAAAGACAAAATCGATCCGCTGTCACGCGAGATATGGATTTAGGGAAGATCCACGTTCATGATCAATGGATCATATGGATGATCAAAAGATTTATATAAAATCATTTTCTATGATATGCCATATGAATCATTTCATGAACACATATCTCTAAACTCGCCTTACCGAGTTCGGCCCTCGTGAGGTAGGTCGCGACAATGCAGCATGATAGAATGGTAGCTTATGCGTCGTGTCAGTTGAGACCCCATGAAAGGAATTACCCAACACATGACCTCGAGTTAGCTGCAATAGTGTTCGCGCTTAAAATTTGGAGGCACTACTTGTGTGGAGAGAAGTTTCAGATCTATACGGATCATCAGAGTCTAAAGTACCTATTTTCGCAGAAGGAGTTGAATATGAGACAGCGTAGGTGGATGGATCTTTTAAAGGACTATGACTGTGATATTTTGTATCATCCGGGAAAAGCAAATAAGGTCGCCGATGCTTTAAGTCGCAAGTCTAGCGTCGCACAATTGATGGTCAAAGAGTGGACGTTGTTGGAAAGGCTCAGAGACTCGGAGTTCAAGTTTGAAGTGAGCCAAGCATCAAATTTACTAGCTGCTCTAAGGATTGAATCGGAAATTAAGGACAGGATTAAGGCATTATAGTCTACGGACCCAGAGATTCAGAAGATAGTTGAGATGGGCACAATAAAGAGGAAGTCAGATTTTCAAGTGTTAGAGGATGGGATTTTGAAATTTCGAGGATGGTTATGTGTGCCAGATGACGAAGGATTGAAAGAGGAAATCTTGAGTGAAGCTCATCGAAGTCAGTATAGCATCCATCCAGGGAGTACTAAGATGTACCAGAATCTGAGGCAGCACTATTGATGGAATGATATGAAGAAGGACGTGGCCAAGCATGTGGCCAAGTGTTTGACGTGCCAACAAGTGAAGGCACAGCACTGCAAGCCAGGTGGATTGTTGCGACCATTGGAGATCCCAGAATAGAAATGAGAGCATATTATGATGGATTTTGTAACGGGATTGCCGCGCAGCCAAATAGGACATGACTCTATTTGGGTGATAGTGGATTGCCTGACTAAATCAGCGCATTTTCTAGCAGTGTGAAAGGGCTTTGAATTGGAAAAGTACACAGAGCTGTATGTTCGGTAGATCGTTCGACTTCATAGAGTATTAGTGACGATCACTTCGGACCGTGATCCCGAGTTTACTGCCAAATTTTGGAAAAGTCTACAAGAGGCATTAGGAACGAGATTGCAATTCAGTACGGCCTACCATCCGCAAACAGATGACCAGTTAGAAAGGACGATCCAGACTTTAGAAGATATGCTGAGAGCCTGTGTGTTGGATTTCCAAGGCAAATGGGAAGAGCAGTTACACTTGGTGGAGTTTGCCTACAACAACAGTTATCAGCAGAGCATTCAGATGGCACCGTTTGAGGCCTTATATGGTAAAGCGTGTAAGACGCCCTTGTGTTGGGACGAAGTTGGTGAGAGAAGTATTACTGGTCCAGAGTTGGTGCAACGGACTATGGAAGCCGTTGAAATTATTTGGGATAGACTGAGAACAGCCCAGAGTCGCCAAAAGAGTTATGCCGACCGGAGGAGACGACCCTTAGAGTTTCAAGTCGGAGATCATGTATTTCTCAAGGTGTCGCCAATGAAAGGATTGTCCTGGTTTGATAAGAAAGGTAAGCTCAGTCCAAAATATGTCGGGCCATTCGAGATATTGGAAAAGATTGGTGACGTGGCCTACCGATTTGCTTTGCCTCCCTATATATCACAAGTGTACAACGTGTTCCATGTGTCGATGTTGAGAAATTATGAACTGAATCCGACCCATGTTTTGAGATATGAAGAGATAGACGTGGATGACAGAGTGTCGTATGTAGAGAGGCCAGTCAGAATCGAGGATAAAAAGGATCGAGTGCTGAGGAACAAAACAATTTCGATGGTTAAGGTCGTTTAGGAGCATCATGGTACAGAAGGAGCAACTTGGGAAAGTGAAGAGGCCATGTGACGTCTGCACCCCCATTTGTTAAGTAGAGTAGTGTAGAGTGCAAATTTCGAGGACGAAATTTTTGTAAGGGGGGAATAATTGTAACATCCCGAATTTCGACTCAATTTTCGAAAATCAATAAAACGAGTCTTATCTATTGTTTCATTTTCGTAAGTCTCGCCCGGAACTGATCACTCCCGGGATACTGACCAGATGGGAATGGCTAACTAGGATAACGGTACGTGGACCAAGGACCCGATTGTGAATTGGACACCGATTCCGAGAAACGACGAGGAAATATTTTGGGCCAAAGTAGGTTGATCTTCGGAAGGTAACGGATTTGGTTTGGCCGAGGCCAACGATGTACACTCGGATAGCAAGTGATTCTGTAAGACCGAAAGTGCACGTGGCCGACCAGTCCCGAACTTAAACCGAACAATCGTTATCTCCGGAACTAGCGATAATTCCTCTCGTTCTTCCGATAATTGAGTCCGTCACGACTCAAATAACCTTAGGTCGATACGCGTAACCCCTAAACAGCCGTCCGTTAGTAAGAGATTCGATAATTGAAATTTAACTAGTTTGATCGTGGAATTTGATCCGGACTTTGAGGTTGATTTTCGAGCGTTTACTGATCTAGTTTCGCAAGGACGACGTCAATTTGGGTTGGCCATTTATATAGGGGATTAGTCTGGTCGAAAAATGGAATTTCGGCTCGAAATCGGACAAATGACGACTTTGCCCCTCAAGCCTATTTAGTGTTCCGAATTTTCAAGTGATTCATGGGGATTATTTAATGCAAATTAAGGACAAAGAGACAAGGTTTAGTGGAGTGAGCAATGACCACTTTGCCCATCAATTATTAGACTTGAAGGAATTATGGCCTTTGGATCAAGGGTAGGTTAGTCCAAGTGCCTAGGATGAGGAAAAGTGGCACCAACTCCCACCAACCCCACTATAAACCATCACCTCCTTCTCTCTCTCTTCATTTCTTCTCCATCAAGCCAAGACACTCTCTCTTCATTTCTTCTCCATCAAGCCAAGATACTCTCTCTTCTCTCTCTCCCTTTGCTCTCTTCTTATGCTTGCTACTCCCCTCCGCCGGTTCGCTGCTTGCCGCCGCCAACCGCGCCACCGCCACTCCGTCGCCGTCGCGTCACGCTGAGCCACCGTCATTCCCGCCACCATGACACCACCACCAGCACCGTCTTCCTCCCGTGCTCTCTCTCTTCCCTCGGCCGTGCAGTTGTTAGAGCTGAAACTGCCCATGCCGGTTGCGCCGTCACTGTTGCCGCCGTGCCGTTCGCCCGTGAGCGCCACCACCCGTCCATCCACACCTCAGCCACCCTCACCGACCCGTCTCTCTCTCTCTCTCTCTCTCTCTCTCTCTCTCTCTCTCTCTCGGCCGCTTGGAGGCCAAGCCGCCGTGAGCCCGTCCCCGCCGTTTATCGCTGCGTCGCCACCCTCACGCTGACCACGCCTCACCGCCGTTCGTATGTCTCCCCACCATGAGCCGCCAGCCATGTCAGCCCAGAAAGCTGTCCCTCGCCGCCGTCCGTGAGCCGTCCCTTGCCGCTGCCACCGCCGGAAACGCCGCCGCTGGTTTACCGTTCACCGGTAATTGGCCGCCATTTCTCGTTGTCTAGACCCAAGTTTAGGTGAGTATTATCCACTAAACCCTAATTAGGACAATAATGCCCTTTAGATCGGGTTAGGGTATCGTTAGTGAGTAATTAGTGGATAATTAGGTTGATTAGGGTCGTTTGAGGTTGATTATGGATTATTGATGGATTGGTAAGGACCGAGATGATATTGATGAGTTATCAAGAGGAAAATGAAGTGGATTAGAGGCCGGAGTAAGACCAATTAGTGGCTGACCATGTTGGAAAGTAATGGATTAAGTATTGACAAGTCGATGGATTAATTCGATTAAGGTATCGGGATGGCCCGGGTGATTGACGGGATAGTTGTGGTATTCAAATTGGATGATTTGTGTGCCTTGGTGCTTATTTGTACGTTGCCATGTCGCGTGATTTTGTGATCGACCTTATGCGGAGTGTGATTTGGGCAATTGAGCACGTTATAATGTGGTAAGCTTGAACTCATTGAATTGTAATGATTAGTGCTCATGTGTATTCCATATTGCTCAAGCATAAACATTCATGGCTGCACATTACATGTGGCCGAGTGTAAGGCATGTGATAAAATTTGTGCGAGAATGCGAGTCTGCCATGAGCATGTGATCACCTGTAATTGCCCGATGCGTTTGACGCCGGGTTCAGATAAAATTTGGGCAGTGTGCCGTGTGATCACTTAAGGCCTTCGGGTTGTGGCCTTCGGGTCGATTCTGTTTTCATGCACTTTGTAGCAAGACGATGCTCGGTGTGTCCAGAAGACAACCAGTCTCATGCACTTTGTAGCAGGCTTGGTTCGTAAGGAGATTGGTGTTGCACCTCATGCACTTTGTAGCAGGCTAGAGACACTGGGCCCGGGCCAGGGCCGGGGGCGTTTTTACATTGGCCACGAAGTGTTGTTTATGTGTTTGGGCCAATGGGCCGGGCCAGTGGGCCGTGTAAAGATCAGATAATAAGATAATCTGTAAAGTATTAGATTATGTGGTGGAATTGCTAGGCATGGTATGGGACGTGCCCAAGCGGTTCCATCTTATAATCCAAATACGCGCGCTTGTACAACATTGATGCATTGGCATACATAAGAATGCATGGACGAGTATGAATATGTATGAAATTCGGTGATGGGAATGTGGTCCAGACATTTACAAGCATGAGCATGCGTATGACGCACGTGTGACCGTGTATGCCCGAGTATGTCCAGACATTTATAACCTGTAGGGTCATCGGTAAGTACGATCTGAGCCCGAGGGCCTAGGTCAGTGGCTATTGTTTGATTTAGTTTTGTTTCCGTCAGGAGGTGCATGTTAGCTTAGTTTAAGTTTAGTGGGTTTTACTTGCCGAGATTCGTCTCATGGTTGAATAACCTAACTTTTCAGACCCCAGACCTTGACGATGCCGGAGGTGCCCGATGCACCGGTGCGACATGGGATTCCGCAGCATCTCGAGCACACCATGTCGGTTCACCTCATAGGGAATGGGGAAATATTCCTTAGACATTATACCTTAGTTTGGGTAGATGTAGGGGCCACACATTTTGAGACCCATGAGTACGTGGCCTGGTGTTTTAGGGACCGTTTTGGAGAGGAGTATGGACCCCTCCATTCTATGGATATCCCGTTCAACGGGGAGGGCGAGCTAGATCCGCAGTGCCCTAATGGGGACATAGTTGATCCCGATACGGAGATAGAGGTGAGCTGGGAGATAGACGAGGGACCCGAGCTAGGAGAAGAGGATAAGGAGTTGGGAGGTATGGATTTTGAGCCCGAGATTATCGATCCTGCCTCAAAGTCGATGGATGTGGAGGCAGAGGAGCCTATGGAGGTAGACGAGGACCCGGAGATGGAGATCGAGTTCGAGGCAGTCAGTTCTAATGAGGACTAGGAAACATCAGAGAGTTCTTCGGAGACGTCGAGCTCAGACCCCGACTGGGAGCCCTAGGATAAATCCCCTTTCCAGTGTAGTGAGGACTGACACTTTTTAGGATTTAGTCCTCCATTTCCCTTTTGTCGATAGTTCTCCCTAGCCACCTCTCCTTTTTGCCCAGTGTGGTGGCTGTGATCCGCTTTTGCTGTTGTATATGGGATTGTATATTTTGGTTGTAAATGGATATTGTAAAAGTTTCTATATGTGTAAAAGTGTGTATTTTGTAATCAGTAATTTATGTTGTGCTATCCTTGTTCTCATATTATTTTATGTCCGGGTATTATTATTATTATTCGTTCTGCTTTCGCTTGTGCATGATTCTCTGTCTTGGGTGATGGGTCAGCGACGCTTCCTGGGGCGTCGCACTCAAATCGACCAAAAGGAGGGATGTGGTGCGCTGCAAAGGGTTCAGGGCATGACACATATTCATCTTTATCATCAGGCCTTATTATTTCTTCTTATGTAAGGACCATATTTACTACATTATGCTTAGGAAGAGGGTTCTGATGCACATTTGGCTATGGCTCTTGAAAACTTAATATCTTCCTCTCGATGAGCTGTTGAACTTTATATTTCAGGATTGGACAATTGTCTACATCATGTCCTCTATCTCTCATGTGATATGTGTAAGTCTTTGATTCATCGTACCAGGGGAACCATGCAGGATTATCTCTTGGCACTTCTTTGGCCACCAAATGCCATTCAAATAGCATCGGTAGTAATTTCAACAAGGGCTGTGGCAACGGAGTGAATTGCCTTACAAGTCTTTTCTTCGGCTCAAACAGTTTTGGATTTCTCCAAGGGACATTAGACTATTTTGGGAATGAAGCCTGATTAACATTGGGGCTAGATACCATAGCCATGTCACATATAGGTTCTTTATCCTTTCTTTCTAGAGACAGTCTTCATGTTGTCACTTCTTGAGATTTCTTTTCTTTCAATGTCCATTCGATTCTTTCTCCGACCTTTACTAACATGGTGAATGTTTGGTAGCCCGATATATGCAGCTTTTCATAATACTCAATTGGTAACAACTTCAAGAAGAGTTCAATAAGCTCATCCTCACTTATAGCTAGTTTAACTTGTGAGGCTACAACTTTCTACCTTTGAGCGTAGGCTCTGAATCTCTTGCTTCTTCATTTCTCAATTCTGACTAAGTCCTCTCGGGTTAGAAGTACTTCGACATTGAATTTGTATTGGCAAAAGAATTCTCCCGCTAGATGGTCCCATTCGGTAAAATCTTCTATGTCAAGAGCGGTATACCATGCCAGGGTTGCTCCTTTCAAACTATCTTGAAATATGCTGATAAGGAGTGGCATATTGTCTAAATATCTTGCCATCTTATGGAGATAATATTTCAAATGGCTTTTAGGACAGCCAGTTCCATCATATTTATTCACGAACTCCGGTTCTTTGTAATTTTCTGGAACCACCACCTATGTATAAGGCGAGAATTTATCGAACTTTTGAAACTCATATCCTTGGCTTGTAAGGCATTCTTCAATTTTTGCCAATCGTTTGGCCTCATCTTCATCCTTAGATGTCTTTTTAACCCGAATGTCTTCTTCTAGATCCACTATTTCAGGTGTAGCTTTTGGAGGATTCTCCTGAACTAGTTCTTTACTTCTCATTGACTCTTCAGCAGGTACTTCAGCGGTATTTGCAGCTCCTGGATTTGAAACTGTAGGATAAGATCCCTTCGTAGTTGTAATGAGGGCCTTCATTTCTACCATCATGGCAGCCATTTGCGTCATTTGGTTCTCCACTTCAGCTAGTCAAGTACGAGTTTCTTCCTCGGCCATTTTAATTTGTAAACGAGCTCAGGGTCTTTTGCCTTCCGTTGCTAGAAAACCTGTCTTCATGAAAACCATTGGGATATTAGAATTGGTGAAAAATCCTATATTCTTTTAATTGTATGGTTTCTTATGATTAACAAAGATAAGAACTTTTACACAAGCCTTAGCCTTGTATAAAACTTCTCATTAATGTTTTTCTCAAGGAATCATACCATTCAAAGAATTGTTATCCATGGTGATCAAGTCTTTAAATTTATCCAAATGGATTTTGAAAAATAAGTATTTCATATAAAATCCAAGATTGCTTTGCAAAATGATATTAAACTTGAATAGGAATTCAAAATCATCCAAGTCTAAACTTCTTGTTAACTAAGGTAGCTTCTGCCTTGTGGTAATCCTTCCATTCCTTGATTTGAAATTCCCATTCTTCGACATTGATCACAACTTCTTCAGGGATTTGAAATTCCCATACTCCAGGCATGTGTGGGACAATGTATTCTGGGACATACTCCTCCTCGGAATCGGTTATAACGCTCAATGGAACGTATGGCTCTATATCAATTGGTCATTTACTTTCCATCCATTTGATGTATTCCTTGGATGCTATATAAATCTCCATATCTCCTTCCAAGTTCTTTGGCCATTCCACTACTTGTGAAGGTGAATTATCCAAAGAAAGGATAATTTTGTGAACCTTGGTTTGAAGGTCTTTCTTCTCTTTTTCGGGTATAATTCCACTTGTGATGTCAAAGGCAAACTCCTCAGGGTTTTATGCCGGTGGGACTTGTTGAAACATCCCAAATTGTCTGATAACTCTCAAGGGACAATAGGTGGCTCCCCCATTCAGCCCGAGTAATGGTACTGCGTTCCATTCTTAGCTTGTAATCATTGCCTTATCAATCTTTAACCAATTGATCCGCCATTAGATTTGATTAGGAGTTAAGGTTCTAATGAAATTGGTTCAATTTAAGAAAGATTATTTGGGTAATTTGTTTTGGATACGAATGTATTGCTCAATTGGATTTATCGTCGAACAAATTTTGCGAATGTTCATGAAACGACACCAAGGTCGAATGTATGAAATGAACCATAGAGATAGGAGACTCATAGAAGCTTGAAAAATTCTTTTTCCACGGTTTTGATATGTGTTCAAGGAAATGATGGTTTGGGCAAGAAGCATATTAGAGAAATCTCATTTGAGACATGCTTGCTTCGCGATTATTGCAACTAAAAGGTCGAATCTCGTTTTAGATACAAGGAATAGAACGAAGCCAAAGAAGGCTAGAATAAAAACCCGAGCCACAGTGTTTCCCATTTCCCTAGGAAGTTTGAAAAAATTGGCTATTAAAAAGGATAATGGAAATCTATCCGTGTTTGATTTGATTAACTTTTCGATTTTAGAAGTTTTGGGGTTAAGGAATTCTGCATGAATGCTTATGGGATTAAGTCCAATGGGTGGCTCTACGATCCTAGGCTTGGAATCAATTCCAATGGCGGTTTAATATTCTTCCAAAGTCGGTGTCAATTCATGCTCTCCAAATTTGAAGGTGGCGATGGAAACTTCCTAAAAATGCGCCAAAACTTGGATTAACTGACCTGATGTTCCACATGGATCAAGTCTATAAGGTATCCCAACTTATCTTGGACATAAACTTGGTTATCTTTTGTCATGTCCTTCCACCAAGCCATGAGCTCTTTTCGTGGAATGGGAACTACTTTGATGTCTAGTTTTTCCATCGAGCCTAATTATGCAAAAAGGCTCATTATTAATCATCATGGATTTCACATCAATTTTAAATGCCTCCATTTTAATTATATGTCCTTTTATGGAAAAAATGGAGGTAAAGTACATTTGCATACTTATGACGTAATACGAATGTCACTTCTAATCTATTTATGCCTTAAAAGAGCATATACTTAAAAATGTGAATGAAACCAATGTTTAACGCAAATGCTTTTTGTCATGCTCCATTTTGACCATAAAGTCCAATCCTATGGTTTACAACTTCGAATACATCAAAAATAGACTTTTGGCAAATGGGATTGTACGTGTCACATCTTGAGCAATCAATCTACTTGAATTATATTGAAAATCGCCATAGGCCTATACATTCCATCTAGAAATGAAAAATATGACCAAATGGAGCATGTCACCCTATTCATTCATTCTAGTATAAAAAGACATTTTGATCAAACATTGATTGTCAATTGGGCGTTTTTAAACAAAATTGTATCAACTAACTTTGCATAATTAAAAAGATGAGAGAAGTGGAATGACACTTACTTACCGACACATTTTTGCTTGGTTTTAGATATACCAACCACAAAGACAAGCATATGCAATAAGTGAGGTTTTGACACCTAAAAGGGTGGAATATACTAAAGGCTCAAGGTCACCACCTTAATGGACAAGGGATTTCATTCCAATAGGCAATTAGCCTAAAGTAATGGAATATTATTTCATCTTGGTGATCGGTATTGTATTTAAACGATCCCATAAGCAATCGGCTCACAGTTTCGCCTAAACACATACCTCCTAAGGGTGATCCTAAATGTAGCCGAGGTTGGGCCACGGGTGCTGTGTGTGACAAGTGTAGTGCTAAAGCAACTTAAAGGCAAGCATAACAATTTATAACTAAACAGCACTTCTAAAATTTAGTGGAATCATATTCAATCCCAACACCATCCTGCAAAACAAAGGTAAACATAGATTACACCTCTTATACCTTCCACTTGCATCACCATTTAACACGTCATTATTGGAACGTACCTGGGATTCTTGCGAGCATAAACACATGCATATCGTTCTATTTTAGGCTTAAGTCCACTTAAAATCCTAAGGGTCCCCAGCGGAGTTGCCAAGCTTGTCGCGCCATGCTCTCACATGCTAGAATAGAGGTATTTTTCTACACGGGTTTCTTCCATACCATACCTCATGTGACAGCGGGGTTTATTTGATCTAAATTTAAACTTGGAGTCGCAACTAGTCATTTACGGTAGGTTGACTAAAAACTTAATCGAGATACGGGAGAAATACCACAATCCTTAGAACCAGAGATTCTGAATAAGGGACTTGGTTACGTTACTGATCCCAAATTGAGATCATTAACGCCCTTCCGGTACCTAAGAACGATATGGCATGTCTAAAGTGTCACACGGATTCCTAAGGTCAATTCGCTAATCTAATCATGAATAAACAATTAAGTACTCAAGAATTAAATGCTCAATCAATGGTAAATCAATCATAGCAACCCTAATTTGGCTACTAAAAATGAAAATCAAGCAAAATACCCAAACCCTAATGAAACTCTAATAGCTTGTTCATTTCATGATTTATATATTTTTAGGGTATAGGGTTTTTTAGAGATTATAACCCTTAAATTTGGAATTTTCCAAAAATGCCATTTAGACACTTCTAAAAATTCAAATTTCACTTTTTATGGCTGGCCACTATAATTTTGAATGATTCTGTGGATTTTCAAAATTTTTGATTTTTTGAAATATTTTTTTCTAAATGCCATTTGGGCACTTCCAAAAAATTCAAATTTCACTTTTTTATTGCTAGCCACGATGATTTTGGACCTTTCTATGAATTTTTAATTTTTTTTTCAGAAAAATTTTTAAATAGAGAATTGATTTTTTTATGATTTTCTGAAAATTTTTATGAATTTTCCAATTTTTTCAATTTTTATTTTCCGAATTTTTATATTTTCTATTTTCTATTTTCTGATTTTTTTTCAAACTTTTCAGAATTTTTTAATTTTTTATGAATTTTCTGCAATTTTTGAATTTTTATGAATTTTTTAATTATTTTTTCTCTTTTTTTAAAATTTTCCCGCCTAGGAACGGATCGGATCGGACCGGTTCGATCCGGTTTGGCCAAGCCGAACCAAATGTCGCTGGCGCTGGTCGCCAATCACCCCTCTAGTGAACCCAATGCCGAAACGACGTAGTATTAGGCCATTTCCATTGAAGCATTTTTGCAAACATCTGGTTTGCACTATTTTGAGTTTATCGTTTTAGAGGTCGCGACTTTGAGCTTACTGCCGGCAACCTTCCGGCGACTAAACACTCGACCTGGGGATCTCTACTCCTCTCTCTCTCTAGATTTCACACTATTTCTCTCTCTTTCTCTCTCTTCTCCCTCTTAGGAATTTCATCAAACACCTTCCCCTCCCCTCCAGTCAGTTTTCTTCATTTTTGTTGATCAAAATCCCGCCCAAAATTTGTTAAAACCGACTTGTAATCGATTGGGAATGATCATCTGGTGCCAGCTGGATATTTTCCAACTAGCACAATCGATTAAAACGTGTTGAATTAACTGAAAATGATTGGTAAAGTCTAGGTTTGTTTGATTTTATGGGTTTTGTGCACGTGTTGGCTGAGTCCGGCGAAGAGGATGCACTGCTCAGTCTAGGTCAAGTAGGCTTGCCTGATCCGATAGTTTCGATTTTGAACAAAAATGCAAATTAAGCTCGATTTTGACCGAATTTTTGAAATTTGACCCCAAAATTGAATTTCCCATTACATTTTGAACTTAAAAATGTGTTTTTCCCCAATTTTTGACATAACCATGTCCAAAATTTTTTCAAATTTCATATCTGGGTTATTCAGAATTTGCTCAATTCGATGTCCTAATGAATTACCCAGGTCTGATTAACCCTAGAAATGATGATCTTACATTTCGACAATTTCATATTGGGCACGATTCCCAATTTAGGTTCAAAATTCTTAATTTTCATTGTAATTTTGGGCATTTTTTATTTTTATGTCAAATTGTGCAATTGGACCGACCATTATGCAATTCAAGATCCCAAAATCATTTGTTGTAAAGATACTATGACTGAAAAATGACTAGAAAAAATTTAATTTCATTTTTGGCTTAATTCGGGTTTAATTTTACCCAATTTTGGGAAAAATACATACCCAATTGAGATTTTTTTCAAAATTGATGATGTATTAATGAAATTTGATGTAAAAGAAGACTAATGACTATTTTTATGGAATTTTCTGATTCCATTTGCTATTTTTCTTGATTTTCTCGCTAATTTTGACTAAAAGAAATTAAGAAGAAATGCAGAAAAATGCTAAAAAATTATTTTTTTTAGTTTAGAAATAGGTTTCTAGGCTTGGCCAAGATTCCTAGACCTAATTTTGAAATTTTTGAAAAATTAAAAAAAAATGAGCTAAAAATTAGGTGTCAACAGACGAACGTTCAAGAAAAGATTCAGGTCATTCTAGAACATGTGCACATCATGTATATCATGCATACCATGCATTTCATGAACATATTTATTTGTTTTGCATAAGAAAGCAAAAAGAAGCCGAACCAGTTGATGATCTCAGAATTTCCAATGGAGTTATCAAATAATAGAGAGAAGTATCACTTCCAATTGTATTTTCCATTGATGTCCTTTAATATACTTTTCTTTTCATTATCCTTAGGGAAACAAAGAAAAGAGAGCAACAAAAGAAAAATCCCTAGTGAAACCAAAGCAAAAAAATGTAAACAAGATGGATCTTGATAAATTGATCAAGTATCCCTAAATCGTGAGGGCATGTGCTAAAGAAGTTACCTTTCTTAGAGAAGAAATAAACTTTTTCTTCCCCAAGCAGAACGACAAAACAAATTGTTTTGAAAAGAAAATACCTCAGAAATATTTCAATAAAAAATTTTGAATCACGCTTTCTTTGAAAGTGCACTAAGCATCAAAATTCCCTAAAAGGGATAATTTGACAAAAGGCTTTGAAAAATTTCATAGAAAAAGTTTGGATCAAATCGAATGGAAGGACCTTCAAATGATGAAAGGTAAGCCATATCCAAACACATCCCTTATACACTCAAAGTCAAAATAAAGAAGTGAGTTGAAAAAAAAAAAAAACTCATCCGAAGGAAATATGGGATATTTGCAATGATTACATGGAATGAAATGATGAAAGACAATCATTTCACTATCCCAAACACATGCTTATCCCTTGCAAATCCAAATTTGAGCTAAAGCAGTAGAGAAGTTTTTCCAAAACAACCATGTTAAGAACTACCCCACATTGGGGCACATCAAGAAGTTTGTGGATTGATAGCTATGGAGAATAGAATTAAGAAAGATTTTATCACATATTCATGCATCAATTTTTCTGTGATAACTTCATATGAAGTCATAAAGAAGCTCAAGACATCCCAAAAGGAAGAAAAGCACTTCATTTCTTATACCCAAATACATTACCTTTGGCAAAACCCAGCTGAGCCTGAATATTCATTTCAGAACCCCAAATTGGTGATCATCTCTTCACGCTGGAGCATGAGCATATAATCCATTTTAATAGATAAGAAACAAAAGAACAGAACACAGAGTCCTTAGAATTCAAAAAGATCAAAAACAAAAGAGACCGGGGCATGAAAAAACAATGTGCCTGGTAAAAGCAAGGCCAAATGCCCGAGAAAAAAAATAAAAAGAAAAGAGAGTGCAAAAGAAAACTCAAAACGACAAAAAGTCCTAACAAAACAAAGTCAAAATCATAAGAGATCATAGATCACAACAAGTGAGAATAAATAAAAGACAAGAGATTGTGATGAATGATTAGAGGACTCTGATGTTCATAAAAGAAAGATCTCTAATGAGCATAAAGAAAAGTGGTGATGCCAAGAAGATGATTAATTTCATGAAAACCCTGAATTCAAACAAATGAGCATTTTGAGCCTACCCAATTCCAACAATACAACATCTCCCCAAAAACTTTTCAGATTAGGATATTGAGAGAAGAAACATGACTTTATGACAAGAAGCCATCACTCAAAGAAGTGTATGCAATGGTATCTTGTTTTATCCTCAAGGTTCTTAACTTGTAAACCTAAAGTTAGATATGATGAAATTCTTTTTTCTTGGCCTCATAATGCCTATCCTTTGAATAGCCATTGACTAAGCCAACATTACAGTCGTCCGAAAGACCTTATTGAATCAATTGGATTGTATATATTGCAAACATCTTCGAACACCTAAGGATTGGTTAAGAGAGAAAAATTGAGGGTTGTCAAACAAGTCTCCTTTTAATCGAATGAAGAAAAGATTAAGTTCATAGATCGAAACAAATTATTTCTAATGAAGGTCTTCCACACGATCATTTCAAGCATTTCTTAAAAGATTGCAAGTATTTTGTTTAAATAACTCCTTGAAAAGGAAATTTGATTGCCTGAAATGTATTTAATACAAAGAATGCATATTTCAAAACCAGGTATCAAAAGTTTTTGGTTAACTTAAAACCAAGTTTTCAAACAGTTTGTGGTAAGCTAAGGAAAAAATCACATTTCAAGTAGTTTTGATTAATTTCCAAACTCCTTTTCAAAAAGTTTTTGGTCAATTTAAAATCAAGTTTTTAAACAGTTTGTGGTTAGCTTAGGAAAAAACCACATTTCAAGCAATTTTGATTAATTTCAAAACTCCTTTTTCAGATTAGTTTTTGGTCAACTAAAAAACCATGCAAATGTTAGTGAAACCTCAAAATCACAAATCTCACGGTTAAGGCATTCATTATTTGAAGTCTTCCCAAAGTCCTACAGGCGAGGAGTCTCTAGGCAATTTCCAAAATCCTATGGGTGAGGAATCACTTGGCAGGTCTCCAAAATTAAAGTCCGAGTGGTGATGAACCGCTAGGCAAATCTAAAGTCCTACAAGTGAGGAGCTCCTAGACAAAATTAAAGTCCTACTAGTGAGGAACCACCATGCAAATCCAAAGTCCTATAGGGGAGGAACCCCTAGGCAAAATCAAAGTCCTATTGGTGAAAAGCCCCTAGGCAAAATCAAAGTCCTACTGGTGAAGAACCACTAGGCAAATCCAAAGTCTTACAGGCGATGAGCTACTAGGCAAATCCAAAATCCTCAAGCGAAGAGCCTCAGGTGTTCATCCAAAATCCTCAAGCGAAGAGCCTCAGGTGTTCATGGTTCGTGAGTTTGTCCTTAAATCACGAAATCCGAATAATCATCATAATCATCACCACCATCAATTTATGCCATTGGATAAGCAATAAAGAAACTCTCACAATCAAGTAAGTTTCTCTCCCTCAATCATTAAGAATCTTTTAAAATGTGTTTCGAAAAGAAAACCTTTGGATTAAATCATGGATTTCAAAAGCAAGATCCCTAATTAATTGTTGTGAAATTTTCATCTTATCTCGTCTAGTGAGTCAACTAAAAATTCAAGTGTCACATTGTCTTCGAGATCAATCTCTAACGAACTCAATTTTAAAGAAGGGTAGCTGTTAACACCTAATTTTTAGCTCATTTTTTTAAATTTTTCAAAAATTTCAAAATTAGGTCTAGGAATCTTGGCCAAGCCTAGAAACCTATTTCTAAACCAAAAAATAATTGTCTAGCATTTTTCTGCATTTTTCCTTAATTTCTTTTAGTCAAAATAGGTGAGAAAATCGAGAAAAATAGCAAATGGAATCAAAAAATTCCATAAAAATAGTCATTAGCCTTATTTTAAATTTAATTTCATGAAAAAATTGTCAATTTTGAAAAATATCAATCGGGTATATGTTTTTCCCAAAATTGGGCAAAATTAAACCCAAATTGAACCAAAAATGCAATTAAATTTTTTCTAGTCATTTTTAAATCATAGTGTCTTCACAACAATTAATTTTGGGACCTTGAATTGCATGATGGTCTATCCAATTGCACAATTTGACATAAAAATAAAAAATTCCCAAAATTAGATTGAAAATTAAGAATTTTGAACCCAAATTGGGAATCGTGCCCAATATGAAATTGTCGAAATGTAAGACTATCATTTCTAGGGTTAATCAGGTGTGGGTAATTCAATTTTGTCATCAATTTTGCCTAATCAGGTCATTAGGACATTAAATTAAACAAAATCCTATTAACCCAAATATAAAAATGAGAAAATCTTGAACACAATTATAATAAAAATTGGGGCAAATTATATATTTGGGTTCAGAATATGATGGGGAAGTCAATTTTGGGGTTAAATTTGAAAAATTGGGTCGAAATTGGGTTTAATTGATGAATTTGTACCAACCCAGGTCTGCCGGGTCAACCCGACCCGACCTGGGTGGGTTGTCTTCTTCGCCTAACTCAGCCCAAAGTGCACTAAACCTAGAAAATACCAAATCAAACCCGTGACTTAATCGATCATTCTCAATCAAATTAGCACATGTTAATTTGTTTGTCCAGTTGGAAGATATCCAGCTGGCACCAGTTAACCACCTCAACCGATCGGAGTTCGGTTCCAACAAGTTTTGAGCGCAAAATCGATCAACAAAAAACGAAGAAAAAACCAAAGGAAAGAGAGAAACCTGTTCAACGAAATTTTAGAGAGGGAAAGAGTGAGAAACAGAGCCAAACAAAAGAGAGAGGGTTGTAGGTTCTCTCATGAGTGTTCGGCGCCGCCTTAGACGGTGGAGCGCCGACAAATCATGAGTTGATCATGACCTCCCCTCTCCGTTCCAGTCAACCCGGCTAGTCTCGAAAGTCAGAAACTGGGCATTTTCCGGCCAATTCAAACTTGTTTCAACGAAGCCACAACCACCATGGTGAAGACCAAGTGTTAAGGAACAACCCTCGGGGCGCAGATCACTTCGACAATTTCATTTAGTCATCGAACGAAGTAGGTAAACATCGCTTGTGATCATTTTTTTTCCAGATTTCCAGAAAACCATTTCTACCTTAAAATGCAGATTCATGCGATTTTCTTGGAGATTTTGATTTTCTGGACGTTCATAATACATTTCTAAGCATGTTTTTGTTGTTTTCTTGCATTTTATGTCATTGAATCAACAAAACCAAACCGGTCATTATTGATTGAATCTCGTCGGAGCATTTTCCACTTGTCGGAGCATCACCCATGGCCTATGGTTGAATAAGTTAGTGTCTTTAATTCCTTTTGAGAGATTCAAAGCCTTATGATACAATACTGCATTTATTTGACAAAATTGATTATAATTGGATTCTTCTCTTGTTTATGTGGATGACATGATCATCACGGGGGATAATACAGTTGATATTACATATCTTATGAGATGTCTCCATGGACAACGTGAGATGAAAAGATTTTGGAGGTTGAGTTACCTTTTAGATTTGGTGTTCTCCGGCGAGATGAAAGTGATTTTGTATCTCGGGCCAAATATGCTGGTGATCTTTCTGGAGATGGCTGAGCTTAGAGTTGTAATAGGATCGACTTCTATTGTGCACTTCATCTGCATGCAACCACTAAAAGATCCAAAGGGTTCAATTTAGTATGTTCAACAATGCACTGTCCAAAAACCTGTTAAGCTTCTAAATAAATGGGGCTTGATCCTTGTCGATTTGAAACATATTGGAGTCTTACATGGATTAAGACTAGACTCTGCATCTTAAGTCATGCTATTACTTTCGGCGGTAAACAGAAAAAGAAGGCCTAATTCCCTGAAAAATCTCAACTTTAAGGTCAATCCCAATTTTACTTTGAACTTGTTTTTTTGTCTATTTCCGACTTTCACTTTAGTTCTAAATCTGCTTCCGTTAATCCTCCAACAAAAATCTCTGTTAATCGTCCAAGGGGGATTTCCACGTTAGCAATAGGTTTATGTCATCTGCTTACTGTGAATTTTTCGCCACTGTTCATCACCCTAACTTGCTTTTGCTTCTTTGCTCCTTGCAACCTCCATTAACAGAGGTGCTCGAGCACAAAGCTCAAATCTGGGTCGGCGATTTTATCGGATCTTCCTTACAATCTATCACACAACTTCCTCCTTCCTTATTGGAGCTGCAACTTGTTAATTTCAACTCAACAGTATCTCGGGTCAATCATTTCCAACTTAAAAAACTTGTCAAAGCAACGAATTTCTCAATCTCAGCTTCGAGTACTTAGAACTCAGTGGACTCGAACAGCTGAGAGCATTGATAGTGACTAAAAGAGAACTCCTTGAGAAGTTAATTATCCCTGGAAGCTCAAATAAGCTTTGATGAACTGTGGGTGTTGACATGTCCACAGCTAGTTGAGATTAAAGCCTCGTCACTGTTCATTGTCCTCTTTGCACGGGCTCACTCGGCCACAGCTTCCCCGGTGCTAATCCATTGTCACCCAGACCTCTGATGCAGTGCCACGGCCTTCAACAGCCCCTCCGCGACAGTTGGTAGTCGTCTGAATCATCTCTGGCCATTTCGTCCGAGACCCTATTTTCGATTCCTTTTATTCAAGCTTCAAGAAGCCATTTTTATCAGCCACCAATTTTGCTTAGCCATCCCCGAAGTTTGCTTACTATGACAACAATATCCCAAACTTTTTTATATGTCACCCAAACCCATATACAAACCCATATTCGTCCAAGATTACCTTAAAAATCTAGCATAGCAGCTTATGTGGACAACGATGGGCCAACAAAAAAATGACGTGGATCTAAAGTGGCTTTAGATCATGAGTATTGATGACACGGAAAAAGATTTAGGGTACTGGTGTCACAGTGGATAGAATTTATAATATTTGGTGGTAGACAGAGAGTTTTCTTGTCATTTGATATAAGTTTGGAGTATTGGTGACATGAGAAAAAAAATTAGGATAGTGGTATCATGCCAGTTTTTTTATGGTGGACGTTGTGTGCAAAGTATAGGTTTTTGGTGGTGGACAAAGGATATCTTTATCACACTATTACAATTTTAGAGTTTTGGCAGCATCCAAAAAAGTTTAGGGTACTCGAATTTATTAAGATTCAACGCACAATCACAATGAAATAGAGAGTAAAAACGAGAAAAAGAAATCTAGACACAATATTTTTATCATGGTTCACTTTTAAACTAGGTTTACATTTAACAGAAAATTCCACTATAATTAACACCCCATACCTCTTTATTACAATTCTCAATTACAAGAGAATAAAATTATATATAGGCAATACAATTACTATTAACATTTTCAAGTCTAAACTACCAATAAAATATGAGCTTAAACTATAAAGCCATAAAAAAAAAAACTATAGGGGTTAATACCACGAAAAATCCTAAATTGGTATACCTGTGATAATTTTACCAAAAACTATTTTTTTGACCATAAAAAATCTAAAGCTGGTATATCTGTGACAATTTTACCCCGAATTATTTTTTTGACCATCAAAATCCTACACTGATATATCTATGATAATTTCACCCTCGAACTAATTTTTTGATCGCAAAAAATCTCAAATTGGTACACCTATTGGCATAAACATTTATTTTTCTGATGAAATTTTCATATGGCACGTATTGGGGTGATGGGTTTGGTTCTTCCAATGATTGTACTTGGGTTTGTGTATTGTCTACTTTGTATATTGATTTTTAGCCCACAATTAATGGATCACGGAACCTACTGCTACTCTTCATGGTGGATTGATGGTTTCGATTGAGCCTCTCGTTTTCCTTGTTTTTGGGGAAAAATATGGTTCCTTAGCTTTGACCCGATGTGCAATGTGGGCGAGGGTCAGCTAGCCCTCACCTTTACTGATGAGGGTTGGCCTGTAGCCCTCACCAGCTTGGAAGAAAAATAAAAGAAAACGAAAAAAGAAAGAAAGAAAAAACAAATAAGAAAATAATCACGAAATTCGGAAAATATTAAAATATTATTAAAAATTATTCATGTCGGCGCAGGTTGTGTCACGTAGGACGATCGACGTTCACATCAGTGATTTCCTATTAAAATTGACCAGAGGGACTCAATTGATAAAACGTTAAAAATGCTGAGGACTTAATTGGTAAAATTGAAAGATTTAGAATTAAATTGGTAAAAGTGTAATAGGTTTAGGACTTTTTAGACAATTTTTCCAAGCGAAACAGCTATTCTTAGAATGTTGAATCCGCCGTTGTAAATGTTTTACATTGTTATGAGAAATAAGCTTCGATTTAAGATAACTACAAGAAATTTCAAACACCAATTTTTTAAATTTCTTATAATAGTTCTACGAAATTTTAAGGACCAAAAGAAGTAAGTCATGCAATCATTCGGAACAAATAAATTAGAGTTCTGAGGAGGTTAATATCGAAAGTCATGACCGTCGGACTCGGAGAGAGAATGGGAAAGTGTTCGGGTTTTTCGAAGTCCGATCCGAATATTTTTGTGAGCGAGGGCAATAAGGTCATTTAGGGGGTTCCTTTAATCAACTTTATAGCACTACGGAATGGCTAATATCAGGCCTTCATACAATTAAAACAATCGGGGCAATCAAGTAGCAATGCACAAACAATCTCCAACCCATCCAATCGATCCAACAAACGAAGCGGCGCATCATCAACCCACCCCACAAAGATTGCCAGATTAAAAGCAAGCGAAACCCTGATCTCGAGAAGAAACTCACTTTCCTCCTTGACAAGCATGGGCCGTGTTGAAATTCTTGGAGGGATACTTGGCAATGACGCCGCCAACCTCGAAGACCAAGTTCTCGCCACTCAACTTAATTCCGGTGATCGACCACCACTTGACGAAGGCTTTGACCTAGATTCCCTCCACAATTCGGCCTCTCACGATCCTCCCTGTGACCTTCCCTAAGGGCGGTGGTAACGGTGGTGGTGAATCAGACCATAGCTGAATAGAGAGCCTTGAAACTAGAAGTCGCGAGTCACAGAGTTAGTGAAGTGATGAACAGAAAAAGAAGAAGAAGACAGTTGTGAGAGTGAGATAGGCTTTTTATTATAAATAGGTTAAGTGAGTTGTAAATGAGTTCATTACAAGTTTAGTATAATACGAAAAGTTAATCCATGCCCACTTTAACTGGCCCACTCTGTTCAAACTCGACAATCCTATAAATGATAAATTAATTTTTTTTATATTGAGATGAATTTGGATAAGGACTTCAACCTTAATGCAAGACCCAACCTGTCCAGCCCTGTTTATCTATTAGGTCCTCTCATCGATAGGCACGGTGGATTGGAGCTTGATCATTTTCCTAATGAAGTTATATGGTTGTCGATTCTATGAGGCTATTTCAACAGTTGCGAATTTATGTGATTTTATAAGTTTTGGTACGAGATTGAGACAAGAACAAGATATCTCTTGAGACCTTCTAGGCCATGCTTTCTTATTATAATTTATTAGCATCGCTCTTTCTGTTTTTTTTTTCCGAAGCGCCTTACCGCCGGCAATGTTCTTTTTACCCTTTCAGTTTCTGAGCAACATATAATAACGGCCTTAAGGAAATTTGTCAGCATCACAAGGTTTTGCCTTGCGTGTCACTCCCACGATTTACATCCTAAGTCTCAACAAAAGCGAAAGTGAAAACGAAAGCCGACATTGAATGCTCCATATTCTGACCAAAAAACAAAAAAAAGAATGCTCCATTTAAACCTTGTAGGCTCTACTCAAAACGTTAGCGTTTGGCTCATAATTGAATCCCAAAATCAAGATTTGATGTCCTGATTGTTGTGGCTCATGCCCGTCTCTGTTTCCGATCGTTTTCATGGACAACATATTTGTCAATGCACTCCCGACAATCGATATGGAGAAATGAATGTTCTTAGTTTATTTTTATACATTCAATTCACCATAACTTATTGTACGAATGTCAATTCAATTATAAATATTTCAATATTGTTAATTTAGTCATAAACTCTGGCACAAAATTTCCAATCCAACCTTCCGTTCAATTTTCAACGAAAATTGCTGATATGGCGGTTCAATAGTCGTTGACCGTCCTACGCATGTTAGTGATTTCTAGCTTGATCGGAATGACTACATTGGAATTTCGCCCAAAGGTTTAGAAAAAAAATTGGCAAAATTCGAAAGTTTATGACTGAATTGACATCCGTGCATTAAATTTAGAACTAATCAAACAATTTTTCCTATATGCTTCTATGCCAAGTAGTGGATGCTCAAATTGATTATTCCAGTGGGGGTGAAAATTGAGTGACAAAGAAGCCTTATTATACATTTAAACTTGACCCATAATTGAGAATTTAGTTGGAATGTGGTCTATGCTAATAAAAAAAAAATTATTAACCAATATTCCCCTTTGTGATCCATAATGAGTTACTGTTCTATCAATTGAATTGTGGAGAAAGGGCATGAGGAAGGATGTAAAACCCAAGCAAATGAATTGTAGTTGTATCTAGCGGGGTTGAATTGATCAAAGCAGCAAAATACATTTAACAATATCACCTTCTCTTGAGGTACACTGAAGTGATTTGACTCTCTTTATGGATTGAGGTGTAAGTCGCATGAAGTTTCCAGTCTTTTTCTCTCTTCTTTCATTTTCGTTTTTTGGTTGGTTGGTGGACTCTTTGGGCTCCCACTTGTTGACTCCGTCTCTATATGCCTAGGATTTAAATTCTTCGTATTAAATTTCAAGGACCAGAACAGAAACTGGCGAAATTGGCTTTTAGGGGGGGGGGGGTTGGACCCGAGCGATTCTAAGACGCACGCCCCCACGTCGGATTACCTGAACCGTAACAACGCGGCTGATCTTCAAGCTGTAAACTATGGGAAAGCAAAGAAAAAGAGCAAATCGTTACCTCTTTTGTCTGATGACGTGCCCATACCATCTGTAACTAGAGCCTAAAACTTGTGGAAGCCTTCGGTGACTTATGTGTGAAAGAGTTTCGAATGGCCGAGGATTGCTTGTCAACATATGTTATATCGATTTGTTTACTAGAGTCTCACTTGGAATCTTCCTTTATTCTGTCTATTTTCGATCTTAGTGTCTCATTTCTACCTCTTCTTCTCCTTCTCAATCTTTTCTGCATTACATATTTGTTTCTATTTTGTATTTCCCTAAACATCTTCTGCAAATTATCGTTCGTCTTGTCTCCACGGTCATCAAAGGCAAAGTATGGGGTAAATTTCGGCAATTGCAATCCAAACTAATCGTTGAGATTGATGAAGACGATGAGGGAAATCTGAAGGGCATAGTCTAGAAGAGAGATGCCGGTCCCTCTTTTATTTAATACATTGAAAATTTAGGGGTAGCCAGTTTCCCTTGTTCGACTCCGCTCATGGAACCTGCAGCCGGATTGGTTTCCTCCAATTCCACATTATGGGAATCGGGAACCACCCAGAACCAGTCACTCTGGTCCGGTTCTGTTTGCGAATTGGATCGGGATTGTGTCCACGGTAGATGGTTGCTAGACCCTTTGCTGGAGATGGGAGGGTGCTACCGCCCTCAACCCATTCTTCCTTTGCTAGAAATGACAAATGATTGAGGTTAAATTTCATGCCGGCGCCACGTGCACACCAGGTTAGCATTTGGTCATAAAATTAATCAGATCCTGATCACAGTGTGGCGATCACAAAAGAAAAACAAAAAGTTTAGTGCTTTGTGTGATTGAAATCAATATACAATGTTTGAATCAAGCACCCCTAAGTTTAGTGGATTTCTATGGTCCCACGAGGAAGTGATCCATCGTCTAAAAAATATTGCACCCTAATGCATTTTATCATACTTCTTACAGGTGCCATACCATTACAAACATTTCAAAGGCTTTCGACCGAGATCTATTCATCGATTTCAACAACTATAAATCCCTAATCCTTTCCTCGGTCAAATTCGACTCCCCCAATTCTACATTTCACACATCACTTCGGGAAGCATTATTACTGTCACGTAATGCCCCGAAATTATAAAAAATGAGCACGAGCATCTCTGATTTAACGTGTCTATGTGCATCACTCGAATAACATAGGTTGTAGCAGACTTTGTGAAGAAAAACAAAATCTACATTGTCGTATTCACTTGAAAAATTCAACTAGAGATAGAGAGAGTTATGACCTTGATCTATATATGTCTGGAATGATGGAGACTATGGTGACACATGCACACGCTTTCCTGTGATTAGCTGGTCTTTCGCTTCTTCCTTTGATCCTAGGAATTAATTCCAGGAAAATCACCTTCCATTATGTTGTGCTATGCTTAAAAATATCACGTTACAGAAAATTCCTGCTTTCTATAATAAGTTGTAACAATCGAACATTAATTGAAAGCTCTTTCCCTGGTTCCTACTAGGGCATGTATTAAGATAATACACGCATGAAATAGACCTAATTAGAATATAATGATAAAGTTTGAACCGCTTATTCTTTCCCAAAATATACCACTTCATCAATTTGATCTCGTCGCCATCCACTTACCCGAGCGATTCTAAGACGCACGCCCCCACGTCGGATTACCTGAACCGTAACAACGCGGCTGATCTTCAAGCTATAAACTATGGGAAAGCAAAGAAAAAGAGCAAATCGTTACCTCTTTTGTTTGGTGACGTGCCCATACCATCTGTAACTAGAGCCTAAAACTTGTGGAAGCCTTCGGTGACTTATGTGTGAAAGAGTTTCGAATGGCCGAGGATTGCTTGTCAACATATGTTATATCGATTTGTTTACTAGAGTCTCACTTGGAATCTTCCTTTATTCTGTCTATTTTTGATCTTAGTGTCTCATTTCTACCTCTTCTTCTCCTTCTAAATCGTTTCTGCATTACATATTTGTTTCTATTTTGTATTTCCCTAAACATCTTCCGCAAATTATCGTTCGTCTTGTCTCCGCGTTCATCAAAGGCAAAGTATAGGGTAAATTTTGGCAATTGCAATCCAAACTGATCGTTGAGATTGATGAAGACGATGAGGGAAATCTGAAGGGCATAGTCTAGAAGAGAGATGCCGGTCCCTCTTTTATTTAATACATTGAAAATTTAGGGGTAGCCAGTTTCCCTTGTTCGACTCCGCTCATGGAACCTGCAGCCGGATTGGTTTCCTCCAATTCCACATTATGGGAATCGGGAACCACCTAGAACCAGTCACTCTGGTCCTGTTTTGTTTGCGAATTGGATCAGGATTGTGTCCACGGTAGATGGTTGCTAGACCCTTTGCTGGAGATGGGAGGGTGCTGCCGCCATCAACCCATTCTTCCTTTGCTAGAAATGACAAATGATAGAGGTTAAATTTCATGCCGGTGCCACGTGCACACCACGTTAGCATTTGGTCATAAAATTAATCAGATCCTGATCATAGTGTGGCGATCACAAAAGAAAAACAAAAAGTTTAGTGCTTTGTGTGATTGAAATCAATATACAATGTTTGAATCAAGCACCTCTAAGTTTAGTGGATTTCTATGGTCCCTCGAGGAAGTGATCCATCATCTAAAAAATATCGCACCCTAACGCATTTTATCATACTTCTTACAGGTGCCATACCATTACAAACATTTTAAAGGCTTTCGACCGAGATCTATTCGTTGATCTCAACAACTATAAATCCCTAATCCTTTCCTCGGTCAAATTCGACTCCCCTAATACTACATTTCACACATCACTTCCGGAAACATTATTACTGTCACGTAATGCCCCGAAATTATAAAAAATGAGCACGAGCATCTCTGATTTAACGTGTCTATGTGCATAACTCGAATAACATAGGTTGTAGCAGATTTTGTGAAGAAAAACAAAATCTGCATTGTCGTATTCACTTGAAAAATTCAACTAGAGATAGAGAGAGTTATGACCTTGATCTATATATGTCTGGAATGATGGAGACTACAGTGACACATGCACACGCTTTCCTGTTATTAGCTGGTCTTTTGCTTCTTCCTTTGATCCTAGGAATTAATTCCAGGAAAATCACCTTCCATTATGTTGTGCTATGCTTAAAAATATCACGTGACAGAAAATTCCTGCTTTCTATAATAAGTTGTAACAATCGAACATTAATTGAAAGCTCTTTCCCCGGTTCCTTCTAGGGCATGTATTAAGATAATACACGCATGAAATAGACCCAATTAGAATATAATGATAAAGTTTGAACCGCTTCTTCTTTCCCAAAATATACCACTTCATCAATTTGATCTCGTCGCCATATTTATCAAGTCTCACCACCTAAAAATGACGGTATGGAAGTGGGGAACCTACCGGATCTCGATCAACTTAAACATGAAATCAAGGGAGAAGAATCATTAGAAAAACGAAGAAGAAGAGAGCAGAAATTGGGGTCGCAAACCGTATAGAGCAGGCAGTGTTGGGATCGACCACTACGGTGAGTTCTGTCTTCAATCTTCTTCATTTTCGCTTCTATATCTTGGACGCCCTCATCTAGCACTACATATTCATGAGTTTGAGTTTGAATGGGCTTGGTTGCTTGTGTTCTTTCAATGGTGGGCGGATTCGTGCGTTTCATGTGATGTTTATTCTTCGTTTACTCTTGATGACTGCTGGTACTTGTGAATAGGTCTAGCTTGTGGGTAGGTTTACTGTGTAATCTTATCGATCATGGTGTTGCGAGACCCCGGTACTCTTCCACTCTGGTCATTTCGGTCTTGTGCAGCTACCCTGCAAGTTTTGCCAGTATCATCTAGTCTGTAATCAATAATTGATTATTCACGGCCGTGCTCATGGTAGAAGGCTTTTAATGGTTTTGCGGCGAATGCCTTATCATGTACCTGCTGGGTTACTATAAGATGAATTCGGCAGTCGTGTGTTGGATGGCTTGGGGGTGATATGGGAGACAATAGCGCATGTCTTCTACTACTTTGGTAATGCAAAGGCTTTAGTCATAACTGGGAAATTAACTAGAAACATATTGCATTGTATTGCTACCAAACTGGACCTGATGCAATCTTTCTTTTTGACGATTTAGTCAAGATATAATGCTGCTTTCCTGTTGCTCAATCTTGCCCATTTCTATGCATTGTTTTGCGACAATGAGAATGTTAAATTCGTTCGAAAAGTTAAGGAAAATATGGAAAAATAACAGTCAATGCGTTGAAAATTATTATATTTTTGTAGTTAGCTACTTAACAAGTACCCCTAAAGTAATCATTCACTGTTTATTCTTGTATTAACGATACGCGTATGGTACGTATCTCCTTGTGTTTTTTGCCAACAATGGAGGCGGTGAGTCGTGTTCGCGGTTGTGTCAAGATAATGGTAATTACGAATAGGTCAACCCGACCGCGGCACTATTAGCTGATATTTTACGTTAAAGATGTAGTTACCTTGGAATATGTGAATTAGAGGATTTATGATATATCTCTTACTGCTAGCACTTTTCCTTGTAGACTATAATTGTTAATTAGAGGATTTATGATATATCTCTCTAACAGAATGCTCTTGTAATATGAATACAGGAACTAGATCAATACGTACCAAACACAGATAGCCATGTCCACGTTGAAAGTATACCTCCCGATTAGTGTTTTTTTCATTCTCTCCCTGTTGCCCAACCTCATCGCCACCACAACTCCCCGCGGCCGCCTCCAAGCCACTCGCTCCACATCCCAAGGCGCTCCCTACGCAGACCTCCCGAAAAAGTTTGATCTTGTGGTAGCGAAGGACGGCCTCGGAAATTTCACCTCTATCAATGATACTGTGGCTGCGGCTCCGAGCAATAGCAAGACCAGGTATTTTTGCACCTTTTGCACGTTTAGCTAATCTCATTCTCTTTTTTTCCTTTCAGATAACAAATGACATTGTCCACTTGGAATAAAAAGGGGAAATGAAACCTCATTCCTCTCCATTTTGGTGTTGGCAAATTCGAATAAAATGGAACGGAAATATTGGAATGAAAAGGCTTCCTTACTATGTTTTTATTAATGTAGGGAGAGGTGTTTATGAATAAGAAGGAATAAGTATAACTAATAAAAGAACACTAAATCAACAAAGATGAAATTGTATTTCTCTCATTACTTTGTTCACTTTCCTTTTACTGGGAACTTTGAAAATGAATTTCTATTAATCTCTTTGTTGTCATGTTAAATTTTAATTATATTTCGAATTATGAAACCTTCACCTTCCTTGTTTACCAATTTTCATGTTTTGTACAGGTTTGTCATCTATATTAAGGAGGGCGTATATTTGGAGTATGTCATGGTCAATACTACGAAGACCAACCTTATGTTCGTAGGTGATGGAATTGGGAAGACTTGGATTAAGGGCAATCGAAACTATGTTGATGGATGGAAGACTTCCCAATCAGCCACCGTCAGTAAGTTCTCAAATCTCAGTATCTAATCAACTAGGAAAAATATATATTTATTCTAAATCAAAAGACAAATTGCTCTACTTAATGATTGGCCACCGTTTGTACTTTGGTAAGTAACTTTATGACTTTGCTCCTAATTTGTATGTCTCCTACATTCACTATGTTTCTTGTTATTTTGTTTACTATATTTTTCAGTTGTCACTACGTTTACAATATTAATATACTGTTTTTCAATGCTAAGGTGTTTCTTATAACTTGGTAAAACTGAAAAAAAATTTACTCTAAAATAGGAAATCTTTATTGATTATGCAAATCTTTACCTTACTATTTAACTTCTTATTGACAAATAACATTTATGTCATGTAGCATTCATACCTAAAAAGAAAATAAATAAAAGCCGAGAATATATCAACCTGAGTGGATGACTCAATACTCAAAAGTTCATCACGTACTTCATAATGTCGGTCTCTAATTCAGAACTCTATTCTATTACATGCTTTTTTAAATATGTCCACGCCTAAATTTACCATAGCTCACCCAATTTTCAAGTTCAAAAGATTTTTCTCGCAAATCCTTTTAAGTTATAGCATGTGATGGCTCCATAAAATTTTACTTTGTATTATGCATTTACTTGTGAAATTTATGCACTTGGAATGGATCAAATGTTCAAGTTTTGGTTTTAACTTGTAGTTGTACGAGAAAGATTAATTTGGACTATCGCTTTGTAACTCTCCACGCTTGTCAGTGAGAAATTTGTAGCCGGTGCTTAAATAGAGGAAAGGGTAATTGGCTGATAGATCAATCTTAAATGTCTTTTGTGCAAGCTGCTCTCAAGTAGGTTAACCTAATTAAATCAACGACATTTAATGTCATTTTCATCGCTTCGCAGCTGTCGAGGGAAATGGATTTCTGGCTAAGGGGATCACAATTGAAAATTTTTCGGGGCCAAGCAAGCACCAGGCCGTGGCTTTCCGGAGCAAGTCAGATAAGTCAGCATTCTTCCAGTGTAGCTTCTTGGGATATCAAGACACACTCTATGTGCACGCTGGTCACCAGTTTTATCGCGATTGCGACATATACGGGACGGTCGATTTTGTATTCGGAGATGCGACGGTAGTATTCCAAAATTGCAACCTGTTTGCACGCAAGCCAGACGAGAAACAGAAGAATGTGTTCACCGCCCAGAGCCGACAAAACTTGCGCATGTCTACCGGGATGTCATTCCTCGGTTGCAAGTTCACAGCCGCACAAGACCTTATCCCTGTACAATCGTCCTTTCAAACATTCCTGGGCCGTCCATGGAAGGAGTTCTCGAGAACAGTGATAATGCAGTCGTACATCGACGACTTGGTTGACCCAGCGGGGTGGTTGGAGTACAACGACACGGTTGGGCTGAACACGCTCTACTATGGGGAGTACCAGAACAGAGGCCCAGGTTCAAACACGAGCGGCCGAGTGAAATGGGCCGGGTACCATGTTATTAGTAACTCGACAGTGGCAAGACAGTTCACTGTGGACTCTTTCATTCAAGGTACCCAATGGCTCAACGACACCGGTTTTCCTTATTATGCAGATTTGGATTAGTGCAAATACTATGTAATGTTGAACTTTGATGTTAGAGAACATAGCTCTAGGTTCTGGGTTTTTAATTGTGGATTGGACAGAGACACTAGAAGTGAAAGAATGAAAAGGATAGAGACTTGGCTATAGCTTTAAGTTCTGAAATCTATTGTTGTATTTATGTGAAAATTGGCATCGATTGAGGCTTTTATGATGATGTGAAACTACTGTGTTGCCTTTGTGATGATATGGAAGTGAGTTGTCGATAGAATCCTGCATATAGATCATTCTACTGATATGTATACCATGTGTTTTTTGATCAGTGTGCAAATTTGAGGAATGTTCCTGTATATGCGCTGCGTGATTAAACTATGAGTTCGTTTTGCCTAAATCATTTTAGTAGTATATTTGTGAATTAAATTTGTAATCACCATGGATCATCATATCGTTAAGATCTCCCCTGAATTGGTATTGCTGCGTATCTTCCTTGTTGTTGTTAGTAGCTGATCCGATAACGTGTTGGATCTGCGAGAGGTTCTATTTTTAAGGAAGTAGGGGGGCTACAATCATGTTCTATTCCGGCAGCCGAGCCCGTGCTCGGCCACTGCGCGACGCACCCTAACCGGGGAGGCCAGGGCTCACGGCTTCGCGGCTGAGCCCGTGCTCGGCCACTGTTAGACACGCCCTGACCGTAGAGGTCAGGGTTCGCGACGCTGCGGCAGAGCCCATGCGACGCAGCTGTTGGACACGCCCTGACCGGGGAGGCCGGGGCTCACGGCTCCGTGGCCGAGCCCTTGCTCGGCCGCCGAACGCGGACCATTCTCGTTCGTCAGTGACACACCGGATCTTCCGCCTGAAGCCCGGATGCAACTAAGCCACCGCCAATCAATGAAGGGAGAGACACAGAACGCATCACGCTCAAAGGAAAACAACGCGCAGATCTCATTTCGGTAAAGCATCAAACAGCTGGAGTGCATGGCAAAAACTAGAAATTTCCAACTTGATCAAGGCTCAAATGTGTCCGGGATTCACATAGAAAGAAGCATAAACAAGCAGGATCGAGAACGTGGTATCACGGGCCGGAACTCGCGCGAGCCGGACGGCCGCGAGCTGCGGCCAGTGAGCCCAAGAAAACAGAGGATGAAGGCTAGAACAAGGAAAGGAGAGGCGACCGTTTGCGGTGCTCCCTATCCAGCTCGGGGGCGACGAACGTCGGCGAACGTAGTAGATCGGACTCCGTCCGGTCGCCTCGCATGCTGCCGAGCTAGAATCCTCGGGAAATCGACCTCAAATCTAACAAAAGTAAAACCCGATGAGAACTCGAGCAGGGACCTGCCGCGGGAAACGGGGCGTGTCAGAGCTTCGCTGGCCGCGGTTAGGGCTTGACGGTGACCGACGAGAGGTCCTCCGACCTCGGGTTACACTCTCGACCTCGCTATCTCTCTCGGTTCTCTCTCGGTCTCACCCACTGTCCCTCTCAGGTCTCTCTCTCGTATATCTCATTCCGATCTCTCTCTCTCTCCGCTCTCTCCTCGCTTTAAGGGCGACCGGCCAGCCAGCAGGCGCGCGTGACCCCTGCCACCGCCAGCCTGCCGCGTCACGCCGGCCCTTGCACCCCGCGCCTCTTCCCTGTTTTGCCTCGGTTCCGGCTTCTGGCTTCTGCTTCCTCCCCCGCACACCCAGAAAGGTTGACTAGGGGAGGAAGTTGAACAGTGCGCGGGCCGGGCTGAAGGGAAAAGGGCCGGCCCGTGCAAAAAATAAAAAAGGAACACAAAGATGGGCCGCGCGAAAAATAAAAGGGAAAGAAAAAGAATGAGCCAATTGACTTGGCCCGAAAATTTTTTTTTTGCACTAATATGTCCTGGAGCGATTGATGTAAATGTGCCTAATGTTTATATGCTATGCAATTTAATGAAAATATTTTTTAGTTAGGGGTTAAAAATTAAACTCTAATTTTTATACGATAGAACCGTAAATGGACTAAGCAAAATTTAGGTGTCAACAATAAATAAAGATTTTGAAGGCATCAATCGCTCTCATGACATGACATAAGAGGATCGCTATTGATGGTAATGAAATACGCCTTCTGTGAGCTTGTAATTGCATCATTCACAAAAATTTTAAAGGCATCAATTGCGCTTATGTAATTTTGTGGGGAAGAAGAAATGCGCAAACCTAAGTAACAAAGTCTTTTGTGCATTGGAGCTCGAGCTAAAGTTTCCTACCAACTAGGTAGTCGGTCCAATGATTCAAGATTTGATTTGCAACTCAAAAGTCACGGGTTTGATTCCTTAGTCTATTCTCAATTTTAGGAAAGCTTTATTATTCTATGAAGTACGGGCTTAGGCTTAGGTGTGTTGCCGATCACGGGCTCTCTCTCTTTTTTGGCACATAGTAAGGGCATTTAGTATTTTATTGATGCCTTAAATCGAGCATTATAGCAAGATGACGTGGATTACTATTTTCGAAAAAAAAAAAGCCAAATTTTCCTTTCATTCATTTAAATTAGAGATGTAATCATTTTTTTGAGGGAAAATTCCAAATAAGGACATGAAGTGTCATCATTTTCTCAAATAAGTGTTTGAAGTTGACTTTGTATCAAATAAGGACTTGAAATGCTCTTCTTTACTCAAATAAGGGTTTAAAGTGAATTTTGTTTTAATTAAGGGCCTGAAGTGGCTATATCTATTTCGAAAAAGGGTTTAACTTTCCAAATGATAAGGGCATTCTCGTCTTTTAAATTTTTTGAATTTTCTGAATTCTTTTCTTTCTTTTTTTCTTTCTTTTCTTTTTTTCTTTTCTCCTTTCTCTTTTTCTTTTTTTGGTTTTCTCTTTGTCTTTGCGTCGGCTGTCGGAACTGGCCACCGACAAAGACAAAGAGAAAACCTGAAAAAAGAAAAGAAACGAAAAAAGAAAGAAAAGAGAAAAAAGAGAAAAAAAAGAAAAAAGAAAAAAATAATTCAAAATTAAAATTATTTTTGGACGAAAAATGCCCCTGACCTACTAGAATATTTCCTTGGCCGGCGACCGGCGAGGTGAGGCCCTTATCTGAAACTATTATGGCCACTTCAGGCCCTTATTTGAGAAAATGACGAAATTTTAGGTCTTTATTTGATAAAATGATAGCACTTTAGGTCCTTATTTGGAATTTTTACTTTTTATAATTATGAAATATAAGAATTTTGTGCTATCAAAATAATGAAGTATGTTCTTTACTATTTTTGAAATAATTACTTTATCTAGGTATTGTTTAAATTGTTTTTCATTTATTTGAACGAATTTTAATAAGAAGCAATGTTTGGTTACGCCTAATAACAAATGTTCTCTTAACGTGATATCCATCAAACAAAGTTTATTATGACTAGCTGCTAGTTATATTACATTCTTATATTATTGTTCCATAATATAATTCACTTACAAACTATCCAGTTAAAATAATTTAGCAACTAATCAAATAATAAAAGAGTTGTGTTTTAATGTAGATATTTTAGTATCAAAAGTACGATGAATAGGCAAAATGTATGATTTTTAAATAGAAGAGATTTGCTCGCACAAATAGTTCCTTTTATTAATCATAATTATAGAAATAGAGAATCAATTTTTCAATTGTGACAAACAAATTATTTTTGCTTTCAAGATTAATAGATTGTATTGCTTCGTGAGGGACTAGGCTAGATGGGGATCAAGTTATAGCAAGACAACTTGACCGGCACGATTGAGTACATTAAGCAATTGTCAAAGCAAAAATTGGAACTACGTCTACTCGAAGCTCTCTCGCTTTGCTTGGACACTTACTCATCGAGTGCGGGCGAAGACATGATCCCAATTTTACAAGGCGAAGCGTTATACCGATGTGATTAGTTGGGGTTCTGGAGCGGCGACTAGTGAAGATACTTGAGATGCTTAAGAATCGTAGCAGAAAGACATGGTTCCACCTTTGACAAAACGTAATGTTGACATTTTTCAATTGTCTATCATTGTATTATGGATTGTTGAAATTTTGGGAGTGAGAGCACGAGGGATGTGATGAAGAGCGTATTAGCCAATAAAGTAGGGCGTGATCCATGAATCTCCATGATTCTTTGAGTTTTTTTTATGTACTCTTTCATTCTTGAGGAAAAGTGTCAAAAAAACATAAACTTATTGTATTAGTGTCAATTAGTCCTAAACCATTTTTTGGTACCAATTTAGTCTTTAACCTTTGATATCGTGCAAATTCAATCATTCTGACTAATTTTGGCTGAATATTGCTGATGTCGACACCAGCTGGCTTACATGGCATGGATAGCGCTGACTTGGATAACTTTTAATAATATTTTAATATTTTTCTAATTTTTTTCCTCCCTTAGTCGTTGGACCTCGACGGCCTACTAGAGGCCAAGGTGGACGAGGTTGACCTCGCCGGCAACTAGTGAGGCTCACCCTCGCCAGATCTGGCGAAAGTTCATGATTGTGCCTTGCCTAGCCGCTGGCGAGATTCACTAGAAACCCTGACCTCTAGCCGATCACCAAGGTTCGGTGACGAGAAGGAGGAAGAATGGAGGGGAGGAAAAAAAAAGGGAAAGCAAAAAATAAAAAATAATAAAAATTCAAAAAAATATTAAAATATTATTCAAAGTTGTCAACGTCAACGCTGGTCATGCCACATAGGCCAGTCGGCATCCACATTAGTAGTATCTGGTTAAAATTAGTCAGAAGAACTGAATTTGTACTATATCAAAAGGTTTAGGAATAAATTGACACCAAAAAAAGGGAGAAAATTGTCCAAAAAGTCATAAACCTATTGTACTTTTGCTAATTCAGTCATAAATTTTTCAACTTTATCAATTGAGTCATAAACCTTGCCAAATGAGTCCATTCAGCTAATTTTGATCAGAAGTCGCTGACGTGGGCTTCGAACAACCACCAAGCGCCTCGCCTGGGGCTGATGAGGGCCGCTAAGCCCTCACTTGGCCATATCCGGCAAGGTGTCGCAACCCTTGCCAGATTTGGGTGGGCTTGCGCGCCGTCGCTTTGGCCAGCGAGGGACGTGACGCCCTTGCCCAGACCTGGCTAGGGTCACTGACCCTTGTCCATGGCCAATGAGGGTTGGCCGGCCACCCTCACCGACCCTAACTTCCAAACATAGAAAAAAAAAAGAGAAAAGTAAAAAAAAAGAAAAGAAAAAAATCATAAATTATTAAAATATTATTTAAAAATGTCCACGTAAGCGCCACGTGGCCGTCTGGCATTCACGTTAGTGATTTCCAACCCAAATTGGCTGAATGGACTCAATTGGTAAGAAATAAAAAAGGTTTAAGATTCAATTAGCAAAGTTGAAAGGTTTATAACTGAATTAGCAAAAGTGTAATAGGTTGAGGACTCTTCTGATAGTTTTCCCTTCTATCTTGCTATTGGGATACAATGGATTGAAATCCTCTACCCTACCCTGGGCAGTACTACTCCTCTTGGTTTCTCTAAAAATCTCGACCACCAGAATGAAACTCATTTTTAGGCATTAAAAGAAGTCATGTGCATGGTAGAATCCTACAACTTAAGTTATCTATCACTTAGTAAAAAAGAAAAAGATTTTAAGTTCCTATGTAATTATTGAAAAAAAGAAGAGTCCTAACTTTCTCGGCGATAATCTCAATCTCTTTCTCTCTTCCAATGAGGAATTTGGTGGAGTTCGTTTACCAACCATAGTGCCCCAACTCTTCAGTACATGAATGTCTAGCATTCCAATTCGCGAGTCAGCATGTTAGTCAAAAAGAAAAATCGGGAGCCTACATTTGACATGTGTGTAAATGAAGTACAATGGTTTCATTTCATGGATATCTATAAGTAAATATGCAACTTTTATTGATGGTGGCAAATGTAGAAATATTGCTCGGGAGGAGATAAAGAAAAGGATCATGTTTTCATTTGTTTCCAATTGGAAGATACTTCTTCCAATCATTCTTTTAATTAGTAGAATGCGAGACACGAGTATCATCCACGAATGCGCCTAAAAATAATTTGCAATATGTTAATCAATGGTTGAGATATACAAATTCTATATGTTTTTCATGAATTATAATACATACCGGGTAAAAATAATACCAATCCTTGTTAGAAAAAAATTTGATGAAGAGAAAAACAAGAAGCGAAATTTATGACTTAATTTGTGAACAAAGCTGTTCTTAAAATCTTCAATTCGCGGCCGTAAATGTTACGGATATGAGATCTACAGATTATAGTGTGGATTGGAATTCAAATAACAATGCAACAAAAAAAAAAAACATCCGTAAAGAGTTGTACAACAAAATGAGAAAAAAAAAAATGGCAACCATCCCAGACTCGAGGCTAATTTGGTTACTCCAGTTTCATTGATTATGTTAGGCAGTGTCTCCAGCCTATGGAACATCGCATTGTTGTCAATTTACCACAGCTAAACGAAGTCGCAAAATTGATGAATGGAATTATATTAGAGAGAGCTTGTTTTTTTTTTTTTTTGGTAAGGTAAGATGTATATATACTATTTAACGCAAGAGAGCTTGTTTTTTGCTTTGGGTTAATACCACGAAAAGCCCAAAACTGATATATTTATAACAAATTTACTCCAAACTATTTTTTTGACCACAAAAAACCCTAAACTGGTACCCTTATGATAATTTTACCCCGAACTATTTTTTTGACCATCAAAAACTCCACACTGGTATACCTGTAACAATTTTACCCTCGAACTAATTTTTTGTCCATAAAAAATCCCAAACTGGTATACTTGCGACAAATTTACCTTCCGTTAGTTTCCTTTAAATTTTTCTGTCAAATTGCTAAGTTTAATGACACGTGGTAATTGACATGTGTACCGGTTTTAGGTTTTACCCCTCTGTTTATTACAAGTTTACCAATTTGTGATTTTTTGTTATATTAATATAATTTAACGGACACTAACAGAGGGTAAATTTGTCACAAATGTACCAGTTTGAGATTTTTAGTTGTCAAAAAATTAGTTCAGGGGTAAAATTTTCACATATGTATCGATGTGGGGTTTTTAGTGGTCAAATAAATAATTCGGGGTAAAATTATCACAAGTGTATCAGTTTGGGATTTTTGATGGTAAAAAAAATAGTTCGTGGTAAATTTGTCACAGGTGTACCAGTTTGGGGTTTTTTGTTGTCAAAAAAGTAATTCGGAGTAAAATTATCATAAGTGTACTAATTTAGGATTTTTCACGGTATTAACCTTTTTACTTTTTAAAGTTGGATTAGATAAAGCACTAAATACCAATTGGAAAACTCTTGAAGAACCGTGATAAGATAAGCCAGCTGTTTACACGTGCACTCACGAGTTTGACCTCTGCACAAATAATTTGAATCTCGGGGACAGCATGAAGGATAGGCTCTTGAACTCCTCACGCCACGTAAGCAATTCACTATTCCTCCCGACAATGATGCGTGGTATCAAGAACCCTTTTGGACATTGTACGAGAGAGAGGTTCCCGACACAGACGTCTTTTGGACATTGTACGAGAGAGAGGTTCCCGACACAGACGTCTTAAGGAGACAGCCTACCATTGCAAACCCTGACGAATGCGACAAAGTTCGATCTCGTGGTGGCAAAGCATGGGTATGGTAATTTTAACACCATCAATGATGATGTGGCCGCCGCTCCAAACAGTAGCAAGACTAGATATTTTTGTAATTTTTGCTCATTTAGCTTATCTTATTGGTATTGTTTTTCCAATTTCGTTTTTGGTACAGCAACTAGGGCTAATAGCTATTCTTAGGGGTGCTGTGTTCTTGAGGACTAGTTGACTAGTATATACGTTGCATTAACTTGAAATCGAAAGTATAAGATACACCATTTGAATGCCTGATGAAATGTTGCATAATGTGCTGCTGTCTACGGCTTATGTGCTTGTATAGGGCAGATAGCAATTGCCGGTTGTGCTATGTCCTTGTTTGGAAAAGTTGTCCAAAAAGTCTTAAACCTATTGTATTTTTGCCAATTTAGTCCTAAACCTTTTAACTTTACCAATTGAGTATTAAATCTTTTCATTTCTTGCCAGTTGAGTCCTAAACATTTTCATTTCTTGCCAGTTGAGTCAATTTGACCAATTTTGGACGTTGGACGGCCACATGGCTCTGATGTAGAAATTTTAAAATAACATTTTAATAATTTATGATTTTTCTATGTTTTTTTCTTCTTTTTTTCCTTTTGCTCTGTTTTTTAACTTAGGGCCGGCGAGGGTGGCCAGCCAACCTGCGCCGACCACGAGAGAGGGTCAGTAAGGGTCGCTGGCCACAAGAGAGGGCTGGCGACCCTCGCCGGCTTTAGGCGAGGGCATCACAGCCCTTGTCGGCCAAAGAGAGGGCGCGTGACCCCTTGCCCAGATTCGGCAAGGGTCACGACGCCCTCGCCAAATCTAGCCAGGCGAGGGTTTAGTGGCCCTTGCCGGCCCCAAGCGAGGTGCATGGCAGCCTCGAGTGCCTCGCTTGGGGCCGTCGAGGGCCACCAAGACCTCGCCTGGCCGGATTTGGCAGGGTGTCGCGACCCTTGCCAGATCTGGGCGAGGGCTTGCGCGCCCTCGCTTTGGCCGACGAGGGCGTCGTGGCCCTAGCCCAGAGCCGGAGAGGGTTGGCTGGCCCTCGCCCGTGGCCGGCGAGAGTCCACCGGCCACCCTCATCGGCCCTAATTTCAAATCCAGAAAAATAAAAGAAAAAAGGAAAAAAAGAGGAAAAAGCATAAAAAATCATAAAATTATTAAAATATTATTTTAAATGTCCACGTCAGCACCATGTGGCCGTTCGGCGTCCACGTCAACGATTTCAGGCCAAAATTGATCGGATTGACTCAATTGGCAAAAAAAGAAAATGTTTAGGACTCGACTGGCAAGAAATGAAAAAGTTTAGGATTTAATTGGCAAAGTTGAAAGTTTTAAAACTTAATTGATAAAAGTACAATAGATTTATTACTTTTTGGACAATTTTTCCGTTCTTGTTTTCTTCTTTAATTTCTTTCTTCGTAGATTACTGCTCTTTTTTCAATGTCAGCTGATGATCTGTTCTTCAAATAATAGCCCTTCGATTTGTTTCTCTTGCGGCCTCGCGCTCACTAAAGTTGATGGATGGAGCACTTACAGCTCAGCCACTGTCAGTAAGTTCTTGAATCTCAATTTCTAATCAAATAGAAAAATATAAATTTATTTTAGATCCAAAAACAAATTGCTCTACTTACCGATTGGCCTCTGTTTGTTCTTTGGCAAGTAATTTTATGAATCTGCTCGTTATTTGTATGTCTCGTGAAGTTACTATGTTTCTAGTTAATTTGTTAGATTATTTAGAAAGTTGTCGCCTACACTTACATTCTTTTTATATAGTGATAAGACCTCGGGGTTTTACCTTATTAATATATTGGTTTTCGATAGTAAGGTGTTTGTTATACTTTGGTAAATGAATTGCATATACACAGATTTTCATATTTTCCAGAACTGAAAATAAAAACCACTCTAGAATACGAAATCTTTATTGATAATGCAATTCTTTACCTTATTATTTAACTTCTTATTGGCAAATAACATTTGCATATCATCTAGCATTTACACCTAAAAAGGCAATAAATAAAAATTGAGAATATTTCACCATGAGCGGATGACTCCGCACTGAAAGATTTATCAAGTACTTAATACACGTGAGCTTAGTGTTTCTATTTTCGAAACCATAGAGAAATATAAAAAAAGCAAAAATACCCTAAAAATACACGTATATAGGGTTATGTATGCATTTTCATATCCTTAAGAGCATCAAATATGTAAATTTAAATATGCCACAATGTAGAGCATCGCTATATGAGAACGATGGCATCGAGCACGCTCCAAAAGGAGCCCGCATGTGCTACCTGAGTGCGCAATGCGTGTAATGCATGCTCAGCATGCCTTATCCAGCCTGGATCGCCAATCTGGCCGGTTTAATTGGTTTGGTCTGGATTGTTTGTCTGACCAGTCAGGCCAAAACGGTAAACCGGGTTGGGTCACCGACTAGCAACTGGGTTAACTTGTGTTAGCGGGTTGCTGACGTCAACCTTGGCACATGGACTCACTAGGCGACGATCACTTTTGGTCGTGTGCGGTGTTCTTTGGAGGCATGCCACCCATCAAAATTTTCGTCTCAAAGAGATCTATCCATTTATGTAAGCAAAATTAATTTTTACAGGACAAAAAATTCCAAAAATGGGCCAAATCTGAAAGTTCCAGACCTAGACTATTGCTGCTCTAATACCACGTGTAAACTGTGAAAACGGCACATGTAAGTCATGAAAATGACACCCCAATATCTCTACAGCCAGAATTTAGAACATAGTAATAGAGAGAAAGGGATTTGTGTGTCTAATTTGGAATTCATCGTTCTTGATGCAGGATAGCAAAGGTTTAGAACTCAAGTGCTTCTCTTCTATTGTCATCTATATCATTAGCTCAATGAAACAGCCACTCACGAATTACGTTCTATAATTGCTCCTTATATGAGATTATTTGTGTAGAATGGTTAGAATAGAGACTTGAGCACTATATAAAAAGTTTTCAGTCACAAACTCTCTCATCACAGGCCAAGCTTTACCCGGTCCACACTAGCCAGCCCTATAATAGATTAATGAAGAATTTTTATATCTTATCTTATTAGATCAACCTAATAAAATGCTAAATTTTAATTTCAATTAATGTAGCTCACATAAAAAAAACTCTTACACACAATTCTAATTAAACTCCACCCCCACCATTTGAACATAACTTGACTCGTAACAACATTTCTCAATAGGACAGGGTAAAAACATTTTAAAGTTGCTTACAAGCTCAAATTTAGCATGAGCATTGTGTCTCATTTCCCTCTCCTTCAACCCTCAACACTTCCAGTATTCAAGGCACCACACCCCTAAATCCAAACCAAAAATCTCAAACAAAGAGAACACCTCTATTGACACGTATTTTAATTTTGCCCAAAATTAATTATAAAAATTTTAGGGATTAATTTCCTTAATTCCAAAAACAAAAAATTAATTAATTATTTAGTTCCAATTGTATTACATATAGACATTAGGCACATTTGCATTAATAGGGCCTATTAGAACATATTTTCTTAATTAATTTTTTCAAAAAAATTAAAAAAATTAAAAAATTTCGAGTCGAGCCATGTCAACCCAGCCCTTTCCTTTTCCTCTTGTAGGCCCAGCCTGCTCCTTTTCTTTTATTTTTTTCCACGAGCGAGTTGGGCCCGGCCCAGCTCGCTCCTCCCTTTCCCCCCTATGACCGGCCTCTCCCTCTCTCCTTCTTCCTCTGTCTTCCCCTACAGCGACCATCGCTTGGGACATTGCGGATTATCCACTCTACCGCATAAAGCTGGCCACAAAAGTCTTGGTAGGAGTCGAGGCCGACGCAAAGCATTCAATGAAACAGGAGCAATGACCGGCGACTGCTATATAAGCGGAGGAGAAGAGAGAGAAGTTGGTAGCCAAAAACAGAGCAAAAGAGAGACTAAGAGATTTAGAGAGAAAAGAGAGATCCAGAGGGCAAATCGAGCAAGAGTAACTGAGTATAGAATGTGAAAAGGTCCTGCATAGCCTTGTTGTCACCTGCGAGCCAACCGGCGATCCTCTAGAAATAGCCTCGACCAATAAGCCTTTCTCGACCTCTGTTTTCCCCTGTTCTGGTTCACTGGTTGGTCGGGACTCGTGCTGGTCGTTTCACGTGAATCCCGGCCCATATCGTTACTCCCCATAGTTCGTACATCGTCTTCAAAAGTAAAAATAGGTCATCGGAGGAGGCTCGAGTATTGAAATAGGTTGGAGTCCCCTCATTTTGATAGTGAGCACTAGGTGTTTGAGGAAATGCCTCAGTGAGGCCGGTTTGGTTTTGGTCTTTGTCGGCAATCATGTAGGCATCCAGTGAGCTTTGGTCATCGTGGATAGGCATAGGATGGTTGTGGGAGGTTGAGAGTCACCAAAAATTGATCTGGGTCTGTCGGCTGAGCTTCGACCAACGTTTCGACTCAACAAACCCGGTCGAAGCTTAATCGGTGACGACCCTAGTCGGCCCTCCGATGGGTCATCACCTCAATCTCCTCAGCATGCCGGGCGAAACAACTGACAAATCGCCAGATTTCTGCCTGGTCGATGGCCTCTCAAGCCTAAAAAGGCCAGAAGAGGCCTAAATTAGCTAGCATAACTGGTTGGACAGGTCTACAGTAAGAACAAGGCCAATTCGACCCTGTCAAACCAGCCCAATTTTGTCCTTTTCCATCGGATCGGGCCTGATGAGGGCTTGATCTGGTCCAGGACTCGGGTTGACCCTGATGCGGTTCGAATTCGGAAATCTGACAACGCGTATGGGTCGAGTCCACTGACCAAGTTGGTTTATAACCCAACCCGGATCTGTCAACCTAACCCGGTCGAATATTATATTTAATATTTTATTATTTTTAATTAAAAGTATTAATTTTTTATTTCTTTTAAAATTAAGAAATAGTTTAGAAATTAGCATTTTTGAATATTTTCCCAAATTATGTGAATTATTTGATTAATTATTATGTCTAAATTGGATAAGCCTATAGGGCTATACAATAGGATTTTGCATATTATTTTTACCACTGTTGTATTACTATTATGCATGTTATTTTTAATTAGAATATAATTACATAAATTGTCATGTTTTAAATGTTGTCGCCTTAGTTAGGATTAGAACCTTAGACTTTATATCTATTTTGACTGCTGATCATTAATGATTGTGCACTCGTTTGATCACCTCATGGTTAGGAAATAGGTCCTAAAATTATTATAAACTGCTTGACAAATATTTTCTAAAATGAACAAAATAAAAAGGTACTGAAAGGGTACTAATCACCCAACTAATGTAACCAACTCCCCGAACTCATTTAATCTCTGGTTTGTAGGAATAAGGTGATTTTCCTGTCACTTTACTTGGGTTTCTAATCAACCTACCCCAAATTCATTAGTGACGACTTCTAAATAAAAATCACTTGCAAGTTAAAAACCTAGACCACAAGTTGTGATATGATATGGGCTTGGATGAGTCTGAATTAAATCCCAAACCTAGATTTAGCGCGTACCAAGCGAGACCCCCTTTTTAAAACCGGAGGTTGGTCACAACAACCTCGTACCAATGAAGCACAAGGCTAGCAAGAACCAGGCCAAACATCAAGCACTGAGAAACAAATTAGAACCCAAAATGGGATCGATTCGGAAAGAATACCCTCTAAATAACCCGACTAGAGAGTCTATGCGATCGAGGCAATCATAGCAATCGCTAGTGGTCTATGGGCACATCAGCGTAGGTATGGAAGTGACTATGAGCATGAAAATTGAAAACCCAAAATAGGTAGAGAGTAAAAGTAGAGAGAGACCTAGCTTGGTGAAATCGGCCGAGGCGATGGCATTGGCGTAGTACTTGTCATTGTAGCGGACGAGGAAAAGGGCGGTGTTGAGCTTATTCAGCTGCATCACGTTCTTGCCCTTCACACCACCCAGCGAAATCAACACCTCTCAACTAGCCCCCACTTCTCTATTGCTTCAGAAACACATAGAGACAAAATTGGAGATTGTGTATAGAAGGATTTTTTTTTTTTCAGAAAAGGAAACGACTTTCATTACTGGAAATAAGTATATGGATACACTTCGTTTACTTCAGAACAAAGAAGCTCTGAGAGGGCTGAAGGGGGGGTTCAAAAGCCAAGTTCGTGATAATCTATTTGTACTATGAGCCTTAAACACCCAATCAACAACTCTATTGGACTCTCTATTAATATGAGCTAAATTTATATCCTTGAAAGATATGAGGAGCGAGTGGGTTTTTTGATAAGGCCTTGTACTCCCTAGCTGATTTGCGCTCCGCTAGTGAGTGCACTTATCAGATCAAAATGGTCTGACTCCACTTTAAGGCTGTGTTCGTTCGGCAAAAAATGTTTTCGATGAAAACATTTTTCGGGCTTTTCAGTGTTCAGGGGACAGAAAATGTTTTCCCTCGGAAAACGTTTTCCCTCAATGAGGGACAACATGAATAAATCTAAGGAAAATGACTTCCTCTTTCTGAAAAGAGGAACTCATTTTCCACAAATTTTCTTCTTATTTTTCTTCTTCTTTCACCATTTTTTTTTTCAATATTTTCTTTCCCCTTCGTCACCACCTGCCAGCTGCTGCCGATCCACGGCCATTGCTGGCTATCGTCGATCGCCAGCCGCCGCCACCGCCCGCCGCTGGTGGATGCCGAACACCGAAAAATATTTACCGAGACTTTTTCAAATTTCAGCTAAACACCAGAAAATTGAGTCATTTTCCAAGAAAATGACTTATGGGAAAACATTTTCCAAAATCATAATATTTTCCGCCAAACGAACGGAGACTAAGTGAGACTTCATTTCACGTGGAGAAATACATTAGGGTTTCCACCATGGCTTGCGCCTCCGCCTAAGCTGCTGAAGACGCCTTAATAGATCGCGTGAAGCCGTCAATTAGTTTCCCAGAGCTATCGCGGCAGACACCCGCCACTGCACCTTCATTCGTTCCAGGCAAGTAGGCTCCATTATAATTAATTTTTAGTTCTTTTTGTTCTGGTGGCCGACATTGACAAAGGCAGAAGCTTGCTGCTGCTATAGTTTTCTTCTTCCCAAGGAGCCACCGATCAATATTTCGTTGCATCACAGTTGCTTCAGCCATTACTTCCTCTGGGTTTAGCTTTTGTGCTCGAAAAACAAATTGGTTTTGAGCTTTCCAAATTTGCCAAAGAACAAACGCTAGAAGCTCAAAAGTGATCGAGGTATGTTTAAATTTAGCTAACCACACTTTGAATCGCGACAAACCTTGGGCAGAGACATTGATGTTCAGAGCTATATTTTTCCAAATTTTCCCAGTCCATGGACAAAGAAGGAGAGCATGTTCTACTATTTGAGGGCTTTGATTACAGAGGCTATAGAGGGGGTGAGGTAAGATTTTCCTTCTGAATAGGTTATCCTTGGTAGCGAGGGCATTTTGGCAAGTGCTCCATGGAAATTTTTTTATTTTGGGGTAGGAGTGGGATTGCCATATCTTCATCCACAGAGATTTGGGAATTTGATAAGAGGACGATGCATTTTCTGAAACTTGGTTGGTTGTTTCCTCTCTGCTACTATTATATGCACTCTTTACTATAAAACTTCCTAATTTTGAAGGTGCCCACACCTTTCTATCTTTCATATCCTGACTTCCCAAGGCAGTAGCTAAGATTTCATTGCTGGTATTTGGATAAAAAAGTTGTTGTACCAGTTGCTCATTCTAGCATTCCTCTTCTTTTATAATTAGATTTGACACCATTCTAGGTTCGTTTCTGTTTGAGAGTCCCCCAATCAAATCCTGTTTAAGCCATTTTTTTTTTGTAAGGAACCTTGTTTAAGCCATTTGTCTTCTCTGATGTTAATCTTTTCCCTATTACCGACTACCCATATGATCGATAGTTGTATGGCATCTCTTCCAATAACAAGGCTTTGCCATCCCCATGAAGGTTTGCTTCCTTTCGTAGCGCGCCGGGAATTCTCTTTTAGGAAATATATTCCTTTTAGCAAACAGCTCCACAAAGACGAAGGATCTTGTGAGATCCTCTACGCTTGTTTTCCCAACATAGCCTTGTTGAAAGTCAATAGATCTTGAAACTCAAGGCCGCTAGCATCCTTTCTATACTTCAAGGTTTCCCACCTTTCCAATGCAAACCAGTTTGCTTTATGTTGTTTTTCCACCAAGCTGCAGTTATCTTTTTCTCAATAGCTCGGCAAATGGAGATTAGAATTTTGAAAATCGACATTGCATACTGAGGTAATGCTTGTACTACTGATTAATAAGGACTTCCTTTCTTGCATTCGATATCAGATTTTCCTGCCAACCCTTGTTTACTCTCATGGTAATCCAAGCAAGCATTTGTTTTTTCGATTCCCCCCAATCAAATGGAATGCCTAAATATTTGCCATTTTTTTCTATCTCTAGGACCCTTAGTTGTTTTGCCATATTTCTTCTCAAATTCTGTGGACACTCCTTACTGAAAAAGATTCCTGACTTGTTTAAATTGATTGCTTGGCCAGAAACGAAGCAGTATTGGTTCATAACTAAAGCAATATGTTGGCATTCAGTGATTGTCCCATCTAGAAAGAATATCGAGTCATCCCCGAATAACAAGTGGGATAAAGTGGGGCAATAACTGTTGAAACAAATTCCTTTGACGTTTTCATATCCCACAACTTTTTTCATTAGCAAAGACAGTACATTGGCAACAAATATAAATAGATAGGGGGATAACGGATCACCTTGTCGGATACCCCTCGAAGGTTGAAAGTAGGACAAGGGCTCTCCATTTAATTTAATACTGAAAGTCACAGTGGAGACACATTGCATTATCCAGTTTACCCATTTTGTGGAAAAATCTTATTTCAGTAAGCAGGCTTCCAGGAAATCCCACTCTATTCGATCATATGCTTTTTTCATATCTAGTTTCAGCACCACCTGACACTTTCTCTTTCTCTTTTGTATAGGAGGATTTAGCTTGGTGTGACATGGTTTGATTTGAGAGCGTAGAGATAGAGAGAGTGAGGAAGATGAATGATAAGGTGAGAGTACGGAGAGGAGAGTGAGGCTTTTAATTCTAAATGGGCTAAGCAAGTTGCATTTACAACCTCAACCTCTTGTTTTTTTTTGGTAAAGATTTACAACCACTTGTTTTGGCCTCTTTACTTTATAAACCCATTATGTTGGCCCGTGAAATTTAATATGACCTATTTAAATATATTTGGGTTATTAAAAACATTTTGGATCCATTTTAACAAGTCTAGCCACATGGAAGGAATCTATCCGCCGGCCTCAATAGTCTTAAGGATTTCTCATCAGGATCGTGTGTCCAAAACCTTTAGGTTGGTTTCGTGTGTCCAATGACTTCCCCCCGGGTTCATAAACCAAAGTGTTGCCTATAGAAAAAATAAGGTCTTGCATGGGTCTCTGTCGATAGCCAATTCGTTAGTCTAAATCTCACATTATCAGTCATATTCGATAAATTACGTCGGTAGAGCTATTATTATTAGGGAAAAAACCACGAAAAACCCTAAACTATGTTCATTGTGACACATTTACCCCGAACTTTTTTTCGTTACACCAAAAATCCCAAACTTTTGCCTGTGTGACACATTTACCCTTCGTTAGGATTTTGTGAAAAAACACCGTTAAAAATCCTATGTGGCCGCTGACGTTGATGACAGAATGTGAACAGCACTGACATGGCATCCGCATGGTGTTTAAGAAGCAAAGCAGCGTCGTTTTACATCTGACGTGGTTGAAGAAAAAAAATAAAAAGGACATCGTCTCTCTCTCTCTCATAGTAGCTTCATGTTCAAAACTTCTTCTGCCATGTTCAAGAGCTCTTTGAAGCTCCATGATCTCCACCTACACGAACGAGCCCTTTCTTTGTGATCAGTCTCTCTCTTTTGCTCCACCGTTGCTCCTCTGTTTCCCCCCCATCCCCCTTGAATTGAAAAACACATTTGCCCCAAATTCTAGGGTTTGTTTATGCTATCTCTCTCTAGAAATCTCAGTCCATGCTTGCGATTAGTTGTCAAATGGAGAAGCCCAATTTAGTCTTCTCCGTTGAAGCTTCCTGAGGCACGAGATGGGCAACGAGATTCCTCGCTTCTCTTTGATCGTTCATCTCCTTCATGCGACTCTGGCAAAGCGTAAAAAGGAAGAAGAAACCACGAGTCCCCAACTGCATTGACGCCCTCATCGATCCGTTTCCTCTTTTCCGAGACTGTAAGAGTTATCATCTTCCCATATTTTCTCCGCACTCCTCTTTCTCAATTAAGCTAAGTTACGCCTGCTTTGTTTGGTTTAAGTAGCCCTATGTGATTTCTCTCTGCATATAAAGGCATTTGTACCTTCAAATTTAGTGGGTCTTTCTTTACATGCCTAATTTTTCACTTTTAGAGGTTGTTCGAGATTTGCGACATTTCTTAGCGTAATCTCTTGGTTTTATTTGCTCAGTGAATACACAATCATTTCGGTTTATTAGCTTTTTAACAATAATTACTAAGCTGTAATTCAGTAGGGAAATCAAATCTCTCTTTAATAATTACTTGCTGTGTCTCGAGTCAAAGCATATTCGCCGGCAAGTGCACGAAAATTGAATATTGTCCTGTTTGTTGTAAGGTTAGCCACAGGCAGCCATACAACGCCTTGAACTAGCTAGTAGGACTTAAATTGGCAATCTCGAGTCTTGACCAGTGAATTTGAGCTTAAATTTGCAATCGTTAGAGACATTAGACATTGTGTTGAATTAGGTGCAGTGATTAAGTAAAGTGCATATACCTCGCCACAGTGTCCAATGCTTTGTTATTATTTGTGTTGTTCCAATTTGACAAAACTTTGATCATGCTCTCAGATGATTTTCATCATTAACCATCACAAGCTTTCAGTTTTCAAACATAGAAAGTAGATCAATTTTTGCTTTCAGTCGAATGAAAAATCTATCAATGTTGTGCTGTGAATTTGTTGTGGTTAGATTACAAAAACAGCAGCGCGAACACATTGGTTGATTCTTAACATCTCATATCTCTTTCTTCCATTAATTCTCTCTCGATTCTCTTGATAGGATTTGGAGGAAAAACTCCACCCAGGTGGTCCATTTGACCCAATGGTCTCGCTAAGACCCAGACTAGGCTGCCATCATCAAAGTGAAGAAGATAAAGAATGGCTGCCTCGCCATGCTCAATTTCTTCTTGTAAGCATATGTTATCGAGGAGGGACCTGTCGAGAATCTTTAAAAGCACCTTAGCGACTTGTTTGGAAACAACTTGCTCACTGATTGTTGGAACAGCGAAAAGAGCTCCTACCTTATAATTTAGTTCTTGAGATCATCCTCTTGAATATGGGAATGAGTTGTACATCTCATTGAGACATTTTAAGGCATTAATCTAATCAGAATTTTCATTTGGAACTTTCTCTCTTATGATCCATATAGAGGGCTTGATCAAGTTGGCCATTTCCTTCACGCCCTACGGCTTCTCATTTCCATTACTCTTTATTGTCAGTAATGAAGAGAAGTGGAAGTGACAGAACAATAGACAAGTGAGAGTGGAAGTGCGAAGCAAGAGAAAAGCTTTATTTGAGATGCATAGTTGTATTGATAGGAGTGATGTGTGCAATGTTGCTGTTGAAGTTGGATTATATTACCAACTACATTCGAATTGTATTAGCAAATATAACTTGATTGTATTCCATTGTATTAGCAGATCCAAGTTTACAAAGTTTATGTACACTTCAGTGCTAGTGTGGGTGGATATCATTGATTTACTTGACAATATTTGTACATGTTATGATAATATAAGTATAATGGTAAGTTACACAATATTTGCAACAAGAAATTAAACTGAACAAGTGCACAAGACCAATCATCTGCAGCCACCATCAAAATCTCGACTTCGTTAATCTAGTCACATCAGCATACCCATAATTGGATAGTGATTCATAATTAGTGTTTAACTTGGATTACAACCTAAAATGAACTCTTGCAGCTCAACCAAAAAGGAACTCGGATTACAACCAAAATGCTTATACTCTTTGTTTTTAATTACAACAAAAAAAGCACAAGCAGTCGAGATTCTACACTTGCGTTGAACTTGTATTACAAGCAAAAAGGAACAAGCAACAGCTTCTTAGCTATAAACAATTGGATGTAATTCATATCTACTTCAATGTGGGGCATGACTTGCAGATTCTTGAGTTCCACATGGTCCAAAAGGCTCAATTGAGTCATGGTGGTTCTAACTTGCAGATTCTTGCATCCTGGTATCTTCTTGTCTAGTAGATGTCCCTTCCACCGTGGCTGGTCTCGGATGTTTTCTTGGTCTCCCCTTTTTACCCTGTATAGAAAAGCATACATAAGTTACAGTAAGTATCGTCACGAGACCATGTTAGTACCGGAGGCTTGAGCCATATATAAGTTTTCTTGGTCTCCATTTTTTCTTACCAAAGGTTTGATTTGTGTTGGTGCTAGAGGCTTGGGGCATGTTCTCTTGTTGTGTCCCAAGTCATGACAGTTTGAGCATGAGATAATTACCCTAAGTTTTGCCAATTTATTTGGATTGGTATTTGGATTAACCATGGCTTTCATCTTTCTTGTCCTTTTCTCAATATTCTCACCTTGCGTATTGCGTTGTTTCTTGGGTCTCCCTGGAAGCTTCCTAAATGGCGGAGGCAATATTTGGCTCTTCAGTGGACAGTGGCCACATTTTCTTCCCATTCAACGTCGGCAATGGAAATTGGTAACATCTTTCGTAGGCATCCTTCTTGAAACAGTCATCGACATACGGATTAACATCATATTTCATAAAATTGATGCATGAGATAGCATGGCTACAAGGTATTCTTGAGATATCCCATTGCCTACAAGCACATGTCCTCCTTCTCAAATCTACCTCAAATCGATCATCATCAACTTCAACTTCAAACTTTTCCCCAATACATGGGTTGGTAACACAATACCTAGACTTCACCTTTGCTTCCTCTACCTTTGCCCTAATTCTTGGACATAATTCATCTCGAGAACCCACCATCAACTGGCTTTTCTCATACATTCTCACCATCAAAGCCGTTCTTATCGCCTCAACATATCAACAATTGGCATCTCTCTTTGCTTGCAAATATATGCATTGAAAGTCTCACTCAAGTTGTTCTCGATGGCATCACATTTTTGCCCAGCCTTTATAAATGCCCTGCAGAAGTGCTTTGGCCCTTGCCTCATGAAGTCTTCATAGGCATCAACAAACTCCTCCTTCATTCCTTCAATTGCTATGTTGAATTCAGCCTCATATGTGGCATACATAGCTTTCCAGAAGAAATTTAGAAATGTTTCTCCCTTGTATACTTTTTTCCAATTTGCATATATGTGCCTTGAACAATTCCTATGTTTAGCACAAGGAGCCAATGAAGAAACTTTATTGATAAGGCCCTGCAAGACATAATTGAAATGCATTAATAAAGCCCTGTAAGACATAATTAAACCATTATTATAAAGGAACTGACTAAATTAGAGACTCATTATACCTTTTGTTATCACTTATGAAGGTCCAACCATCACCTCCGCCTACTTGAAGGTCTGTAAATAGAAACCTGAGGAACCAAGTCCAACTATCTTGTGTCTCACATTCAACAACAGTCCATGCAACTGGAAACATCTGATTGTTTCCATCTCTTCCAACAGCACAAAGCAAAATTTGCTTTACTACGGTCTTAATAAAACAACCATCTAGTCCAATTACTTTCCTACAACCTTCTAGACAACCCTTTTTCAGCCCTTCGAAGCCCACATAAAATCTCTTGAACATGTTTTGTGGGTGTCTAAGTAAAAGGTAAAATGTGCTGTTTTTACTGGATTGTTTTAATTGAGCTTTATAAGATGCCAATAACTTATATTGCTTAGCAAATGGACCCCCAATAGTCTTAAGAGCTCTAGCAATTGCTCTATAACAGGTTCTTCTGTTGAGCGTAAGTCCCCACATCTCCATTGCATCTGCCTGCAATTGTACTGCAGTATATTTTAAATTAGCTCTTATCTTTGGCAAGAACTCTTCTGCAAGCCAAATGTAAGATGCACTTTTATTTCTCATGCTTCTAGGGCAAGTATGTTCTTTTCCAACCGTCTTGATAACAAACGTTTTCTCTTTATTCAACCAACTACCATAAAGGGACCATTCACATCCGGTCACACACTTCGCAGGCATCTTTTTAAATTCACTTTTCTTCCAACCAATGTTGTAGCCATTTGTGATTGCATATTTCTGCACTGCCCTCTTAAACTGAGTATGAGATTCAAATCTCATACCTATCTGAAATTGCAATTCTCTATGATCACAGCTAGGTCATATCTAATAGTCAAAGCTGTCGTTTGGTCACATACTTCCTCATCTCTAGAGTTAGGAGGACTAAGATCTTCATGTTCTTCGAGGTCCTCATCATTTTCATCCTCATTCATGTCTTCTTGTTCCACATCAATAGAAAATGTTGCCTCCCATACCATCCCCACCTCATGCACCCCTTCTTCATCTCTAGATAGGATATGTTCATCGCACATCCATGATAATAAATCAATCTCAATATCATCACTGTCACTATCATCACTCACAAAATAAAGGTCATCATCACTCTCATAATCTCCACTCTGGCTAGTCCCCCCATAATCAAGCCTCGCCTCAGCCCTAACCACAAGTTCAGGCCCAACTTCATCGCTTAATCCAACTTTAGGCTCAACTTCAACATCAACTTCACCCTGGTTAGCACCCTCTGCTCCACTCCAAATTTCATCCTCAAAGTCATCTACTATTTCAATATCAACTGTAGTTGTCCTTCCCCCTTTACGATGGTCCATCTTTTTGTATGCAAGAGACTAAAGCCAAGAGACTCCTCAATTTTCCCTGCAAAGAAAAGGTAACATGCTTTAACGTTTATCATGTTGTTAAGCAATATGAACTCAACATGTTAGTTTTCCTTGAGAAAACGTGCTTAAGACCCAACTTGCCTGCATTGTCAAACGTATATGCACTTTACTTAATTACTGCACCCAATTCAACACAATGTCTAATGTCTCTAAGGATTGCAAATTTAAGCTATGTTAGGAAATAATAATAAGGGTAAAATAGTCAAAAGTTATTTTATATCGAGAGGATTACATATATATATTACATGTATTCTTGTAATCCTCAGATCGAGATAGTACAATACGTATATTTCTCTCTCAACAAGCTCAAATTCACTGGTCAAGACTCGAGATTGCCAATTTAAGTCCTACTAGCTAGTTCAAGGCATTGTCTGGCTGCCTGTGGCTAACCTTACAACAAACAGGACAACATTCAATTTTCGTGCACTTGCCGGCGGATATGCTCTGACTTAAGACACAAGTAATTATCAAAGAGAGATTTGATTTCCCTACTGAATTATAGCTTAGTAATTGTTGTTAAAAAGCTAATAAACCGAAATGATTGTGTATTCACTGAGCAAATAAAACCAAGAGATTACGCTAAGAAATGTCGCAAATCTCGAACAACCTCTAAAAGTGAAAAATTAAGCATGTAAAAAAAGACCCACTAGATTTGAAGGTACAAATGCCTTTATATGCATAGAGAAATCGCAGAGGGCTACTTAAACCAAACAAAGCAGGCGTAACTTAGCTTAATTGAGAAAGAGGAGTGCGGAGAAACTATGGGAAGATGATAACTCTTACAGTCTCGGAAAAGAGGAAACGGATCGATGAGGGCGTCAATGCAGTTGGGAACTCGTGGTTTCTTCTTCCTTTTTACGCTTTCCCGGAGTTAGCCGAAGGAGATGAACGATCAAAGAGAAGCGAGGAATCTTGTTGCCCATCTCGTGCCTCAGGAAGCTTCAACGGAGAAGACTAAATTGGGCTTCTCCATTTGACAACTAATCGCAAGCATGGACTGAGATTTCTAGAGAGAGATAGCATAAACAAACCTTAGAATTTGGGGCAAATGTGTTTTTCAATTCAAGGGGGATGGGGGGGAAACAGAGGAGCAACGGTGGAGCAAGTGAGAGGGACTAATCACAAAGAAAGGGCTCGTTCGTGTAGGTGGAGACCGTGGAGCTTTAGAGAGCTCTTGAACATGGCGGAAGAAGTTTTGAACGTGAAGCTACTGTGAGAGAGAGAGCGACGATGTCCTTTTTATTCTTTTTTTCTTCAGCCACGTCAGATGTAAAACGACGCTGCTTTGCTTCTTAAACACCATGTGGATGCCATGTCAGCGCCGTTCACATTCCGTCGTCCACGTCAGCGGCCACGTAGGATTTTTAATGGTGTTTTTTCACAAAACCCTAACGGAGGGTAAATGTGTTACACGGGCAAAAGTTTGGGGTTTTTGGTGTCACGAAAAAAAGTTCGGGGTAAATGTGTCACAATGGACATAGTTTATAGTTTTTGGTGGTTTTTTCCCTTATTGTTATTGTCAAATTTCCTCTCCCGATTCAAGATATAGCACCGCTAAATAGAGTATTAAATGGATATATGCGTAAGAAATGTAGAAAAAAATGAATTGCACTCATACAACTTTGTAGAGAAGAAGAAATGCGAAAACCAAAATAAAAAATAAAATAAGAAGTCTTTTATGCGTTGAAGCTGGAGCCGAAGTTTCCCACAAACTAGCTGCGGATTGAGTGGTCCAACACTTGGTTTGCTAGTCGAACGTCACAAGTTCAATTCTGCAAGTCTATCTTGGATTTTAGGAAACCTTGTCTAATCTATGAAGGACGAACTTAGACTGAAGTGTATCACTGATCATGAGCTTCCTCCCTCCCAACTAGTGGGATTGCAGTGATAATCTCCCTCAGTGGACATTATTGACACATGACTTTTAATCACCAATTCAAACAATCTTTAGTAAAAATAAAATTTTGATGATGAATAAGTAAAAAGAGATGAATAAAAGGCAAAAGCAAATTCAGAAGCCCATCCAAACCCATTAAGACCCTACCCACATACTGACGAGTGCAGCCCATTAACACGTTACCAAACAAGTAGTGAATGTCTGCAATGGTTACCAAATATGACATCTGCTTGTGCATCAATCACGCACCCCTGGTGGCTGGAAGATATCTTTCCTTTTTGTGGATTACTATTAAATGCGGACCCATAATTACCAGATTTCCAAATAATCCCCTAATTAATGCTGGATTCTCTGATAAGATTGCACTAATTGACCTGCCTCTTCAAGAATATTTGTCCTTATACACTGTCTAAAAATAAATTCGATATGGTATATACCATATATAAACTGGTGTAAATATATAATGCAATGAGTGCTTTAATCTATCAGTAAAAATACACGAGAAAACTACGTGAAATCTCCCATCTCAATGTCAAGAAAAATGAATCGTGTAGCCTCAATCTATTCCCTCTTCCTAATCATTTTCCTCATCATCTTCCACCATGTCCAATCCGCAAACGACATTGTTCAGGGGACCTGCAAGAAGCTTATGGCCGTGGAGTCAGACCTAAACTTTGACTTCTGTGTGAAGTCTCTTGGGTCAGACCCAGATAGTCACAAGGCAGATTTTGAGGGACTAGGGTTGATTGGGCTCAAGCTGTTACAAGCCAACTTAACGGGCACGATAGAGTACATTAAACAACTAGTCAAGCAAAAATTGGAACCGCGCCTACTTGAAGCTGTCTCACTTTGCTTGGCTGCTTACTCGTCCTTTGAGGGCCAAGACCTGACCCCAACTTACAAGGCGAAGCATTACCTCGATGTGAATAGTTGGGTGTCTGGAGTTTACGATTCTGAAGACATATGCGACACTCAAGAATCGCACACCAAAGGCATGGTTCCACCTTTGACAAAGCGTAATGCCAACATTTCTCAATTGTCTATCATAGTAATCGATATTACGTTTATTTTGGTAAACGGAGGATGAAGGATGTGATGAAGAGTGTATTAGCCAATAAAGTAAATGAATTTCCATAATTCGCTGAGTCTTTTTTTTTATCGTTCTATACTATGTTTCATGCTGGCAGAATCCAATGTACTCCATTCGATGTCTTGACATATCTCATCCATTGGAATAAAAAACTCATTTCCATTTATCGACTTTTGAAACTCATTGTGGCATTTTAAGGAGTATAGGAGAACCCACGTCCGATTTTGTGGCTTAAGTTATCTCTTACGTAGTAAAATAGAAAGATCATAGAAAGAAGTCAAATTCCCAGGTTTATCGAGTACTCCAATTCGAGAGTCAACATGTTAGTCAAGAGGAAAAATCGAGAGCCTACGCTTTGACATATGTGGGAGTGAATTATAATGGCTTTATGGATATCTATAAATGAATATGATAATATTATGAACGGTGGCAAATGTAGATATATAGCTCGGAAGAGGGAGAAAAAAAATAAGAATCATATTTTTATTCATTCATGACTGCCCAGGGCAGAGACAAGTTGGAGGTGTTTACTGGGATGTCGTTCCTCATATGCAAGTTTGCAGCCGCACCAGACCTTATACCTGTACAGTCATCCTTTCAGATGTTCCTGGGTTGTCCATGGAAGGAGTTCTCGACAACAATGATCATGTAATCGTACATCGACAACCTGGTCGACCCAGCGGGGTAGTTGGAGTACAACGGCATGGTTAGGCTGAACACGCTTTACCACAGGGAGTACCAGAACAGAGGCTCGGGTTCAAACATGAGTGGCCGAGTCAAATGGGCTGGGTACCATGTTATTAGCAACTCAATAGTGGCAAGATAGTTCACTGTGGACTCTTTCATTCAAGGTAGCTAGTGGCTCAACAACACCGGTTTTCCTTATTATGCGGGTTTGGATTAGTGTAAATACTATGTAATGTTGAACTTCGATGATAGAGAACATAGCTCTAGGTTCTGCGTTTTTAATTGTGGATTGGGTAGAGACTGTAGAAGCGAAAGAAGGATTAGGACAGAGACTTGGCTATAACTTTAGGTTCTGAAATCTAATGTCATATTTTTGTGAAAATTGGCATTGATTGAGATTTTTGGATGATTTGAAATTACTGTGTTGCCTTTGTGATGATATGGAAGTGAGTTGTCGATAGAATCCTGCATATAGATCATTCTAGTAATATGTATACCTTGTGTTTTTTGATCAGTGTGCAAATTTGTGGAATGTTCCTGTATTTGTGTGTCGCGATTAAGCTATATGTTCGTTTTGCCTAAATCATTTGAGTAGCATATTTGTGATTTAAATCTGTAATCACCATGGATCATCATATCGTTAAGATCTCCCTTGAATTGGTATTGCTACGTATCTTTCTTATTGTCGTTGGTAGCTGACCTGATAATGTCCTGGATCTGGGAGAGGTTCTATTTGTATGGTAGTAGGGGGTCTGTGATCATGTTCTAGTCATGTGACATTTGGCTCTGAGGTTCTATTTACTAATTACTGAAAACGTAAATAAAAGGCATCAATAGCTCTCACGACATGATATAAGAGGATCACTATTGATGGTAATGAAATATGCCTTTTGTGAATTTGTAATTGCATCATTCCCAAAAATTTTAAAGGCATCAATTGCGCTTATGTAATTTTGTGGGGAAGAAGAAATGTGCAAACCTAAATAACAAAGTCTTTTGTGCGTTGGAGCTTGAGCTAAAGTTTCCTACCAACTAGGTAGTCGGTCCAATGATTCAAGATTTGATTTGCAAGCCAAAAGTCATGGGTTCGATTCCTTAGTCTATTCTCGATTTTAGGAAAGCTTTATTAGTCTATGAAGTACGGGCTTAGGCTTAGTGGGATGCCGATCACGGGCTCTCTCTTTTTTTTTTTTTTGGCTACTAGTAGGGCATTTAGTACTTTATTGATGCCTTAAGTCGAGCATTATAGCAAGATGACGTGAATTACTATTTTTGGAAAAAAAAAAGCCAAAATTTCCTTTCAATCATTTAAATTACAGATGTAATCATTTTTCCGAGGAAAAATTTCAAATAGGGACCTGATGTACCTTCATTTTCTCAAATAAGGATCTGAAGTTGAATTTGTGTCGAATAAAGATCTGAAATACCTTTATTTTCTCAAATAAAGGTTTGAAGTGGATTTTGTTTCAATTAAGGGCTTGAAGTGGCTATATCTGTTTCAGAAAAGGGTTTAACTTTCCAAATGATAAGTGCATTCTCGTCTTTTAACTTTTTTGAATTTTTTTCCTTTTTTTCTTTCTTTTCTTTTTTTTTCCTTTCTTTTTTTTTTCTTTTTCTAGTTTTCTCTCTGTCTTTGCCAGCTGGCCGGCCGCCAGAACCGGCCACCAGCAAAGACAAAGAGACAGCCAGAAAAAAGAAAAAAAAAGGAAAAAAGAAAGAAAAAAGAAAAAGAGAAAAAAAAGAAAAATAATTCAAAATTAAAATTATTTTTGGACAAAAATGCGCTTGGCCAGCCGAAATATTTCATCGGCCGGCGACTGGCGAGGTGAGGCCCTTATTGGAAATTATTATGGCTAATTCAGGCCCTCATTTGAGAAAATAATGGCACTTCAAGTCTTTATTTGATACAAAGTCTACTTTAGACTCTTATTTGAAAAGATGTGAACACTTTATGTCCTTATTTGGAATTTTTCCTTTTTTTGATTAAGAAATATAAGAATTTTTTGCTATCAAAATAATGAAGTATGTTGTTTACTATTTTTGAAGTAATTACTTGATCTAGGTATTGTTTAACTTGTTTTTCATTTGTTTGAACAAACTTTAATAAAAAGCAATGTTTGGTTACGCCTAATAACAAATGTTCTCTTAACGTGATATCCATTAAACAAAGTTTATTATGTTTGGCTGCTAGTTATATTACATTCTTATTTTATTGTTCCATAATACAATTCACTTACAAACTATCCAGTTAAAATAATTTAACAACTAATCAAATAATTAAAAGAGTCGTGTTTTAATATAGATATTATAGTATCAAAAGTATGATGAATATGTAAAATGTTATTCATCATGTATGTAATTAACGCCCAAGAAAAAATAAAAGAGAGTAGCACATTGTGTAAATTAGCGCAACGCATGTTCGAACATATGTGAATTTATTAATATGGACAATTCTATTAACCTATCACTTAGAGAACGAGCTTTTACCATAAAAATAAAAAAAGACAACTTAGAGATAGCTTTTTCTTGGGAAAGGTGTTTAAAAAGTTCAAAATCTATTGAATTTTTTCCAATTTAATCCTAAACATGTTAATTTTACTAATTGAGTCCTAGATCTTTTGACAATTTGCTAATTGAGTCTATCCGGCCAATTTTGGCTAAAGATCACTAACGTATATGTCGACCCTCTTACGTGGCACAGCTAATGCTAACGCTAACCAAATTTATTAATTTTTAAATATTTTTTTAATATTTCATACTTTTCTTTTTTTTCCTTTCGTTTTCTTTTTCCTTCTTCCTCCACTGGTCGCCGGGCCCTAGCAATGGTTGATAGTTGGCCATAGCCTACAACCCTAGCCTCAAGGCCGGCCCTCACTTGCTTTGGTTACACATCAGAAATGATCTGTTAGAAGCCCACCTCCATTTTCTCTGTTGAATGTTGCCATGAGACTGTATTCATCGCCCAGTGGAGGTCCCAAGTTGCAAATCTCGACAAGGAGAAGATCACCCGCCTTCGTCAAAACTTCATTTGTATCCACAATCACTGGCCTCAAGCAAGCCTCGCCATCGTTGAGCTTTGGTGAGGGTGAGGTCCCCTCTCGCTAGATCTTGACAAGGGGGACCTTGCTTGCGACCAGCAAAAGCGACCCTTGAGGGTTGTAGCCTGTGGCTAGTCATCCACCATCGCCAAGGCTGGACAACTGGCAGAGGAAGAAGGAAAAAGAAAGAAAAGAAAAGAAAAGTATAAAGTATTCAAAAAAATAAAAAAAATAACAATTTTTATCCACATTAGCATCGGTCATGCCACGTCAATGATTTCTGATCAAAATTAGTCGAATGGACTCAATTCGCAAAGTGTCAAAAGGTTTAAGACTTAATTGGCAAAATTGATAGGTTTATGATTGAATTAGCAAAAGTGTAAATAGTTCTAGGACTTTTCAGACAATAATCTCCTTTTTTTTATTCTAACTGATCTTGAGGATAACTTTAGAGAATGTCATCAATTTCCTTATGAAGAAGAAAGTGTATGATTTTTAAATAGAAGAGATTTGCGGTCTTTTTGCTCAAATAGTTCCTCTCATTAATCATAATTGTAGATATAGGGAATCAGTTTTTCGATTGTGACAAACAAACTATTTCTGCTTTCAAGATTAATAGATTGTATTGCTTCTTGAGGGACTAGGCCAGACGGGGATCAAGCTATAACAAGACAACTTGACCAGCACGATTGAGTACATTAAGCAATTGTTGAAGCAAAAATTGGAACCGCATCTACTCGAAGCTCTCTCGCTTTGCTTGGATACTTACTCATCGTCTGGGCGAAGACATGATCCCAATTTTACAAGGCGAAGCATTATACCGATGTGATTAGTTGGGGGTCTGGAGCGGCAACTAGTGAAGATACTCGAGACGCTTGAGAATCACAGGAGAAAGACATGGTTCCACCTTTGACAAAACGTAATGTTGACATTTTTCAATTGTCTATCATTGTATTTTGGATTGTTGGAATTTTGGGAGTGAGAGCACAAGGGATGTGATGAAGAGCATATTAGCCAATAAAGTAGGGCACGGTCCATGAATCTCCATGATTCTTTGAGTCTTTTTTATATACTCTTTCTTTCTTGAGGAAAAGTGTCAAAAAAAACATAAACTTATTGCATTAGTGTCAATTAATCCTAAACCTTTTTTTGGTACCAATTTAGTCTTTAACCTTTTGATATTGTGCAAATTCAATCCTTTTGACTAATTTTGGCTGAATATTGCTGATGTCGACACCAGCCAGCCTATATGGCACGGATAGTGCTGACTTTGAGAACTTTTAATAATATTTTAATATTTTTTCAATTATTTATTTATTTATTTTCCCTTTTTTTTCCTTCCCGCTTGTCATTAGACCTCAACGACCTACTAGAGGCCAAGGTGGACGAGGTCGACCTTGCCGGCAACTAGTGAGGCTCACCCTTGCCGGATCTAGCAAGGGCTCAAGGTCGTGCCTTGCCTAGCCGCTGGTGAGGCTCGCTGGAAACCGTGGCCTCTAGCCAATCACCAAGGTTCGAAGATGAGCAGGAGGAAGAATGAAGGGAAGTAAAAAAAATAAATAATAAAAATTTGAAAAAATATTAAAATATTATTAAATTGTCAACGTCAACGTTGGCCATGCCACATATGCTAGTCAGTGTCCACATCAGTAATATCTGGTTAAAATTAGCCAGAAGAACTGAATTGACATTATCAAAAGGTTTAGGAATAAATTGACACCAAAAAAAGGGGGAAAATTGTCAAAAAAGTCATAAACCTATTGCACTTTTGCCAATTCAATCATAAACCTTTCAACTTTGCCAATTGAATCATAAACCTTTTTCATTTCTTACCAATTGAGTCCATCCAGCCAATTTTAGCCAGAAATCACAGATGTGGACGCCGGACGGCCACTAAGTGCCTTGCCTGGGGTCGACAAGGGCCGCCAAGCCCTCGCTTGGCCAAATCTAGTGAGGGCCGTGACGCCCATGCCCAGACCTGGCAACGGTTGCCCGCCCTCGCTTGTGGCCAACGAGGGTTGGCCGGCCACCCTTGCCGACCCTAACTTCAAAACATAGAAAAAAAAGAGAAAAGTAAAAAAAATCATAAATTATTAAAATATTATTTAAAAATGCCTACGTTAGCGCCACGTGGCCATCTGGCATTCACGTTTGCGATTTCCTGCAAAAATTAGCCGAATGGACTCAATTGGCAAGAAATGAAAAAAGTTTAGGACTCAATTAGCAAAGTTAAAAGGTTTAATACTGAATTGGTAAAAGTGCAATAGGTCTAGGACTTTTTGGATAATTTTTCCCAAAAAAATGTTTAGGATTGAATTGGCATCAATGCAATACGTTTAGGACTTTTCTAATAGTTTTCCCTTTTATCCTGCTACTTGGATTACAATGGATTGAGATCCTTTACCCTACCCTGGGCGGTACTACTCTTGGTTTCTCTAAAAATCTCGACCACTTGAATGAAACTCATTTTTAGGCATTAAAAGAAGTCATGTGCATGGTAGAATCCGACGACTTAAGCTATCTACCACTTAGTAAAAATGAAAAGGATTTTAAGTTCCTACATAAATATTAAAAAATAGAAGAGTCCTAGCTTTCTTGGCAATAATCTCAATCTCTTATCGTCAATCACTTTCTCTCTTCCAATGAGGAAATTGCTAGAGTTTGTTTACCAACCATAGTGCCCCGACTCTTTAGTACATGAATGTCTAGCATTCCAATGCATTAGGTTTAAGACTTTTTTTTAACACTTTTCCCTTCTATCTTGCTATTGGGATACAATGGATTGAAATCCTCTACCTTACCCTAGACATACTACTCCTCTTGGTGTCTCTAAAAATCTCGACCACTTGAATGAAACTCATTTTGAAGCATTAAAAGAAGTTATGTGCATGGTAGAATCCTGCGACTTAAGTTGTCTATCACTTAGTAAAAAAGAAAAAGATTTTAAGTTTCTACATAATTATAAAAAAAGAAGGGTCCTAACTTTCTCGGTGATAATCTCAATCTCTTATCGTCATTCTCTTTCTCTCTTTGAATGAGGAAATTGGTAGAGTTCGTTTACCAACGGAAAAATTACCAAAACAGTCCTAAATCTTTTTTTATGTCAATTTAGTCTTAAACCTTTTGTATTTATGTCAATTCAATCCATCCAATCAATTTTGGCTAGTCGGCGCTAATGTGGACGTCGGCTAGCACCGGCCATCTGGCCAAAACTAACGTGGCAAAATTTTTTAATTTTTTAATATTAATTTTTTAGATTTATTTTTTTCCTCTTTTTTTTTTCATGGCCTAGCATTCCAATTCACGAGTCAGCAAGTTAGTCAAAAAGAAAACTTGAGAGCTTACACTTGGCATGTGCATAAATGAAGTATAATGGCTTCGTTTCATGGATATCTATAAGTAAATATGCAACTTTTATTGATGGTGGCAAATGTAGAAACATTGCTCGGGAGGAGGAGATAAAGATATGGATCATGTTTCCATTTTATTTCCAATTGGAAGATACTTCCTCCAATCATTCTTTTAATTAGTAAAATGCGAGACATGGGAATCATCCACGAATACGCCTAAGAATAATTTGCAATACATTAATCAATGGTCGAGATATAGAAATTCTATATGTTTTTCTTGGATTATAATACATACCAGGTAAAAATATACCAATCCTTATTAGAAAATTTTTTGATGAAGGGAAAAACACGAAGCGAAATTTATGACTTAATTTGTGAACAAAGCTGCTCTTAAAATCTTCAATCCGCGACTGTAAATGTTGTGGATATGAGATCTGTAGATTATAGTGTGGATTGGAATTCAAATAACAATGCAACAACAAAAAAAAATCCATAAAGATTTGTACAACTAAATGAGAAAAAAAAATCTGGCAACCATCTCAGACTCGAGGCTAATTTGGTTACTTTAGTTTCATTAGTTTTGTTAGTTAGAGTCTTCAGCGTACGGAACACCACACTATTGTCAATTCGCCACAACTAAAAAAAGTCGCAAAATTGATGAATGGAATTATATTAGGGAGAGCTCACTTTTTACTTTCTAATATTGGAGTAGATGAAGATTTCTGGGCTGAAGCACTAAATACCAATTGAAAAACTCCTAAGGAAACTTGGTCAGATAAGCCTGCTGTTTACATGTGCACTGACGAGTTTGACCTCTGCACAAATAATTTGAATCTCGGGGACTGCATGAAGGATTGGTTCTCGAGCGCCTCACGCTGCGTAAGCAATTCACTATTCCTCCTGACAAAGATGCGTGGCATCAAGAACCCTTTTGGACATTGTATGAGTGAGAGGTTCTCAACGCATATGTCTTTAGAAGATAGCATATCGTTGCAAATACCCAACGAATGCAACGAAGTTCAATCTCGTGATGGCAAAGGATGGGTATGGTAATTTTAACTCCATCAATGATGCTGTGGCCGCTGCTCCGAACAATAGCAAGACTAGGTATTTTTGTAATTTTTGCACATTTAGCTTATCTTATTGGTATTGTTTTTCAAATTTCGTTTTTGGTTTTGCAACTAGGGCTAATAGCTATTCTTAGTGGTGCTGTGTTCTTGAGGATTAGTTGACTAGTCCATACGTTGCATTAACTAGAAATCGAAAGTATAAGATACACCATTTGAATGCCCCATGAAATGTTGCATAATGTGCAGCTGTCTATGGCTTATGTGCTATTGTGCTTGTGCAGGGCAGATAGCAATTGCCGGTTGTGCTATGTTCTTGTTTTTTTCTTTAATTTCTTTCTTAGTAATCCTCCTTTTTCAATGTCAGCCGATGATCTGTTCTTCAAGTAATAGCCCTTCGATTTGTTTCTCTTGCGGCCTCGCACTCACTAACGTTGATGGATGGAGCATTTACAGGCTAGCCACTGTCAATAAATTCTTGAATCTCAATTTCTAATCAAATAGAAAAATATAAATTTATTTTAGATCCAAAAACAAATTGCTCTACTTACCAATCAGCCACCGTTTGTTGTTTAGCAAGAAATTTTATGAATCTGCTCGTTATTTGTATGTCTCGTGCAGTTACTATGTTTCTTGTTAATTTGTTATATTATTTAGAAAGCTATTGCCTACACTTACATTCTTTTTATATAGTAATAAGACCTTGGGGCTTTTACCTTATTAATTTACCGTTTTTCGATAGTAAGGCGTTTCTTATACTTTGGTAAATGAATTGTATATACACCAATTTTCATATTTTCCAGAACTGAAAATAAAAACCACTCTTGAATACGAAATCTTTATTGAGAATGCAATTCTTGACCTTATTATTTAACTTCTTATTGGCAAATAACATTTGTATATCATCTAGCATTTACACCTAAAAAGGAAATAAATAAAAGTTGAGAATATTTCACCATGAGCAGATGACTCCATACTGAAAGATTTATCAAGTACTTAATACATGTGAGCTTAGCATTTCTATTTCTGAAACCATAGAGAAATATAAAAAAAAAAGCAAAAATACCATAAAAATACACATATATAGGGTTTTGTTTGCATTTTCATATCCTTTAGAGCGACAAACATGTCAGTTTAAATATGCCACAATGTAGAGAATCGCTATATGAGAACAATGGTATCGAGCACGCTCCAAAAGGAGCTTGCATGCGCTGCCTGAATGTGCAACGTGTGTAACGCATGCTCAGCATGCCTTATCAAGCCTGGATCGCCATCCTGACCGGTTTAACTAGTTTGGTCTGGATCGCTGGTCCGACCGATAAGGTCAACGGTAAACTGGGTTAGGTCACCCACCAGCAACCAGGTCAACTCGTGTCAGCGGGTTGCTGACGTCAGCCCTGGCACATGGACTTGCTAGGCGACAATCACTTGTGGTCGTGTGCGGTGTCCTCTAGAGGCATGCCACCCATCAAAATTTTTGTCTCAAAGAGATCTATCCATCTATGTAATCAAAATTAATTTGTACTGGACAAAAATTTCGAAAATGGGCCAAATCCAAAAGTTCCAGACCTAGACTATTGCTATTCTGATACCACATGTAAATCGCGAAAATGGCACATGTAACTTGTGAAAATGACACCCCAAGATCTCTACAGCCAGAATTTAGGACATAGTAATGGAGAGAAAGGGATTGAGTCACCTAATTTGGAATTCATCATTTTTTATGCAGGATAGCAAAGGTTTAGAACTCAAGTGTTTCTCCTCTATTGTCATCTGTGTTACTAGCTCAATGAAACAACCACTCACGAATTATGTTCTGTAATTGTTCCTTATGTGAGATTATTTGTGTAGAATGGTTAGAAGAGAAACTTGAGCACTATATAAAAAGTTTTCAGTCACAAACTCTCTCATCACAGGCCAAGCTCTACCCGGCTCACACCAGCCAACCCCATACTAGATTAATTAAGAATTTTTGTATCTTATCTTATTAGATCAACCCCATACAATGGTAAATTTTAATTTCAATTAATGTAGCTCACATCAGAAAAACTCTTACACGCAATTCTAATTAAACTCTACCCCCACCATTTGAACATAACTTGACTCGTACCAACATTTCTCAATATGACAGAGTAGAAACATTTTGAAGTTGCTCACAAGCACAAATTCGGCATGAGCACTGCGTCTCATTTCCCTCTCCTTCAGCCCTCAACACTTCCACTGTTCAAGGCACCACATCCCTAAATCCAAACCAAAAATCTCAAACAAATATAACACCTCTATTGACACCTATTTTAATTTTGCCCAAAATTAATTATAAAAATTTTAGGGATTAATTTCCTTAATTCCTAAACCAAAAAAATTATTTATTTATTTATTTAGCTCCAATTGCATTGCATATAGACATTAGGCACATTTGCATTAATAAGGCATATTAGAACATATTTTCTTAATTAATTTTTTTTTAAATTCAAAAAAATTTAAAAAAAATTTCGGGTCGAACTTGGTCGACCCAACCCTTTCCTTTTCCCCCTGCGGGCCCAGCCTGCTCCTTTTCTTTTCTTTTTTTTTCACCCGTGAGTTGGGCTCGGCCGAGCCTGCTCCTTCCCTTCCTCCCCACGGTCGGCCTTGCTTCCTCTCTCCTCCTTCCTCTATCTTCCCTTGTAGTGACCATCGCTTGGGACATCGCGGATTATCTACTCCACAGCGCAAAGCTGGCCATGAAAGTCTTGGTAGGAGTAGAGGCCGGCATAGAACATTCAATGGAGCAGGAGTAGCAATTGGCAACCACTACATAAGCGGCGGAGAAGAGAGAGAAGTTGGCAGCCAAAAATAGAGCAAAAGAAAGACTAAGAGATTTAGGGAGAAAAGCATGATTCATAAGGTAAACTGAGAGAGAGTGAGTGAGTAGAAAGCCTAAGGAGGTCCCGCACAGCCTTGCCATTGCCTGTGAGTCGACTGGCAATCCCCTAGAAACAACCTTGATCGATAAGCCTTTCCCGACCCCTGTTTTCCCCTATTCTGATTCACCGGTTGGGCGAGACTCTTGCCAGTCATTTCGCACAAATCCCAGCCCATATCGTTACTCCCTATAGCCTGTACATCATCTTCAAAAGTAAAAATAGGTCATCAGACGTGGCCCGAGTACTAAAACAGGTTGGAGTCCCCACATTTTGATAGTGAGCACCAAGTGTTTGATGAAATGCCTCGGTGAGGCCAGTCTGGTTTTGGTTTTCGCCGTCAATCAAGTAGGTGTCCGGTGAGCTTTGGTCCTCGTGGATAGGCTTATGATGGTCGTGGGAGGCCAAGAGTGACCAAAAATTGATCTGGGTCTGTCGGCCAAGCTCCGACCAACGTTTGGGATCAACGAACCTCGATTGGAGTTTGACCAACGACCACCTCAGTTGGCCTTGCGGCAGGTCATCACCTCCTATCTCCTCAGCTTGAAGTGTTAAGGAGATTGAGGCCAAAGGCTAGGCGAAACAGCTGGCAAATCCCTGGATTTTTGCCTGATCGATGGCATCCCGAGCCTAAAAAGGTTAGAAAAGGCCTAAACCAGTAGGCAGACCTGATCGACTAGTTTGCCGGTCAAACAAAGTCGGTTCGATGCGGCCGAACCCACCCTGTTTTGTCCTTTTCCACCAGACCAAGCCCGATCCGGTGCAAGACCTGGGTTGACCTCGACGCGATTCGGATCCTGAGATCTGACCCAGGTCGATGCGTATGGGTCGAGTCCATTGACCGAGTCGGTTTATGACCCGACCTAGATCCGTCGATTCGACCCAATCAAATATTATATTATTTTAATTAGAAAAATTATTTTAAAAAATTAATTTAACTTTTTTTTATTTCTTTTAAAATAAAGAAATAGTTTAGAAATTAGTGTTTTTGAATATTTTTCTAGAATATGTGAATTATTTGATTAATTATTATGTCTAAATCGGATAAGCCTATAAGGTTATATAATAGGATTTTGCAGGTTATTTTTACTACTGATGTATTACTATTATGCATGTTGTTTCTAATTAGAATATTATTGCACAAATTGTTATATTTTGAATGTCGTCGTCTTAGTTAGGATTAGAACCTTAGGCTGTATATCTATTTTGACTGCTAATCATTAATAATTGTGCACTCGTTTGATCACCTCAATGTTAGGAAATAAGTCCTCAAATCAATATAAACTGCTTGACAAATATTTTCTGAAATGAATATGATAAAAATGTACCGAAATGGCATTAATCAACCAACTAATGTAACCAAGTCCCCAAACTTATTTAATTTCTAGTTCGTAGGAGTAAGGTGATTCTCCCATCACTTTTCTTGGGTTTCTAATCAACCTACTCCAAATTGATTAGTGACGATTTCTAAATAAAAATCACTTGCAGGTTAAAAACCTAAACTACAAGTTGCGATTTTGTATGGATTTGGGAGAGCCCGAATTAAGTCCCAGATCTAGACGTTGCACGTACCAAGCAAGACCCCCTTTTTAAAATCGAAGGTTGGTCACGACAACCTCATACCAATGAAGCACAAGGCAAGCAAGAACCAGGCCAAACATCAAGCTCAAAGAAACAAATTAAAACCCAAAATGGGATCAATTCGGAAACACTACAAAAAAACTGGGATTTTGCGATGAAAATTTGCGACGAAAAAATTTTCGTCGGAAATTTGCGATGACTTTTGCAACGAAAACTAAAATCGTTGGAAATTTGAGACGAAAAACTTTTCGTTGCAAATTTCCGACGAATTAGCGACGGAACACTTTTTGTTGCAAATTTCAGACGATTTTTGCGATGAAAAATTTTTCGTCGCTAATTTCCGACGAATTTTGGCACAGAAATTTATTCGTGGCAAAATTCGTTGGAAATTACTGACGAATTTTGCCACGAAATTTTAAAATGCCGTATGTGGGAGTCTTTTTTAAATTCGTGGCAAAATTCGTTGGAAATTTCCAACAAATTTTGCCATGAAATTTTAAAATGCCGTATGTGAGAGTCTTTTTTAAATTCGTAGCAAAATTCGTTGAAAATTTCCAACGAATTTTACTACGAATTTAAATTTTCCGAGCTATTATTGCACTATGTTCTATTTTTGTGGCAAAATTCGTCGAAAATGTCCAATGAATTTTGCCACGAAATTTTAAAATGCCGTATGTGGGTGTCTTTTTTAAATTCGTGGCAAAATTCGTTGGAAATTTCCAACGAATTTTGCCATGAATTTAAATTTTCTGGGCTATTATTGCTCTATGTTCTATTTTTGTGGCAAAATTCGTCGGAAATTTCCAACGAATTTTGCCACGAAATTTTAAAATGCCGTACGTGGAAGTCTTTTTTAAATTCGTGGCAAAATTCGTTGGAAATTTTCAACGAATTTTGCCACGAAATTTTAAAATGCCGTATGTGGGAGTTTTTTTTAAATTCGTAGCAAAATTCGTTGGAAATTTCCAACGAATTTTGCCACAAATTTAAATTTTCCGAGCTATTATTGCACTATGTTCTATTTTTGTGGCAAAATTCGTCGGAAATTTTCAATGAATTTTGCCACGAAATTTTAAAATGCCATATGTGGGTGTCTTTTTTAAATTCGTGGCAAAATTCATTGGAAATTTCCAACGAATTTTGCCACAAATTTAAATTTTCCGGGCTATTATTGCTCTATGTTCTATTTTTGTGGCAACATTCGTCGGAAATTTCCAACGAATTTTGCTACGAAATTTCCAACGAATTTTGCCACGAAATTTTAAAATGCCGTACGTTGGAGTCTTTTTTAAATTCGTGGAAAAATTTGTTGGAAATTTCCAACAAATTTTGCCACAAAATTTTAAAATGCCCCAAACATAAATAAAGGCAAAAAAAAAAAAAAAACAAGAGGCCCAACTTTTCCTCCTCTTCCTCCTTCTGCTCCCCCCCCCCCCCCCAAGTGCCACTGTTACTGGAACGGCTCTGCAATCGCGCACCCTCCTCCTCCATAGCTTCTTCCTCGTTTGAAAAAGTCTCGCCTAAAACCCTAGGCGACGACCGGACCCCCGAACGGCCATCGGAGCTCCTCCTCGCCCGAGCTGCAGCTTCCCTATGGAGTGGAATCACGAGACGCTCCAGTTCCTCTCCCAGTGCTTCCTCCACACCCTCTCCCCCTCCCTCGCCCCTCGCCGCCAGGCCGAGTCCTCCCTCGTCGACGCTGTCGACCACCCCAGCTACGCCCTTGCTGTCCTCCACCTTGTTGCCAAGCCCTCTGTCGACGAGCAGATCCGCCAGGCCGCCGCCGTCGCTGACGCCGAGGCCGCCCCGGCTGCCTCCTTGGCCCTGATCCCCGATGCCAAGAAGGAGCAAATCAAGGCCCTCATTGTCCCCCTCATGCTGTCCTCGTCGGCCCATATCTAGACCACCCATGGTGCGATTCCGGCCGGGGGGGTTGGGTTGCGATTCCTGGGCGGGGGGGGGGGGGGGGGGGGAGGGTCGTCGCGGCCTGATGATTCCTAGCGGGTGGAGGGGGGGGTTGCGGCCGCAATTCCGACAGGGGGGTCGTGGCCGCAATTCCAATGAAAATTCAAATTTATCAATGAAAATTCAAATTTACCAACGAAAATTCAAATTTTCGTTGCCAAAATTTGCGAAAAAAAAATTTTCCGATGAATTTTTTTTGTTCATGGCAAAATACTGGGTTTTTCAATTTCATGGCCAAATTCGTGAGAAATTTCCCACGAATTTTGCCACAAAATTGAAAAAAGCCGCCTATGTCGAAAATTTGAATTTCGTGGCAAAATTTGTGGGAAATTTCCCACGAATTTTGCCACGACTCTGTTTTTGTTGCAAATTACCAACGAAAAATTAAAATTTTTTGTTGCAAAAAATTTCCAACGCCGAATTAGCGATGAATTTTTTTTTGTCGCTAATTCGCCGGAAATTCATTTTGCCACGAATTTTACCACAAAAAATTACCGACGAATTTTGCCACGATTTTTGCAACGAATAATTAGCGACGAATTTTCCAACGAACTTACTTTGATCTTTGCAACGAATTTTTCAACGAATTTTACAACGAATTTTGCAACGAAATTTTTTCGTTGCAAATTACCAACAAAAATTTAAATTTTTTGTCGCAAAAATTTGCGACGATGAATTACTAACAAATTTTTGTTTGTCGCTAATTTCGTTGGAAATTTGTTTTCCAACGAATTTTGCCAAATGTTTCATTGGAAAATTCGTGGCAAACCCTTGTTTTTTTGTAGTGAAAGAAAACCCTCTAAATAACTCGATTAGAGAGTGTGATATTCCGAAATTTCACCCATTTGGGATTTATGAAATAGATGATTTTATTAATGTACTTGTAGGCAGTCTCACCCGAAACTGATCATTCTTAGGATACTAATCGTTAGGGAAAGGCTAATTAGGGATTTAAATTTGTACGACTAGAGAGATTCGATAGCGAATCAACTTTTGATCAGAAAATCGTCGAGGTGACATTTTGAACCAATGCATGCCGATCTTAGGATAGTACGGACCGATTTGCCAATGTCATATTAGTGGATTACAAGTGATTCTGTTTGACCACGAAATGAATTGACGAATGATTCAGATTCTATATCGAATGATCGTACTCATCGGAACTAGCGATCGATCCTCGCGATTTTATTGACAACCGAGATCGTCACGATCTGAATGAACTTGTACGTGACTCGATTTAGTATCATTCACGGGTCAATTATGCAAATTTCCTGGAAAGACGCCCCGTTAGTCTGAGATATGCAAAAATTACATTACATAGAATTCAATTATTAAAGACCAAATCGAGCATCGAAAAATTAGGAAGTCACAGCAGAACATTAGGATGATGTTACGGTTATAACGTGAAATTTTGGATGAGGCCGGATCCTTTAGAAAAATTTGATTTCGGCGAGAAATGGAGAAAGTGATTATTTTATCCCGAAGAATTTCTAAAGGGTTAGTTTAATGGGCAAAAGGCATTTTGGTCATTTTACCCTCAAATTTGGAAAAGACACTTTTGCCCTTGGACTTTTTGAGAAATTCCAAGATTGTCCTTGGATATTTTGGATGAGATTCAATTTGGACCGTTGATTTCAAGATAAGATCGAATCTGGGCCGTCGAATGAAAAGCTTAGAGAAGGATATTTTGGTCATTTTGCACAATTGGGTCAAAACTTGATTAATAAGCCAAGACCATTCTCTCTCTCTCTCTCTTCATTCTTTCCTCTCCCCCACAGCAGCCCCCTCCCCATCGAATCCCTTCTCTTTCCCTCCCGATCACCCTTTCCCCTTGGCTATTCACCGCCGCGCCGATCGCCGCTGCCACAAACCGCCGTGTGACTGCCGATTCGCAGCTTTCTGCTCTAGCCGAGTTAATCTAGAGTCAGGTAAGTTACAATCTAAACCCTATTTAGGACATCGGGTATTAACAAATTCGTTCGGACGCGGTTTAAGGTAGTTTAGGGGTCAATTAGGGTGTTGATCGTGGATGTTGATGGCTGATCATGGCCGTTAGTGGCTGTTGCATGTTGGATTAGACATCTTGGAATGAGTTTTGTGGGTTGGAGATCCATGGGTGTGAGCTAGAACTTGAATCTTGGTTGTTTAGTTCGAAACTTGGATTCGGGACTACTATACCCGTCCGATTTGCTATTTTTGTGGAGAATTTTGTGGGCCAAATTTGGAAAAGTTTTTTTATGAAAGTTGCTCCCAACATCTTGAAGTATAACATTTTTAAATTTGGAATTTTTCGAGGTCATTTGGATTGCACAAAAACCCATTTTCAAACTGTCTTCTAACTGCCCGGAACACTGTTCATCCCAACCTTCTTGTCTTACCGAATTTTTATAAAATTTTCCAGATCTATTTTCAATAAAATTCCTTCACAAAAGTTGTTGGCGACTTTCTTGTCTATGACATATAAAAATTTCAAAGATTTTCAAGGTGATTTGGGTGTTGAAAGAAATGTATTTTAAGGATAAAACTGTCTGTTAGAGCAAACTAATTTTGGTCTGATTTCGAGGGACAAAAAGGCATGGTTGCAGATTGAACCGGATTTTGTGTTCTTCATAAGAAATGTTTATCAAAATGTTTTTTATGATATATCCAAAATTTAGAAATTTTGGAGTTTTTTTACTATTTATTTTGATGGGATTTCGATCATTGTGTAAACTGCCCAGATTTACCCTGATTCTATGGATGTTCATTTTAATGAGTGGAATGGTGGGGGTGTCGAGGTTGAATAATTGCTGCCTTCGTGACTGGAATTGATGCTTGAATGCGTGTGTATGTAGGCTGAATTGAAATGGTTGGTATTGATGCATTGATGTGCATTTAATTGATGCCCGAGTATGTGCACGTGTGAGATTTGTGGTTGTGTATGTGGCTATGAATGTGGGCCCGTTGGTGGCCTTGAATGCTAGTTGGTGTGTGCACGTATGGGCTGAATTGAGTGGATCGTCATTTGACAATGTTTGGGCTTAAGTTAAGCATGGGAAATGCGTGACATTGATGTGTGCATGGGCCGAGTGTAATCGGCCAGTAATTAGGCTTGTTGGTGTGTAAAGTGTGCGAGTAAATGAATAAGAAAGGATGTGAAACGTTGAGCATGAGGTTACAAGAATCCCTGAGGTGGTACCATTACGCGGGAAGTTGTGCCGTCTTGAGGCAGTACCATTACGCAGGATGATACCTAGTATTACCGGAAGACTATCAACCTGAGGCGGTACCGTTACGTAGGTTGTGCAGTAGGTGGTAGGTGTTGAGCCTGATGCGGTACCATTACGCGAGCAAGATACATGGCCTGAGGCGGTACAATTACGCGGGCCAAGGAGTGTTGTGAATATGGCTAACCTGAGGTGGTACCGTTACGCAGGTTGTGTACTAGGTGATGGATGTTGAGCCTGAGGCGATACCATTACGCGGGCAAGATACATAGTCTGAGGTGGTACCATTACGTAGGCTACGGAGTGCTGTGATTATGAGATGGTTGTAGTGAACCTGAGGCGGTACCATCACGCGGGTCACTGGTAAGTTGATGGAAAATAATGCAATGAGACGTATACGATCAAGTGGAATGTGGAAACGAGGTGCCGTGTGCTCTAGGTGTGAATTTAATTCAGAATGCGCATGTGGTTGGAAATTATATGTTTGAGACTAACCTGTAGATGGTGCATATTAAATGCCTAGGTAAGTGCAGTCTGTGTACGTATATGTGGTTGCTGAGTGTTGTGTGTTTGATATGTCTGAAATACGTGGTAGTCTAGGTAGGGCTTAGATTGTGACTTATTGAGAAGTGTCTCGTGATTGTTTCAACCAAACAATTTCAGAGCACCCGCCTAAGCCATGAACCTTCTGCCGCCGCCGCAGCGTTTTGGGTTTGTTATACATACCGAGCATGATGTTGTAGAGTACCCGATCGAGATTGAGGTTGACTCAGAGTCTTCGGATGAGCATGTGCTTGAGGAGGATATAGATGATGATGCTGAGGATAGCGAGTCTAAGTGGACGCCATTGAAAGGGCGTAGGGGCTAGTTCGGGGAGTTGAGTGACAATTTGGGAGTGTCTCATTTTTGGGTAGTGCTGACCTAGGCGACTGATCTTTTGTTGTAGTAGTAGCTCGGCGTGCATATATGCTTTGTGGATGACAAAAAGGTGGTTGTGGCATAAGCTTGTTTTGTAAATGGATATCGTATATATCGAGGTAAATTTTGTATAGGTGGTTTGGCGATTTTCTTTCCCCTGGGTTCTCCAAATTTATTGTCCGGGATTATATATTGCTTCCGCCGTGATTAACTCTGATGAGATTGTTGGGTTGGCGACGGTCCCTGGGACATCGCATCATATTCGATCGAAGACGGAGTGTCGCGCACTTGATGGGATTCAGGGTGTGACAGAGAGTCTGTGAGATCGAGGAAATCATAGCAATTGCTAGTGGTCTATGGGTACATCAGCGTAGGCATCGAAGTGACTGTGAGCATGAAAATTGAAACCCATAATAGGTAGAGAGTAAAAGTAGAGAGAGACCTAGCTTAGTGAAATCAGCTGAGGCGATGGCATCGGCATAGTACTTGTCATTATAGCGGACAAGGAAAAGGGCGATGTTGAGCTTATTCAGCTGCATCACGTTCTTGCCCTTCACACCGCCCAGCGAAATCGACGCCTCTCGACTAGCCCCCACTTCTCTATCACTTCAGATGCACATAGAGACAAAATTGGAGATTGTGCATAGGAGGATTTATTTTTATTTTTTTCAGAAAAGGAAACGATTTTCATTACTGGAAATAAGTATGTGGATACACTTTGTTTGCCTCAAAACAAAGAAGCTCTAAGAGGGGTGAGGGGGTGGGGGGTTCAAAAGCCATTTTCACGGTAATCTATTTGTACTCTAAGCCTTAACCACCCAATCAGTGACTTTATTGGACTCTCTATTAATATGGACTAACTTTATATCTTAGAAAGATTTGAGGAGCGAGTGGGTTTTTTTGATAAGGCCTTGTACTTTCTAGCTGATTTGCGCTCTGCCAGTGAGTGTGTTTTTCAGATCAAAATGGTCTGACTCTACTTTAAGTGAGACTTCATTTTGCATGGAGAAATACATTAGGGTTTTCACCATGGCTTGCGCCTCCGCCTGAGCTACTGAAGACGCCTTAATAGATCATATGAAGCCGTCAATTAGTTTCCCAAAGCCATCGCAGACACCCGCCACGACACCTTCATTCGTTCCAGGCAAGTAGGCTCCATCGATGTTATTTTTTAGTTCTTCTGGTTTTGGTGGCCGCCATTGATGGAGGCGGAAGCTTGCTACTGCTGTAGTTTTCTTCTTCCCAGGGAGCCACCGATCAAGATTTCATTATATCACAATTGCTTCCCAGGGAGCCATCGATATGGCATATACCATATATGAACTAGTGTAAATATATAATGCAATGAGTGCTTGAATCTATCAATATAAATACGCGAGAAAACTACGTGAAATCTTCCATCTCAATGTTAAGAAAAATGAATCGTGTGGCCTCAATCTATTCCCTCTTCCTAATCCTTTTCCTCATCATCTCCCACCGTGTCCAATCCGCAAACGACATTGTTCAGGAGACTTGCAAGAAGCTTATGACCGTGGACCCAAACCTAAACTTCGACTTCTGTGTGAAGTCTCTTAGGTCAGACCCAGAGAGCCACAAGGTAGATTTTGAGGGACTAGGGTTGATCGAGCTCAAGCTGTTACAAGCCAACTTAACGGGCACGACCGAGTACATTAAACAACGAGTCAAGCAAAAATTGGAACCGCGCTTACTCAAAGCTCTCTTGCTTTACATGGAAGCTTACTCGATTAGTGTGGGCCAAGTCATGACCCCAGCTTACAAGGCGAAGCATTACTTTGATGTGAATATTTGGGTGTCTGGAGTGGAGACAAACTAAGATGTATGCGACACTCAAGATTCACACACAAAAGGCATGGTTCCACCTTTGACAAAGTGTAATACCAACATTCTTGAATTGTCTATCATAGTACTCACTATTACGGCAATTTTGGAAGGGAGAGGATAAGGATGTGATGAAGAGTGTATTAGTCAATAAATTAAATGAATTTCCATAATTCTCTGACTCATTTTTTTTCATTCTATACTATGTTTCTTGCTAACAGAATCCTACGTACTCCATTTGATGTCTTGACATATCTCATCCACAGGAATAAAACTCAATTCCATGTATCAACTTTTGAAACTCACTGTGGCATTTTAAGGAGTATAGAGAACCCACGCCCGGATTCTGTGGCTTAAGTTATCTCTTACTTAGTAAAATATAAAGACAATAGAAAGAAGTCAAATTCCTGGGTTTATGGAGTATTCCAATTCTAGAGTCAACATGTTAGTCAAGAGGAAAAATCGGGAGCCTACACTTCGACATGTGCGCAAGTGAATTATAATGGCTTTATGGATATCTGTAAATGAATATGATAATATTATGAACGGTGGCAGATGTAGATATATAGCTCGGAAGAGGGAGAAAAAAATAAGGATCACATTTTCATTCATTCATGACTGCCCAGTGCAAAGACAAGTTGGAGGTGTTCACCGGGATGTCATTCCACAGCTGCAAGTTCGCAGCCGCACCAAACCTTATACCCGTACAGTCATCCTTTCAGACATTCCTGGGCTGTCCATGGAAGGAGTTCTCGACAACGGTGATCATGCAATTGTACATCGACGACCTAGTCGACCCAGCGGGGTGGTTTGAGTACAACAGCACGGTTGGGCTGAACACACTCTACTATGGGGAGTACAAGAACAGAGGCCCGGGTTCAAACACAAGTGGCCGAGTGAAATGGGCTGGGTACCATGTTATTAGCAACTCGACAGTGGCAAGATAGTTCACTGTGGACTCTTTCATTCAAGGTAGCCAGTGGCTCAACGACATCGGTTTTCCTTATTATCCGGGTTTGGATTAGTGTAAATACTATGTAATGTTGAACTTTGATGTTAGAGAACATAGCTCTAGGTTCTGGGTTTTTAATTGTGGATTGGACAGAGACTCTAGAAGTGAAAGAAGGAAAAGGAAAAGGACAGACACTTGGCTATAGCTTTAGGTTCTGAAATCTAATGTCGTATTTCTATGAAAATTGGCATCGATTGAGGCTTTTTGATGTTATGAAATTACTGTGTTGCCTTTGTGATGATATGGAAGTGAGTTGTCGATAGAATCCTGCATATAGATCATTCTACTGATATGGATACCATGTGTTTTTTGATCAGTTTGCAAATTTGAGGAATGTTCCTGTATATGTGTTGCGCGATTAAACAATAAGTTCGTTTTGCCTAAATCATTTGAGTAGTATATTTGTGAATTAAATCTGTAATCACCATGGATCATCATATTAAAAAGCACCAACTTTAGGTCGAGGGACAATTCTGGCCCGAACTTTTTTTTGTTCCATAAAAAAGCATCAACTTTAAGTCGAGGGACAATTCTGGCCCAAACTTTTTTTTGTTCCATAAAAAAGCACCAACTTTAAGTCGATGGACAATTCTGGTCTGAACTTTTTTTTGTTCCATGAAAAAGCACCAACTTTAGGTCGAGGGATAATTCTGGCCCGAACTTTTTTTTGTTCCATAAAAAAGCACCAACTTTAGGTCAAGGGACAATTCTGGCCCAAACTTTTTTTTGTCTCATAAAAAAGCACAAACTTAAGGTTGAGTGATAATTTCGGCCCCAATTTTTTTTTTGTCTTATTAAAAGTCACCAACTTTTATCATGATTCTAAATCTGACCACCTGTTGACTTTCACCATTGTTTGAGAAAAAAGGTTATGGTGATGAGCTTGGCCAATCTCGTCCATGACGTTTGTCGATAAGCAGTGGTTAGTTTCAGATTAAGTTTGGCCAGAGAGATTTAATCTAGAGATATTTTTGACTTGTCAGTGAAGTGAATGAGATAAACAGTTTTACCGTTAATCTTCAAATTATGGCTTAAAAATAAGACAATAAATATTGCTTTAAATTCAGTTAGCAAGTCACATGGATTTATTGCTAATATGAAATAGTCAAGTTAGATAATTAATAGTTTTAAGTTAATGGGGGCCAGATTTGGGATTTAAGTCAAAGTTAGTGTTTTTTTACGAGACAAAAAAAAGTTGGGGCCAGAATTGTCCCTTGACCTAAAGTTGATGCTTTTTTACGGGACAAAAAAAAGTTCGGGCCAAAATTGTCCCTCGACCTAAAGTTGATGCTTTTTTATGGAACAAAAAAAAGTTCGGGCCAGAATTGTCCCTCGACCTAAAGTTCGTGCTTTTTTATAGAACAAAAAAAAGTTCGGGCCAAAATTGTCCCTCGACCTAAAGTTGGTGCTTTTTTATGGAACAAAAAAAAGTTCGGGCCAGAATTGTCTCTAGACATAAAGTTGGTGCTTTTTTTTGGAATTAACCCGTTGTCGTTGGTAGCCAATCCGATAATGTGCTGGATCTGCGAGAGGTTCTGTTCGTAAGGAAGTAGGGGGTCTACGATCATGTTCTAGTCATGTGACATTTGACTCTGAGGTTCTATTTGCTAGTTATGCAAAACATAAATAAAGATTTTGAAGGCATCAATAGCTCTTATGACATGATATAAGAGGATCGTTATTGATGGTAATGAAGTACGCCTTCTGTGAATTTGTAATTGCATCATTCACAAAAATTTTAAAGGCATCAATTGCCCTTATGTAATTTTGTGGGGAAGAAGAAATGCGCAAACCTAAACAACGAAGTCTTTTGTGCATCGGAGCTCGAGCTGAAGTTTCCTACCAACTAGGTTGTCGGTCCAATGATTCAAGATTTGATTTGCAGGCCAAAAGTCACAGGTTCGATTTCTTAGTCTATTCTCGATTTTATGAAAGCTTTATTAGTATATGAAGTGTGGGCTGAGGGTTAGTTGTGTTGCTGATCACGGGCTCTCTCTCTTTTTTGGCACCTAGTAGGGGTGTTTAGTACTTTATTGATGCCTTAAATCGAGCATTATAGCAAGATGACGTGGATTACTATTTTCGGAAAAAAAAAAAGCCAAATTTTCCTTTCATTCATTTAAATTAGAGATGTAATCATTTTTCTGATTATGAAATATAAGAATTTTGTGCTGTCAAAATAATGAAGTATGTGGTTTACTATTTTGAAATAATTACTTTATCTAGGTATTGTTTAACTTGTTTTTCATTTATTTGAACGAACTTTAATAAAAAGCAATGTTTGGTTACGCCCAATAACAAATGTTCTTTTAAATTGATATCCATTAAACAAAGTTTATTATGTCTAGCTGCAAGTTATATTACATTCTTATTCTATTGTTCCATAATACAATTCACTTGCAAATTATCCAGTTAAAATAATTTAACAACTAATCAAATAAATAAAAGAGTCGTGTTTTAATGTAGATATTTTAGTATCAAAGTTGTGATGAATATGCAAAACGTTATTCATCATGTACGTAATTAAGGCCCCCAAAAAAAAGGAGAGTAGCACATTGTGTAAATTAGCGCAACGCATGTTCGAACATAAGTGAATTTATTAATATGGACAATTCTATTAACCTATCACTTACAGAATGAGCTTTTATTTATGAAAAAAAGGACAATTTAGAGATAGCTTTTTCTTGGGAAAGGTGTTTAAAAGATTCTAAACCTATTGAATTTTTGCCAATTCAGTCCTAAACGTTTTAATTTTCCTAACTGAGTCCTAAATCTTTTGATAATTTACCAATTGGGTCCATCTGGCCAATTTTGATTGGAAATCACTAATGTATATGTCGATTGTCCTACGTGGCATAGTTAACGCTAACGTGAACCAAATTTATTAATTTTTAAATAATTTTTGAATATTTTATACTTTTCTTTTTGTCCTTTCGTTTTCTTTTTCCTTCTTCCTCCGTTGGTCGCCGAGCCTTGGCAATGGTCGGCAACTGGCCATAGACTACAACCCTAGCCCTCGCCGGACTCGGAGTAGGTCGGCCCTCGATTGCTTTGGTTGCACATTAGAAATGACATGTTAGAAACCCACCTCCATTTTCTCTGTTGAATGTTGCCATGAGACCCCATTCATTGCCCGGTAGAGGTCCTAGGTTGCAAATCTTGATAGCGAGAAGATCACCTGGCTTCGTCGGAACTTCATTTGTATCCATAACTGCTGGCCTCAAGCAAGTCTCACCATCGCCAAGCTTTGGCGAGGTCCCCTCTCGCTAGATCTTGACAAGGGGGACTCAAGGAGATCCTGACCTGGGGTGTAATAATGAGGTTATTATAAATTGTTGCTCAAGGCGGCTTGAGTTGGTTTTCTTATATCTTGTTTTATAATTGCCCAAGATGGTTTAGGTTGCGATTTTACTACTTCATTTGTCGTTTGTCATTATTAATTGGTTGCTATGATTTGTTGATTGCATATTGCATTTAATTGCATGATCTCATAGCTGCATATTAGGAAATAAACTGATTGCATGAAGAATTTTCTTTAAAAGAATAAAGGTACCAATTATTCAACGTTTGTGTAATCGAGTATAACCAAGTCTTTGAATCCAATTCTCTGGTTTGCAGAGGTAGAGTGATCTCTTGTGTTTTACTGGGCTCCTAGCCAGTCTAGTAATAGTTTAGTGGGTTAGTGGTGATTCTAAGGTAAGAATAAATTATTAAGAAAAACCAAGTTGCAATCGGCAGGACTTGGAAGAGTTTGTGCGAAGCATAAGTGCCACCTTGTAAGAGGATTATTTGTGTCCATCTAGCAATCCGTTAGTTCTCATGGGGTTCACCTCGAGATGGTTGTGACTGAAAAATATAATGGGTGAACCACTCAAGATGAGCTAAGCCCGGCCCGTGAGCCACGAGGGCCCACAAGGTAGATGTTTGCCTATCATTATAAATAGTAGGCACCAATTGGAAAAACTAACGTGATTTTCCATATGTAAACACACTCCTTCGAAGATAACGTATTCTTTGTTTTTCCTTCGGAATGCAAATGAATACGAAAGACAATCGAAGAACTCTCAAGCGCAAAGTGACACTTAATCTGTGACAATACCGGGTATGTTCGTTATGTGATATGCCTGTACGATCAGTGATACAAGTTGATGGTCCTCGGGCACGTTTTCCGCATTGATTGAATTCATTTCAAATATGTCAATTGGGGATTGAGTTTTCCTAACATTGGTATTAGAGCCCGTTTACTTGTTTCCGATAATGCATGTGTATCGTTTCTAACATTGAAGTGTATACTGCCTATTTTTTCGTTTCGGCTTCGTTTTTGTTCGTTTTCTTCGCGTTGCCAAACTGTTCATGCTTGTTTCGATTTTTATTTTTCATCAAAACTTGAATTTTATAGCATAGACAGAAAGTGCTTGTCGAGACAAGCAAAATGAGGGGTAGCACATCGCTAGAGGAGGCCGCACGCGCCCTTACACGTGGGCAAGGGCTGTGGGCGAGATGGCATGTGAGGCTTACGTGCGGCCGTGCGAAACGGCGCGTCAGTCGCCGCCAACCGCTGATGATGACGTCAGCATGACATCATCGGAGCGCGGACCTGTTGACTCGACTCGGTTGGCCGTTTGACTCGACCCGGTTGACTGTTGACCCGACCCGATTGACTGTTGAACCTGCCCATTGACCGTTGACAGGATAACGTTCGGACCGGTGAAACTAGACCGGTTCAGACCGGGCAGAATGACCCATTGTGTTCTTTTGGCCCATTCGAGCTCATTTAAACTCTGATTTGGGCATTCTTGGTATAGACGTACTAGTATCATAATGTTCTACATTATGGTATATTCATATGACATGTTTACTGCACTTATGGATGTGAAATGCACGATAAACCCTATGTACACGTACTTAGGGGTATATTCTTTGGCATTTTCTCTAGTATTTCTCTATAGTTTTTTGAAATACAGATGCTAAGCCATATGTATATGAATAAGCATTTCATATCTTGATATATCATGGATTATAAGTAATCCCTTTGTTCTGCATTCGTTGCAGGAACAATAGTACATTAGAGACACACTCCGATAATCCCAAGAATGACGGCTTAAAAGGAGAGGGTTGAGAAATTAATAATCAAGCTAGCTCTTTATCAATTGGACGCTCAAGATGATATGATGACACACATCATCATGGTTAACAAAATGATACAGGATATCATTTGGAACGATTTTGTAATGTCGGAATATGTAATGGTCGGAATCCTAAAATGTATTATTCCTGAAGAGTTGGGAAGAATGGTTGATAAGATTGAAGAAACCTTAAAGGGTCCAAGTTATACGATGCTTGTGAAGAATTTTCTGCAAGAATACATAAGGGTCTAGGTAAGGAGAACATCAACCCTTGCATTGAATGGGTCTCGGCGCAAACCATGGCCCGGATCTGGAAGCCTCCGTTTTTGTTCCAAAGAAAATAAAATTTTCTAAAGAATTTTATGAGTCCTTTCTTGTCTATGTGTTGGATTGGTACACTTGATATTGTTCTTTTAGGATTTGGAATCAATTTTGTACATGTTTCAAGTTGATATTACATATTCTTAAATATTTGTGAATGTGTTATCAGATATATATATATATATATATAGCTATGAATTCCTTTTGTGATTTCTCGTTTTATGTTGCCATATTATATGTTATATTATATGTGGGAAGTTCTTAAAAGTTTTTATAACTTTTGAAGAACTAATTTCTTTACATAAATGATTATGTTAATGATAATTTCAAATTAGGTTTTTTAGACGATGATTGGGAACATAGTGAACTTTCGACTCTAAGACCTTTTGTGAAACTATTCATTAATATAATTAGTTTATGTAATTATGATGCTGATAAAACATTTAGATAGGCTTTAATAATTCTTGCATATGTGTTTGAAATGGTCAGATATGATGGCTTCAGCAACTAAGAACATAGTGGCTGAACTTAATAAGGGAGAAAAATTGAATGGCGACAATTATGAGATTTGGAGTCTTAAGATTCAATATATGCTGGAAGAGCAAGAGATACTCGAAGCTCTTAACCAGATTATGAAAGAACATGAGGATGGGACAACTGCCCAACATAAAAGGGACAAAGATGCCTTCACTGTTTGGAAAAGAAAGAACTTTTTTGCTCGCATTACGTTGCTAAGCAGTATGGACAATGACATCATGCGAGAGTTTGGACGTTTCCAGAACGCCAAAGACATGGGGGCTGCACTGGCATCAAGATTTGGTTGGACTTCTGCTTCCTAGAGAAGACAATTCACTATCCGTTTTGACTCATACAAGATGTCTCATGGAAAGACCATGAAACAACATTTGAGGCAAATGTCAAATATGATTAGTGAGCTGAAAGATGCTGGCCACGTACTCAATGATGAACAGAAGGTGCAGGCAGTAATCTGCTCCTTGCCTCAAAGCTGGGAGCACATGAAGATCCATTTAACCCACAATAAGGGTATCAAGACCTTCGAGGATGTTATGCGGTATCTTGAACTAGAAGAGGATCACCTCATGGCGGCTCACATAGAGTTTCGGGCGCCAAGAGGAAGCACCCTGCTGGGTCAAAGAAGTGGAAAGGTAAGGGAACAAGTCCTTCAGGAAAGAAGCCGAGGTACAACCAACAAGAGAAAGGAAAATGTCCTTTCAAAAAGAACATTTCAAGAGTGAAATGTTACAACTGTGGCAAGAAGGGTCACTTTGCTCACGAATGTGGCTAGCCAAAGAAGGTAGAAACCCTTATCATTAGTAAAAATGCTACTTATGTGTCTAGTTCAATATTTTTAACTGAATTTAATCCTTTGTGGACTATAGACTCGGGAGCCACAGACCATGTAGCGAAGGATAGAGAAGCTTTCGTGGAGTTTCGACGAATTCCACAACGAATGAAGTGGATATACGTGGGGAACAATTCAAAAGTAGAGGTCAGAGCCATTGGCACCTGTCAACTACTTATGCGCGGTAAACGCACATTGTTCCTACATGATGTGTTATTTGCTTCGGAGATTCGTTGGAATTTAGTTTCGGTGTTGGTTTTAGTTAGACTTGGTTTTAATGTAAATTTCCATAATAATGGTGACTTGTCTTTAGGTACAAGTTATTATGGTTCTGGATATTTTTTAGATGGTTTCATTGTATTAGATGTTAACTATTGTGAAGTTAATGTTAGTTATTCCTTATTTACATCATCTGATTCTTATGAGAATGATGTAAATGTGTGGCATGCTAGACTTGGTCATATTGGCCAATAAAGAATGAATCAATTGGCTAAGGATGGCTTAATGGGCAATATTAAAAGGATTGATTTGCCCATATGTGAGCATTGCCTATAAGGAAAAACAATGCGGAAACCATTTGAAAAGGAACAAGAGTTGAATTTCCTTTGTAATTAATCCATACTAACATCTGTCGCCCAATGAATATAAAAGCAAGGCACGGGTTTGTTTATTTCATTATATTCATTGATGATCATACTCATTTCAGACATGTCGATTTGATTTCTCATAAGTCCGAGGCTTTAAATTGCTTTAAAAGATTTATGAGCTTAGTAGAAAATCAATTAGATAAGAAAATAAAAGCATTAAGATTCGATCGAGGTCGAGAATATCTGTTTGATCAGTTCAGAAATTTATGTGATGAAAAGGGGATAGAAAGACAACTGACTATTCCATATACTTCTCAACAAAATGGTGTTGCGGAAAGAAGAAATAGAACCTTAATGGAAATGGTTAAGTCAATGATGGCACAAGCTAACTTGCCCATCACCTTTTAGGGTAATGCTTTGTTGACTGCTGCCTACATACATAACCGTATACCTTCTAAATCAGTTGCTTCTACTCCATAAGAGTTATGGACAGACAGAAAGTCTGATTTAAGCTTTCTAAAACCTTGGGGTTGTGCTACCTATACTCGTGAGGCTTCTCACAAGTATAGAAAATTAGATCCAAGAGGCAAAAAGAGTATTTTTATAAGATACTCAGAGCACTTAAAAGGATATGTATTCATAGGTGAACAAGAAAGTGGAAGTATAATTGAATTTGAATTACGGGATGTCACATCCTTAAAGAATGAATTTTCTAAAAAGGGCGAAGTAGATAGAGATTACTCACTATACGAATCTGTGGATCGTGATAGTGAAGTTAGTGGGAACATTGCGACAAATGGAGAGTTGAATGCAACCTAGTCTCAATTGCAACCACTTAAAGAGACAATACCAATATTATCTAATTTGAGTGGGAGCGAAATGGAATGTGGTGAATCATCAAGAGTATAGCATTCCATATGACAGTCAAGTCGTAATAAAATTCCTTGTTGATATTTTGACATTGAAGGAGAAGCTTTCATTATCGGCCCACAAGATGAAGATGAACCGAAGAATGTGAACGATGCTCTAAAGTACTCTAATAAGGAAAAATGGATACAAGCAATGGAAAAAGAAATTGAGTCATTAAGATCAAACCAAGTTTGGGAATTTGTTGACCTTCCAAAAGGACGCAAAGCCATTGGGAACAAGTGGGTCCTCAAAATAAAGTGTAAGGCTGATGGCTCAATAGAAAGGTATAAGGCTCGCTTTGTGATGAAATGATATAATCAACAGGAAGGAGTTGACTTTGAAAAGACTTTTTCTCCTGTGATTAGATTTACTTCTATTTGCCTTATTTTGGCAATAGTAGCTAGTATGGATCTTGAATTACATCAAATGGATGTAAAGACTGCATTCCTCAATGAAGAATTAGAGGAAGAAATTTATATAGAACAACCTACTGGTTTCATTACAAAAGGCCAAGAGTACAAAGTGTGTCGATTATTGAAATCAATAGATAGCCTTAAGTAGTCTTCAAGACAATGGTACATACGTTTTCACAATGCCATAATGACATGTGATTTTGTAATGATTAGTGAAGATAATTGTGTATATATCAAAAGATCCAAAGATCAATTTGTGATCTTATCATTATATGTTGATGATATACTAATTGCCGGAAGCAGTAAGAAAGATTATTTGGGTAATTTGTTTTTGATACGAATGTATTGCTCAATTGGATTGATCGTCGAACAAATTTTGCGAATGTTCATGAAACGACACCAAGGTCGAATGTGTGAAATGAACCATAGAGATAGGAGACCCGTAGAAGCTTGAAAAAGTCTTTTTCCACGGTTTTGATATGTGTTCAAGGAAATGATGGTTTGGGCAAGAAGCATATTAGAGAAATCCCATTTGAGACATGCTTGCTTCGCGATTATTGCAACTAAAAGGTCAAATCTCGTTTTAGATACGAGGAATAGAACGAAGCCAAAGAAGGCTAGAATAAAAACCCGAGCCGCAGTGTTTCCCATTTCCCTAGGAAGTTTGAAAAAATTGGCTATTAAAAGGATAATGGAAATCTATCTGTGTTTGATTTGATTAACTTTTCAATTTTGGAAGTTTTGAGGTTAAGGAATTCTGTATGAATGCTTATGGGATTAAGTCCAATGGGTGGCTCTACGATCCTAGGCTTGGAATCAATTCCAATGGCGGCTTAATATTCTTCCAAAGTCGGTGTCAATTCATGCTCTCCAAATTTGAAGGTGGCGATGGAAACTTCCCAAAAATGCGCCAAAACTTGGATTAACTGACCTGATGTTCCACATGGATCAAGTCTAAAAGGTATCTCAACCTATCTTGGATATAAACTTGGTTATCTTTTGTCATGTCATTCCACCAAGCCATGAGCTCTTTTCGTGGAATGGGAACCACTTTGATGTTTAGTTTTTCTATTGAGCCTAATTATGCAAAAAGGCTCATTATTAATCATCATGGATTTCACATCAATTTTAAATGCCCCCATTTTAATTATATATCCTTTTATAGAAAAAAATGGAGGTAAAGTATATTTGCATACTTATGACGTAATACAAATGTCACTTCTAATCTATTTATGCCTTAAAAGAGCATATACTTAAAAATGTGAATGAAACCAATGTTTAACGCAAATGCCTTTTGTCATGCTCCATTTTGATCATAAAGTCCAATCCTATGGTTTACAACTTCGAATACATCAAAAATAGACTTTTGGCAAATGGGATTGTACGTGTCACATCTTGAGCAATTAATCTACTTGAATTATATTGAAAATCGCCGTAGACCTATACATTCCATCTAGAAATGAAAAATATGACCAAATGGAGCATGTCACCCTATTCATTCATTCTAGTATAAAAAGACATTTTGATCAAACATTGATTGTCAATTGGGCATTTTTAAATAAAATTGTGTCAACTAACTTTGCATAATTAAAAAGATGAGAGAAGTGGAATGATACTTACTTACCGACACATTTTTGCTTGGTTTTAGGTATACCAACCACAAAGACAAGCATATACAACAAGTGAGATTTTGACACCTAATTGGGTGGAATATACTAAAGGCTCAAGGTCACCACCTTAATAGACAAGGGATTTCATTCCAATAGGCAATCAGCCTAAAGTAATGGAATATTATTTCATCTCGGTGATCGGTATTGTATTTAAACGATCCCATAAGCAATCGGTTCACAGTTTCGCCTAAACACATACCTCCTAAGGGTGATCCTAAATGTAGCCGGGGTTGGGCCATGGGTGGTGTGTGCGACAAGTGTAGTGCTAAAGCAACTTAAAGGCAAGCATAACAATTTATAACCAAACAGCACTTCTAAAATTTGGTGGAATCATATTCAATCCCAACACCATCTTGCAAAATAAAGGTAAACACAGATTACACCTCTTATACCTTCCACCTGCATCACCATTTAACACGTCATTATTGGAATGTACCTGGGATTCTTGCGAGCATAAACACGTGCATATTGTTCTATTTTAGGCTTAAGTCCACTTAAAATCCTAAGGGTCCCCAGCGGAGTTGCCAAGCTTGTCGCGCCATGCTCTCACATGCTAGAATAGAGATATTTTTCTACATGGGTTTCTCCCAGACCATACCTCATGTGACAGCGGGGTTTATTTGATCTAAATTTAAACTTGGAGTCGCAACTAGTCATTTATGGTAGGTTGACTAAAAACCTAATCGAAATACGGGAGAAATATCACAATCCTACGAACCAAAGATTCTGAATAAGAGACTTGGTTACTTTACTGATCCCAAATTGAGACCATTAACGCCCTTCCGGTACCTAAGAACGATATGGCATGTCTAAAGTGTCACACGAATTCCTAAGGTCAATTCGCTAATTTAATCATGAATAAACAATTAAGTACCCAAGAATTAAATGTACAATCAATGGTAAATCAATCATAGCAACCCTAATTTGGCTACTAAAAATGAAAATCAAGCAAAATACCCAAACCCTAATGAAACTCTAATAACTTGTTCATTTCATGATTTACATATTTTTAGGGTATAGGGTTTTTTAGGGATTATAACCCTTAAATTTGGAATTTTCCAAAAATGCCATTTAGACACTTCCAAAAATTCAAATTTCACTTTTTATGGCTGGCCACTATAATTTTGAATGATTCCGTGGATTTTCAAAATTTTTGATTTTTTGAAATTTTTTTTTCTAAATGCCATTTGGGCACTTCCAAAAAATTCAAATTTCACTTTTTTATGGCTAGCCACGATGATTTTGGACCTTTCTGCGAATTTTTAATTTTTTTTAAGAAAAATTTTTAAATAGAGAATTGATTTTTTTATGATTTTCTGAAAATTTTTATGAATTTTCCAATTTTTTCAATTTTTATTTCCGAATTTTTATATTTTTATATTTTCTATTTTCTGAATTTTTTTCGAACTTTTCCGAATTTTTTAATTTTTTATGAATTTTCTACAATTTTTGAATTTTTATGAATTTTTTAATTATTTTTTCTCTTTTTTTTTTAAATTTTCCCGCCTAGGAACGGATCGGATCGGACCAGTTCGATCCGGTTTGGCCAAGCCGAACCAAACATCGCTGGCGCTAGTCGCCAATCACCCCTCTAGTGAACCCAATGCCGAAACGACGTAGTATTAGGCCATTTCCATTAAAGCATTTTTGCAAATACCTAGTATGCACTGTTTTGAGTTTATTGTTTTAGAGGTCGCGACTTTGAGCTTACTGTCGGCGACCTTCCGACGACTACCTCACCGTTTCGCTTGCACTATTGTCGAGTTCACATGTTCTAATATCAATCTAGCCTAATTAGATCGCTATCGAATGTTCGCCGGCCAACAAAAAATCGGTCCAAAAGCCATAACGTATAAAATGTTCAAGCATGGTTTCTAGAATACAAATCTCAATCTTAATCGCCCTAGCCATCTATATCGAGTCTAATGATTATCAAAAACATCAAACAAAGTTGAGAAAGGCTAACTTGGGCGGCCATTTGCTGTGGGTGATGCTCCGGCGAAGCTTCGAGGTTTCCGACGAAGGGGTTTAATGCACGGCCGAGGTGGTTGATGCATATTTTTCAATAAAAAATGCAATCAAACAAAGTAAAACCTGGTTAGAACACATTTTAGGCATCTAATACACTAAAACCATAGAAAAAAAACATGCACAAAGGAATCGAAACACTATTATGGAATTTCTGGAAAACAATGACCGTGAACGATATTTACCTTCTTCGTCCAATGATTAAACGAAATAGTTGAAGTAATCCACACCTGCAGTGTTGTTCTTTGACACTTAGTCTTCACTTCAGTAGCCACAGTTTCACTGGAACAGGTCTAGATGAGCCGGTCAAGCTTCGTTTTTAGGCCTTCCAAACCAGCTCTGTTCTGGTTCACCTGAGGAAGAAATCCTCCCTAGACAGTCAATTTGCTAGTGCCATTCAATCGACCGGCGCTGAACACTCGACCTGGGGATCTCTACTCCTCTCTCTCTCTGGATTTCACACTATTTCTCTCTCTTTCTCTTTCTTCTCCCTCTTCAGAATTTCATTAAACACCTTCCCCTCCCCTCCAATCAATTTTCTTCATTTTTGTTGATCAAAATCCCGCCCAAAATTTGTTAAAACCAACTTGTAATCGATTGGGAATGATCATCCGGTGCCAGCTGGATATTTTCCAACTGGCACAATCGATTAAAACGTGTTGAATTAACTGAAAATGATTGGTAAAGTCCGAGTTTGTTTGATTTTATAGGTTTTGTGCACGTGTTGGCTGAGTCCGGCGAAGAAGATGCACTGCTCAGTCTAGGTCAAGTCGGCCTGCCTGACCTGATAGTTTCGGTTTTAAACAAAAATGCAAATTAAGCCCGATTTTGACCGAATTTTTGAAATTTGACCCCAAAATTGAATTTCCCATTACATTTTGAACTTAAAAATGTATTTTTCCCTAATTTTTGACATAACCATGTCCAAAATTTTTCCAAATTTCATATCTGGGTTATTCGGAATTTGCTCAATTCGATGTCCTAATGACTTGATTAGGCAAAACCAATGCCAAAATTGAATTACCCAGGTCTGATTAACCCTAGAAATGATGATCTTACATTTCGACAATTTCATATTGGGCACAATTCCCAATTTAGGTTCAAAATTCTTAATTTTCAATGTAATTTTGGGCATTTTTTATTTTTATGTCAAATTGTGCAATTGGACCGACCATTATGCAATTCAAGATACCAGAATCATTTGTTGTGAAGATACTATGACTGAAAAATGACTAGAAAAAATTTAATTTCATTTTTGGCTTAATTCGGGTTTAATTTTACCCAATTTTGGGAAAAAAAATACATACCCAATTAAGATTTTTTTCAAAATTGATGATGTATTAATGAAATTTGATGTAAAAGAAGACTAATGACTATTTTTATGGAATTTTATGATTCCATTTGCTATTTTTCTTGATTTTCTCGCTAATTTTGACTAAAAGAAATTAAGAAGAAATGCAGAAAAATGCTAAAAAATTATTTTTTTTTTTAGTTTAGAAATAGGTTTCTAGGCTTGGCCAAGATTCTTAGACCTAATTTTGAAATTTTTGAAAAATTAAAAAAAAATGAGCTAAAAATTAGGTGTCAACAGACGAATGTTCAAAAAAAGATTCAGGTCATTCTAGAACATGTGCACATCATGTATATCATGCATACCATGCATTTCATGAACATATTTATTTGTTTTGCATAAGAAAGCAAAAAGAAGTCGAACCAGTTGATGATCTCAGAATTTCCAATGGAGTTATCAAATAATAAAGAGAAGTATCACTTCCAATTGTATTTTCCATTGATGTCCTTTAATATACTTTTCTTTTCATTATCCTTAGGGAAACAAAGAAAAGAGAGCAACAAAAGAAAAATCCCTAGTGAAACCAAAGCAAAAACATGTAAACAAGATGGATCTTGATAAATTGATCAAGTATCCTTAAATCGTGAGGGCATATGCTAAAGAAGTTGCCTTTCTTAGAGAAGAATTAAACTTTTTCTTCCCCAAGCAGAACGACAAAACAAATTGTTTTGAAAAGAAAATACCTTAGAAATATTTCAATAAAAAAATTTGAATCACGCTTTCTTTGAAAGTGCACTAAGCATCAAAATTCCCTAAAAGGGATAATTTGACAAAAGGCTTCGAAAAATTTCATAGAAAAAGTTTGGATCAAATCGAATGAAAGGACCTTCAAATGATGAAAGGTAAGCCATATCCAAACACGTCCCTTATACACTCAAAGTCAAAACAAAGAAGTGAGTTGAAAAAAAAAAAAACTCATCCGAAGGAAATAGGGGATATTCGCAATGATTACATGGAATGAAATGATGAAAGACAATCATTTCACTATCCCAAACACATGCTTATCCCTTGCAAATCCAAATTTGAGCCAAAGCAGTAGAGAAGTTTTTCCAAAACAACCCTGTTAAGAACCACACTACATTGGGGCACATCAAGAAGTTTGTGGATTGATAGCTATGGAGAATAGGATCAAGAAAGATGTTATTACATATTCTTGCATCAATTTTTCTGTGATAACTTCATATGAAGTCATATAGAAGCTCAAGACATCCCAAAAGGAAGAAAAGAACTTCATTTCTTATACTCAAATACATTACCTTTGGCAAAACCTAGCTGAGCCTGAATATTCATTTCAGAACCCCAAATTGGTGATCATCTCTTCACGCTGGAGCATGAGCATATAATCCATTTTAATAGATAAGAAACAAAAGAACAGAACACAGAGTCCTTAGAATTCAAAACGATCAAAGATAAAAGAGACTGGGGCATGAAAAAACAATGTGCCTGGTAAAAGCAAGGCCAAATGCCCGAGAAAAAAAATAAAAAGAAAAGAGAGTGCAAAAGAAAACTTAAAACGACAAAAAGTCCTAACAAAACAAAGTCAAGATCATAAGAGATCATAGATCACAACAAGTGAGAATAAATAAAAGAAAAGAGATTGTGATGAATGATTAGAGGACTCTGATGTTCATAAAAGAAAGATCTCTAATGAGCATAAAGAAAAGTGGTGATGCCAAGAAGATCATCAATTTCATGAAAATCCTGAATTCAAACAAATGAGCATTTTAAGCCTACCCAATTCCAACAATACAATATCTCCCCAAAAACTCTTCAGATTATGATGTTGAGAGAAGAAACATGACTTTATGACAAGAAGCCATCACTCAAAAAAGTGTATGCAATAGTATCTTGTCTTATCCTCGAGGTTCTTAACTTGGAGACCCGAAGTCAGATATGATGAAATTCTTTTTTCTTGGCCTCATAATGCCTATCCTTTGAATAGCCATTGACTAAGCCAACATTACAGTCGTCCGAAAGACCTTATTGGATCAATTGGATTGTATATATTGCAAACATCTCCGAACACCTAAGGATTGGTTAAGAGAGAAAAATTGAGGGTTGTCAAACAAGTCTCCTTTCAATCGAATGAAGAAAAGACTAAGTTCATAGATCGAAACAAATCATTTCTAATGAAGGTCTTCCAAACGATCATTTCAAGCATTTCTTGAAAGATTGCAAGCATTTTATTCAAATAACTCCTTGAAAAGGAAATTTAATTGCCTGAAATATATTTAGTACAAAGAATGCATATTTCAAAACCAGGTATCAAAAGTTTTTGGTTAACTTAAAACTAAGTTTTCAAACAGTTTGTGGTAAGCTAAGGAAAAAATCACATTTCAAGCAGTTTTGGTTAATTTCCAAACTCCTTTTCAAAAAGTTTTTGGTCAATTTAAAATCAAGTTTTTAAACAGTTTGTGGTTAGCTTAGGAAAAAACCACATTTCAAGCAATTTTGATTAATTTCAAAACTCCTTTTTTAGATTAGTTTTTGGTCAACTAAAAAACCATGCAAAGGTTAGTGAAACCTCAAAATCACAAATCTCATGGTTAAGGCGTTCATTATTTGAAGTCTTCCCAAAGTCCTACAGGCAATGAGTCTCTAGACAATTTTCAAAATCCTATGGGTGAGGAATCACTTGGCAGGTCTCCAAAATTAAAGTCCTACTGGTGATGAACCGTTAGGCAAATCCAAAGTCCTACAGGTGAGGAGCTCCTAGGCAAAATTAAAGTCCTACAAGTGAGGAACCACTAGGCAAATCTAAAATCCTATAGGGGAGGAACCCTTAGGCAAAATCAAAGTCCTATTGGTGAAGAGCCCCTAGGCAAAATCAAAGTCCTATTGGTGAGGAACCACTAGGCAAATCCAAAATCTTACAGGCGAGGAGCTACTAGGCAAATCCAAAATCCTTAAGCGAAGAGCCTCAGGTGTTCACGGTTCGTGAGTTTGTCCTTAAATCACGAAATCCGAATAATCATCATAATCATCACCACCATCAATTTATGCCCTTGGATAAGCAATAAAGAAACTCTCACAATCAAGTAAGTTTCTCTCCCTCAATCATTAAGAATCTTTCAAAATGTGTTCCGAAAAGAAAACCTTTGGATTAGATCATGGATTTCAAAAGCAAGATCCCTAATTAATTGTTGTGAAATTTTCATCTTATGTTGTTCAGTGAGTCAACTAAAAATTCAAGTGTCACATTGTCTTTGAGATCAACCTCTAACGAGCTCAATTTTAAAGAAGGATAGCTGTTAACACCTAATTTTTAGCTCATTTTTTTTAAATTTTTCAAAAATTTCAAAATTAGGTCTAGGAATCTTGGCCAAGCCTAGAAACCTATTTCTAAACCAAAAAATAATTATTTAGCATTTTTCTGCATTTTTCCTTAATTTCTTTTAGTCAAAATAGGTGAGAAAATCGAGAAAAATAGCAAATGGAATCAAAAAATTCCATAAAAATAGTCATTAGCCTTATTTTAATTCTAATTTCATGAAAATATTGTCAATTTTGAAAAATATCAATCGGGTATATGTTTTTCCCAAAATTGGGCAAAATTAAACCCAAATTGAACCAAAAATGCAATTAAATTTTTTCTAGTCATTTTTAAATCATAGTGTCTTCACAACAATTAATTTTGGGACCTTGAATTGCATGATGGTCTATCCAATTACACAATTTGACATAAAAATAAAAAATTCCCAAAATTATATTGAAAATTAAGAATTTTGAACCCAAATTGGGAATCGTGCCCAATATGAAATTGTCAAAATGTGAGACTATCATTTCTAGGGTTAATCAAGCGTGGGTAATTCAATTTTGTCATCAATTTTGCCTAATCAGGTCATTAGGACATTAAATTAAACAAAATCCTATTAACCCAAATATAAAAATGAGAAAATCTTGAACACAATTATAATAAAAATTGGGGCAAATTATATATTTGGGTTCAGAATATGATGGAGAAGTCAATTTTGGGGTTAAATTTGAAAAATTGGGTCGAAATTGGGTTTAATTGATGAATTTGTACCAACCCAGGTCTGCCGGGTCAACCCGACCCGACCTGGGTGGGTTGTCTTCTTCGCCTAACTCAGCCCAAAGTGCACTAAACCTAGAAAATACCAAATCAAACCCGTGACTTAACCGATCATTCTCAATCAAATTAGCACATGTTAATTTGTTTGTCCAGTTGAAAGATATCCAGCTGGCACTAGTTAACCACCTCAACCGATCGGAGTTCGGTTCCAACAAGTTTTGAGCGCAAAATCGATCAACAAAAAACGAAGAAAAAACCAAAGGAAAGAGAGAAACCTGTTCAACGAAATTTCAGAGAGGGAAAGAGTGAGAAACAGAGCCAAACAAAAGAGAGAGGGTTGTAGGTTCTCTTATGAGTGTTCGGCGCCGCCTTAGACGGTGGAGCGCCGATAAATCATGAGTTGATCGTGACCTCCCCTCTCCGTTCCAGTCAACCCGGCTAGTCTCGAAAGTCTAAAACTGGGCATTTTCCGGCCAATTCAGACCTATTTCAACAAAGCCACAACCACCATGGTGAAAACCAAGTGTTAAGGAACAACTCTTGGGGCGCAGATCACTTCGACAATTTCATTTAGTCATCGAACGAAGTAGGTAAACATCGATCGTGATCATTTTTTTTCCAGATTTCTAGAAAACCATTTCTACCTTAAAATGCAGATTCATGCGATTTTCTTGGAGATTTTGATTTTCTGGACGTTCATAATACATTTCTAAGCATGTTTTTGTTGTTTTCTTGCATTTTATGTCATTGAATCAACAAAACCAAACCGGTCATTATTGATTGAATCTCGTCGGAGCATTTTCCATTTGCCGGAGCATCACCGATGGCCTATGGTTAAATAAGTTAGTGACTTTAATTCCTTTAGAATGTTTGAATGACAAATGAACGCTAGAAACTACTAGAACGTTCTGTGTGAAGGTTTGAAATCTAAATATGCTAGGTTAGAGCAATGTTAGGTCCGGTTTTTCTAACCGGTGTTTCACCGGCCGACGAAGGTCCGGCGACATTTTGGTTAAACTAAATTGCTACTAGAACATGTGAACTTGATAATGGTGTAATCGGAATGGCAAGATAATCGTCGGAAGGTCGCCGGCGGTGAGCTTAAAGTCGCAGCCTTATGAATATTGAAATGGAAACAATTTATACCAGGTGTTTGCAAAAATGCTTCAATGAAAAACACCAAATATAACGCCGTTTCGGCATTGGGTTCACCGGAGGGGGTGATCGGCGTCGGCATCAGCGATGCCCGGTTCAGTGCCAAATCAGGTCAAATTGGGCCGGTCCAGTTCGTTTCCCTGATGGGAAAATTTTAAAATATTTTCTAAAGAAAATAAAAAAAATCATAAAAAAAAATTAGAATTTTTTTTAGAAAATCAGAAAATAAGAAAATTTCATAAAAATTCAAAAAAACTTCAGGAAATTAAAAAACTTACAGAAAATTCACAAAAATTCAAAAATTTTTCTGAAAATTCATAAAAATTCAGAAAATTTGGAAAATACAAATAAAAAATAAAAATTTTGGAAAATCAATAAAAATTGAAAAATTGAAAAAATTCATAAAATTTTTTGGAAAATTGTAAAAAATCAATTCTCTGTTTAAAATTTTTTCCAAAAAACAAAGAAAAAATTTTGAAAATTCACATAATGGTCCAAAATCATCGTGGCCAACCATAAAAAGCAAAATTTGAATTTTCGGAAGTGTCCAAGTGGCATTTTTTAGAAAAATTCTAAATTCAGGGGTTATAACTTCTAAAAAACCCTAAAAAAATATGTAAATCATGAAATGAACAAGCCATTAAAGTTTCATTAGGGTTTGGGTGTTTTGATTGATTTTTGTTTTAGAGACCACTTAGGATTGATTGACTTGATTGATTTTGATGGTGCATTTAATACTTGTTTGGTCTTTCCTGAGATTAGAACGGATAGAAATAGTGGGTAAGCCTCATAAATTCTCATGACATGTTAGACATCATATCGTTCTCAGGTATCAAAATGGCGTAAGGGATCTCGACTCGAGATAAATAACGTAATCAAGTCCCTGTACTCAGAATCTCTGGTTCGTAGAATTATGGTATTTCTCCCGTACCTCGATTAGGTTTTTAGTCTACCTACCAATAATGCCTAGTGGCGATTCCAAAATCACAAATTTAGACTAAATAAGAAACCACCGTCCACTGTCACGTGAGGTATGGTCTGGGAGAGACTCTTACATGGAAATACCTCATTAACGCGCAAATCCCGAAAGCCTCAGAAAGCGCAGCGCGACAATAGTCAAATGGAGTATGACACCTTAATTATGCATTCTAATATGAAAGGGCATTTAAACCAAGTATTGAAGTCATTTAGGCGTTTGTTTTTTAAAATGTGTCAACTAACTTGCATAATTGTAAATGAATAGAATGGAACGATACTTGCTTATCAGAACGTTTTTCTTTTGGTTTTAGGTATACCAACCATGAAGACAAGCGAATGCAACCAATGAAATTTTGACACCTAAAAAGGTTGGATATGCTAAAGGTTCAAGGTTACCATCTTAATGGACAAGGGATTTCATTCCAATAGGCAATCGGCCTAAAGTAATGGAATATTATTTCACCTCGGTGATCGGTATTGCATTTAAACGATCCCATGAGCAATCGGCTCATAGTTTCGCCTAAGCACATACGTCATAAAGGTAATCCTAAATATAGCTGGGGTTGGGCCACAGGTGGTGTGTGCTAATAGTGTAGTGTTAAAGCAATTTAAAGACATGCATAGTAATTAATGACCAAATAGCACTTCTAAAAATTATTCAAACCACATTCAATCCCAACACCATCCTGCAGAATAAGGGTTAGCAAAGACTACACCCCTTATACCACCCGCCTGCAAAATCATTTAACACTATCGTTAGCAGGACATACCTGGGATCCTTGCAAGCACAAAGCACAAGCGCATCGTTCTATCTAGGCCTAAGTCCACTTAAAAAAGGTAATTCCCTAGTGGAGTCGCCAAGCTTGTCGCGCTGCACTATTTTTTTCGAGATTTTCGCACTAAGGAGGTATTTCCGTGTAAAGGTCTCTCCCAGACCTTACATCACGTGACAACATATGGTAATTTCTTATTTGATCTAAGTTTTCAATCGCACTAAGGAGGTATTTCCGTGTAAAGGTCTCTCCCAGACCTTACATCACGTGACAACATATGGTAATTTCTTATTTGATCTAAGTTTTCAATTTTGGAGTCGCCACTAGTCATTATTGGTAGGTTGACTAGAAATCTAATCGAGATATGGGAGAAATATCATGATTCTATAAACCAGAGATTCTGAGTACGAGGACTTGATTTCTCTAATGATCCCAAATTGAGATTTCTAACGCCCTTTCGGTACCTAAGAATGATACGATATCTAACGTGTTATGCAAGTTTTCGAGGTTTACCCACTAATTTTATCCATTCTAATTGCGAGAAAAATCATTCAAGAATTAAATGCGCAATCAATGTTAATCAAACCAAACAATCCTAAATTGTCTCAAAAATCAAAATGCACCCAAAAAAAATATCTAAATCCTAACGAGGCCCTAAAGGCCTGTTCATTTATGATTGGTGTTTTTTTTAGACTTTTAAGGTTTTTTAGGTTATAACCCTTGAATTTGAAATTTTATAAAAATGCCACTTGAACACTTCAAAAAATTCAAATTTCACTTTCCAAGGTTGGCCATAGTACTTTTAAACTATTATGTGAATTTTTGAAATTTTTGATTTTTTTCGAAAATTGAATTTCTGATAATTTCATTAATCGAGAATTGATTTTTATGAATTTCTGAAAATTTTTATGAATTTTCGAATTTTTTAGATTTTTTAAAAATTTTCACACTTTTTATTTGTATTTTTTAAATTTTTTTGAATTTTTATGGATTTTCTAAAAATTTTTAAATTTTTTATAAACTTTTCATTTTTTTCAGAAAATTGTTTATGTTTTCCAAAATTTTTCTGAATTTTTATTTACCTTTCTGAATTTTTTTAAAATTTTTTGAAGTTTTCAATTTTTATTGATTTTTTTTATTTTTTGGGATTTTTTTATTTGGATTTTTTATTTAAATTTTCTTGCCAGGAAAATGAACCAAACCTGCCCGGTTCAATTTGAATCGGCCAAGCTGAACTGGGAATCACCAGCGCCGGCAAAGGGTCACCCTCTCCAGTGGGCACTACGCCAAAACGACGCCGTTACGCCTTGTTGACACCTAATTTTTAATTTTTTTGGATTTTTTTATTTGGATTTTTTATTCAAATTTTCTTGCCAGGAAAATGAACCAAATGTACCTGGTCCAATTTGATTCGGCCAAGCTGAACTAGGAATCACCAGTGCCTGCGAAGGGTCACCCTCTCCAGTGGGCACGACGCCAAAACGGCGCCGTTTCACCTTGTTGACACCTGATTTTTAGCTCATTTTTTTAAATTTTAAAAAATATTAAAATTAGGACTAGGAACCTTGGCTAAGCTTAGAAACATATTTCTAAAGCAAAAATGCTTTTTTTTTTAGCATTTTCCTACATTTTCTTTAATTTCTTTTGGTCAAAATAAGTGAGAAAATCAAGAAAAAATCAGAAAATTCAATTGGACTTCTTTTAAATCTAATTTCATTAATGCATCATCAATTTTGAAAAATTTGAACCGGGTACATGTTTTTCCCAAAATTGGGCAAAATCAAAACCGAATTGAACAAAAAATGCAATTAAATCTTTTCTAGTCATTTTTAAATCATAGTGTCTTCACAATAAATGATTCTGGGACCTTGAATTAAATGATGGTTTGCCAATTGCATAATTTATCATAAAAATAAAAAATCCCCAAAATTCAATTGAAAATTCAAAATTTTGAGCCAAAATTGGGAATCGTGTCCAAATTGAAATTGTCCAACCGTGATAACATCATTTCTAGAGTTAATCTGATGTAGTAATTCAATTTTGGCACTAATTTTGTCTAATCAGTCATTAAGGCATTGAATTGAATAAAACCTCACCAACCCAAGTATAAAAATTTGAAAATTTTGGACATGATTATGACAAAAATTGGGGAAAATTACATATTTGGGTTCAAAATGTGATAATGTATTCAATTTTGGAGTTTAATTTTGAAAATTGGGTCAAAATCGAGCTTAATTTGCGAATTTAGACCAACCCGAGCTGATCAGGTCAACCCGACCCGACCTAGGTTGGTCTTCTTCCTCACCCAACTGACCAAGAAAGTACTAAACCCAGAAAAAAAAAATGATTCAAACTTGTGACTTTACCGACTTACTTGGAACGATTAAGCACTTGTTAAACTCCAAATCCAGCTAGCATCGGAGATTCGATCTAACTGATTCAAGACCGGTAAATAACAAACTTTAGGTGGGAAATCGAGTTACAAAAATGAAGAAAAAACTGAACATTGAATAGAAGCTATTCGAGAAATTTCCCGAGAGAAAGATAGAGAGAGAGAGAGAGAGAGAGAGAACTCCAGAGAGCAAGAACGAAAGAGATTGAGAAAAAAGGTGTGTTGAGGTCTCGTGGGCCGATTGATCGTGGTTTTCCCGACGGAAAACGCTAGCGACTCGGTGCCGATCATGGATCTCCATACCTAGAAATCCAGTATTGAAGCTAGTCGTCGAAGCTTGGAAATCTCGATCGGCCGGCAAGTCTACACCTCATCAAGCAAAGAAGAAGCAATCAGATAGAAGCCTAAGTGTCAAGGAACAATTCTACAGACTTGGAATAGCTCGGAAATTTCATCTGAACCTTGAACAAGACAAGTAAACTATGTTCATGATCTCATTTTTTTCGCAAAAATTCCAGAACACAACCGATTTTGATCCCTATTGATTATGCAATTGTTTATCTGATTTTGAAGTTTTGAGGCTCTAGAACGAGTTTCTAACCATGTTTTGTATTGTTTAACTGCATTTTATGTCATTAAATCAACAAAACCGAGTCGGTCACCATTGATTGAACTTTGTCGGAATGCTCTTTGTGGCTTTAGGCCACTCAAGCTAGTCTGTTCTTACTTTATTTGATGTTCTGAATGTTATTTTGATCGAGGTAGATGGTTAAAGCAAGTAAGATAGCTACATAGATTCTGGAAATGCAAATCTTAGACCAATGACGAATTAGGTTTCTTGACCAGTTTTTTTCGCCAGCCGGTGAACGTCTGTTGTTGTCCTGAGCAGGCTAGATTAAAAGTAGAACCCATGGACTTTACAATGAACCAATCGGAGCAGCAAAATAGCTGTCGAAAGGTCGTCGGCGATGGACCTAAACCGGCGGCCTCGAAAATGTTGAATACAGAACCATGCACACCACTTGTTCGACATAATGCCCTAATAAACAGGGGGGCGAAACGACGTCGTTTTAGTGTCGTGCCCACAGGAGAAGGTGACCGGTACTGGCGTTGGCGAGGCCCAATTTTGCCAAGCTGAAATGGGTTGAACTAGGCCGGTCCAATTCGTTTTTCTGGCAGGAAAATTTAAATAAAAAATCCAAATAAAAAATATAATAAAAATCTAAAAAAATTCATAAAAAATAAAAAAAAATTAGAAAAATTTTGAAAAACATAAAAAAATTTCGAAAAATTAGAAAATTTCATAAAATTTCAAAAATTCTTAGAAAATCCATAAAAATTCAGAAAGTACAAATAAAAATGTGAAAATTTTAGAAAAGTTAAAAAATTTGAAAATTCGAAAATTCATAAAAATTTTCAGAAAATCATAAAAATCAATTCTCGATTAATGAAATTCTCAAAGATTTAATTTTCGAAAAAAAAATAAAAAATTTCAAAAATTCACATAATAGTTCAAAAACATTGTGACCAACCTTAAAAAGTGAAATTTGAATTTTTGGAAATGTGCAAGTGGCATTTTTAGAAAATCTCAAATTCAGGAGTTATAACCCCTAAAAAACCCTAAAACTCTAAAAAGACACAAATCATGATATGAACAAGCCTTTAGGGCTTCGCTAGGGTTTGGATGTTTTGATTGATTTTCATTTTTAGAGACAATTTAGGATTATTTGGTTTGATTGACCTTGATTGTGCATTTAATTCTTGATTGATTTTCCATGTGATTAGAATGGATATGATTAGTGTGTAATTCTCGGAAATTTGCATGACACGTTAGATATCGTATCGCTCTTAGGTACCGAAATGGCTCTAGGGATCTCAATTTAGAATCATTAGTGTAGCCAAGTCCCCGTACTCAGAATCTTTGGTTCGTAGAATCGTGATACTTCTTCCGTACCCGATTAAGTCAACCTGCCAATAATGACTAGTGGTGTCTCCAAAATCGAAAACTTAGATCAAATAGGAAATTACTATCCACTATCATGTAAGGTATGGTCTAGGAGAGACCCTTACATGGAAATACCTCTTTAAAGCGCAAATCTTGAAAACCAAAAAAGAAAAAACGTGGCACGACAGACTTAGCAACTCCACTGGGAAGTTACCTTTTATAAGTAGACTTAGACCTAAATAGAACTATACGCTTGTGTTTTGTACTTACAATGATCTCAGGTACGTCCCGCTAATGATAGTGTTAAATGATTTTGTAGGTGGATGGTATAAGGAGGGTAGTCTTTGTAAACCTTTGTTTTGCAGGATGGTGTTGGAATTGTTAACACCTAATTTTTAACTCATTTTTTTAAAAATTTTTCAAAAATTTCAAAATTAGAAATAGGAATCTTGGCCAAGCCTAGAAACCTATTTCTAAACCAAAAAAATAATTTTTTTAGCATTTTTTTTATCATTTTTCCTTAATTTCTTTTAGTCAAAATAGGTGAGAAAATCAAGAAAAATAGCAAATAGAATCAGTAAATTCCATAAAAATAGTCATTAGTCTTATTTTAAATCTAATTTCATGAATACATCATCAATTTTGAAAAATCTCAATCGGGTATATGTTTTTCCCAAATTTGGGCAAAATTAAACCCAAATTGAGCAAAAAATGCAATTAAATTTTTTCCAGTCATTTTTAAATCATAGTGTCTTCACAACAAATGATTCTGGGACCTTGAATTGTATAATGGTCAATCCAATTGTACAATTTGGCATAAAAATAAAAAATCCCAAAAATTAGATTGAAAATTAAGAATTTTGAACCCAAATTGAAAATCGTGCCCAATATGAAATTGTCGAAATATGAGACTATCATTTCTAGGATTAATTAGATATGGGAAATTCAATTTTGGCATCAATTTTGCCTATTCAGGTCATTAAGATATCAAATTGAATAAAAACCTATTAACCCGAATACAAAAAATGAGAAAATCTTGGACATAATTATAATAAAAATTGGGGCAAATTATATACATGGGTTTGAAATATGATAGGAAATTCAATTTTGGGGTTAAATTTGGAAAATTTGGTCAAAATCGAGTCTAATTTGAGAATTTAGACCAACCTGGGTCTGTCAGATCGACCGGGTCAACCCGACCCGACCTGGGTTACTCACCTTCTTCGCCCGACTTAGCCAAAGCACACTAAACCCAGAAAAAGTGAATCAAGCCCGCGACTTCACTAATCATTTCTAGCTATTCTAGCATGTGGAAATCGACTAGGCTAGCTGGAAAATCTCCGGTTGGCACCAGTTAATCAATCCCAACTGATTACAAGACGGTTCCAACAAATTTTGAGCGGGAATCGAGCTACAAAAAACGAAAAAAAAAAAAAACTAGAACAAAGAAGGAGAACCTGTTCAGTGAAATGCCATAGAGGGAGAAGAGAGAGAATGAGCGCGAATTAGAGAGAAATCTAGAGAGAGGAAGAGAAGTAGAGATCCCCAGGTTGAGCGATCATCGCTGATCGATTGATCGGTGCTAGCAAATTGACCATTTCGGGAGGATTTCCTTCTCAGGCAATCAGAAAGAACTTGACCGTGAAGGCCTGAAACCAGGCGTTTTTTGGCCAATCCAGACTTGTTCTGGCGAATCCTAGAGCAGCTAAAGGAAGACCAAGTGTCAAGGAACAACCCAAGAAGCACGGATCACTTCGACAATTTCGTTTGAATAGCGGACGAAGAAGGTAAAATCGGTTCGCGGTCATTTTTCTAAAAATTTTCTAGAATTCAGTTTTAACCTTGATATACATGTTTGTGTGATTTCGTCGATGAATCTTGATATTTTGATGTTCATTACTAGTTTCTAATTACATTTGGTGTTGTTTCATTGCATTTGGGGTATTAAACTTGCATAAACCGAGTCGGCTATGCACGAAAACCACCTCGTCGGAGCTTGAAGGTCCTCGCCGGAGCGTCACCGTGGCCATAGGCCAGTTAATTTAGTATTCCCTTACCTTGTGTGATGATTTGATACTTGTTTTGATCGAGGTAGATGGTTAAGGCGCTCTGTATTGTGATTTGGGAGTTTGAACAGTTAGTTAAGAATAGTTTATAAGTTAGGATCTTTTGACTGATTTTTCGCCGGCCGACGAACGTTCAATGGTCATCTGATTAGACTAGATTAGTACTGGAATGCATGGACTTCATCGTGGTGCAATCAGAATGGTCAAAAGGTCGCCAGAGGGTTGTCAGTGACGGGCCTGAACCGATGACCTTGTGAACGTTAAATACAGAATAGTGCTCACTAATTGTTTGTAAAAATGCCACAATGAAAATACTCAAAACGGCATCGTTTTGGCTCTGGTCTTGCTGGAGGGGATGACCGGCAACCGGCATCAGCGACGCCCGGTTCGTTTCCCCAGCAAGAAATTTTTTAAAAATAAAATAATAAAATAATCAAAAATTTAAAAAAATTTAAAAATCTTCAGAAAATTCAAAAAAATTCAAAAAATTTAGAAAATACAAATAAAAAAATAAAAAAAATTGGAAAATCAATAAAAAAAATTGAAAAATTGGAAAATTAATAAAAATTTTTGGAAAATCATACAAAATCAATTCTCTGTTTTAAAAAAAAATTCAAAAAAAAATCAAAAATTTTGAAAATTTGCAGAATGGTCCAAAAACATCGTGGCCAACTACAAAAAGTGAAATTTGAATTTTTGGAAGTACCCAAGTGGCATTTTTAGAAAATTTCAAATGCAGGGGTTATAACTCCTAAAAAACCCTAAAACCCTAAAAATGTGTAAATCATGAAATAAACAAGCTTTTATAGCTCCATTAGGATTTGGGTATTTTGATTGATTTTTAGTTCTAGATAACACTTAGGATTGATTGACTTGATTGACTTTGATGGTGCATTTAATATTTGTTTGGTTTTTCTTGCGATTAGAATGGATAGGATTAGTGTATGAGCTTCGGAAATTCGCATGACACGTTAGACATCGTATCGTTTTTAGGTTCCGAAAGGGCATTAGGGATCTCGATTCGGGATCAATAATGTAACCAAGTCCCAATACTCAAAATCTCTGGTTCGAAGAATCGTGGTATTTCTCCTATACCTCGATTAGGTTTCTAGTCTACCTACCAATAATGACTAGTGGCAACTCCAAAATCACAAACCTAGACTAAATAGGAAATCACCTTCCACTGTCACGTGAGGTATGGTCTAGGAGTGACCCTTACATGGAAATACCTCATTCACGCGCAAATCCCAAAAGCCTCCAAAAGCGTGGCGCGATAGGCTTGGCGACTTCACTGGGGACAAATGAACTTTTCCTAAGTGGACTTAGGTTTAGATAGAACGATATGCTTGTGTTTTGTGCTTGCAAGGATCTCAGGTACGTCCCGCTAATCATAGTATTAAATGGTTTTGCAGGCAGGTGTTATAAGGAGCGTTGTCTTTGCTAACCTTTGTTTTGCAGGATGGTATTGGGATTGAATGTGTTTTCAATAAATTTTAGAAGTACTGTTTAGTCATTAATTGCTATGCATGTTTTTCAATTGCTTTAGCACTGCACCATTAGCACACACCACCTGTCGTCCAACCTCAGCTACATTTAAGATTACCCTTAGGAGGTATATGTTTAGGCGAAACTATGGGTCGATTGCTCATGGGATCATTTAAATATAATGCCGATCATTGAGGTGGAATAATATTCCATAACTTTAAGCCAATTGCCTATTGGAATGGGATCCCTTATCCATTAAGGTGATAACCTTGAGCCTTTAGCATATCCTACCCTTTTAGGCGTCAAAACTTCACTGGTTGCATTCGCTTGTCTTTGTGGTTGGTATACCTAAAATCAAACCAAAATATCATGGTAAGTAAGTATCGTTCCATTCCATTCTTTTACAATTATGCATGATAGTTGACACGTTCTTAAAAATGCCTAAATGACATTTAATGCTTGGTCTAAATGCCCTTTCATTTTAGAATGCATGATTAGAGCGTCATACTCCATTTGATCATTCTTTCATTTTTAGATGAAATGTATAGGTTCATGGCAGATTTCTCATGTAATTCAAATACTTATTTTAATGTGTTTGAAGTTGCAAATCATAGTCTAGGACTTTATGGTCTAAATGAAGTATGACAGAATGGGTATTTAATCACACATTGAATTTTTCTATAATCTCAACTATATGCTCTTTTAAAGTTTAAACAGACTTGAAATGATATTTGCATTACTTTCGAGGCATGCAAATGTACTTTACCTCTGTTTTATCCCAAAAGGACATATGATTGAAATGGAGGCATTAAAATTGATTCGCATCTCTATGGTGATTAATGACAAATCTTTTTGCAGGATTAGGCTCAATGGGAAAACTAGACATCTAAGTAATTCCATTTCTTGGAAAGAACTTGTTGCTTGGTGGAAAGGCATGTCCAAGGACAACCAAACTTATGTCTAGGAAAGGCTTGGATGCCTTCTCGAGCTTATGCATGTGGAACATCAAGTCAGTTTAGTCCAAACTTTGGCGTATTTTTGGGAGGCTTCCATTGCTACATTCCATCTTGGAGAATATGAATTGGCACTAACATTAAAAGAATATCAAGCTGCCATTGGAATTAATTCTAAATCTAGGGTGTAGAGCCACCCGTTGGACTTAATCCTATGAGCCTTTTAGTCGAATTCCTCAACCTTAAAACTTCTAAAATCGAAAAGTTAATCAAATCAAATACGGGTAGATTTCCATTATCCTTCCTAGCGGACAACTTTTCAAAACTTCCTAGGGAAATGGGAAACACTTCAACCCAAATATTCATTTTAGCTTTCTTCGGCTTTGTTCTATTCCTTGTGTCTAGAACGGGATTAGACCCTTTAGTAGCTGTGATCGCAAGACAATCATGTATTAAATGAGACTTCTCTAATATACTTCTTGCCCAAACCATTATCTCCTTAAACACATACCAAATTCATGGGAAGGGTATCTTTCAAGCTTCTACTAGTCTTTTGTCATTATGGTTCATCTCACACATTTGACCTTGGTGCGTTTCAAGAACATTCGCGTAATTTGTTTTGCTGTAAATCCAATTGAGCAATACATTCGTATCCAAAGCAAATTACTCAAACAATCTTTCTTAGATTGGGTCAATTTCATTAGAGCCTTAACTCTTGATCAAATCCAATGGCAGATTGATTGGCCAAAGATTAGCAAGGCAAAGATCACGAGCCAAGAGAGAAATACGGTACCATTACTTGGTTTGAGTGGAGGAGCAGTTTATTGCCCTCTAAGGGTTATTAGACAATTTGGAGTACTTCAGCAAGTACCACCGGTATGGAATCCCGAAGAGATCGCTTTTGACATCTTAAGTGGAATTATACCCGAAACAGAGAAGAATGTCCTTCAAGCCAAAATTCACAAGATCATCCTATCTTTGGATAACCCACTCGAACAAATAATCGAGTGGCCAAAGAATTTGGAAGAAGATATGAAAATTTGCATGGCCTCCAAAGATTACATCAAATGGATAGAGAATAAGCGTCCAACCAATGTCAAGCCATATGTCCCATTGAGCGTGGTACTAGATCCTGTAGATGAGTATATCCCATAATACATCATTCCAAACATGCTTGGAGTGGAACCCTACGTCTCTGAAGAGGTTGTGATCAATGTGGAAGAATGGGAGTCTCGAGCCAAGGAATGGGAAGAACACCAAAAGGCGAAAGCTATCTTAGCTAGTAAGAAGCCTAGGATTGGATGATTTAGATTCCCATTTGAGTTTAAAACCATGATGTCAAACAATTTTAAATTTTATATGCAATGATGGATTGATCATTTTTTAAACATGCATAGATAATTTCAAAACATGATTTCAAAACATAAAGGAATCACCATGGATTGCAATTCTTTGAGTTGTATGATTCCTTGAGAAAGACATTGATGAAGAATTTTATACAAGGTTAAGACTTGTATAAAATTTATTATCCTTGACAATCTCAGGAAACCATACAATTAAAAGGATGTAGGGTTTCGTGATCATTCTACTACGCTGATATTAAGTCTTTTTTGGCAAAGTAGATTGTTTAGCAACGGAAGGTAAAAGACCTCAGACTCGCCTACAAATTAAAATGGTGGAAGAAGAAACTCGTGCTCGACTAGTTGAAATTGAGAATCAAATGACCCAAATGGTTGCAATGATGGCAGAAATGAAGGCTTTTATTCTCGCATCTCGAGGATTGTATCCTACTACTCCAAATGTAGGAGCTTCAAATGCTACCGAAACATCAATTGTAGATCCAGTCAGAAACAAAGAATTGGTTCAAGAAAATTCTCCAAAAACTACACCTAAGGTAGAGAATTTGGAAGAGGATGGTCAAACCAAAAAGGCATCCAAAACAAAGGATGAAGAAGAGGCCAAGAGATTGGCCAAAATTGAAGAATGTTTAGCAAGTCAAGACTATGAGCTACAAAGGTTCAACAAGTTCTCGTTGTATGCAAAGGTAATTGTTCCAGAAAATTAGAAGGAACTAGAGTTCGTGAGCAAGTATGATGACACTAGTTGTCCCAAAAGCCATTTGAAGTATTATCTTCATAAGATGGCAAGATATTCAGACAATATGCCACTTCTTATTAGCACATTTCAAGATAGTTTAAGAGGGGTGGCTCTTGCATGATACACAGTCCTCAACATAGAAGACTTCACTGAATGTGATTATTTGGCGGGAGAATTTCTATGCTAGTACAAGTTTAATGTTGAAGTACTCCCAACTAGAGAGAATCTCATCAGAACTGAGAAACGGAAGAATGAAGGGTTCAGAACCTATGCTTAGAGATAGAAAGCCATTGCCTCACAAGTAAAGCTCGCTATAAGTGAAGACGAGCTCATTGAGCTTTTTCTAAAATCATTGCCAATTAAGTATTACGACAAGCTTCATGTATTAGGTTGTCAAACATTTACCATGTTGGTAAAAGTGGGTGAAAGAATTGAATGGGGCTTGAAAGAAAAGAGGCTCAAGAAACAACAGCACGAAGACCTTACCCCGGGAAAAAAGACAAAGAACCCATCCGAGAAGTGGCTATGGTGTCAAGCCTAAGTACTCATCAAGCATCATTTCCAAAGCAATCAAATGTCATTTGGAAGAATCCGAGGCAATTCGAGCCAAATAAAAGGCCCGTGAGGCAATATACACCGTTGCCCCGACTCCTGTTAAAGCTATTACCAATGCTTTTGGAAAGGCATTTGGTGGCTAAGGAAGTATCGAGAGACAATCCTGCGAGATTTTCTTGGTACAATGAGTCAAAGACTTACGCTTATCACATGAGAAAAAAGAGAACATGATGTAGATAATTGTCCCACTCTAAATACAAGATTCAATAGCTCATTGACAAGAAAATATTGAACTTCCAAGAGCTTGAGCCAAATGTACATCAGAATCCTCTTTCTGAGCGCAGTATAGTAAACATGATCAAGGATGAGGAAATAATGATTGAGTTTGATGATGAAGATGAATATGAAGTCAAGATTAAAGTTTCTCGATTAGGAGATGCTCGCTTTCGTCAAGAAGCACTCATAAAAGGCGAGATTGTTGATAACTTGGGAGATGACTCTGGGAAATATAACTTCCAAGTGAAATATACCCCACCGCCATGGGTATTCAAAAACGAAGTAATTATGCCTGATAGCTGGGGTGGTATGGACGATGAAACCAGTCCTGAGGAGAAAGCTCTACCCAAGAAAGAAATGCTTCAAGATGAAACAGATCAGGAAGAAAAGGAGAAAGAAAAAGTCTGTTAGGGTGAAAGACGTTTCACCCAGAAATCGGCTAGGGAAGGCGAAACTATAGACCTACTCGATCAAAATAGCGATAAATACATTTACTGTATCAAATATACTCCACCACCATGGGCGTTCAAAAATGAAATCATTATACCGGACGGATGGGGTGGCATGGATGAGGTCTTGATCAGCCAATTGAATCTCGAGGAAAATGAAGATCATGAAGAGAAAAAGAAGAAAAAGACTCGCCGAAGTGATAGACGATTTGTTCAAAAAGCACGAAGACAAGGTGAAGTTGTTGATTACCTGGGTCAAGATAGCGGTAAATACAATTATCGTGTCAAATATACACCTCCTTCATGGGCATTCAAGAACGAAACAATCACACCTGATGGTTGAGGTAGAATAGATGCTGATGAAGCCAATAGAAGCATGGTATCCATGATTAAACCATTTCTAATCAAGCTTGATGAGGTAGATAAATATTAGGAGGAGGAAGGTCCCGTCACCCCAATCATTATTCAATTTCCCATTGATTAGATGAAGATCAAAGAAGAAGAAACACAGCCTGTGATCATCACTCTCCCTCCAAAAGAAAAGTTTGACAATAAGTGTGTACCTTGGGATTACTCTTCCAAAGAAGTCGATGCCATAACCCGATCGGGGAGATGCAATGCCCTGAAGGATAATGAACATGAAAAGAAAGGAGTGACTAAAAAAGATGTTAAACAGTTGCTTTCAGTCATGAAGACGAGTGAATTCGAGGTAATTGAACAGCTAAGGAAGATGCTAGCACAGATTTCTCTGTTGGATCTCTTCATGACTTCAGAAAGCCACAAAATGGTACTTATGAAACTTCTCAATGAGGTTCACGTCCCGGAGATGATTAATGAAGTACGATTGGAAAACTTTGTTGGCACTATTCTTCGGAAGGAACAAATCGCCTTCTCCAAAGAAGATTTCCCAATTGATGGGTGTTCCCACAATAAAGCTCTGTATATTGCCGTTAGATGTCGGGACAAGGAGGTGTCACTGGTGCTGATCGATAATGGTTCCGCACTTAATTTGTGTCCACTAAGCACACTGCATCGCTTGGGGATTCGTGAAGAGCTCATCAAACCTTCTAAGGTAACCGTGCGCTCGTTCAATGGAATAAAGAAAGACGTTATTGACGATATCGAGCTCGAGGTAAACATAGGCCCTATGCCTTTTCTGATCGACTTCCAAGTAGTGGATATTCTGATAACTTTCAACTTGTTACTCGGAAGAACTTACATTCATATGGTTGACACCATTCCTTCAAGTCTCCATTAGAAGGTCAAGTTTCTCATTAATAGCAAAATGATCACCGTACACGGGGAGACAGATTTCACTACCTATAAAGAGGGTGCGATACCGTATGTCGAATCTAAAGTGAAAGAAGAACCAAGTTATCATTCCTTCGAAATGATCTCAATAGTATAAATTCCTGCCGATTGCATCGTAAAATCCTTGGAGTTCTCAAAATCATCCATTATGTCTGGAAGGATACTATACCAGTATGGATTTACTCCCGGTAACGGCTTTAGATTGAAATCCCAAGGAATCAAAGAACCCATCACTCCACTCGCTACAAGGATGAAGTACATAATAGGTTATATTCCAAATAACTCTAAAGATCACTATGGAGGCCAAGGCCGAGGTCGAAAGAACCATGGAGGTTATAGAGGCTGAGGTGATTGCCTCATTAATCCATCCATATGGAAGGGCAAGGCTAAAGAGCTTCCCTACCATCAAATCCACATCAAGAAAACTTTTCCTGGACCTTCCAAGTTACTTCAAGAAGAAGACTTACATGCAGAGGAAGAATCTGTTCTGCCAAGTTTATTCAAAGAGAATACCATCAACGTTATCATAACTGAGGCGGAAGTTACCTACGCACTGGAGTAAGAAGATTCTCTTGAACTTTTGTTACTAGTTTTTTCCATTGCATTTTATCAATTACAGTTTCAAGTTTCTTGTGATTTCATTTGCAATTTCAATTCAGTTACAATTTACATTCTTTTTGATATAGATATAATCATGTTTTTCAATTCAATAAAAGTGGTCAAATGTTTTGTCAAGGACATGTAGAAACAAAACCAAACCTATGATGAACAGTATCCTCATTCGTGAGGCTTGAGGCTTTGGGTTTCTATATTGCTCCTCATTGCGAAAATGATTTTAAGAGCAAGGAAGTCTGATGATATGAGGACTAGCTCTATCTTTATGTTCTTTCAAAACAAATTTCAAAATGAATTTCAAAAAAGTTCTTCATAGGACCATGTGTGTTACTTACTTTGTATACAATTACTAATCATGTTGTTACATGTTAGGCATGAGCATTCATACATCCATAATAGGTTTATCTATGACCCAAATCTTTCCGAAGAGATCACTTGCGATATTGAAATGGATAATGAAGATGAGGAATGGGTCGGAAGGGAATGGATCCGTCATGAAGAATCAAAGCCACTCACGTTAGAGAAACCGATTACTATTAATCTAGGTGATAAAGAGAATCCCAAAGAAGTTAAGATTGGAGAAAGTCTTTCCTCAACAGAAGTAGAAAGAATCACAGATTTACTCAAGGAATATCAATATATATTTGCATGATCTTATGCTGACAGGCCAGGCCTTGATCCAAGCATAGTTGAACATGCTTTGCCAATTGATCCAAGTATTCCACTAAAGAAGCAAAAACTGAGGCGAACAAAGCTGGAATTGGCGAAAAAAATAGAAGAAGTGATGAAATTGCTCAAAGTCGGTTTCATTGAAGTGGTACCATATCCAGAATAGGTCGCCAACACAGTACCCGTAATTAATAAAGATGGTCAAGTACGGGTGTGCATTGATTATCACGACTTAAATAAAGCAAGCCCTAAGGATGATTTCCAGCTTCCACATATCAATGTACTAGTGGATAGCACTGTTGGGTTCGAAACATTTTCATTCATGGATGGTTTCTCAGGATATAATCAAATCCCCATAAAGAAAGAGGATAAGGCAAAAACATCCTTCATAACACCATGGGGCACATTTTGTTACAAGGTAATGCCTTTCGGTTTGAAAAATGCTGGCGCCACATATCAAAGGACAATAGTAACTTTATTCGATGACATCATGCACAAAGAAATCGAGGTATATGTGAACGACATAATCGGAAAATCCAAACAAGGAGATGATCATGTTGAGGTAATTTGCAAATTGTTCGAAAGGCTTAGAAAGTACAAGTTACGGCTAAACCCTAACAAGTGTGTATTTGGGGCAAAATCTGGCAAATTGCTAGAATTTGTGATCAGTAATAGAGGCATTGAAATAGATCCCTCCAAGATCAATGCAATATACGACTTAAAGACTCTTTCAACGGTAAAAGAAGTGAGAAGCCTGTTGGAGCGATTAAACTATATTGCCCGTTTCATACATTAGCTTTCCGAGACTGCTAAACCATTCTTCAAACTATTGAAGAAAAATGTCAAAGTAAAATGGGATGCGGAATGTCAACAAGCCTTTGACAAGATCAAAGAATATCTGGTATGTCCACCAGTGTTGGTACCACAAATTCCAGGAATCCTACTGATCTTATATTTGACGATTCACTATGAGTTGCTAGGAGCGGTGCTTGTACAAAGAAGATTAAATGATGGTAAAGAACAAGCCATTTATTACTTGAGCAAGAAATTTACAACATCAGAAGTGAATTACCCAGCAATTGAGAGGACTTGCATTGCATTGATTTGGGTATTACACAGATTAAGATAGTACAACCTTCATCACCAAATTTTGCTAGTGATCGAGAATGACTCGATCAAGTACCTTCTTGAGAAATCCTCCTTGGTCGGGAAATTAGCAAAGTGGCAAGTCTTGTTATCTGAGTTCGACATCAGAAGTTCATTCCAAAAGTCAGTCAAAGGACGAGCACTAGTAAACATGTTGGTAGAAAATTTGCAAAATATTGCTAGTCTGAAGAACGACTTGCTGACCACATATTGACATTAGTCGACGACAAATGGACCATGTATTTTGATGGTGCAACCAACTTATTCGGATTAGGAACTAGGGCAATACTGATCTCCCCAGAAGGCCAACACTATCCGGTATCTGCGAAATTAGTATTTCCATGCACTAATAACATCGCAGAATACGAAGAGTGCATTATCGGCTTACAATTAGCCCTTTCAATGAAGATAAAAAGGTTGCAAGTATATAGAGATTCTATGCTCATCATATTGCAAACAATTGGCGAATGGCAAACTCGAAATGCCAAACTCATTCCTTATCACAGATATTTAGAAGAGATGATAGAAAGTTTCGAAGAGGTAACATTCGATTATCTTTCAAAAGCTCAGAATCATTTCGTAGATGCTCTTGCAACTGTCTTCCTTACTACAAGCTGAAGATGGTATGGATATAAAACCATTGAGAATCAATATTCTTGAACTACCAGCTCATTGCATGATGGTCCAAGTAGAGTTTAACAATGAACTATGGTATCATGACATCAAAAGATATCTTCAATCATGAGAATTTCCTGAAGAAAGCCAACCAGATGACAGGAAATTTATAAGGAAGATAACCAACAAATTCTTCCTCAGTGGTCAAACCCTGTACAAGAAATCATTTGATTCAACCATGTTAAGATGTGTGGATGCTACAAAAGCTGAACAGATCATGAAAGAAATTCATGAAGGTGAATGTGGACCGCACATGAATGGACATTTTCTAGCCTGAAAGATTATGAGATTGGGATATTATTGGATGACAATGGAATCATATTACATCCAACACGTGAGATGTTGCCATTAATGCCAAGTATATGGAGATAAAATCAATGCACCGCCAAATGAGCTACATTAAATGTCTTAGTCATGGCCATTTAAATGTGAGGCATTGATATGATTGGTCCCATCAACCCTAAGGCCTCAAATGGACATCGATTCATCCTAGTTGCTATTGACTATTTCACTAAGTGGATTGAAGCAAACTCCTACACGAATGTTATTGCAAAGAATGTTGCATGATTCATTAGGCGAGACAACATTGCTAGATATGGAATTCCAGAAGTAATAATTACGGACAGTGGCTCAAATCTAAACAACAAAATTGTAGATGATTTACTTGAGCACTTCCATGTCCGACATCTGAACTCATCTCCATATCATCCACAAATGAATAAAGTAGTTGAAGCGGTAAATAAGAATATCAAGATACTGGTCAAGACAGCCGAAAATGATCGTGATTGGCATGAAAGGTTGCTATATGCTCTGATGGCATACCGAAATTCAATTTGAACATCAACCAGAGCAACCCCATTTTCCTTGGTTTATAGAATGGAAGTAGTGCTACCTGTTGCAGTAGAAATTCCTTCATTAAGAATATTATCCCAATTGAAGCTTTCAGAAGCTGAGTGGATTCAACAAAGATATGAACAACTCAACATGATCGATGAAAAAAGATTAAGAGCCATGGACAGGCTTATCAAAGACAAGTGGCTAAATCCTTTAATCGAAAGGTAAAATTGATGAATTTCAAAACAAAGGATTTAGTAGTGAAGAAAGTTATCTTCAACAATTCAGATCCTTATGGCAAATTCACTCCGAATTATGAGGGTCCATATATTGTCAAGAAGGTTCTTCCTGAAGGAGCACTGATTCTTGTAGATATGGCAGGAACAGAACTAGCCTATCTTGTAAATGCAGATACTGTCAAGATTTTTTATCCATGAAATGAAAACAAATGTTCAAGAAAAAATTCGGGTCACTTTAGAACAAATGCATATCATGTATTTCATGAACATGTTTATTTGTTTTGCAGAAGAAAGCAAAAAGAAGCTGAACCAATTGATGATCTCAGAATTTCCAATGGAGTTATCAAATAATAGACGGAAGTATCACTTCCAATTTTATTTTCCACTGATGTCCTTTAATATATTTTTCTTTTCATCATCCCCAGGGAAACAAAGAAAAGAGAGTAACAAAAGAAGAATCCCCAGTGGAACCAAAGCAAAAACATGCAAACAAGAGGAATCTTGATAAATTGATCAGACAGGTATTCCTAAATGGTGAGGGCATGTGCTAAAGAGGTTGCCTTTCTTAGAGAAAAATCAAACTTTTTCTTTCCCAAGCGAAATGACACTAAATTGAACAAAACAAAACAAATTGTTTTGAAAAGGAAAATACCTCAGAAATGTTTCAATAAACAATTTTGAAACATGTTTTCTTTGAAAATGCACTAAGCATCAAAATTCTTTAAAAGGGATAATTTGACAAAAAGCTTTGAAAAATTTCATAGAAAAAGTTTGGATCAAATTGAATGGAATGACCTTCAAATGATGAAAGGTAAGCCATATCCAAACACGTCCCTTATACACTCAAAGTCGAAATAGAGAAGTGAGTGAGAAAAAACTCATTCGAAGGAAGTAAGGGATATTTGCAATGATTACATGGATTGAAATGATGAAAGGCAATCATTTCACTATCCCAAACACATACTTAACCCTTATAAACCCAAATTTGAGCCAAAACAGTAGAGAAGTTTTTCCAAAACAACCCTGTTTAGAACTACCTTACACTTGGGCAAATCAGGAGATTTGTGGATTGATAGCTATGAAGAATAAGATCAAGAAAGATTTTATTGTATACTCTTGTATCGATCTTTCTGTGATAACTTTATATGAAGTCATATGGAAGCTCAAGACATCTAAAGAGAAAGAAGAGCACTTCATTTCTTATACCCAAACACATTACCTTTGGCAAAGCGCAATTGAGCTTGAATATTCATTTCAAAACCCCAAATTGATGATCATCTCTTCACATTGGAGCACGAGCATATGATCTACTTTAATGAGATAAAAAACAAAATGGCAGAACACAGAGTCCTTAGAATTCAAAAGATCAAAGACAAAAGAGACTGGGGCATGAAAAAGCAGTGTGCTTGGTAAAAGTAATGCCAAATGCCCAAGAAAAATGAGAAAGAAAAGAGAGTGCAAAAGAAAGCTCAAAACGACAAAAGTCGTGACAAAGCAAAGTCAAGATCATGAGAGATCAAATATCATAACAAGTAAGAATGAGCAAAAGAAAAGAGATTGTGATGAATGATTAGAGGACTCTGATGTTCATAAAAGAAAAGATCTCTAGTTAAAAAAGAAAAAAATGAAAAGTGGTGATGCTAAGAAGATCATCAATTTCATGAAAACCCTGAATTCAAACAAATGAGCCTTTTGAGTCTACTCAATACCAACAATACAACCTCTCCCCAAAGACTCTTTAGATTGGGACGTTGAGAGAAGAAACATGACTTTATGACAAGAAGACATCACTCAAAGAAGTGTATGCAATAATATCCTATCTTATCCTCGAGATTCTTAACTTGTAGACCCGAAGTCAGATATGATGAAATCATTTTTCTTGGCCTCAGAATGCCTATTCTTTGAATAGCCATTGATCAAGCCAATATTACAGTCCTATGAAAGACCTTATCGGATCAATTGAATTGTATATATTGCGAACATTTTTGAACACCTAAGGATTGGTTAAGAGAGAAAAATTAAGGGATACCAGACAAGTCCCCTTTCAATCGAATGAAGAAATGACCAAGTTCATAGATCGAAACAAATCCTTTCTAATGAAGGTCTTCCAAATGATCGTTTCAAGCATTTTTTGAAAGATTGCAAGCATTTTGTTCAAATAACTCATTGAAAAGGAAATTTGATTGCCTGAAATGCATTTAATACAAAGAATGCATATTTAATAACCAGGTATCAAAAATTTTTGGTCAACTTAAAACTAAGTTTTCAAACAGTTTGTGGTAAGCTAAAAGAAAAACCACAATTCAAGCAGTTTTGATGAATTTCAAAACTCAATTTCAAATTAGTTTTTGGTCAACTAAAAAACCATGCAAAGGTTAGTGAAACCTCAAAATCACAAAACTCACGGTGAAGGCATTCATTATTTGAAGTCTTCCCAAAGTCCTACAGGTGAGGAGCCTATAGGCAATTTCCAAAGTTCTATAGGCGAAGAGTCTCTAGGCAATTTCCGAAATCCTACGGGTGGGGAATCACTTGGCAAGTCTCCAAAATTCAAGTCCTACTGGTGATGACAGCTGGGCAAATCCAAAGTCCTACAGGCGAAAAGTCTCTAAATAATTTCCAAAATCCTACAGGTGAGGAATCACTTGACAAGTTTCCAAAATGCAAGTCTTGCTGGTAATGAACTGCTAAGCAAATCCAAAGTCCTACAAGCGATGAGCCTTTAGACAATTTCCAAAGTCCTACAGGCGAAGAGTCTCTAGGCAATTCCCAAAATCCTACGAGTGATGAATCACTTAACAAGTCTCCAAAATTCAAGTCCTATTGGTGATGAACCACTAGGCAAATCCAAAGTCCTACAGGTGAGGAGTCTCTAGGAAATTTCCGAAATCCTACGGGTAAGGAATCACTTGGCAAGTCTCCAAAATTCAAGTCCTATTGATGAAGAAACCGCTAGGCAAATCCAAAGTCTTACAAGCGAGAAGTCCTTAGGCAATTTCCAAAATCCTATGGGTGAGACACTTGGCAAGTCTTCAAAATTCAAGTCCTACTAGTGATGAACCGCTAGGCAAATCCAAAGTCCTACAGGCGAGAAGCCCCTATGCAATTTCCGAAATCTTACGGGTGATAAATTACTTGGCAAGCCTCCAAAATTCAAGTCTTACTGGTGATGAACTGCTAGGCAAATTCAAAGTCTTACAGGCGAGGAGTCTCTAGGTAATTTCCGAAATCCCACAGATGAGGAATCACTTGGCAAGTCTTCAAAATTCAAGTCCTACTAGTGATGAACCGCTAGGTAAATCCAAAGTCCTATAGGCGAGGAGTCTCTAGGCAATTTGCAAAATCTTGCGGGTGAGGAATCACTTGGCAAGTCTCTAAAATTCAAGTTCTACTGGTGATGAATCGTTAGGCAAATCTAAAGTCCTATAGGTTAAGAGCCCCTAGGCAATTTTCGAAATCCTACGGGTGAGAAATCACTTGGCAAGTCTCCAAAATTCAAGTCCTATTCAGTCATGGCCACGGTTCGGAACCGGCAGTTCCGGTTTGTGGCCATGTATGAACCGACGGTTCCGGGCCGATTCCGATTTAGGTTCGGAACCGGTTCCGGGCCGGTTCATAAATTTTCTTTTCTGTTTTTTTTTCCTTTTTCTTTTCTTTTTTTTTTCTTTTCTTCCTTTGCCGGCCATAGCCGAGGTCGCCGGCCTCAGGCGAGGCTGCCCTCGCCGGCATCGGGCAAGGGCCACCCTCACCTGGGTTGGGCGAGGCCGGCCTCGCTAGCGTCAAGCGAGGCCGACCTCGCATGCAACTGGCGAGGCTGGCTTCGCCCGATGATGGCGAGGCCGGCGAGGTCGAAGCCTCACCAGATCGGGCGAGGGCTCGACCTCGCCGGCGTCGGGCGAGGCCGCCCTCGCCCAGTTGCGACCTTGCCGGCGTCGGGCGAGGCTGCCCTCGCCCAATTGCAGGCGAGGTCAGCCTCGCCCGACGCCGGCGAGGTCGAGCCCTCGTCCGATCTGGTGAGGCCGGCCTCGCCTGAGGCCGGCGACCTCCGCCGACCCCGGCTATGGCTGGCGGAGGTAGAAAAGAAAAAAAAAGAAAAGGAAAAAAAAAGAAAAGGAAAAGGAAAAGAAAAAAAACAGAAAAGAAAATAATAAAAAAAATTAAAAAGTTACTGTTTCGGTGACCGGTGATGGAACATTATTCAATATAAATTGTAATTAAAATGTAAATTGTAATCAAATTTGGGGACAAAAAGACAAGAGAGAAAGAGAGAGCTTGAACTTAATAAATTATCATTAAGCATATTACAATTTGTTACAACGATCTATAAAAAACGGAGCACAATATATATGCCCTAAAATGACCCCAAAACCTAAACATTCTGTGCACAGGGGACCAAATCCAAAGGTCACATGTCATCGCATTATACTTCGGTTTCCCTAAGCTCACATGGGCGTACCCGGTATGAGAAACAAGGGTTCCCGAAATATTTGCCAACTCCAATAGTTCTTTTACCCTCAATCGTCACTACCCGTTCCAGTACCGTTACCGGTACCGGTAGCGGTAGTGTCTCCGTCGTTAAAAAATTCGGATTCATGATTCCGATCTATTTCCTGTTGCCGGTATTGAGCTTTCATCCAATCAGCAACACAAGCTTGCATTTCCACTGATTCTAGAGCTAATCTTGAATGATGTTCATCCAAAATATTACCTCCGGTACTGAATGCTTGTTCGACCGCAACTGTGGAACAAGGGGTTGAAAAAATCTGTTTTGCAATAAGAGAAAGGATTGTGTATTGGCTTGCGTGCCTCTTCCACCAATCCAAAATTAAAAAATCTGTACTACCTTCGGATTCAGTAAACTCAAATGAAACGGTTAGATAAATCTCTAATTCAGAAATATTTCCTATTACTCCTTTTTGTTTTTTTTTGTCTATGTAATAAAAGTTGGTACCCTCTACTAATTTTACATGTACTGTCATTTTGTATCTCCGTAGATTGAGAAGATCCAATATCACCTAAATTATATTTAGTATAAAATTCATTATATAATTCTGTTACTACGTTTTCAACCTCACGTACTATGGTTGTAACATTTATCGCATCATAATGTAAACATTGATAATACGTATGCAAAAAATCACTTAAGTCATCCAATTTGCAACACGGATAAAAAACACAAGCAACTAAATAAATAATGGGAATTTCGCTATAATAATGTAGCAACTTCATTTTCATCACAACTATAGTATGTTGTAATTCAACATCATTTTCATATTCATTAAAAATTCCGACAATATTAGTACACTCTACTAAAAATAAATGTGTAGTAGGATAATAAACACTGGACAAAGTATAAGTTGCATAATTAAAAACCTTTAAAACATCTAAAATTTTTTTGCAAATATCCCACTCTTGTGGGTATAAATCAATCTGGGGTATATTATTAGAAATGAATGCACATAATAAATCTTTATATGCTAAAGATTCATTAAGCAAGTGAAAAGTAGAATTCCAACGAGTTGGAACATTTCTTGGAAATCTTTTTGGCTTGTTGTCATTTTTTCTACAAAATCTACCCAATTTTTTCATTTACAGCCAAAATATACATCCCAAAGCATAACGGCAAAAGCAGGTCACAACCACCACACTAGTCGAAAGGGAGAGGCGGCCAGGGAGAACCGTCAGCAAAAGGAGAAAGGAGGACTAAATCTCAAAAAATGTCAGTCCTCGTTACAACAGGAAGGGGATCTATCCTAGGGCTCCCAGTTGGGGTCTGAGCTCGACGTCTTTGAAGAACTCTCGGACAGCTCCTGGTCCTCGTCCAAACTCATCGCCTTAGACTCGGTCTCCGTCGCAGGATCCCCATCTTCCTCCATAGACTCCACTGCCTCCACGTCCATCGGCTCCGGAGCCGGATCGACAATCTCAGGCTCAAAGTCCACACCTCCCAACTCCTTATCCTCCTCTCATAGCTTAGGTCCCTCGTCTATCTCCCAACTCACCTTCATCTCCGCGTCAGGGTCAACTATATCTCCGTTAGGGCACTGCGGATCTAGCTCGCCCTCCTCGTTGAACGGGATATCCATAGAATGGAGGGGCCCATACTCATCCCCAAAACGGTCTCTAAAGTACCAGGCCACGTACTTATGAGTCTCAAAATGTGTGGCCCCTACATCTACCTAAACTAAAGTATAATGTCTAAGGAACATTTCCCTATTCCCTATGGGGTGAACCGACATGGTGTGCTCGAGGTGCTGCGGAATCCCATGTCGCACAGGTGCATCTGATACCTTCGGCATCGTCAGGGTCTGGGGTCTGAAAAGTTGGGTTATTCAACCGTGAGACGAATCTCAGAAAGTAAAAAAAACCACTAAACCTAAATTAGGCTAACATGCACCTCCTAACGGGAACAAAACTCAATCAAACAAACATGGATCTAGGCCCTCGGCCCAGATCACACTTATCGATGACCCTGCATGTTAGGTAATTTAAAGTGATAATCAAGCACATACTTGGGCATACACGGTCACACGTGCATCATACACATGTTCATGCTCGTAAATGTTTGTGCCACATGCCAATCACCAAGTTTCACACATATTCATACTCGTCCATGCATTCTTATGTATGCCAATGCATCAATGTGGTACAAGCGCGCGTATTTGGATTATAAGATGGAACCACTTGGACACGTCCCATACCATGCCCAGCAATTCCACAACATAATCTAATACTCTACAGATTATCTGATTTCCACGGCCCACTTGCCCAACTCATATACAACACTTCGTGGCCAGCGTAAAAACGCCACTGGTCCAGTGTCTCTAGCCTGCTACAAAGTGCATGAGGCGCAACACCAATCTTCTTACGAACTAAGCCTACTACAAAGTGCATGAGACTGGTCATCTTCTGGACACATCGGGCATCGTTTTGCTACAAAGTGCATGAAGACAGAATCGACCCGAAGGCCACGACCCGAAGGTCTTAAGTGATCACATGGCACATTGCCCAAATTTTATCTGAACCCGGCATCAAGCGCATCGGGCAATTAAGGATGATCACATGCTCATGGCAGACATGCATCCTCGCACAGATTTCATCACATGCCTCACACTCGGCATACACAATGCGCAACCATGAATGTTCATACTCGGGCAATATGGAATGCACAAGAGCACTAATCATTGCAAATCAATGAATTCAAGCTTATCACATCACAACGTGCTCAATTACCCAAATCACACTCCGCACAAAGTCGATTACATGATCACGCGACATGGCAGAATATGAATAAGCATCAAGGCACACAAATCATCCAAATTGAGTACCACAACTACCCGATCAAATACCCAGGCAATTTCGACACCTCAATCGAGTTAATCCATCAACTTGTCGACGCTTAAACCATTAATTGCCGATATGGACAGCCACCAATTGGCCTTGTCTCGTCCTCAAATCCACCTTATAATCCACTTAACAATCTATCAATTTTATCCAGACACTTACTAATCCAACGGAAATCCTTAATCAACCTTAATCACCAATAATCAACCTCAATCAACCTAATTATCTACTAATTACTTGCTAACGATACCCTAACCCAATCTAAAGGGCATTATCGTCCTAATTAGGGTTTAGTGGATAATACTCACCCAAACTCGAATCGGGACGACGGGAAACGGCGGCCAACTACCGGTGAACGGCAAGTTAGCGGCGAGATTCCCGATGAGCGGCGGCGGACAGTCACGGACGGCGGCGAGTGACGGCTCTCTGGGCTAACACGGCTGGCGGCTCATGGCGGGGGAGACGGACGAATGGCGGCGGCAGTCGACGGCATGAGGCGGCGGCGCGGCGGTGAACGGCAGCGACGGGTTCACGGTAGCTTGGCCTCCAAGCGGCCGAGATAGAGGAATGAGGGCCGGAAAGGGTGGCTGTGGTGGTCGGCGTGGACGGACGACGAGTCGGCGGTCACGGCGTGCGGTGGCAACAAACCGGGCGAGCAGCATGTCGGCGTAACGGCGAGCGACGGCGGGCGAACGGTCTCGGCAATCACATGTCCGGGGAAAGAGAAAGAACAAGGGAGGGAGACAGTGATGGTGGCGGCGTGGCATGGACGGCGGCGTGGCAGCACGGCTCCGGCGATGATGGCCACGGCAGGGCTGGCGTGAGCGGCGGACTGACGGGAGAGGGGTGGTCGGCGTGGGAGAGGAAGGGAGAGGGAGAGAAAGATGGTGTTGGCTTGCTCAAGAGGGAAATGAAGAGAGAGAGAGGGAGAGAGAAAGCTTATAGTGGGGTTGTTGGGGTGAGGTGGCACATGTCACAATCCTAGTCACCTTGACTCTCTTATTCTTGATCCAATGGCCACCATTCTTCCTAAATCAATTATTAAGGGGTAATGTGGTCTTTGCTCACTCCACTAACATCTTGTCACTTGTCCTTAAATGGCATTTAATTAATCCCCTTGAATCACTCAAAATTCGGAACACTAAATAGGGCTTAAAGGCAAAGTCGTCATTTGTTCGTTTCTGGGCCGAAATTCCATTTTTCGACCGGACTAACCCCCTATATAAATGGCCAACCCAAATTGACGTTGTCCTTGCGAAACTAGACCGATAAACCCTCGAAAATCAACCTTAAAATCCGGATCAAATTCCACAATCAAACTAGTTAAATCTCAATTTTCGAATCTCTCGCTAACGAGCGGCTGTTTAGGGGTTTCGCGTATCGACCTAAGGTTATTTGAGTCGTGACGGCCTCGATTTCCGGGAGAACGAGAGGAATTATCGCTAGTTCCGGAGATAACGATCGTTTGGTTTAAGTTTGGGACTGGTCAGCCACGTGCACGTTCGGTCTTACAGAATCACCTGCTATCTGAGTGTACATCGTTGGCCTCGGCCAAACCGAGTTCGTTACCTTCCGAAAATCGATCTACTTTGGCCCAAAATATTTCCTCGTCGTTTCTCGGAATCGGTATCCAATTCACGATAGGGTCCTTGGTCTACGTACCGTTATCCTAGTTAGCTATTCCCATCTGGTCAGTATCCCGGGAGTGATCAGCTCCGGTCGAGACTTACGAAAATGAAATAATAGATATGACTCGTTTTATTGATTTCCGAAAATTGAGTTGAAATTCAGGATGTTACATTTGGTCTCGCTGGAGGGGATGACTGGCAACCAGCACCGGCAACACCTGATTTGGCCAAGCCGAACCGAGTTGAACCGGGCCGGTCCAATTCGTTTCCTCGGTGGGAAATTTTAAAAAAATAATAATTAAAAAAAACCTTGAAAAAGAAACATAAAAAAATCAGAAAAATATAAAAAAAAATTAAAAATTTTAGAAAAATTAAAAAATCTTTAGAAAATTCATAAAAATTCATAAAAATTCAAAATTTTTTTTAGAAAATTCATAAAAATTCAAAAAATTCCGAAAATACAAATAAAAAATAAAAAATTTGGAAAATCAATAAAAAATTGAAAATTTGGAAAATTCATAAAAATTTTTAGAAAATCATAAAAAATCAATTCTCGATTTTAAAAAAAATTAGAAAAAACAATCAAAAATTTTGAAAATTCACAGAATGGTCCAAAAACATCGTGGCCAACCACAAAAAGTAAAATTTGAATTTTTGGAAGTGCCTAAGTGGCATTTTTAGAAAATTCCAAATTCAAGGGTTATAACCCCTAAAAAATCCTAAAACCCTAAAAATGTGTAAATCATGAAATGAGCAAGCTTTTAGAGCTCCATTAGGATTTAGGTGTTTTGATTGATTTTCAGTTCTAGAGACCACTTAGGATTGATTGACTTTGATGGTGCATTTAATATTTATTTAGTCTTTCCTACGATTAGAATGGACAAGATTAGTGGGTAAGCCTCAGAAATTCGCATGACACGTTAGACATCGTATTGTTCTTAGGTACCGAAAGAGTGTTAAGGATCTCGATTCAGGATCAATAATGTAACCAAGTCCCCATACTCAGAATCTCTGGTTCATAGAATCGTGATATTTCTCCTGTACCTCGATTAGATTTTTAGTCTACATACCAATAATAACTAATGGTGACTCTAAAATTACAAACCTAGACTAAATAGGAAATCACCTTCCACTATCATGTAAGGTATGGTCTGGGAGAGACCCTTACACGGAAATACCTCTTTCGCGTGCAAATCCCAAAAGCCCCCAAAAGCACAGTGCGATGGGGATTGAATGTGGTTTGAATGAATTTTAGAAGTGTTGTTTAGCCATTAATTACTATGCATGTTTTTAAATTGCTTTAGCACTACACCATTAGCACACACCACTCATGGCTCAACCCCAGCTACATTTAGGATTACCCTTATGAGGTATGTGTTTAAGCGAAACTATGAGCCGATTACTTATGGAATCATTTAAATGCAATACTGATCACCAAGGTGGAATAATATTCCATTACTTTAGGTCAATTGCTTATTGGAATGGAATCCCTTGTTCATTAAGGTGGTGACCTTGAGCATTTAGCATATCCTACCTTTTTAGGCGTCAAAACTTCACTGGTTGCATTCGCTTGTCTTTGTGATTGGTATACCTATAACCAAATGAAAACATTCTGGTAAGCAAATATCGTTCCGTTCCGTTCCATTCCATTCTTTTACAATTATGCAAGTTGGCACATTTTCAAAAAAAAAAGAAAATCCTAAATGATATTCAATGTTCGATCTAAATGTCTTTTCATATTAGAATGCATGATTAGGGCATCATACTCCATTTGACTATTCTTTCATTTTTAGATGAAATGTATAGGTTCATGGCGGATTTTCCATGTAATCCAAGTGTTTATTCGTTCATTTAAATGTATTCAAAGTTGTAAACCATAGTTTAGGACTTTATAGTCTAAATGGAGTATGACAGAATGGGCATTTACATCACACATTGAATTTGTTCATGATTTCAAGTATATGCTCTGTTAAGGTCTAAACGGACTTAAAGTGACATTTGCATTACTTTCTAGATATGCAAATGTATTTTACCTCCGTTTAACCTCAAAAGGACATATGATTGAAATGGAGGCATTAAAATTGATTCGTAATCCATAGTGATTAATAACAAATTTTTTTGCATGATTAGGCTCAATGGGAAAACTAGTCATCCAAGTAATTCCCATTCCTCGGAAGGAACTCGTTGCTTGGTGGAAAGGCATGTCCAAGGACAGCCAAACTTATGACTAAGAAAGGCTTGGATATCTTCTCAAGCTCATGTATACAAAACATCAAGTCAGTTTAGTCCAAGTTTAGGCACCTTTTTGGGAGGTTTCCACCGCCATATTCCAACTTGGAGAACATTAATTGATATCGACATTAGAAGAATATCAAGCTGTCATTGGAATTTATTTTTAGCCTAGGATTGTAGAGCCACCCGTTGGACTTAATCTTGTGAGCATTCTAGCTGAATTTTTTAACCTCAAAAACTTCTAAAATAAAAAAGCTAACCAAATCAAACACAGGTAGATTTCCACCATCCTTCCTAGTAGCCAACTTTTCAAAACTTCCTAGGGACATGGGAAACACTTCAGCCTGGGTAATCATTCTAGCTTTCTTCGGCTTTATTCTATTCCCCGTGTCTAAAATGGGATTAGAACCTTTAGTCGTTGTGATCGTAAGACAAACATGTTTTAAGTGGGACTTTTCTAATATACTTCTTACCCAAACTATCCTTTCCTTAAACACATACCAAAATCATGGGAGGGATATCTTTCTAGCTTCTACTGGTTTTTTGTCATTATGGTTCATCTCACACATTCAGCCATGGTGTCATTTCATGAACATTCGCAAAATTTGTTCAGCAATAAATCCAATTGAACGATATATTCGTCTCCAAATCTAATTACCTAAACAATCTTTCTTAGATTGGGCCAATTTCATTAGAGCCCTAACTCTTGATCAAATCCAATGACGGATCAATTGGCCAAAGATTAACAAGGTGAAGATTACAAGCCGAGAGGGGAATGCGGTACCATTACTTGATTTGAGTGGAGGAGCAGCTTATTACCCTCTAAGGGTTATTAGACAATTCGGAATACTTTAGCAAGTTCCACCAACATGGAATCCCGAAGAGTTCACCTTTGACATCTCAAGTGAAACTATACCCGAAGAGGAAAAGAATAGCCTTCAAGCCAAAATTCACAAGTTCATTCTATCTTTGGATAACCCACTCGAACAAATAATCGAGTGGCCAAAAAGCTTGGAAAAAGATATGAAGATTTGTATGGCCTCCAAAGAATACATTAAATGGATAGAAAATAAGAGTCAAATTGATGTCGAGTCGTATGTCCCATTGAGCATTGTATCGGATCCTGTAGATGAATATGTCCCAGAATACATTGTTCCAAGCATGTCTGGAGTGGAACCCTACGTCCCTGAAGAGGTCGTGATCGATGTCGAAGAATGGGAATCTCGAGCCAAGGAATGGGAGGAATATCAAAAGGCGGAAGCTACCTTAGCTAGCAAGAAGCCTAGGATTGGATGATTTAGAGTTCCATTTGAGTTTAAAATCATAATGTTGAACAATTTAAAATTTTATATACAATGATGGATTGATCACTTTCTAAACATGCATAGATAATTTCAGAATATGATTTCAAAACATAAAGGAATCACCATAGATTACAATTCTTTTAATTGTAAGATTGCTTGAGAAAGACATTGATGAAGAATTTTATACAGGGTTAAAGCTTGTATGAAAATTCTTATCCTTGACAATCTCATGAAACCATACAATTAAGAGAATGTAGGGTTTCATGATCATTTACTGTACTAATATCAGGTCTTTTTACAAGATAGGTTTTCTAGCAACGGAAGGCAAAAGACCTCGAACACGCGTACAAGTTAGAATGGTGAAAGAAGAAACCTGTGATCGAATAGCTAAAGTTGATAATCAAATGACCCAAATGGCTGCCGCGATGGCAGAAATGAAGGCTCTTATTCTCGCATCTCAAGGATCGTATCCTACTACTTCAAATGTGGGAACTTCAAATGCTACTAAAACACCGATTGAAAACCCAATCAGAAACAAAGAACTTGTTCAAGAAAATCCTCCAAAGACTATGCCTAAGGTAGTAAATTTGGAAGAGGACGATCCAACCAAGAAAACATTCAAGACAAAGGATGAAGAAGAGGCCAAGAGATTGGCCAAAATTGGAGAGTGCTTAGCAAGTCAAGGTTATGAACTTTAAAGGTTCGACAAGTTCTCGCTGTATGCGAAGGTGGTTGTTCTAGAAAATTATAAAGAACCAGAGTTCGTAAGCAAGTATGATGGCACTGGTTGTCCTAAAAGCCATTTGAAATATTATCTCCATAAGATGGCGAGATATTCGGATGATACGCCACTTCTTATTAGCACATTACAAGATAGTTTAAGAGGAGCGGCTCTCGCATGGTACACTACCCTTAACATAGAAGACTTCACTGAATGGGACCATTTGGCGGGAGAATTTCTTCGCTAGTACAAGTTTAATGTTGAAGTACTCCCAATTAGAGAAGATCTCGTCAGAACCAAGAAACGGAAGAATAAAGGGTTTAAAGCCTATGCTCAGAGATGGAAAACTATTGCCTCACAAGTAAAGCCTAACATAAGTGAAGATGAGCTCATTAGCTCTTTTTGAAATCATTACCAATTGAGTACTATGATAAGCTTCATGTATCAGGCTGTCAAACATTCACCATGTTGGTAAAAATGGGTGAGAGAATTGAATAGGGATTGAAAAAGAAGAAGGCTCAAGAAACAGTAGCACGAAGGCCTTATCCTGAGAGAAAAGATAAGGAATCCATTTGAGAAGTGGCTGTGGTGTCTAGCCCAAATACTCATCAAGCATCATTTCCAAAGCAATCAAATGTTGCTTGGAAAAACCCAAGACAGTTTGAGCCAAAGAAAAGGCCAGTGAGGCAATATACACCATTGTTCCAACCCCTATCAAAACTATTACCGGTACTTCTAGAAAGGCATTTGGTAGCCAAAGAGGTATCGATGAACAATCCCATAAGATTTTTTTGGTACGATGAATAAAAAACCTATACCTATCACATGAAAGAAATGGAACATGATGTAGATAATTGTCTCACTCTAAAGTATAAGGTTCAACAGCTCATTTACAAGAAGATATTGAACTTTCAAGAGCTCGAGCCAAATTTACATCAGAACCCTCTTCCTGAGCACAATACAATAAACATGATCAAAGATGAAGAAACAATGATCAAGTCTGACGTTAAAGATGAATATGAAGTCAAGATTAAAGCTTCTCGATTAGGAGATGCCTGCTTTCATCAGGAAGCACTCCTAAAAGGCGAGATAATAGACAACTTGGGAGAAGACTTTAGAAGATATAACTTCCAAGTAAAATATACCCCACCGCCATAGACATTCAAAAATGAAGTGATTGTGCTTGATGCCTGGGGTGGTATGGATGACGAAAATGGTCTTGAGGAGAAAGCCCCGTCTAAGAAGAAAATGTTCCAAGATGAAACAAATAAGGATGAAAAGAAGAAGGAAAAAGTCCGACAAGGTGAAAGACGTTTCACCTAAAAATTATCCAGGGAAGGCGAAACCGTAGATTTACTCAGTCAAGACAGTAGTAAATACAATTACCGTGTTAAATATACTCCACCACCATGGGCGTTTAAAAATGAAGACATTGTACCTGATGGATGAGGTGGCAAGGACGAGGTCCCGATCAGCCAACTAAATCTCGAAGAGAATAAAGATCGAGAAAAGAAAAAAAAGAAAAAGACTCGCCAAGGTGATAGGCGATTTGCTTGCAAAGCACGGAAACAAGGTGAAGTTGTTGATTTTCTGGATCAAGATAATGGCCGGTATAATTACTGTGTCAAATATACACCCTCTCCATAGGCATTTAAGAACGAAATGATCACACCTGATGGCTAGGGTAGAATAGATGCTGACGAAGCCAATAGAAGCATGGTATCCATAATTAGACCATTTCTAATCAAGCTTGATGAGGTAGATAAGTATAAGGAGGAAGAAGGTCCTATCGAACCAATCACTATCCAACTTCCCATTGATCAACTAAGGATTGAAGGAGAAGAAACACGGCATGTGATCATCACTCTCCCTCAAAAAGAAAAGTTTGATACTAAGTATATACCTTGAGATTACTCTCCTAAAGAAATTGATGCCATACCCGATCGAGGAGATGCTATATCCCGAATGAAGGTGAGCACGAAAAGAAAGGAGTAATCGAAGAAGATGTCAAACAATTACTTTCAGTCATGAAGACGAGCGAATTTGAAGTAATTGAACAGCTAAGAAAGATGCCGGCACAGATTTCTCTATTGGATCTCTTTAAAACTTTAGAAAGCCTCAAAATGGTACTTATGAAGCTTCTTAATGAAGTGCACGTCCCTAAGACAATTAATGGAATGCAATTGGAAGACTTTGTTAGTACTATTCTTTTGAAAGATCAAATTGCCTTCTCCGATGAAGATTTCCTAATTGACGGGCGTTCCCACAATAAGGCTCTATATATTACCATCAAATGCCAGGGCAAAGAGGTATCATGTGTGTTGATCGATAATGGTTCCACACTTAATTTTTGTCCACTGAGCACACTGCATCGCTTGGGGATTAGTGAAGAGCTCATCAAACCTTCTAAGGTAACTATACGTTCATTCAATGGAATGAAGAAAGATGCTATTGGCAATATTGAGTTCGAGGTGAATATAGGCCTTGTGCCTTTCCTAATTAACTTCCAAGTAATGGATATTTCAAGGATTTTTAACTTGTTACTCGAAAGACCTTGGATTCATATGGCTGGCGCTATTCCTTCAAGTCTCCATCAGAAGGTCAGGTTCGTCATTAATAGCAAGATGATCGTCGTACACAGGGAGACGGATTTTACCACTTACAAAGAAAGTACAATACCATATGTCAAACCTGAAGTGAAAGAAAAACCAAGCTATCATTCCTTTGAAATGATCTGAATGGTACAAATCCCTGCCAGTTGCATTATAAAATCCCCAGAGTTCTCAACATCATTTATTATGTCTGGAAGGGTGCTATGCCAGTATGGATTTACTCCCGGTAATGGTCTTGGATTGAAATCCCAAGGAATCAAGGAACCTATCACTCCGCTTTCCACAAGAATGAAACACGAAATAGGTTATATTCCAAATAGTTATAAAGATCACCATAGAGGCCAAGGTCGAGGTCGAAAGAATCATGGAGGCTATGGAAGCTAAGGTGATCACATCATTAATCCGTTCGTACGAAAGGGTAAAGCTAAAGAGCTTCCCTATCATCAGATTCACATTAAAGAAACTTTTCCTAGACCTTTCAAACTGCTTCAAGAAGAAGATTTATATGCAGAAGAAGAATCTGTTCTATCTGGTTTATTTGAAGAGAATATTATCAACGTCATCATAACCGAAGCAAAAGATACCTATGCACTGGAGTAGGAAGATTCTCTTGAACTTTTGCAATAAGCATTTTCCATCGCATTTTATTGATTATGTTGACACCTAATTTTTAGTTCATTTTTTCATATTTTCAAAAATTTCAAAATTAGGACTAGGAATCTTGGCCAAGCCTAGAAACCTATTTCTAAACCAAAAAAATAATTTTTTTTTTATCATTTTTCTGCATTTTTCCTTAATTTCTTTTAGTCAAAATAAGCGAGAAAATCAAGAAAAATAGCAAATGGAATCAGAAAACTCCACAAAAATAGTCATTAGTCTTATTTTAAATCCAATTTCATTAATACATTGTCAATTTTAAAAAATCTCAATCAGGTATATATTTTTCCGAAAATTGGGCAAAATTAAACTCGAATTGAACTAAAAATGCAATTAATTTTTTTTCTAGTCATTTTTAAGTCATAGTGTATTCACAACAAATGATTCTAGGACCTTGAATTGCATAATGGTTGGTCCAATTGCATAATTTGAATAAAAATAAAAAATCCCCAAAATTCGATTAAAAATCAAGAATTTTGAACCCAAATTGGAAATTGTGCCCAATATGAAATTGTCAAAATATGAGACCATCACTTCTAGGGTTAATCAGATGTGAATAATTCAACTCTGGCATCAATTTTGCCTAACCAGGTCATTAGGACATCAAATTGAACAAAACCCTATTAACTTGAATACAAAAATGAGAAAATCTTGGGCTCAATTATAATAAAAATTGGGGAAAATTATATATTTTGGTTCAGAATATGATAAGGAAATCAATTTTGGGGTTAAATATGGAAAATTGGGTCAAAATTGAGTTTAATTGACGAATTTAGATCAACCCGAGTCTGCCGGGTCGGCCAGGTCAACCCGACCCAGCCCAGGTAAGTCGTTTTCTTCACCCGGTTTGTGAAAATGTGCACTAAACCTAGAAAAACAGAATTAAAACCAAGACTTCTCCGATCATTCTCGATCAAACTAGTACGTTTTAATCGATTTGGCCAATTGGAAAATGTCTAGTTGGCATCAATTAATCAACCCCAATCGATTACAAGTCAGTTCTAACTGAATTTGGGCGGGAATCGAACTACAAAAAAACTGAAACGAGGAGGAGACCTATTCAACGAATTACCATAGAAAGAGAGAATCAGAGAGGAAAAGCCGGAAATCTAGAGAGAGAAAGAGGAGTGGAGATCCCCGGGTCGAGTGATCGGCGCCGGTGGATTGAACTGTGCCGGTTGATTGAACGGCGCCGGCAAATCGACTGTCTAGGGAGGATCTCCTCCTCGAGTGGACCAGAACGAAGCTGACTGTGAACGCTTGAAAATGAGCATTTTCCGGTCGATCCAAACCTGTTCCGGCGAGGCCAAGACCACCAAGGTGAAGACCAAGTGTCAAGGAACAACCCTTGGTGCACAGATCACTTTGACAATTTCGTTTGATCATCAGACGAAGCAGGTAAAGTCGGCTCAGGGACAGTTTTTTAAAAAAAAAATTTCCAGAATTCGGTTTCAATCTCGATATGCATGTTTGTGTGTTTTTTTCGTGAATCTAAATTTGTTGATGCTTATAATCAATTTCTGCTCATTTTTTGTATTGATTGATTGCATTTTGGGCATAAAAACACTATGAACCGAGTCGGCCCCGCCATTGAAACCCATTGCCGAAGCTTTGTCGGAGCATCACCGAGGCCATAGGCCTATCAAGTTAATCTGTTCTTACCTTGTTTAATGTTTTGGAAATCATTTTAATCGATGTAGACGACTAGGGCAATGAAAATAGGAACTCGGAGCTTCTGGTAATGTTAGGTCATGAATAATGGTAAATTGACATTTTCCGATCGGTGTTTCACCGGTCGGTGAATGTCCGACGATACAACAATTAGGGTAGATTGGTAATAGGTAACATGGACTTCATCGTGGATTAGTCATAATGGTTAAAAGGTCGCCGAAACCTCATCAGCGACGAGGTCAAACCAGCAACCTCGAAAACCTTAAACTGAAAATTGTGCATATTAAATGTCTCAATGAAAATCAATCAAAACGATTCCGTTTTTGGCCCTGGTCTCGCCGGAGAAGACAACTAGCAACCGACGCCGACGATGCTCGGTTCGACCAAGCCGAATCGGGTCGGTCCGGTTCGTTTCTCGGCGGGAAAATTCGAAAATAAAGATAAAATATAAAAATCAGAAAATAAAAATAGAAAATTCAGAAAAAACAGAAAAGAAAAAATAAAAATTTAGAAGAAAAATTAGAAAATTCATAAAAATTCATAAAAATTAGAAAATTCATGAAAAATTTAAAAAAATTCAGAAAATTCATAAAAATTCAAAAAATTCAAATAAAAAATGTAAAAATTCAAAAATAAATAAAAAAATGGAAAATTCATAAAAATTTTCGAAAAACAATAAAAAATCAATTCCCAGTTTAAAATTTTTCAAAAAAAAATTGGCCGTTTTTGGGCATTAAAATGCGTTAAACATCATATGTTGTTTGATTGCATTTTTGGGCATTAAAATGCGCAAACCGAATTAGCCATGCATAAAACCCTCTCGCCAGAGCTCAGGTGTCCCCGCCGGAGCTTTGCCATGGCTGTAGGGCCATTCAAGTTAGTTTCCTTGATCTTTGCTTAATGTTTATTAGTGATTAGAATCGGTGTAGACGGCTAAGGTAATGAAAATAGAAACTCGGAGCTTCTAGTAATGTTAGGTCAGGAATAATGGTAAATTGACATTTTCTGATTGGTTTTCGCTGGTCGACGAACGTTCGATGGTGATCTGATTTGGCTAGATTGATACTGGAACATATGAACTTGATGATGGTGCAATCGGAACGGCAAGATAGTCGCCAAAAGGTTGCTAGATTCCAATCCAAAGTCGCGACCTCGAAAAAATCAAACTCAAAACAGTGCACACCACCTGTTTGTGAAAATGCCCCAATGACGAAGGCCAAAAATGGTGCCGTGTTGGCACCGTACCTGCCGAAGACGATGACCGGTGACCGGCATCGACAACGCCAGGTTTGGCCAAGCTAAACCGAGTTGAATTGGGCCAGTCCGGTTCATTTCCCCGGTGGGAAAATTTTAAAAATAAAGAATAAAAAAATAATAATAATAAAAAAATCCAGAAAAAATAAAATAGAAAATTCATTAAAAAAAATTAGAAATTTTCAGAAAATTCAAAAAAATTCAAAAAAAATTTCAGAAAATTCACAAAAATTCAGAAAATTCAGAAAATACAAAAAAAATAAAAATTTGGAAAATCAATAAAAATTAGAAAATTCATAAAATTTTTCAGAAAATCATAAAAAATCAATTCTTGATTTTTAAAAAAATTTTCCAAAACAAAAATAAAAAATTTTGAAAATTCACAGAATGGTCCAAAAACATCGTGGCCAACCACAAAAACTGAAATTTGAAATTTTGGAAGTACCCAAGTGGCATTTTTAGAAAATTCCAAATTTATGAGTTATAACCCCTAAAAAACCTTAAAACCTTAAAAATGTGTAAATTATGAAATGGACAAGCTTTTAAAGCTCAATTAGGGTTTGAATGTTTTTGATTGATTTTCGTTTTAGAGACCACTTAAGATTGATTGACTTGATTGATTTTGATTATGCATTTAATAGTTGTTTGGTCTTTCCTGCGGTTAGAACAGATAGGATCAGTGGGTAAGCCTCGAAAATTCGCATGACATGTTAGACATCATATCGTTCTCAGATACTGAAAGAGTGTTAGAGATTTCAATTCGGAATTAATAATGTAATCAAGTCCCTGTACTTAGAATTTCTGGTAAGTAGAATCGTGGTATTTTTCCCGTACCTCGATTAGGTTTCTAGTCTACCTTCCAATAATAATTAGTGGTGACTCCAAAATCACAAACCTAAACTAAATAAGAAATCACCTTCCACTATCACATGAGGTATGGTCTAGGAGAGACCCTTACACGGAAATTCCTTCTTAGTGCGCAAATCCCGAAAGCCCTAAAAAGTGTGGCGCGACAAGCTTGGCGACTCCACTGGGGACATGAACCTTTTCTAAGTGGACTTAGGCCTAGATAGAATGATATGCTTGTGTTTTGTGCTTGCAAGGATCCCAAGTACGTCCCGCTAATGATTGTGTTAAATGGTTTTATAGGCGGGTGATATAAGGGGTGTTGTTTTTGCTAACCCTTGTTTTGTAGGATGGTGTTGGGATTGAATGTGTTTTGAATGAATTTTAGAAGTATTGTTTGGTCTTTAATTGCTATGTATGCTTTTAAATTGCTTTAGCACTACACCATTAGTACACACCACCCGTGGCCCGACCTTGGCTATATTTAGGATTACCCTTAGGGGCATGTGTTTAGGCGAAACTTTGGGCCGATTGCTCATGGGATCATTTAAATACAATGCCGATCACCAAGGTAGAATAATATTCCAAAACTTTAGGCCGATTGCCTATTGGAATGGAATCCCTTGTCCATTAAGGTAATGACCTTGAGCTTTAGCATATCCTACCCCTTTTAGGTGTCAAAACTTCACTTGTTGCATTCGTTTGTCTTTGTGGTTGGTATACCTAAAACCAAACCAAAATGTCATGGTAAGCATGTATTGTTCCATTCCATTCTTTTGCAATTATGCATGATAGTTGACACGTTCTTAAAAATGCCTAAATGTCATGTATTGTTCCATTCCTTTCATTTTAGAATGCATGATTAGGGCGTCATACTCCATTTGACCATTCTTTCATTTTTATATGAAATGTATAAGTCCATGACGGATTTCTTATATAATTCAAATGCTTATTTCAATGTGTTTGAAGTTGCAAACCATAATTTAAGACTTTATGGTTTAAATGGAGTATGACAAAATGGGCATTTACATCACACATTGAATTTGTCCATAGTCTCAACTATGTGCTATTTTAAGATTTAAACGGACTCAAGATGACATTTGTATTTCTTTCGAGGCATGCAAATGTATTTTACCTCTGTTTTACCTCAAAAGGACATATGATTGAAATGGGAGCATTAAAATTGACTCGCAATCCATGGTGATTAATGATAAATCTTTTTGCATTATTAGGCTCAATGGGAAAACTAGATATTCAAGTAATTCCCATTTCTCGAAAGGAACTTGTTGTTTGGTGGAAAGGCATGCTCAAAGATAACCAAACTTATGTCCAAGAAAGGCTTGGATACTTTCTCAAGCTTATGCATGTGGAACATCAAGTCAGTTTAGTCCAAGCTTTGGCACATTTTTGGGAGGCTTCCACCGCCACATTCCATCTTGGAGAACATGAAATGGTACCAACATTAGAAGAATATCAAGCCGCCATTAGAATTAATTCTAAACCTAGGGTCGTAAAACCATCCGTTGGATTTAATCCTGTGAGCCTTTTAGCCGAATTCCTTAACCTCAAAACTTCCAAAATAAAAAAGTTAATCGAACCAAAAACGGGTAGATTTCCATTATTCTTCATAATAGACAACTTTTCAAAACTTCCTAAGGAAATGGGAAACACTTTAGCCCGGGTATTCATTCTAGCTTTCTTCGGCTTTGTTCTATTCCCCGTGTCTAGAACAAGATTAGACCCTTTAATGGAACTTCTTTAATATGCTTCTTGCCCAAACTGTCATCTCCCTAATTACATACCAAAATCATGGGAATGATATCTTTCAAGCTTCTATTGGTCTTTTATCATTATGGTTTATCTCACACATTTGACTTTGGTGTCGTTTCATGAACATTTGCGAAATTTGTTTGGTGATAAATCCAATTGAGCGATACATTCGTATCCAAAGCAAGTTACCCAAATAATCTTTCTTAGATTGAGCCAATTTTATTATAGCCATATCTCCTAATCAAATCTAATGGCGGATCAATTGGCCAAAGATTAGCAAGGCGAAGATCACGAGCCAAGAGGGAAATGCAGTACCATTGCTTGGTTTGAGTGGGGGAGCGGCTTATTGCCCTTTAAGGATGATTAGACAATTTAGGATACTTTAGCAAGTACCGCGGTATGGAATCCCGAAGAGTTCACCTTTGACATCCCAAGTGGGATTATACCCGAGAAGGAGAAGAATGTCCTTCAAGCCAAAATTCACAAAATCATCCTATCTTTGGATAACCCACTTGAACAAATAATTGAGTGGCCAAAAAGCTTGGAAGAAGACATGAAGATTTGCATAGCCTCTAAAGAATACATCAAATGGATAGAGAATAAGTGTCCAATTGATGTCGATCCATATATCCCATTAAGAGTGGTACTAGATGCTATGGATAAGTATGTCCTAGAATACATCGTTCTAAGCATGCCTGAAGTGGAACCCTACGTCCCTAAAGAGGTTGAGATAGATGTAGAAGAATGAGAGTCTCGAGCCAAGGAATAGGAAGAATACCAAAAGGTGGAACCTATCTTAGCTAGCAAGAAGCCTAGGATTGGATGATTTAGATTTCCATTTGAGTTTAAAATCATGATGTCAAACAATTTCAAATTTTATATGCAATGATGGATTGATCATTTTCTAAACATGCATAGATAATTTTAGAACACGATTTCAAAACATAAAGGAATCATGATAGATTACAATTCTTTGAATTGCATGATTCCTTGAGAAAGATATTGATGAAGAATTTTATACAAGGCTAAGATTTGTATAGAATTTATTATCCTTGACAATCTCATGAAACCATACAATTAAAAGGATGTAGGGTTTCATGATCATTCTATTATGCTAATATCAGGTCTTTTTTGGTAAAGCAGGTTGTTTAATAACGGAAGGTAAAAGACTTCAGACTCGTCTACAAGTTAAAATGGCGGAAGAAGAAACCCGTGCTCGACTAGTTGAAGTCGAGAATCAAATGAATCAAATGGTTGCAATGATGGTAGAAATGAAGGCTTTTATTTTTGCATCTCGAGGATCTTATCCCACTACTCTAAATGTGGGAGCTTCAAATGCTACCGAAACACCAATTGAAGACCCAGTCAGAAACAAAAAATCAGTTCAAAAAAATCCTCCAAAGACTACGCCTGAGATGGTAAATTTGGAAGATGATGATCAAACCAAGAAGACATCCAAAACAAAGGATGAAGAAGAGGCCAAGAGATTGGTCAAAATTGAAGAATGCTTAGCAAGTCAAAGCAATTATTGACACCTAAGTTTTAGCTCATTTTTTTTAAAATTTTTTCAAAAATTTCAAAATTGGGATTAGGAATCTTGGCCAAGCCTAGAAACCTATTTCTAAACCAAAAATAAATAAATAACTTTTTAGCATTTTTCCTTAATTTCTTTTAGTCAAAATAGGTGAGAAAATCGAGAAAAATAGCAAATGGAATTTGAAGATTCAATAAAAATAGTCATTAGTCTTATTTTAAATCCAATTTCATGAATGCATCATCAATTTTGAAAAATTTCAATTGGGTATATGTTTTTCCCAAATTTTGGTAAAATTAAACCCAAATTGAACAAAAAATGCAATTAAATTTTTTTAGTCATTTTTAAGTCATAGTGTTTTCACAACAAATGATTCTAGGACCTTGAATTGCATAATGATCAGTCCAATTGCACAATTTGTCATAAAAGTAAAAAATCCCTAAAATTAGATTGAAAATTAAGAATTTTGAACCCAAATTGGAAATCATGTCCAATATGAAATTGTCGAAATATGAGACCATCATTTTTAGGGTTAATCAGATGTGGGTAATTCAATTTTGGCATCAATTTTGCATAATCAGGTCATTAAGACATCAAATTGAATAAAAACCTAACCCGAATACAAAAATGAGAAAATCTTGGACATAATTATAATAAAAATTGGGACAAATTATATATGTGGGTTCAAAATATGATGGAAAATTCAATTTTGGGGTTAAATTTGAAAAATTGGGTCAAAATCAGGTTGAATTTGAGAATTTAGAAGTATTCAGGTCAGTTGGATCGATCGGGTCAACCCGACCCGACCCGGGTTACTCACTTTCTTCGCTCGACTCAGCCAAAGCACAATAAATCCAGAAAATATCTCTCATGGCCGTGACTTCACCGATCATTCCCGATCAAATTAGCATGTTTTAATCGATTTAGCCAGCTGAAAAATATCTAGCTTGCACCAGGGAATCAATCCCAACCAATTTTAAGTCGGTTCTAACTGAATTTGGGCAGGGAATCGAGCTACAAAAAAACAAAAAAAAAAAAACTAGAATGGAAGAGGAGAACCTGTTCGACAAAATGCCATAAAGAGAAAGGAGTGGGAAACAGAGAGGAAAAGTCGAAAATCTAGAGAGAGAGAGAGAGAGAAGAGTGGAGATCCCCAGGTTGAGTGATTGGCGCCAGTCGATTAAGTAGCACCGGCAAATCGACTATCCAGGGGGGATCTCCTCCTCGGGCGAACCAGAAGGAAGCTAACCGTGAAGGCCTAAAACTGGGCATTTTCCGGCCAATTTAGATATGTTCCGGCGAATCCAAGACCACCAAGGTGAAGACCACGCGTTAAGGAACAGCCCAAGAGGTGCGGATCACTTCTACAATTTCATTTGATCATCAAACGAAGCAGGTAAATCTCGTTCAAGGTCGCGGTTTTTCCAGAATTCAAAATATATGATTCGATTTAATCATGTTATTCTAGTGATTTTCTTTGCGATTTTGTATTTCTGGATGTGCAAAACTCGTTTCTAATCATTTTTTCTATTATTTGATTGCATTTTTCGGCATTAAAATCTGCAAACCGAATTAGCCGTGAATAAAAACCTCTCATCGGAGCTCAGGTTACCCCGTCGGAGCATTGCCATGGCCGTAGGGCCATTCAAGTTAGTTTCCTTGATCTTTGCTTGATGTTTGTTAGTGATTTGAATCAGTATAGACTGCTAGGGCGATGAAAATAGAAACTCGAAGCTTCTAGTAATGTTAGGTCAAGAATAATGGCAAATTGACATTTTCCGATTGGTTTTTCACCCGCTGACGAACGCCCGAGGCGATCTGATTTGGCTAGATTGATACTGGAACATATGAACTTGATAATGGTGCAATCGGAACGGCAAGATAGTCGCCGAAAGGTCGCTGGATTCTGATATAAAGTCGCAGCTCGAAAAAATCAAACTCAGAACAGTGCACACCACCTATTTGTGAAAATGCCCCAATGACGAAGGCCAAAAACGGTGCCGTGTTGACACTGTGCCTGCTGGAGACAATGACTAGTGACCGGCACCGGCAACGCCCAGTTCGGCCAAGCCAAACTGGGTTGAATTGGGCCGGTCTGGTTCATTTCCCCGGGGGGAGAATTTTAAAAATAAAGAATAAAAAAAATAAATAATAATAATAAATCCAGAAAAAATAAAATAATAAAATAAAATAGAAAATTCATAAAAATTAAAAAATTTTAGAAAATTCTTAAAAATTCAGAAAATACAAAAAAATAAAAATTTGGAAAATCAATAAAAATTTGGAAAATTCATTAAAATTTTCAGAAAATCATAAAAAATGAATTCTCGATTTTAAAAAAAATTTCCAAACAAAAAATAAAAAATTTTGAAAATTCACAGAATGGTCCAAAAACATCATGGCCAACCACAAAAACTGAAACTTGAATTTTTGGAAGTACCCAAGTAGCATTTTTAGAAAATTCCAAATTCAAGAGTTATAACCCCTAAAAAATACTAAAACTCTAAAAATGTATAAATCATGAAATGGACAAGCTTTTAAAGCTCCATTAGGGTTTGAATGTTTTTGATTGATTTTTGTTTTAAAGACCACTGAGGATTGATTGACTTGATTGATTTTAATTGTGCATTTAATATTTGTTTGGTCTTTCCTGTAATTAGAACAGATAGGATTAGTGAGTAAGCCTCGGAAATTCACATGACACGTTTCATATCGTTCTTAGGTACCGAAAGGGCATTAGGGATCTCAATTCGGGATCAATAATGTAACCAAGTCACTGTACTCAGAATCTCTGGTTAGTAGAATCGTGGTATTTCTCCCATACCTCGATTAGGTTTCTAGTCTACCTACCAATAATAGCTAGTGGTGACTCCAAAATCACAAACCTAAACTAAATAAGAAATCACCTTCCACTATCACGTGAGGTATGGTCTGGGAGAGACTCTTACACGGAAATATCTCATTTGCGTGCAAATCCCGAAAGCCCCCCAAAAAGCATGGCGCGATAGGCTTGGCAACTCCGTTAAGGAAGAATGAACTTTTTCTAAGTGGACTTAGGCCTAGATAGAATGATGTGCTTGTGTTTTATGTTTACAAGGATCCCAGGTACATTCCGTTAATGATAGTGTTAAAAGGTTTTGCAGGCGGGTGTTATAAGGGGTGTTGTCTTTGCTAACCCTTGTTTTGCAGGATGATGTTGGGATTGAATGTGTTTTGAATGAATTTTAGAAGTACTGTTTGGTCATTAATTGCTATGCATGTTTTTCAATTGCTTTAGCACTACACCATTAGCATACACCACCCATGGCCCAACCCCAGCTACATTTAGGATTACCCTTAGGAGGTATGTGTTTAAGTGAAACTATGGGCCGATTGCTCATGGGATCATTTAAATATAGTGTCAATCACTGAAGTGGAATAATATTTCGTTACTTTAGGCCGATTGCCTATTAGAGTGGAATCGCTTGTCCATCAAGGTAACGACCTTGAGCCTTTAGTATATCCCACCCTTTTAGGCGACAAAACTTCACTGGTTGCATTCGCTTGTCTTTGTGGTTGGTATACCTAAAACTAAACCAAAATATCAAGGTAAGCAAGTATCGTTCCATTCTACTCTTTTACAATTATGCATGTTAGTTGGCACTTTCTTAAAAATGCCTAAATGACATTCAATGCTTGGTCTAAATGCCCTTTCATTTTAGAATGCATGATTAGGGCGTCATATTCCATTTGACCATTCTTTCATTTTTAGATGAAATGTATAGGTCCATGGCGGATTTCTCATGTAATTCATATACTTATTTCAATGTGTTTGAAGTTGCAAACCATAGTTTAGGACTTTATGGTCTAAATAGAGTACGACATAATGGACATTTACATCACATATTTAATTTGTCCATAATCTCAACTATATGCTCTTTTAAGGTTTAAATGGACTCAAAATGACATTTGCATTACTTTTGAGGCATGCAAATGTACTTTTCCTCCGTTTCACCTCAAAAGGATGTATGATTGAAATGGAGGCATTAAAATTGATTCGCAATCCATTATGATTAATGACAAATCTTTTTGTATGATTAGGCTCAATGGGAAAACTAGACATCCAAGTAGTTCCCATTACTCGGAAGGAACTTGTCGCTTGGTGGAAAGGCATGTCCAAGGACAACCAAACTTATGTCCAAGAAAGGCTTGCATACTTTCTCGAGCTCATGTTTGTGGAACATCAAGTCAACTTAGTCCAAGCTTTGGCACATTTTTGGGAGGCTTCACCGCCACATTCCATCTTGGGGAACATGAATTGGTACTAACATTAGAAGAATATCAATCCGCCATTGGAATTAATTCTAAACCTAGGATTGTAGAGCCACCTGTTAGACTTAATAATGTGAGTTTTTTAGCCAAATTTCTCAACCTCAAAACTTCCAAAATCAAAAAGTTAATTAAATCAAATACGTGTAAATTTCCATTATCTTTCCTAGTGGACAACTTCTCAAAACTTCCTAGGGAAATGAGAGACACTTCAATCCGTGTATTCATTCTAGCTTTCTTCGGCTTTGTTCTATTCCCCGTGTCTAGAACAGGATTAGACCATTTAGTAGCTATGATCACAAGACATGCATGTCTTAAATGTGACTTCTTTAATATGCTTCTTGCCTAAACCATCATCTCCTTAAACACATACCAAAATCATAGGAAAGGTATCTTTCAAGCTTCTACTGGTCTTTTGTCATTATGGTTCATTTCACACATTCAACTTTGGTATCGTTTCATGAACATTCGCGAAATTTGCTCGGCGATAAATCCAATTGAATAATACATTCGTATCCAAAGCAAATTATCCAAACAATCTTTCTTAGATTGGGCCAATTTTATTAGAGCCTTAACTCCTGATCAAATCCAATAGCAGATTAACTGGCTAAAGATTAGTAAGGCAAAGATCACGAGCCAAGAGAGAAATGCAGTACCATTACTTGGTTTGAGTGGAGGAGTAGCTTATTGCCTCAAGGTTATTAGACAATTTGGGATACTTCAGCAAGTACCACCAGTGTGGAATTCCGAAGAGTTCACCATTGACATCCTAAGTAGAATTATATCCGAAAAGGAGAAAAATGTCTTTCAAGTCAAAATTCACATGATCATCCTATCTTTGGATAACCCACTCGAACAAATAATCGAGTGACCAAAGAGCTTGGAAGAAGATATGAAGATATGCATGGCCTCTAAAGAATACATCAAATGGATAGAGAATAAGCGTCTAATCGATGTCAGGCCATATGTCCCATTGAGCGTGGTACCAGATCCTATAGATGAGTATGTCCTAGAATACATCGTTCCAAGCATGCCTAGAGTGGAACCCTACGTCCCTGAAGAGGTTGTGATCGATGTGGAAGAATAGGAGTCTCGAGACAAGGAATGAGAAGAATATCAAAAGGCGGAAGCTATCTTAGCTAGC